>BSBK01001079.1:2500-1202500 GCA_027943335.1 Chamaecyparis obtusa
AATGTCTATCAATATCATCAAATTTGATTGGGTTTAAATGTTTGCAGCGGCGAAATTAATTTATAATGTTTAAACTATCCATTCAACTAAAATTAGTTGAATTGAGCACACCTCAAAAGAAGTTTTAGAGTTTGCCTCGTTAAAAAATTAAGCATCAAATCTTTGAATTTAAAATTTTAACTTTATTTATTACAATTATAGACAACAACGAGTCTACTCGCAAATAATAAACATCTCTACAGATCTCGTACATTATCATCTCTCCCTCAAAACATTAAAACCAAATTTATTTTATCTCTTATTAGGGCCCATTTGGTTATTGGAATTACATAATGTTGGAATTCTGTAATACTAGAATTTTCCAATTTAGGAAGTGATGCAGGAGCATCCTGGGTGTAAGAGCAATCTTGCATCACCCAAAAATATTTTTGTTTTTATTTTCAATAAGGGCTATTTTGTGCAGAGCTACTATTTATGGAAAGTTACTATTTTTGGTAATTTTCGTATGTGCTCAGAATGATCGGATTTCTTTCTTGGAGGTTCGTTTTGGTCATATAAGTCTGCCAGTAAAGTTTCATTGCCAGATCAAGTGTATATTGGAAGATATTGAAGATTTTCAGTATTGGCAGCAGGGTACAGAAACTTTGAACTCAGTTTTGAAGGCTTTAGAGGCCCCGGATGAGGTCAAAAATTTGGGGTGACAGGCGCTTGCGCCAGTCAAGCCTGTAGAGCGCTTCGTGGCATTTTTGAAATGGGGTTATAATAGCCGAGCGGGTCAACTGGTGATGACTTATGGTCTTCGGAAGTTGGGCCACCTGAAATGGCGAAAAATAATTTTCTTCAAAATTTCTGTTCGGGTTTCAAAGGTTATCTTGAGCCGACTATGATGTAATAAAATGTAAAATAAAATAATTCTAAGTTTGGTCGGCCTTATTGGCTAAAATTCTGGAACCTTCCCAGGCGGTGGAAAATTGCCTATATAAGGAAGGCTGTATTATTGTCTTAGGCAGTTCAGAATAGTTCTGGGTAGTAGATCTGGGTAATAGTTCGAGGCTTTGTCCTACAGAATATTGTAAGGGAATGCCCATGTGGCTTTGCATATTGTAATTCTGAAAGTTTGTAATTCCACATTTGTGGAGATAATAAGAAGCCCATTTTCTGTTCTTGCATATTGTTGTTGTTTCTCTATATCTGTTATGTGTTTGTGGTATTAAGGGGAGCACCCTTCATCAGGAAGTTCTAAATCGGAAAAATGGTTTTTGGGTTTTAAATCAAAAAAATGGTTTTTGGAATATGGCTGGAATTGTTTGGTTCACCTGGAAGATGAGTGAGAAGATGCATTTTCTACATTTGATTCCATAAATCTAGAATTGGAATACCACCTAAATAAGGTTTTTTAATTTTTTAATAAGGTTATTTCTTTCTTTTTTTAATTTTAATTTTTTAATTTTTCTATATAAAATCATAAACAAGTTAAAAAATCCAAAATAGTAATGACATGACTATAAATCTATCCAACGTAAAGCTATACAAAGCCCAAAAGCCAAAAACTCCAATTTTTAAAACAATGAAAGCTTCTAGAATGAAAGAAAAGTGGTGATAATTAAGAAACATAAAATAGATGATACATAGTCTGTGCAATAAGAAGAAATCCATGGGAATCCCTTTGTTCATTAGGGCATATAGAAGGCATTTCAAGAAATATTTCAAGCATGAAATACAATAGCTGCAATGATAAGACATGACTGGCAGATTTAGCTACAATAAAGAATACATACCAGAGAAGTGGGTTGAACTTCACGCCTTCCAACTCGTTGCAAACTCTCAGAAGTGAAATGGGAGAAATGAAGTTTTGAACTCTTGGAAGGAGCAAATTTCCATTCACTACAATTCAAGATCACGGACTTCAAAAAATTATAAAATGTTGTTTACCACAATTCACATTTATGTGGAATTGAGGTATTTAGATGGAAGATTAATATGTTGGTTTTGAGGTTGAATTGGAATTTGCAAATTCCAATTTTGTTTTTCCTTTTTAACAACAAACATCAAATATGTCAATTCTAGTATACAAAAATGCCAATTCCATCCCAATTCCATGAAATAAACGAGCCCTTAATGTTTGGACTAAAAATGTCGAATTACAAAAGTCTAAGCACTTTTCTTTCCCAACTATATCAACATTAATTTAATCGTTTAGATGATGAAGGTGACCATTAGCATAAAATTTAAAAACAAAAAACCAGACAAATAATATGCTAAATAAACAATTAATTTCTTTCTTTCTTTATATGAAAAGTCAGCTAAACAATCAACACAAAGCCCATGGTAAGAGAGACAGAAGCCCCTAGTTTAGTACTTGTTTTGTTCTCTTCACACACATCACGACAAATACATACTCCCAAATCTATCCTTTTTGCTAGGTAGCTGCTAATCTCCCTACAAAACACACCAAAGACAAAAAAAAATGTGTTAAACTTTTTTTTTCAGATTCATGAAAATACAACGATGTTTTTGCAATTTTTTTTGTGGTTTTCGACCACAAAATATGCAGATCATGAAGAATGGATGGTGAAAATTTTGTGAAAATCTGTTGTGTTTTCTGTTTTCTTGAAATTTGGTCAATAGTGCATTTTTAGGGAGCTTAGCCTCATCCTTTTTGCTCCTCTGCCTCTTCCCTTACATTTTTTTTTCCTCCCATTCTCATATTTTTATGCAAAAGCTTATGAAGCCATTGCTGCTGCAAATGTTCTATTTTTAAGTTATTCTTCACCATTATAATTTTTTGAATGAACGATTTTTAATGACCTTTATTAGTCTATAAAATTTGGACTATCTTCACTAATAATTTTCAAGTTCTTTTCATTATTGACATTTCTGTTATCGATCTTGATCCCAAATCACAAGAAAAGTAATGAGTACAAGGGCAATACAAAGACTTTATGAACTTTGCAAAGAGACATTTCTGAAGTGTTAGTTTCGGGGTAGCTTGGATAGTTATTTGTCCATATGTGATTAATTAGTAAATAATTGTTTTACTAACAAATAAGTTAGAGTAGGGACAACTATTTGTTAATTAATTGACCACTTTTGGAAGCAACTAGAAACCAATTTTTTATTGGTTGTTAAGTTATTTTTAATCTCAACCATCGATTGTGAATCGATCTCGATCGTTGGTTTACCAACAAGGGTAGTATAAAAGGGGGTCTAGGGTCATTTGGAAAACATCTTGGAGAGCATTTGCAGTGTTAGAAAATGTGTTTACAGTGATAGAAAATAGACTTGCAGTGTTAACAAGAGCGCAGTGATAGCGTTAGGGATAGCAATGGAGGAATATCAGTAGGAGGAATTGGGAGATTGTCGGAGTTCTACCAATGAGAGGGAATACATTTTGTATCTCATAATTTGGTTAAGTTTAATATATTTCTCATCTACAGTACTAGTTTTCCCCTCAAGGTTTTTCTAGGGACAATTGTCCAAAAATATCGTGTCATTGTGTTGCATTTTTTTTCTTTCTGTATTTTTTATTGGTGAAGTTGCAATTGTATTTTTTTTTCAATATTAGCTATGAATTTATTTTTTAGTAGTTAAATAATATTTATAAGATAGGAGATTAATAATCAGTGACTGCAATAGATTTTTCACATGGTATCAGAGCTAAGTTGAGGGTAGAAAAGGTTTACCCAAGGAAGGAAAGAAATTGAGGGTTTATGAAACCTAGTTTGACCTCTTTCGAGTTATTATTTCTTTGAGATGGCCTCAGCTGGTTTGAGAGATCAAGATAGATTAGATGGTGCCTCAAATTTTGGTGTCTAGAAAGCCAGAATTTCTTTATTGCTAGAAGAGAATGGTATCAAGGAGTATGTTACCAGTGTTATAATTGTACCCACAGATGCAACACATCTCGCAACATACAAGAAAGACAATGCCAAGGCGAGGAGGATAATCCTTGATGGTGTCAAGGACCATATTGTTCCACATATCATGGAGTCAGATACAATGAAGAAGCTGTGGGATGTCATTCTGAATCTGTACCAGAATGCTACCCCCAACTGGAAGCTGATTCTCAAAGAAAATTTGAAGAATACCCAGATGAACAAGGGAGAAGATGTCACAAGTTACCTCACTAGGCTTAGACTTGTCAAGGATGAGTTAACAGTTTTTGGAGATAGCCCAGTGATGATGAGATAGTTAGAATATCTGTAAATGGGTTTACTAAGCAGTGGGATGTCTTTGTTCAAGTTGCTAGTGGATGAGACACCTTACCG
Source organism: Chamaecyparis obtusa (assembly GCA_027943335.1). NCBI lineage: Eukaryota > Viridiplantae > Streptophyta > Pinopsida > Cupressales > Cupressaceae > Chamaecyparis > Chamaecyparis obtusa. The sequence continues at coordinate 6,769 of BSBK01001079.1, forward strand.
AGTTGGGATCTACTATGGAGTGACTTCACTCAGGAGGAGTTTAAGCTAAGTCTTATCAATGGTGCCAATAACAAGAGTCAAAAAAGTGAGGTGGAATAGGAAAATGTTTCCCTAGCAGGAAAGGGGAAAGTGAAGAAGGGTTCTAGCAAAGGATCAAACTCACAAGGTGAGAAGAAGAAGAAGGACCTATCTAAGGTCAAGTGCTTTGGTTGTCACAAGTTTGGCCACTATGTCAATGATTGCCTGCAAAGGAAGAAGAATGAAAATAAGGGCAAGAAGAGGTGGCAGCTTCAACAAGTGCAAATGAGCTCTCTAGTAGATTGGAGGATGAGTTCACACTCATAGCTTGTATGGTTAGATCAACCTCATAGAGTGTTTGGTACATAGACAGTGAGGCATCATTTCATATGACAGGAGTTAGAGAGTAATTCTCCTATTATAAGGAGGAAAACACCAGTATCCATATTTCTATGGGAAACTTGTCCAAGCTTAACTCAGTTGGGAAAGGGATTGTTCAGTTTCAGAGGGAGAATGGGAAGATTATTCCCCTTCATGATGTGTTGCATGTTTCAGGATTAGGTATGAATTTTATTTTTGTATTTTTTTCTTTAGGATAAAGGGTATAATGTACTTTTTAGAGGGATGCAAGTGTTGATCAAGCACAAGGATTGGAAATCACCTATATCTATTGGAGTTAAGAGTGGAGAGGTTGCGGTTTGACACTCTTAAGGTACTCATGAGAAAAAATACTCCTAAAGATCTTGGACAGCTATGGCATGGGAGGATGGGCCATATACATCATGGAGCACTTAAATTTCTTTGTGAGACAGTGAGAGGTGTTCTTGAGGTGAGCATAGAGCATGGTGATGTATGTAAGGGATGTGTGTTGGAGAATTTTACAAAAGCATCTTTTCCAAGGAGTGACACTAGATCTGAGGGTGTTCTTAATCTAGTACATTCAGATGTAGGTGGACCAATGTCAATGAAGTCTCTCAAACGATATTATTACTATGTTACTTTTTTTTATGATTTCCCTAGGAACACCTGGATATACTTCTTAAAGACCAAGGATGAGGTTTTCAGTCACTTCCAATAGTTCAAGGCTCTTGTGGAGAAATCGACAGGAAGGAAGATAAAGGTTCTTCAATCAGATAATGGAGGCAAGTAGAAAGGAAATGAATTCTAGGAGTTTTGTACCAGGGAAGGAATCAAGAGAGAGTGGATTGTTCCTTACAATCCACAGTAGAATGGAGTTTCTGAGAGGAAGAACCGGTCTATATCAGAGGCAACAAGGACTATGATACATGACCAGGATATGCCCCGCAACTTATAGAAAGAGGAATTTAATACAACAATGTACATACAAAATAGGGTTCCACATAAGGTTGATATCTCATCCTCTACAGTTGGCAATAGGAACCGTGATGTTCAACAAAGGGATACTCAAGAGTTTGTGGGAACTCCTAGGAGGATTATGAGACAAAGGAGACAACCAGCCAAGTTCAATGACTATGTGCCTTTAGTTAGTCAGTTGGTAGATAGTGATCCTTCAAATTATCAAAAGGATGCACAGCATCAGGTGTGGCTAGATGTAATGGTTGAGGAATATACCTCAATAATGCAGAATGATGTGTGGGAGGTAGTGCCTAGACCAAAAGATAGGGAAATGGTTGGATCACGCTAGATCTAAAGGCTCAAGCATGGTGTAGATGGTAGCATAGAGAAATACAAGGAAAGGTTCATGGCAAAGGGGTTCTCTCATAAGGAGGGAATAGGCTATGAGGAGACATTTTCTCCTATTGCCGGGTATACTTCTATAGGAGTTGTGATCTCATTTGTAGCACAAATGAGATGGAAAATCCATCAAATGGATGTCATGACAGCATTCCTTAATGGTGAGTTGAAGGAGGAGGTATACATAGAGAAACTAGAAGTCTTTGTAGCACACGGTAAAGAGACCCACGTGTGCAGATTGAAGAGATATTTGTATGGAGTCAAGAAGGCTCCTAAAGCGTGGTATGAGCGCATTGATACTATAGACACTCAAAAATGGACAAGTGCTTAAAATCATTCAAAATGGCAAATTCTCAAGCAAATGCATTAATTCTCATAAAAAAGGATCAAATCAATCAATCAAAATGGACATTTATTAAATCAAAATTGGACAAAATCATTAAATCAAAGGAAAAATCAAATAATGACATTAAATAATTAAATCAAAGCTTAAAGGGGTCAAAAACATTATATAATTGATTTTAATCAATTAATTGTATAGTTGTTAAATCAAAAATCAAATTGAACCTATTCCCTTACATGGCTAATTTAATTAATCCTAATATCTTTCAACAAAAAATTGAGCAACCAATGAGAATTGAGAGACAAAAGCACATGGATCACTCAAAATAGTTGAATCTCAATCACACATTTCAAATTTGAATCTCATCCACTCAATTTTGTCCTTTTGTCCAAAGCTTTGAGACAACCATTTAAATTGTCCCCCCATTTAAAAACATTGCAAAGTTTTTGACTCAACCAAGGCTAAATCACATGGTTACTTCACTCTACCTCCTACCCTTAGGAATTTACTATAAATAAGAGGCATTTTGAGAGCAATAATCATCTTAGAAATTCATTTGCAAAGCATCACCATTATAGGCAATTTCATAGCAATTGAGAGCATTTGAATTATCTTTGTATCACATTTGAGAGTTTGAGAGCTAGATTAAGCATTTGTACTATCATATTTCTCATTCTAGATTTGTCACTAGTAGAGATAGGCTGAGAGCTCTACTTACCAAATTAGTTAGAGAACCATGGGTGTCATGGATGTTAATTTCAATTCTTAGCTTAAATTTGCATTGTATTTTTCTAGAATTGTAGTTGATTATCCTAATTTCATGAAGGTGTTTAACATACACACACAAACGGCACCGGCCGTGGGGCCTTGAGCCTCATCTTTATCATTTTTATCAAGTTTTGTGTGTTTTGTCTTCACGTTTCTATGAATTTTTACAGAAAAAAGGAGAAATGATGCCTATGAAGGATTTGATGATGTGTATCAGCATTCTACCGATGCCTACAAGCAGCTAACTGATGCCTGAGTGATTCTTTCTCTTCTATCTTTTATTCTTCTGACGCCTATGAGATAAAGTGTTACGCCTGCAAGTGTAAAGTGACGCCTGTGATCTGAGAACTGATGCCTATCAGCTGAATTTTACCACCTATGATGATTATTACTATGCAATTTACATGATCTGTCACACCTAGTATTCTTTAACTGACACCTAGTAGTTATTAATATTTGCCACTTTAAATACTTTATCGTACACAATTTTCAATACTTTTAACGCCTGTCGGTTATAGTGTCATGCTTACTAATCTTTAAAAATTGCTTGATTCACTGCAAAGTGATGCCTATGATTCTTAATGATGAAGGGTGCTCCCCTTAATACTGCAAACACATAATAGAAATAGAGAAACAACAACAATATGCAAGAACAGAAAATGGGCTTCTTATTATCTCCACAAATGTGGAATTACAAACTTTTAGTATTACAATATGCAAAGCCACATGGGCATTCCCTTACAATATTCTATAGGACAAAGCCTCGAATCAATACCCAGATCTACTACCCAGACTATCCCGAACTGCCTAAGACAACATTACAGCCTTCCATATATAGGCAATTTTTAACCGCCTGGGAAGGTTCCAGAATTTTAGCCAACAAGGCTGACCAAACTTAGAATTATTTTATTTTACAATTTATTACATCAAATTCAGCTCAAAATATATTTTGAAACCCAAATAGAAATTTTGAAGGAAAATCATTTTCTGCCATTTCAGGTGACCCAACTTTCGAAGACCATAAGTCATCGCTAGTTGACCCGATTGACTATTATAACCCCATTCTAAAAAGGCCATGAAGCACTCTACATGCCTAACTAGTGTAAGCACCTGTCACCCAAATTTTTTACCTCATCTGGGGCCTCTAAAGTCTTCAAAATTGAGTTCAAAGTTTTTGTACCCTATTGCCAATACCGAAAATCTTCAATATCTTCAAAACTAGACTTGATCCAGCAATGAAACTTTACTGGCAAGCTGATATGGCCAAAATGAACCTCTGGGGAAGAAATTAGAACATTTCAAGATCGGATTACCAACTTACTAAAAATAGAAAATTTCTATAAATAGCAGCTCTGCACAAGATAGCCCTTATTGAAAACAAAACCAGAAATATTTTTGGGTGATGCAAGATTGCTCTTACACCCAGGATGCTCCTGCATCAGACACCCAGGGTAATTTGAGAAGTGACCCTGTCATGACTCAGGTGTGCAGAGGAAAACCAAGATGGTTAACTTCCTCCTTCTTTAGCCATGATGAATCTTCAACATGTCATCCTTTCCATTTGACCAAATACTCTTCATATGTCCAGTTCCTTGTGCTTCTACCAACATGACTATCCAGTATGTCTTCAATCTCCTTGATATCTTAACTGGTTGCTGGAATACTCCACTGTGCTGTTGTAACCTCATCTTCAACACCTCCTTCATGATACTATGTCAGATCTAAAACTTTAAATACTGGTGAAATAATCAGCTCAGTAGGCAACTCGACCTCATATGCATTTCCTGAATCATGCTTCTTCAGTATCTTACATGGCCCAAACTTCTTCATTTTCAGCTTGTTGTGTGTACCAACTAAAAATCGCTCCTTCTGCAAATGAACCATGACTTCATCTCCAACCTAAAATTTCTTATGCCTCCTTTTCACATCTACCTTAGCCTTATACTGCGCATTCATCTTGGTAATATGCTTCCTCACCTCCTCATGGATGCTCTTCAAATGTTTTGCAAAATCCTTAGCTTCAGCACTACTTATTTCTCCTTTATCTATCTTTCTCAACTCAAATGCATTTCTGGGACTACTCCCATATACAATCTAGAATGGTGATTTACCAGTGCTCCTATTGATAGAATTATTATATGAAAATTTTGCCTGTAGTAAAATCAATTCCCATCATGTTGGCTTATCTCCAACCAAATATCTCAGCAAATTTCCCAAACTCCTATTCACCACCTCTGTCTGTCCATCAGTCTGTGGATGATGTGATGAATTGAACTTCAAATCTATCTCAACTTCTTCCACAATGTACACCAGAAATATCCAACGAACTTAGTGTCCCTATCTAAAACTATACTCTTTGGCAAACCATGTAGTCTCACCACTTCTTTGAAAAATAATTCTTCTACATGAACAATATCATTAGTCTTCTTGCAGGGAATAAAATGTGTCATCTTTGAGAATTTGTCAACCACCACAAAAATTGAATCATGTCCCCAATGTGTCCTTGGTAAGCCAAGAACAAAGTCCATACTGATATCCTCCCAAGGCTTCTCTGGTACAGGTAATGGCTGATACAACCCTATATTTTGCTTCACTCCTTTCGCTATCTGACATACTTTGCAACTCTGTACAAACTTCTTGACATCTTGTTGCAACTATGGCCAATAATAATTCTCACTAACCAAAGCAAGGGTTTTATCATGACCAAAATGTCCAGCCAATCCTCTGCTATGCTTCTTCTTGATGAGATTCTCCCTCATAGAACTTCTTGGAATGCACAACTGACTCCCTCTGAATAGCATATCATCTTGAATGATGAAATCTAGCCACTTCATCCTATCTAGAGTAACAGGTTCTATACAAGCTTTCCAAGCTTCACCAAAATCAGGATCCTCTAGATACAAATTCTTGAGTTCCTTGACCCCAACCACCTCATTCTGCATCTCTGTCAGCAATAGTTTCCTTCTGCTAAGCACGTCTGCAACCCTGTTAGACTTTCCACTTTTGTGTTTCAAAACAAATGTATAACTCTGCAAAAACTTAACCCATTTCAAATGCATTTGATTCAACTTTCCTTGACTATTCAAATATTGCAAAGCTTGATGATCAGTATACAAAACAAACTCCTTAGGAAGCAGATAGTACCTCCACTTCTTCAATGCCTAAACTATAGCATAAAATTCCTAATCATAAATAAAATATTTTCTCTTGGCATCATTCAACTTCTCACTGAAATAAGCAATAGGTTTACCTTCTTGGCTCATAACAACTCCTATTGCAGTACCACTAGCATCACAGTCTACTTGAAACACCTTATTAAAATCTGGAAGTGCTAAAATAGGCTATTCTGTAACTTTTTGTTTCAACAGTTTAAAACTCTTATCTACCCCATTAGTCCACTTGAACTCTTTTCTATCCCCTCTCATTGTTTCAGTCAAGGGTCCACAAATATTGCTAAAATTTTTGATAAACTTTCTATAAAATCTAGCCAAACCATGAAAAGATCTTACCTTAGTAGCACTCCTTGGAGTAGGCCATTCAAGGATAGCATGTACTTTCTCTGGGTCCATTTTCAGACCTTCTGCTGAAACTACAAATCCCAAATACACTAATTTCTTCTTTACAAAACTGCACTTCTTCAAATTAATCAACAATTTCTCATCTCTCAGCTTCTCAAATACCATATGAATATGCATCATATGTTCCTCCAATGTCTTGCTAAAGATCAAAATATCATCTAGGTAAACAATGACAAACTTACCCAAAAATTCTTTTAGAACCTCGTTCATGAGCCGCATGAAAGTGCTCGGTGCATTGGTTAGCCCAAAAGGCATGACTAACCACTCATACAATCCTTCCTTTATCTTGAAGGTAGTCTTCCATTCATCTCCTTCTCTGATCTGAATCTAGTGATATCCACTCTTCAGACCTATCTTTGAGAAATACATAGCCCCACTCAAACAATCCATAATATCATCCATTCATAGCAATGGAAACCGGTACTTGATTGTGATCTTGTTTATTGCTCTAGAATTTGTACACATCCTCCATTCTCCATTCTTCTTTGGTGTTAATACCACTGGTACAGCACAGGGACTCAAACTCTCTCAAATCAACCCCTTTTGCAATAACTCATGTACTTGTATGTTCAACTCTTCACTTTCTGCTGGTGTCATTCTATGTGCTACCTTATTTGGCAAACTGGCTCCTAGAATCAAATCCATCTGATGACTGATCTTCCTTAACGATGGTAATCCATTAGGTACATTATCAGATACAATATCTTAAAACTCATTCAACAAATTTGCAACCTCTATAGGTACATCCTCTACTTCCTCTTTACCAACTTTTAGAATTAAAGAAAAACACACATGCTCATGCCTCATACCATCTAGGAATTTTCTTCCATCAACAAAATTTATTCTTGCATTACCACATACCTTTCCTTTGGTCTCCTTTAATGGCTTTAGCTTATGTCACACTCCATCCTTTGTCAGGGAATAGGTATTCACACGACCATCGTGCATAGCACATCTGTCAAACTACCATGGCCTACCCAAAAACATGTGACATGCATCCATAGGTATGATATCACATAGTACCTCATCATGGTACTCACCAATATTGAACTTTACTAGGCACTATTCACTGACCATGACCTTGTGGTCATCCTGCACCCAGGCAATCCGATATGGATGTGGGTGTTTCTATCTCTTGAGCTTCAACTTTGTCACCATCTCTTTTGACACCAAATTGTTAGTGCTTCCACTATCAATAATCACATCACAGCATTTACCCTCACACTTGCATCTAGTGCAAAACAGGCTCCTCCTTTGTTCAGGTTCATTCTCACCACTCAGCATGACTCTTCTGTTAATCAACATTTCTCCTCTTCAGCATCTTCAGAATTTGAGGATTTGGCATCTTCAACTACATGTGCCACTTTGGCCTAGCCTTCATTCCTCCTATCCATCCTTCCTTGGTGTTGAGGACATTCAATTTCCCTATGACCTTCTTCTCCATAGTGAAAACATGTTCTACGGAAGCCTCCTCTTCCTGAACCTTGTCCTCTCCCTCTTCCTCTCTAATCTCTATTGTTCTGATCTTGGAAATTATTAGAGTTGTTTCCTCTCTAATTTGATTACTACTGGCCTCATCCTTCTTTTTCAGATCTTCATTTTAGCCTCCATATAACCGTCCACCAGATCGTCCACCACGACCTCTTCCATTTTGTCTTCTTTCAAACTTCTTGTTTAGCTTTTCCTCTATATTTAGGGAAAACTAGTATGCCTCTTCAATACTATTCATTCAAACTAGATTCAGCTCCTCCTAATACTTGGCCTCAACCCATTAAGGTAACGGGCAACTTTCTCCTTATCAGCTTCTACATGGCCTGTTCTGATGAGGATTCGATAGAACTCCTCTATATACTCCTGAACAGATTGTCCTGCTTGCTTCAAACTTTGCATTTTCTTTAGTAGGTCAAGCTCATAATCAACAGGGATGAACTGACGCTTCAATTTATCCACCATCCGATCCCATCTTGTGATTTTATCTTTCCCTCTTCTATTTTGCTCCAATTGAATCTCTTGCCACCAGATCTTCGCATGACCTTTCAGTCTGGCCTTCATGAATTTGACCCTATTAGGATCCTCAATATCTTCATACTCAAAATATTCTTCACATTCATTGATCTAGTCGATCAACTCCTCTTGATCTTCTTCTTTGGCTTCATCCTCGCTTTCATCTCTGACATTAAGATTCATTCCTCTGTGAATCTCTTCTTGCAATGCTTGCACTTTTCTCTGGAGTGCTCTAACCTTAGGTGTTACAACACCATCTCTTCTGCCATGTTCCCTTCATGGAGGCATTTTTGCACTTCTTGCTAAAACCCTAACCACGGTCCTGGTGCAAACTACCTCACAATCGGTGATCTATTTACACAGAAACCCTAACCCACGGTCCTGGTGCAAACTTTCTCACAATCAAAAATCTATTTACACACTCAGGAACTCCTACTCTGATACCACTTGATGAAGGGTGCTCCCCTTAATACCACAAACACATAACAGAAATAGAGAAACAACAACAATATGCAAGAACAGAAAATGGGCTTCTTATTATCTCCACAAATGTGGAATTACAAAATTTCAGTATTACAATATGAAAATCCACATGGGAATTCCCTTACAATATTCTATAGGAAAAAGCCTCGAATCAATACCTAGATCTACTACCCAGACTATCCTGAACTGCCTAAGACAACACTACAACCTTCCATATATAGGCAATTTTCCATCACTTGGGAAGGTTCCAAAATTTTAGCCAACAAGGCCGACCAAACTTAGAATTATTTTATTTTATAATTTATTAAATCAAAGTCGGCTCAAAATGACTTTTGAAACCCAAACAAAATTTTTGAAGGAAAATCATTTTCTGACATTTCAGGTGACCCAACTTTCGAAGACCATAAGTCATCGCCAGTTGACCTGATTAACTATTATAACCCCATTCTGAAAAGGCCACAAAGCGCTCTATAGGCCTAACTCACACAAGTGCTTGTCACCCAAATTTTTGACCTCATCCAGGGCCTCTAAAGCCTTCAAAACTAAGTTCAAATTTTTTGTACCATATTAATAATACCGAAAATCTTCAATATCTTCAAAACTAGACTTGATCCAACAATGAAACTTTACTGGCAGGCTGATATGACCAAAATGAACCTCCAGGGAAGAAATCAGAACATTCTAAGATCGGATGACCAACTTACTAAAAATAGCAAGTTTCCATAAATAGTAGCTCTGCACAAGATAGCCCTTATTGAAAACAAAACCAGAAATATTTTTGGGTGATGCAAGATTGCTCTTAGTTCTTACACCCAGGATGCTCTTGTATCACTTAAAATGACATGTACTAGCATTTAAATGATGCCTACTAGAATTTAAATGATGTGTACTAGCATTTAAATGATGTGTACCAGCATTTAAATGATGTGTACCAAAATTTAGATGATGTGTACCATAATTTAAATGCTGTGTACCAGCATTTAAATGACACTTACTAACTTTTAATTGACGTGTATTAGCAGATTAATGACGCCTAACATTTTTTGCTTAAATTTTCTATTAGATTATTAAATTCAGTTTTCTAACTCTCTATCTGTGTTTTTCCCGCAGATGAGCAAACACAGGAAAGTTTGAAAACCAGAGAGCAGAATCACACAAGCAAGTAAAGAGGTAAGGATCCAAGTGAAACGTGAAAAAGAGATTCATACTGCTGTGATTTTGGATAGCTTGAAATTTGAAGAAGATCTTTACCAACATTACATTAAAATGTTAGATGCATACAAGATGAAATTCCCTACTTTGAGTTAAAATTTGCTTACATTAAATTGTTGGAATTTCTTAGAAAAAATCTTGTCAAAAACACTTAATGGCAATTGCACTTTGTTCCTTTTTGTTTCCCTCATTTTGTATGCCTTTTTTGGACTAACTTGTTAGAGGAGGGAGTGGGAACGATCGCCACTAGGTGAGTGAGCAAATTAAAAAGCCAAAAAACCTCATAAAAGCGCCTAGCCTTTACTAGCTACAAAAAGAGGTATTCCTCAAATCAAGCTTGCATTTGCTTAAATTGTGGCTTTCATTGGATCTAGCTTAATAGAAATAAGGAATTAACCAAACACTTCAATTATAAGAATCTCTTTGTCAAGAGATTGAAAAAGAACAATTGTTGCTTAAAGTGTTTGGAACAAAGAACAACAATAGGGATATGCTCTTCACTTTCTAAGTGAACCAAAGACCCAAACTTGTTGAACTAAGTTCAATTTCTTATTTTTTCCATACATGATAGTTAAAATAGAGCAATAGAGGGCCTACCTCCCAAGATTTTCCTTATGAGGACGGTGAGAGGGAACGACCCAAGTGGGAGACAATCACTTTAGCCGTGGTACTATCCAACCCACTATAAAAAAAATACACTCTTCCTTAATAGGGGAGTGACTAGGTTATGTGCAAGTTTCTTCACTTCCTCTAGTAGTCCTTTTGGATTGTGCTCAATCGTGCTTTTGTGCATGTGGGAAGCTCACAAGTGGGAAAAAGAGCTTGACATTATTTAGAACGGAATTATTCATTAAATCCTGATAAGTAGTAAGCTACCTTGTAGAGCCAAACATGTTAAAAAGCCAAATTTGACTATAGGTAGATTGCTTGGAAGACTTTCTTGTTCAATACTTGTGGAAAATGATCGAGAACATACACTTTTAGTGTGGTTTTAGGGACATGGTGCAAATTTGATGTGTGTGTTGCATTTGTACTTCATTTTCAAGCAAGAAAATTCTGCAAGCCTGATCTTACAATTTTTAAAATTTGAAATTTACAACCTGGTCTGCAAAGTGCTACCTGCACATAGAGAAAAAATGTGTATGCATAGTAAAGTCACGCTTGTGACTATTCAGAAAACAACTGTCAATAACGAAGTCACGCCTATGATAGTTTAAGAGACGCCTAGAAAATTTTTAAATCACATGTATCAATAAGAAAAAGTCGTCTGCTTACCTGCAGAGTGTGGCCTAAGAATATTCCAATCACCGTATACTAAACTTGAAGTCACGCCTACACATAGGCAAGTGATGCCTAGAATTTAAAAAGGGCAAACAACGAACATCTCCCGAAGGTTTGGAAGGATTTTGAAGTCATTTTTGGATACCCTTTTCGGAGATATTCCTTATCAGTGCAACAAATAGATCATATTCCTGAAAAAAAATTTATAATGATGAATCTATTTGAGAAATGAATCAATCCTATTATGGAGCATAATTATCAAAATCAAGATCAAAATCTCCATTGGAATCAAAATGATGAAGTGCTGAAGAAGAAGTTTTAGAAGCAATCCAAGATCCCATGTTAATGGAAATAATGCAATTAATTATGAAGAGGGATAAAGAAGCATACTTCGTGAAGTTAGCTCAATTAGGAGCTAAGCTTCCTCATAATTTTGACACATCAACCTTGAAGGAGAATGAAGAAAAACAAAAAGATACATCATCTAAAAAGCCATCATTAAGATCAATGTGTCCTTTTCTTTATAATGACAGGCCAACTGTATCTTCATCTTCCTCACAAAAAGAAGCATTTAAGAGCAACAAACCTATCTTGGATCAAAGTAAATTTCATGATCATCCTATTTTTTATCAAGATAATAAAGAGTATAAAGAGAAAAGTACCACTCTCAAGCAAGATCTAATGCATAAACCTCTATCTAGCTTCTCCCATAGCTTGTACTCCTTTCATCTTTCATTCATCTCACAAAGCTTCACAACTATCCAAAATTCCTCCATCAAAGAATGAGCCTAATGATGACACTTTTCACATTGGCTATATCTACCCTCAAGGGCTACCTCTAAAAGAAACCCAAGCTAACTTACATCTTGATGCATATCATTTCCATGCTTCAAAGATCTTGGACCTCAAATCTTCATGTGCGTCAATGCCTATTATACCCATTCAAAAGGATCCTACATCATTCCTCCAAACATCCCCCACACATATCCAAACATCTACCTTGTCCTTAGGAGTGGCTCCATGTCAAGAGGATAATCCAAAGAGAAAAGAAACAAATGTTGATAAAGATCAAGATCAAGATTCTATACAATCCCCTCCCATATTTGATGAAGATCCCATATCTATAGAACCCTGTGATGATCCCCTTGCATCCTTTCATGTCTTCCAAGATGATGTCCTTCCATTCCAAGAACCAAATACCCTTCCAAGTTCCATAATTTATCCACTTCCCAAGCAAGATCAAGATATCCCTTCCACAATTTCCAATGAGCATATTGAAAATCAAGAGCAGAATACCCTCTCTATACCCTTTGAAGATCCTTGTCAAGATCAAAGTATCCTATCATTTCCCTGTCATATTCCTCCATGTTCACCTCAAGAAACCATCATTCTTCCAAATCCCTTGCATGATAATAAATCCCTTCAAGCTTCAGTTGATCCTATCAAATGTGTTCCTATCAAAGTTATTCACGAGCCTATTGGTATAAAGATAAAACTTAAAGATGAGAACCTCGGCAATGCAGCTCCTTCCAAAAATATTGATATCCCTTTCACACCTTATATCCCTCCATTCAAACACAACCATATGCCTTCACTATCCTCCAAATCCATTTTGGGTTCCTATGTCTCAAAAAAAAAGTCTTCATCCCTTCCATCTATATTAGGTCCATATATTGCTCCATCCTCCATTCCTATCATCCCTAGCTCTCCATTCACTTACCCTACCATGTATCAAGATCAAAAAAGGTACACATACTTGAAGAATGTCCAAACACAAATCCATATGAACCCTCCATATTATTCCTATTCATCCACAATTCCTAAGTCTTTTGGAAGAAATGTTGATGTGCAACATAAAAATCATAAATCCAAGAATCCATATGGGTATAAAAATCACAATGTCCCATCTAATCGACATGTGAATGAAAATAAAAATGAAATATCCAAAGGCCGCAAAGGTCCATCAAGAAAAAAGAAAAAGCAAATAAAACGTGGGTTCCTAAATTCCTCATTGAAGAAATGCATTCAAAAGCATCACAAAAGAAAGGAAAATTAAAGACTATGTGGATTCCCAAGTCACTGTTGAAAGACTTGCACACAAAAGAAAAATCAAAATTGACATTCAAGCTTCCCAAGGCTTCTATTTCATCCCCTTCCAAACATCTTCCACTTTCCAAGTCTAATTTGGGTTCCTATATCCCAAAATTCACTACCCCAAAAAGATCCTTACCTCCTTCGTCTATTGTTCCTCCATCATTCCACCACTCTTCAAAGTGTGTGTCAAAGTTGATCTTGCCAACATTTCCATCTACAACATACCTTCTTCTTATCCTCACATTCATTTTCCAATACCTACTTTCCATATTTCCATCCCTCTTATCAATATCTTTGAGCATCCTAGCTATACCCATGGTTTATTATAGCATATCTTTCAGAAAAGCATTGTCCAAAGATCCCGATGTTGGAAAAATATTGAAACATAAAAATTAAAAAAAAGAGAGACAAAAAGAGAAAAAAAGTGCCTTGGTGAAAACCTAGCAATAGGCACCTGGGTAGCAAAAGTAAAGAGAAACAAATACCATGATGAAAACTTGGTAAATAGGTGTCATGCGTAATTCCTCCTTGCAATCCACACTTGGGGGAAAGTTTCATCCATATTTCCTCTCTCACCTTCATCTTGACAAGGTTGAACACATCCATGAGCATTTAAGTATCTTGACATTCGTTATCCTTTCCATCAGATTATTTACTTGTTGCATCCATGTTACCCTATCATGATCTTGCTTATTCCAAATTCACCTTCATTATTCCTTGACATTCTTTCCATGATCCCAAAACATCCCTTCATAGCCTTCATCACCCCTTTACCCGAATTATGTTATCTTATCCACATCTTACCCAAATTGATCCCTTGGTCTTGATCAAAATGAAGAACTTAAAGTACAAAAATTGTTATCAAAAACTTCTTGACATGTCCACTTCTTTTGGATCCCTCATTTTTATGACAACAGATCATTATCCTATATGTTATCTAGCACTGCATCATTGGCTTCCATGTCTTATCCAAAAACATGCTTCACATTGCTATATCATTTTTCCTTAGCTTGGGTAATATTGAGGAGATGGTCCTACGGGTCACATTCACATGTTTCATCCATCATGGTCTTTCCATCTCTAATCCATCAGCTTGCAAATCCATCCTTCATATCCTATATCTTGCTAGACATTGGGGGCAAACCAATGTGATCTTGTTCGAGAGTTGGTAATTTCTAGCATAAAGTGCCTTGAGCTACATCTTGCATAAACTGAGCTTTTGTAATATTTTGGAAGTTTTCCCAAGTCCAACATTTTTTCTATCCAACTAGGGGCATTGGATCTTAATCAGCGGATTTCAACAAACAGGCATCAATTCACATAAAGCAATGCATTAAACTCAATCAGATTCAATAGTGCTACTTTCGGTCACATATCGGAGAGACTTATCAGAGCTTCAGAAGAGAGATATTTTTGTTGAATCTTTTATGGATATCATTGTTCACACCCAAGTATTTGTGATCCTACAACTTGATCCTTGAGCCTTCATTGACTTTATTATTCGGGATTAAAAATTGACAACACTTAAAAGATCAAAATGTTTGGAAAATCCTTTTGAGAATCTTGATACATTGCAAAACACTTGAAGCTTTTGATGATCTTTATTGAATTGACTTTTATCATGTCTTTTTAGCTAATCGATGATGTTTCCACTAGATTGGTGATGATGAAGGCAAGATATTTTTCTTGCCTTTGAGTGACTGTCTTGAGGGAGATCAGTCAACTTATGTGAATTTGTCTAATGACATGGTCATCAAAGAATCATCAAGGACTTTCATATAGGGTGGAGGGTTGACCTTTGTTTGCAACATTGAATCTGTTGAAACCGGTATTCATACTCCCATAGTTGGTTATTCAACTAGTGAGGGTTGTACTAGTTTCCTAAAGGGGGTTACCAAAAAGTGATATAAAGCGGTATTCATATCATCATGATGTGGTCAGTGATGGTTGTACTTTCTTTCCGGTCCCACAATGCTCAATGATGAAAATATTTCTATAAAGAATTTCTTTGCTAAAAAGCTACTGACAATTAGTTGCATTGCATTGCATTTTCATGTTAGATTAAGTGCATTGGTTTTTAGTTATTTTTCCAAGGGAAAAGGGGTTTCAGTTAATTATCTTGATCAATCAAAAAGGGAGAATCAAAGAAAAGTCCATATCATCATATAAATGTTCATAACATCAAAGATCCAATCAATCTATATATCCAAGATACAATATCAATGACAAAATGATATATCTAAGTCCTGATCAATAAAACATCAACATGATACAAAATCAACAAGAAGGAAGATCCATAAATCTAATCTCCAAGAAGCTAGGGACCGTATGTATAACTTATGAAAATGTGTTTATTTCACAAATCAAGGGAATCATATCAGTGTTCTATATTAGTGAATCATTTTACGTCAATCAATCAATCAACCAATCAGTACCAACTTATTGTTTCCCAACTCTTGATCGTGAGGCGGGACCAATATAATCAATATCTACCTATCAATTTTCACACTGATCAGTTATCCCATATCAGTTTTACTATCCTATCAGATTGACAAATCAAACATTCATTGGTACCATTATCCTGATATCCTAATCACTTGTTTTGCTTAACTACAATAGACCTAGCTATCTTGGATGTTCAATCATTCATCCAAAAACATCAACATTTTATTAATCATGGTTTTTCTATATCAGCTTCTTTAATCAAACAGGGGCAATTTGTTGAACATAGCATATCATCAATATTTTTCAAAAATAAAAACATATTGGATAAATCAATCAACATCAAAAGTTTCTATCAAGCAATCAATATGTTTCATTTCTGAGGGGCATCATAAGAGTATCAAAGTGACATCAAATATCATGAAATTTGGGGCATTAAAATTTTTGAACTATTATCAGTGGGGCATATTGTATCAAATATCAAAATATCAAATCAGAGGTTCTAGCAATCAAATCATATCAGGTTTTCAAATCAGAGTGGTGTATCAAATCAAATCAATTGTGTATCAGAATCAGTGATCAAGACATAAAAAATTTCTTTGAATCAATGAGCTTTGCACATCAATTTAAAGAGGGGCATTTGTAGAAACTCAAAAATGGACAAGTGCTTAAAATCATTCAAAATGGAAAATTCTCAAACAAATACATTAATTCTCATCAAAAAGGATCAAATCAATTAATCAAAATGGACATTTATTAAATCAAAATTGGACAAAATCATTAAATCAAAGGAAAAATTAAATAATGACATTAAATAATTAAATCAAAGCTTAAAGGGGTAAAAAATATTATATAATTGATTTTAATAAATTAATTATATAGTTGTTAAATCAAAAATCAAATTGAGTCTATTCCCTTACATGGCTAATTTAATTAAATAATAGAATTTAATTAATCCTAATATCTTTCAACAACAAATTGAGCAACCAATAAGAATTGAGAGACAAAAGCACATGGATCACTCAAAATAGTTGAATTTCAATCACACATTTCAACTTTGAATCTCATCCACTCAATTTTGTCCTTTTGTCCAAAGCTTTGAGACAACCATTTAAATTGTCCCCCCATTTAAAAACATTGCAAATTTTTTGACTCAACCAAGGCTAAATCATGGTTACTTCACTCTACCTCCTACCCTTGGGAATTTACTATAAACAAGAGGCATTTTGAGAGCAATAATCATCTTAGAAATTCATTTGTAAGATATCACCAGTATAGGCAATTTTATAGCAATTGAGAACATTTGAATTATCTTTGTATCACATTTGAGAGTTTGAGAGCTAGATTAAGCATTTGTACTATCATATTTCTCATTCTAGATTTGTCACTAGTAGAGAATAGGCTGAGAGCTCTACGTACCAAATTAGTTAGAGAACCATGGGATGTCATGGATGTTAATTTCAATTCTTAGCTTAAATTTGCATTGTATTTTTCTAGAATTGTAGTTGATTATCCTAATTTCATGAAGGTGTTTAACATACACACAGATACATACTTACAAGAGATGGGATTTATGAAAAGTGAGGCAGATGCTAACCTCTACTACTTGGTGGTTGGGGGTGAGGTTCTCATTCTTGATCTATATGTGGATGACTTGTTTCTAATTGGTTCACTAGGGCTCATAAAGGAGTGCAAGAGGGACCTATTGGCAAAATGGTCAGCGCTCCCCTCAAGATTTGTGACATGGTTTAACAGCCTCCTGTGTCTTCTATAAGTCTAGTGGTTGTATCAGGCATTAACAGGTTGATCTTTTGGTGCAATAGAAACCACTACTTGTAACAAGTGGTATTAGAGCTTGGTCACAGGTTCAAATCCCCTCGGGTAATGCTGAGGGGGAGATTGTTGGCAAAATTGTCAATGCTCCCCTCACGATTTGTGACATGGTTTAACAGCCTCCTGTGTCTTCTATAAGTCTAGTGGTTGTATCGGGCATTAACAGGTCGATCTTTTGGTGCAACGGCAACCACTACTTGTAACATGACCTTGCAGCAAAGTTCAAGATGAAGGATTTGGGACTTATGCACTACTTTCTAAGCATGGAGGTGTGGCAGACAAATGGAGATATTTTCCTTGGGCAAGGGAAATATTCCATTGAAATCTTGAAGAGATTTGGGATGGAGGATTGCAAAGCCATGTCTACACCTATGATCATGAATTGGAGGAAGGTAGATACATCCAAGGAGAAGGATGTAGATCCCACCTTATACAAGAAGTTGATTGGTTCGCTCATGTATTTGGTCAACACTAGGTCAGAGATAGCCTTTGCAGTGAACTCTCTTAGTCAGTTCATGGTGGAGCCAAAGAGAGTGCATTGGACAGTGGCAAAGCATGTGTTGTGTTATCTTCGTGGTACATTTGAGTATGGGATCAGATATGTTCGAGGTGAAGGTATCAAGTTGATAGGCTATACTAATGTAGATTGGGTAGGAAGTACAATGGACAAGAGAAGCACTTCAGGTTGTTGTTTCAATTTAGGATCAGGAGTTGTCTCTTGGTTCAGTAGGAAGCAGAAGTATGTGGCTTTGAGTTCTACAGAAGAAAAATACACAGCAGCTACCATGGCGATGTGTGAAGCTATATGGTTTCGAAAGTTTCTAGTATCTTTGTTTGGTCAGAGAGTTGAGACTACTGTGATACATTGTGACAATCAGAGTTGCATCAGGTTATCTGAGAATCTAATGTTTCATGATAGGTCTAAACATATAGACATCAGGTATCACTTCATCAAAGATTGTGTACAATGGGGATTGTTCAGCCATAGTACATACCTACAAAGGAGCAAGTAGTAGACATTTTGACAAAGGCATTAGGGAAGATGAAATTCATCTTCTTCATGGATAAGTTGGGTATCGTGCAAAATAGCTTCCTCGCTAACAGGGAGTGTTAGTTTTGGGGTAGCTTGGACAGTTGTTTGTCCATATGTGATTAATTAGTAAATAATTTTTTTACTAACAAATAAGTTAGAGTAGGGACAATTATTTGTTAGTTAATTGACCACTTTTGGAAGCAACTAGAAACCAATTTTGTTTGGTTGTTAAGTTGTTTTTAATCTCAATCGATCTCAGTCGTTGGTTTACCAACGAGGGTAGTATAAAAGGGGGTCTAGGGGCATTTGGAAAACATCTTGGAGAGCATTTGCAGTGTTAGAAAATGTGTTTGCAGTGATAGAAAATAGTCTTGCAGTGTTAGCAAAAGTGCAGTGATAATGATGGGGATAACAGTGGAAGAATATCAGCAAGAGGAATTGGGAGATTGTTGGAGTTCTACCAGTGAGAGGCAAGGAATTTTGTATCTCTTAATTTGCTTAAGTTTAATATATTTCTCATCTGTAGTATTGGTTTTCCCCTGGGGTTTTTCCAGGGACAATTGTATGAAAATATTGTGTCATTGTGTTGCATTTTTTTTCGTTCCGGTATTATTTTTTAATATTAGCTGTGAATTTATTTTTCGGTAGTTAAATAATCTTTATAAGATAGGAGATTAATAATCAATGACTGCAATAGATTTTTCATAAGAAGAAGTTGTGCATCCACCACCAAGCGGACTGCTTTTCTAAGTTTTCTCTTCATTTTCTGCTCTTTCTTCTTCTTTTTCTTCTCTTATTCAATCAAATGGTCATCTGTGTTTCTTATTTTAAAGAACACTATGAAAAAGGATGGGTAACAAGTTGTTGTTAGTTGATTTTAGAAGTTCTAACTCTAGTTTTGAATGTTGAATTTGATGATGTTTAAATGTTGAATCAAGATAAATTAAAAATTGATTAATAAAAATTACAAATGAAAATCTGTAATGTGAATTGATTACCCAACAAATGAATCAAAGTTATCAACTAATCAGAATTAGCATTCCATTTTAAAGACTAGCTTTAAAAAACAAAAGAAATGTATAAAAGACATGTGGACTGCCTAATCAACTACAAACCGGGTTTTCTTTAAAATGGTCAGCTTTTGACTACCTAGGCTATAATAAAACATTTTTAAGCATCATATGCAGTACAACAATACAGTCATGCTGCTCATCTACAATAAAATTTACAGATCAGATGTGTCAATTCCTCAAAGAGAAGAGTACTTTGTGTGTTGAAATAAGATAACAAGATTCCAATTTTTAATGCGATGGAGCTTTAAAAGGCAAAACACTAATCCAAGCATTTCAAATTTATCTCCCAAGACATGGTCTGTTCACAAAAGTCATAGCAACCTTTTTAATTAAGAAAGACAGAATAATAATTTCCTGAGTAGTTAACAGGCCCTTTTGTTCTCTGTTTTGACAGTCTGATATTACTACTTTTACATGTCCAAAAACATTCCAAAATAATAACAAAATTCTTAGCAGGGATTTATATATCCAATGTGAATGATTTATAAGGTGTGTAGTTCAAAATAGATGATAAATATATAAAAATTAAAATTTAGGATAAAAGATTTAATAGGTCAGTACATTTTAATAATATGTATTTATAGAAGTCTTTTGTTTTTTATATTTTAATCTTTTTTTTTTATAAAAGAGGGGTTAAAATTTATTGAAGTAAGAAGAAATACGGACAGTCCTATCAAGATTCATTAATTAATCTAGTTGTTGGGACAAACCCAAAGGTAATTGTCCCATATCCACAATGTTCCAATTTTGCATTTGATCAAAAGCCCATTTGGCTAAATATCCGGCAACTCCGTTGCACTCCCTAGAGATATGAGTGAAGGTAACATAGAGATATGAGTGAAGGTAACAAAGTCTAGAGAAGCACATAAATTAAGAATATGGTTGACAACCAAAAGTAACTGCCAACTAACATACTCAGAGTGTTGTCTAGTCAACAAATGAACAACCACCTGCAAGTCAGATCACAAATAAGCCTTTGTCATCCAAGAGCACAAGCATGCTTCACAGCATACAAAATAGCCATAGCCTCCATCAAGTTGTTAGTATGGTGGCCTTTCTAAACAAAGAAAATAAATTGAACAAATCCCAGGTTGTCCCTACCAACTCCCCCAATACCTGCATGACCTGGGTTTCCACAAGAAGGCCAGTTTGTATTGATTTTCAAAATGCCCTAGGGAGGAGGACTCCACCTCCCCAACCTATTAAACTTCTGGGCAAGGTGTTTGCATCTTATTTTCATTATAAACATTAATAATCTTTATGTTTGTATCTTAAAAATGATTTAAAAAAATCTATTTTTACAAGTTACATGAAAGATATAACCAACCACTTGATAATAGATAAAATGATCAATAATTTAAATTTTGATAATCCGTATATATTTTCTTATATTTTCCATTATTTTTTACATTAGATCAATATCAAAAATCTTAAATAATAACTTTGAACTATTACAAAATATAATATTGATATAATTAATTTAACAAAATCTTAAATAATAACTTTGAACTATTAGAAAATACAATATTGATATACTTAATTTAACTTTATAGTTCTTAAAAAATGCAAATTAATAACCAAATTTAATTTAATAAGATCCCCCATCTAATCATTAATTGTGTGATATCCTTGATCCTCCATGAAATATCCACATTTCATCCACAACAGTATCAATTTATCGTGTAACTCATATGAGAAATAAGCCCATCTAATAGGAAAACTAAATAAGATTTAACCCAGCTACCAATCTCTCATTCAATTATCTGCAGGGCTCTGGTACAAATTACAAAGCACTAATTACAAGTTTATCAGTAATTAAACTAAACTTATCTCTCATGATAGTATATTTAACAACCATAACATTTAAATATAATGATTGTTTACAGACAAAGAAGACAAAAATAGTGAAGAGTATGTGTGGTTAGGACAGAGAGAAAAGCCCAACGATTGATTTTTCTTGACACTTCCATGCCTTTGAATTTATCTCTTTTGTAGGATAGTTTACAAGAGATGTCTCAGAACTGTTTCATCTCTAAATCACATGATGGGCCATTCATGGATTTTCTTCAGTCTGGTCAAGTTTTTTTGAAGGCTTATGATCATGGTCATGTTATAACAAACACTTACACATCTCTTTGGGAAAGATTCACATTTTCATAATTGTTGTTATGGTTGTACCTTTGTTGCAATCTTGTTCTGATATTAAGGTCTTGATTTTATGTTGATATATCTTTTATTTTCTTGTTTAAGATTTTGGTTTTTTTTTTTAAATTTATTTCTAATTTATATCTTAGATGAATAAAAAATTTATCTAAACAAAAATAAATAATTTTAGAGTGTTATTTATTTAACAAGGTTTGTTGGTGTTCGTCTTATGGTGATATGTCTTTATATTCTTGTTCAAGGTTTTGAGTCCATTTCAGATTTATGACTCAATTTAAAAATGTTTATTTAATCAAATACAAATCATTTGAGAGTTCTATTTGTTTGATAAGGTTGGTTCGTTTTGTTCTCATGTTGATGTGTCTATCTTCTTGTTCAAGGTTTTGGGTCTTTTCAAAACTCACTTACTATTCATAATTGCATAAAAAGAAATTTATCTAATTAAAAAAAATAGTTTTAGAGTGTTATTTGTTCAATAAGGCCTAGAGTTCCCCTCTCATGTTGATGTATCTTTATATTCTCATTTTGAGTTTTACATCCAATTCAGATTTATAACTTGGATAACAAACAAATACTTTTAGAGTGTTTTTTGTTTAGTAAGGCATGTTGGATATAGTCTCATATTGATTTCTATTTTTATCATGCTTTTTGTTCAATAGGGTCTCTTAATTCTAGTCTCATTCTAATGCATTCCTTATACTTTAGTTCAATATTTTAGTCAAACCTCAAGAATATAAAATCTTAAGGACTAAAAATATTGTAAATAAATTTTAAATTTAAAGAAAATTGTTCATTTCTAATTAAATTAAATGAATGGAATGGTATCTAAATTATATTAAATAAAAAAATATTTTAAAAAACCTTCTTTAGTGTAGAATTTTCAGCATAGATATAGCTAGGAAAGAAGAAAAATGAAAGCTTGCAAAAACAAAAAAAACAAAGCATATCAAAAATGAAATTCTATCTCTCATTCCTTGATTCAATAAAAAATTGATTACAATATGCACATAGTGCATGATTTATACAGAACTAAACCATTGTTTGCAAGAGCAATTACGGTGAAGACATAAATTGAACACAAGCTTCCTTAGTTAGGCATACATGCGGAGATAATGAGATTATAGTCAAATCCAAAATTTACGGAGGAGACAAAATGAAGAGTCTCAATTAGATCCGTAAATTATAGGGAATAACTAATGCTAACACCCCCCCTTAAGTCTAATTAAGGAGAATAAAAACTAAAGAAGAAAGGAGGAAAGAGGGAAAACCCAGTGGGAACAAAACCCCCCCTCAAAAACAAAAAGAGAAGTAACTAAAAATCCTTTGTGACAAGAAAACTATGGACATCTGTCAAAAGATAGCCACCATAGTGTTGAATGAAGAGATTTATCGGAAACCAAAAAGAAGATCAGGATCAATCTACATGAGTGCCCCCCAACGACACTACTCGAACAATGAGCAGATGGTGAACAAAGGCAAAACATCTGCTAATCAAAGATACAGAAGACAATAATTTGCATAGATGTCCCAAACAATGAATAGATGGAAAACAAAGGCAAAACATCTAGCATTCAAGGATGAAAATGACACATAAATCTGTACGAGTGACCCTAACGACACTACTCAACCATGCAAGAACAAATTGCTAGTTGAAAATACAAGTTTTAAATGTCCAAAAGCTAATCAAATATGGAACCAAAGAAGCATTGGCATGAAGAGGCATGATAGGTCTACTTAAATGAGTGTCACTAAAGAGGAAATGAAGGCAAGGCCCATGCAGTAAGAGCATGACCTTGGCTTGTCTATGATGAAGAAGACTTAGGGGCTAAAATTTGATGCTGCTACATAGCCTTCTCTAAAGCCTCTAGTCTCATCCAACATATGTTGACTGCATGTCCCACCTTACCACAAAAATTGCAAGGCTCACCTAGCTTCTTATTTGCCTTGGACTGTGGGTTGGATTCTGAATTCTTCTCACTCGTACGCACAGCAAGAGTGTGAGCCTTGAAATTTTTTTAAGTACCCATCTTTATGAGCTTATCTTTCTCATGTATTAATGACTCAATGAAAGTATCAATAGTGGGAATCTTCCAAGTTATTCTCATCATAAGCCTGATTGTGTGTAATGCAAAGACAAACACAACATATTGTGGGCCCAATTTTGACAAAATATCAAGGATTAATCTACTCTCATGTGTGGATTTGTCAATTCCACATTCTTTCAATTGAAGTAATGAAGCCTTGAACTTTGTGAAGAAGTCATGAATATTCTCAAAACTAATCGAATCTAATGAGTTGAGCTCATTTTCAAGGATGTGACCCCGCATCTCATCTTGCTTCCCAAAAAGACCCTCCAACGTAGTCCAAACTTGGTTTGGAGTTGTGCATGCTTCTTCATGAAACAACAATTCTGGAGAGATGGATAAGCATAGTAGACCAAAGGATTCATCAATGCGGTTGAAGTATTTAGACTTCTCAACTGTTGAATTGGGTTCAACCTCTTTCGCCATGACTACTGGATACAAGCCTTTACTTCTAAGCTAAAGAAAAATCTTTGGCTTCCATTAGAAATAGTTGTATGGCATGAGAAGAGAAGAGGTTGAAAACTCCATTCTCTACAACCGATATGATCTTTAGAACCTACCAAAAAAAGTTACATTTCTCCAAGTCCTAGCACCTAAGCTCTGATACCATGTAGAATTTTCAACATAGATCTAGCTAGGAAAGAAGAAAAATGATAGCTTGCAAACAAAAAAAAAAACAGAGCAGATCAACAATGAAATTATATCTCTCATCCATGATTCAATAAAAAATTGATTACAATATGCACATAGTGCATGATTTATACAGAATTAAACCACCGTTTGCAAGAGCAAATTACGGTGAAGACATAAATTGAACACAAGCTTCCTTGGTTAGGCATACATGTAGAGATAACGAGATTGCAGTCAAATCAAAAATTTACAGAGGAGACAAAATGAATCTGTCAATTATAGGGAATAACTAACGCTAACATTTAGTTAATTTGTAATATAAATTTTAGTTTAAATTTAAAAAAGGGTAGTAAATTGGTGTGTGATGATTAGATGGATGAATATATTATGTTTGTTTAAACTTCAAATTTTAATGTTGATAGACTGAAGATCTGAACTCAACTTTAATGGTTTTGTGTATTTTAAACTACAAAATACTTTCACTACAAAAAATGAAAGCTTCAAATATATTGTTTAAAGATTTTAAGTCAACTTTAATGGCTTTGTGTATTTTTAAACAGAAAAATTCTTGCACTACAAAAAATGAAAGCTTCAAATATATTGTTATATAAAAATTAAATATAAATAAATCGATAGTAATTTGTAGATATTTTTTCATTTCTATGTTTAATCTTTAATTATGTTCGCAAACAATGCTATTAGTAAACTACAAATATAGTTTAAGGATTTTTTTGATGAATAGAGGCATTTCCATTAAATATA
The DNA here is from genome assembly GCA_027943335.1 of Chamaecyparis obtusa. Lineage (NCBI taxonomy): Eukaryota > Viridiplantae > Streptophyta > Pinopsida > Cupressales > Cupressaceae > Chamaecyparis > Chamaecyparis obtusa. The sequence continues at coordinate 32,286 of BSBK01001079.1, forward strand.
TTTTAAAGATTTAATATAATATATGCTATAAATTTTAGATCAAAGAGAAATCAATAGTACATTTTGTAGATATTATCACCATTTCCATGTTTAATCTTCAATTGTAGTTCTATACAACGCCTATCAATCTAAATAGAAAAAAAAATTATGCTCTAATATAAAATAATTTAAATTTTAGATCAAAGAGAAATCAATAGCATTTTATAGATATTTTTCTATTCTAAGTTTAGAGCATGAACTTTTATATTGAAAAAAAAACTTGGTATAAAATAATTTTAAATTTTATACATATATAGTATATGTGTCAATTATTGGTGTGATTAAAGTGTTGTACCTACTAAGTTTTCACCTGGGTCCTAATCACACATGTTACTTAAAATTACTTAGGGATGACATAGGAATATCCCCACCTTTTGTGCACACTTATCACATTATCATTCTTCCACCTGAAGTGGATGATAAGTTATCACTTTATGTTTCATACCATAAGAATTAAGAAACTTGTCAATATCTTATGTTATCCTCTATCTCACATTAGCCTACATAACCAAGGGGTTTCCTTTGTAATTTCAATTCCCTTCCATTCTATTTATAGCAATATACTTTATTCTTGTCATATTGATTTTCTCACATTATTGTGCTTTCTATTAGGCCTCTAGATCTTGGGTGGCTATCTCTATAACCAAATCTTACATGGTATCAAAGTTTGTTGAGTGTCATCGATAAGTCTTTTGAAAGACTTTTGGTACATTTTCAAGATTTTTTTGTGGCTTCGTACTACAACTCAAAATCAAAGGTTGCTAGGTCAAAATTGAGGTCATCATTGGATTCAAAAGGTTCAAGAGTCAATATTTCCTTGTGTTTTGTTCAAATCAGACATTGGAAGCCAAATTTATGAGGGTTAGAAGGTTCAAGATGATTTCCAAATTTGGGATGTACTTGCAATTTATGAGCATTTTAGGCCAAAATCAACCTATCATCACACTCAAGAGGCCCAAAAATACCGAGGTCGATCATCAAATTGTCTAAATGAAATACTTTCCTAAAGGCATATAAAAATATTTTCCCTATTTGATTGTGTGAACATCATTATTGCAAAGTGGGTATGTTCACCAAGTTGTTGGTAAAAAAAGTGGCCACATGATGAAAAAAATTCAATTTTTCACAAAACCCATGTATGTTATTTAAAATTTGAAATCACTTGGCTCATGGAAATCAAGCCTAATTTGCTCAATTAAAAAACACTAAAAGTTCTTCATAACCCCTACAGGTTATGAAGAACTATATTTTTTCCATTGCATGCGGCCAAGCTTATTTTCACCATGAAAAATGGCTTGACAACAGCTTCTAGGTTCCCAAATTCTACAAAACCCGAGCATGTTTCCCTCTATTTTGCATTTTTCAGTGTTTAGACCAATTTCTAACAATGTCACATCATCAAACTGGTAAAATTTTGATTTTTTTGTTGTTTTTATTTGAATTTGAATTGAAGTAGGGTTTATTCAATTGATTTAAGTTTTTTTAATTAGTTTTATGCCAGATTCTCAAAATAATCCCCAACAAAAAAATAGACAACGATGACCTCTTCCTGAACAACCAACACCAGAAAACCCTCAAAATGTTGCACATTAAGAACAACAAAACCCTCAAAAATTTGCTCCACAACAACAAAACCCTCAAAATGTCACTCCTCAAAAACTATTGTCACTCCAAAACCCTTTGTGTCCTATAGTAGAACCTGTATAGGCCACACAGGAGGGTCTTATTGATGCAGGGGCATCCAAGGTTAAGGCAGGACATTCTATGTCCTCGGTGAAACTGCATGGAGTGTTAGTATTTTGGCTAGTGTTACTCGGTTGCAACCTTGACCGACGGTCTCGGTCATTGAAGGAAGCTTGGTCACTGAAGGAACTCGGTAGTCTCTAGCACTCGGTGAAAGTGTTACTCGGTCAATGCCTGCAGTGCTCGGTTGACACTGGTGCTTGGCGATGCCTGGCTTACTCAGTTAATTCACTATCGCTCGGTAGTTCTAGTTTACCGATTGGAGTTCTATGTGATTTGTTGAGCCAACTTGGTGCATTTATTGTTGGTAGCTATTGTTATAGGCCGACATGCTGAATTAAATGTTTGTATACATTTGTAATTTGACTTGTATGGCATTTAATTATTTGTTTTGGGAGAGTTAAGGGTTTCATCTTGCCGACTTGTGGCTGATGATTAGTATTTAAGGAGTATTTGGGTAGTTGTTTAGAGGATCAAGACTTGACAACTTAGTAGATCTGGGATGTCAGATGTGAAGCTTGAAAGCTGAAGTTGGTGAAGTTGTGGAAAAGTTCTTGATGTTCTTCCAGATCAGATTGTAATCTGATAGTTGTTTGTAGCAGAGCTAGGGGTTTGCATACTTGGGAACAAGGAGATTTCTTGGAGGCTTGCGAGCTCAAGTTTAGATCTGCCTTAGGGTTTCCATCAGCTTCTGATTGTCTTCAAAGCTGAACTAGCTAAGATTGTATTGGATCTTGTAGAATTGTTTTCTAATTGTAATTGGCCCTAACCCGGAAGGCCTTATAGCTGGGCATGTTAGTGAAAATTAGTGTTGAACAATTATTTTGTGTTGCATTGTTGAGTAATCTGCTGTATAATTTTGTTGGCTGCAAGGTTTGGATTGTCCTTAATTGGATCCACCTACCTTGACTGCATCAGGTGGTATCAGAGTGAGAGTTTGATCTTATTGAAGCATAAGGTTGACCTAGCAAGGCTGATCTTGCAAAGTTGATCTTGTTGGCAAAGAGATTGTGTGCAATTTGGATTGCAGATCCAAAGCACTGAACTTGTGGAATTGTGCCCTAGTTGTTTGCAAGATTGCAGGTTGAGATCTGACTTTTTAAAACTTGGAAATTGCCACAAGGTGGTCGGTGAGGGTTTGTTGCAGAGGGTTTCTCTTATCTTTAAGGATGTCTCCAAGAAGATTGGACCCTAGAGTTATTTCTAATCTTTGTGATACTATTGAATCCCAGATCACAGAGAAGGTGAAATCAGATTTTAGATCTAAGATGGAATTGATGAAGAATGACCTGGTCACCAAGATCATGAGAACTATTGTTAGTACACCTCAGAATGTTGGTACTGAGGATGGCTATGAAGAAGCTACTGAAGAATTTGAAAATACTGGATCTAGTGGTGATGACCAGAGGAACAGATCTGGTGAAGACAGAACTGCTTGGTTACCTAGATCTATTGCTTAGTTTAGCAATTACCAAATGGAAGTTTCTACTTTCTCTAGTACTTTGAAGCCTGACAATCTGATTGATTGGATTGGTGAACTTGAATTTTTTTTTGAGCTAGAATAAATTGAAGATCCTCTTCAGGTGAGATTAGCACAGACAAAGTTGAAAGGACATGCTACTCTTTGGTGGAAGGAACTACAATGAGATCGAGAAGACGAAGGTGAAACAAAGATCAATTGGTGGCGGTTGATGGTAACTAAGTTGAAAGCTAAGATCATACTAGCTAACTATGAGCTTGAATTGTTTAAGAAGTTGTAGAATTTAAAACAGAAGGATTTGTCTGTTGAAGATTATACTGAGGAGTTCTACAAACTTACTATTCGGTCTGGACATCAAGAACTTGGTAAGGAAAAGGTAGCTAGCTATGTGAATGGTCTGAGATTCAATATTCAGGATGAGCTTGGTATGCTGAAGATGCTTATTAGTATGCTCTAAAGGTAAAAGATAATTTAAAGAGGAAATAACCTAGTAATTCCTGAGGGAAGGAAAATATTGATCACTCGGTGAAGGATAAACTGACTGATGCAGAAGATGAACAGAAACCTGTGGAACCAAAGAAGATAGGTAGAGTTATCTTTACGGGTACTTGCTATAACTGTGGAGAGGAAGGACACTATTCTTTTGAGTGTACACAGAAGAAGGTTGACTAACAAACTACTATGATGAATGAGAACATTCAGAATGAACTTGAATCAAAGAACTTGTTGGTTAGGCAAATATTTCTTGGTACAAAGGATGAACCTTGTTAGAGGAGTAACTTGTTTAGGACCTGATGCAAATATGAAGGTAAACTCTATGATGTTATTGTTGATAGTGGCAGTACTAATAACCTTGTTACTGAGGACCTGGTTCAGAAACTTGGTTTGAATCAAATGAAGCATCCTTGTCCTTATAGGCTTGACTGGTTACAAGATGTTCATACTTTGGAAGTTAGAGAACAATGCTTCATTGATGTTTAGATTGGCCAGTATAAGGATCTTGTGCTTTGTGACATTGTGAAGATGAATAGTTGTGATATATTACTCAGTAGACCTTGGCAATATGATTATAGAGCTATTTATGACTGTGTCAAAAATGTGTTTACTCTTGAGAAGGATGACAGGAAGTTTTCACTGATGCCTTTGATGGATACAACGCTCAGTACGAAAACCCTAAGTATTGGTAGCTGAGTGGAGATTGTGGATCCAGAGAAAATGAATGATCAGTATGGAGAACCAACCTGTACATTATCAAGGAAAGACTTGAAGAGATAGAGGAAACTGAAGTGGAAGAATTTGCAACCAGAAAAGGTGGAGGACTTGTATGTGAAGAACCAGTTTGGGATTTATGTGTTGAATCTTGAAAGATGTTCTTCTCACATATGAACATCTTTTGGAACCTGGGGTGTCTGATGTAGGGGCATCCAAGGTTAAGGTAGGGCATTCTATGTCCTCAGTGAAACTACATGGAGTGTTAGTATTTTGTCCAGTGTTACTCAGTTGCAGCCTTGACCAATGGTTTCGATCATTGAAGGAAGCTCGGTCACTAAAGGAACTCAATAGTCTCTGGCACTTGGTGAAAGTGCTACTTAGTCATGCCTATGGTGCTCGGTTGACATTGGTGCTCGGTGATGCCTAGCTTGCTTGATTAATTCACTATTGCTCGGTAGTTTTGGTTTACCGACTAGAGTTCTGTGTGATTTGTTGAGCTGACTTGGTGCATTTATTGTTGGTAGATATTGTTATAGGCCAACATGCTGAATTAAATGTTTGTATACATTTGTAAGCTGACTTGTATGGCATTTAATTATTTGTTTTGGGAGAGTTAAGGGTTTCATCTTGCTGACTTGTGGCTGATGATTAGTATTTAAGGAGTGTTTGGGTAGTTGTTTAGGGGATTGGGACTTGACAACTTAGTAGATCTAGGATGTCAGATGTGAAGCTTGAGCATTGAAGTTAGTGAAGTTGTGGAAAAGTTCTTGATGCTCTTCTAGATCAGATTGTAATCTAATAGTTGTTTTTAGCAAAGCTAGGGTTTTTCATACTTGGGAATAAGGAGATTTCTTGGAGGCTTGCGAGCTCAAGTTTAGATCTGCCTTAGGGTTTCCATCAGCTTCTGATTGTCTTCAGAGTTGAACTAGCTAAGATTGTATTAGATCTTGTCAGATCTTGCAGAATTTTTTTCTAATTGTAATTGGTCCTAACCCGAAAGGCCTTACAGCTGGCCATGTTAATGAAAATCAGTGTTGAACAATTATTTTGTGTTGCATTGTTGAGTAATCTACTGTGTAATTCTATTGGCTACAAGGTTTGGACTGTCCTTAATTGGATCCACCTACCTTGACTACATCACTTATAAATTTTCTAACACAAAACACTACTCATCCCTCTCCACTACCCTAGAATCAATGGCCAATAGTGCCATGGAGGTATCTAGACAAGTTACAAAATGGGGTTCATATAAGGATAGATGTCATGCATTTTATAAATTTGGATTGTCATACATGATGAGGTAAAAAGAAAGGGAATACTTAAAGATAACATATGCTCTCTTTTCACCAATCTTAAAACTAATAAAAACCTACTTGTAATCACCTAAAATGTGTCTAGTAAAACCTAAGCCCCTAAATTCGATCAATTTGACTTAAGTAAAATTCTAAATCTCAAAGGCATAATTTGCCAGACATAATTATGTAAGCAACCTGGATAATCCCTCTTTTATAATTAAATTGTCTCCAGAATCAAGCACAAATCATTTCTAATATTAAAGCTTGAAAACCATTCGATTGTCAAAACCTTACTTTTAATATAAAGTCCTAGAACTTTTATTAAAAGAACACATTTCTCACATAAGTGTGAAACTTAATCTTGATTAAATGATAATTAAAAGGGGATTTTCTATTTTGTCTTATTATCCCATCAATCTTGACCAATCAAAATCTCTTGGATCCTCTCACAAGGATTGATCTCTCTCACCACTCATCTCTACCTAACATCTTTTGCCTCTTAATCTCCACCCTTCATTCTTGAGGAAATTCTCTTAAAAAGGAAGCTCTTCCTTGGCTCAATGGATTCCATATTTGGTAATTTGTGAGATCCATCTATTGACATTTTGTTCCATCATCTTCCATTTTCACGATCTTGTATCCTAGTTCTATTTTGAATTTTTAGTGTTACCTTGAGTTCTTAGTTGCTTTCATCATAGTTTCTTACGTGAATAGCTCTATTTGCATTCATAGTGTAACTCATCTTGTAGAATAATCTTGCATTGTTATCTAACTTATAGATTTAGTTTTTTTTCATAATAGTATTGATCTTGTTAATTCACTCTTGCATCATATATTTGCATCAATCTAGTCTCATTACTAGTTGTCTAATTTGCACTTGCATACTTTAGATCATCGTAGAGTGGTGAATACAAGTATTGCATCTCACTCATGTGTTGAATCTTCCATTTTGGATTGGTAAAGTCACTAATCCTACATGTCCAATCTTATGAGCATTGTATAAAGGATTAAACTCACTTCAATTAGGAAGTAATAAGCCAATTTTGAGGATTTAGTTGTTCATTATGATTGAATACTAGTAGTTATATTCTTGAGTTAATGATTTATTGAAGTGTCGATTGCATTCTGATTGAATGCCAATTTTATACCATGCATTTTATGGCACCCACCTTGGGGCTCGAATCAGATTTTGGCCCCATTTCTTGTAGGTTATTTTTTCTTATTTTCTAAACCTGTGACAATCATTGTACCACAATAGTCTAGATTATCATACAATACTTGTTTCATCGTATGTAGTCATAATTTTTATCGTATGATAATATGGAATAGGGGATTTCATTATATGTAGTTTCTTGCTTCATCGTACGACACATCAACACTGGTCTTCATCACATGACTTATTGACTTTTATCATATGATTATATGGTGTTGTCAGTGTTTCATCGAACCAAAAAATAGAGAGTATTTTTTGGGGTCAATTTGATTGAATTTTTTATTTCTAACCCATGATTTGGTTTCATGTTGCCTTTAGCTTTCTATTTTGCAGTAGTATCTTTTTTTGTGCAAGAAATTTGAAGAAGATTTTCATGCCAAAGCTATCAACCTTGCACTTGTTTTGAGACTACTAATGTATTTGTGGTTGTATGACGCTTGTCAAAGAAATATCTTGAGACTGCTAAGCTATTTGTTTTGCAGGTTGCCTTGGAGATTCAAGTAAACATTGTGTCCTCATTAGTTGATTTTCTAAGCACGTATCTTAATTAGGTAGATTCCTTATTTTGATATTAAGTGAGCATTACATATTATGCTATCCTTTCTTTAGAGAGGATCAGAAACCAAACATTCTTATTTGATCTTAGGCAAGTAGTCTTCTTGGGATAAATTTGAAAAGTATTTGTTGTACTTGGGAGAAACAAGAGAATTAGGTAAGTATGTTATTCTCCTCTTTGAGGTAGAATTAGAAAATTAAACATTATTCTTTCTATCCATTTTCATTTTCATTTTACCTTTAGATGGCCTATGGTTGAGGTAAAAATCTCGCGGGAACAACCCAAGTGGGACAAAGAAAATGCCAGCTCTTCCAACCCACTATAAAAAAAAATTCTTGAAGTCTAAAGCCTCAAGGACATAGCTATTAACTGTGTTGATTCATTCATTTGGCTATAAGAACACACATGAGGGTAATGTGTAGGGCTGAGAGGTCTCAATATTATTTGCAAGACTACCTTATTTGAAGTGCTTGTAGGGTTATAAGCCTCAATTCCACAAAGAGAAACTACAAAGGATACTTGTGAATGGATTCCCTTACTAGACACTCTAGGTTAGAAGCTACCCGACTTACCTCTGAAAGTATCATAATCTTTGTGCAAGGATTTGTCCCAATGGATTACCTAGATCACCTGAAGCTTTACACCCACCTTATGTATTTGCTTGATTTCTTTAAGCATGAATGTGGCATTTGGGAGCCTTTGTGTTATGAGAATTGTGACTCTTCTTTTGATCCATAATGTGCATAGTCCTTGGAAAATCCAATATCACTTTGTGTGAGGCGAAGGAATACAAAGTTGTGGGAAAAGGTTTTGATGCTATCCAATCCATCAAGTAGCTCTTGCTTGAAGTGTCTTCGATTGTGTTATACCTATGGAAATCTATGTGAACATACACTTGACGTTCTTGGATCATTGCAATAAAACTTTAGACCTCACAAGTGCTTGTATCCACAAGGTTTCTTTGTCACTTCTTGGACTATTTGAAGACTATTGTTTTCTCACACTATTGCTTTCACTACAAACATTGAAACTTAGTCTAGCTAAAAACACTCTAATTTTGTCAAATATCTAAAGTCAAACTGTCCAGATTGGTCAAACTTTTCAAAAATAGTGGCAAATTGTCATTTATGTTATTTTCCTAACATTTCATCATACAACACGAGTTCTTTATTGCACGGTTGTTGTCTTTTGTCTCATCCTTTTCTAATTTCTATTGTACGATAGAGTATACCCTCACCATAATATTGCTTGCCATTGAGAGTTTCATTGCACCCAGTGTTGGAATTTATCATACAATCCTATATTTGACTAGTTATCAGACCTAAATCTAAAAGTCTTGACATCCTTTTCAGTCTATTTTATCATAGCTTCTATGTCATTTGGGTCAACCCTACACATCTGAAACTAGTTTTCTTCAACTGATTGGTTATTTGTTGGTGATTTGGTTTATCTAGGCCCTTTTCGAAAGATCTTTGAAATGCTTTAGCTTTTGTCTCATAATTATCCTATTGAAATCAAACCTTGCTCAACTTTGTCACAAGTACCTCTTAGTAGGCATTCAAACCTAATTCTCGGTACCATGTACTTAATTTTTCTAGCTATATCACAAGTATCACCTAGAAGACATTAAAGCCTCATTATTTATACCTAGCACTTTATTTCAACTAATTTTAATATCTACTACCTATCCTTGATAAAGAGCTATCATTACTTGGATCTTTTGACACTATCTTAGTAACCTTGTTACTATCAGATTTTCAATCTTATCTTTTCCATGCCAGTTCAAACTCGTAGCCATTACCAAAAGACTACAACTGATCCAAAAGGGAAGGCTATTGAAGATACTCTTGGAGCTTCCTCTTGTAGGGAACTTTTTCATCAAATCGCTATTGAGACTACTATTTATTAATCAATTATTATCCTTAAGGATCCAGAACTATACACTTACTGCCACAATCAAACCAACATGTCTAGGTACGATTGGAGTAGTTGTAATAAGCATAATTTTGATTCTTCTTTGGATGAAGAACCTATAGAAGAGGAAATTAGAAAATTCCAAGAAGATGAACAATTTCATAAGGTGATGCAAGCCATCATGAATCAGGACAAAGACATATACTTTATACATCTTGCTGCTATGGGTGTAAAGCTTCCTTTGTACTTTGACGTGGATCACTTGATACAAAAAGAAGAAGAATCTCCTATTAAAATCCTCAACCAATAACTCCAAGAAATTCATTGTGATCTCTCATAACTTAGAAAGGACAAGGACCAAACATCCAACAAGTATTCACCTAAAGCTATATGCCATTTCCCCTTTGACAAAAGTCTCTATATGCCACCATTCCCACCCAAGGTGGAAATTCCTAAATATAATAAATATGATGGTAGTGGAGATCCCCAGGATCATGTGAGAAAATTCTTCACTCTCAGCATGGATTTCATGCATGAACAGAGCTATTGCATGAGACTTTTTCCTCAGAGTCTTTGTGGCCAAGCTATGAGTTAGGGCACCTCACTTGCCCCTGGCATCAAAATCTTTGATGAGCTTGTTTAGAAGTTCATCCAGAAATAATATTACAATATCTCCCACCATGTTACCATTCTTGACCTATGAAACACAAAGAAACATTTTGGAGAGCCCTTTGTTACCTTCCTTCAGAGGTGGCAAAGGATGTTTTCTAGGTACCCTTGTCAAATTTCTAAGATCAAAAAAATTGATATATTTATAAATTCTTGGTCCCATAAATGAACTATTCTTTTCAAATGCAAACTCATACCTCTTTTGATAAATTGGTTGAATCCTCTATTCTCATAGAAGACATACTTGTGAGGAAGGGAGAGATCACCCTGCAACATAAAAATCATAAATATTCTTCTAACAATCATCACAACAAGGATAAGCATAAATTCTAGACTAAGCCTAAGGATGTTGTTAATGACAAAATTGCGGGTAAAACTTCCACATCTACTTCTATCCAAAGAACCAACATTTAATCTCTCCCTAGTATTCAAGTAGCAAAGGCTAATAAGAGTACTCAAGCAAGCTCTAAACTTGAGAGTATTGGAGATATACCTTGGATGCCTAGGCCTAAGTGAGGCTTCACTCCACCTAGAGAGTTGCTTGAGAATGCTATAAAAATACTTTTGGATAATAAGATAATCACATTTCCATATAACTCAAAGCCCTATGATCCTAAGATTAAGCCTAATTGGTGGAACGATAACCACTATTGCGAATACCATCACAAAAAAGGCCATAAGACTAATGACTGCATGAAACTCAAGCATTTAATCTAAGATTTGATTGACAACAAGACTATTGTGATTGATCCTCCTCAAATGAATACTAATCATAAGGCCTTTAAAGAGCCTTTTCCTAAGTATGAAAAGGGAGAATATTCTAAGCCAAAATATAAAAAGGTGGGTTACACTTATTCAGATAGTGACAATGTGATCCACATGCTTGGGTCTTCTGACTACACTATTAATGTTATCAAGATAAAAAACAAGACTCACTTTGAATCTTCCAATGCAGTGACTAGATCCAAAGATAAGGTCACCTTGTGAGTAGAGGTTTCTTCCTCCTCCTCCTCTTCTAAACAACCAATGACCTGAGGTTCTAAAACAACAACAACATCTTTAGTGCATAACTATAATCTAGTTGACTAGCTTCAATACACGTCAGCTTAGATATCAATTCTATAACTTCTTAAAAGCTCTCTTGTGCATCGAGATATTCTTGATCAAGCCCTCTTAGTGGTTAACATTCCCAAGGACCTAAACATAAACAAACTCCATTCCATGATTGCTCATCTTGCTTCTGGTACTACTTGACTTTTTTGTTCAAGAAGATGATAAATCTATTAGTCATCCCCACAATGAACCCATCCACATTGAGGTCCTTATACACAAGTATAGAGTGAAATGCATCTTGATAGATGGAGGTGTGGGTTTGAATATTTGTACATTCAATTTGGTCAGAGAACTTGGGTTTTTTTAGCATGTTATTGACTCTAGATGGAAAATCATAATTAAGGCATATGATGAAGAAGAAAGATCTTCTATGGGTATAGTGGTTTTACCCATCCAAGTGGGTCCCATTCAAAGGGATGTTTTTTGTCAGGTCTTAGATCTTCCACTCGCATACAATATACTCCTTGGTAGACCATGGATACATTAAATATAGAAAGTGCCATCAATGTACCATCATTGCATCAAATTTCCCCATAATGGGGTTGATGTCACTATTTCAAAAGACTTGGCGTATACTTACAACAACATTAAGAAAACTGAAAGCATGGTTCTACATAATAAAGAGGCCCTATGGAACCAAGAAACTAAGATCTCAAGACAAGCAATACTCAATGACTTTGGAAATATTCTGTTAGAGTAAAGTATTAATTATGTTAATTAATCTTTACTCCCTTCTTAAGATGTCAACTCCCTTTTTGCTTTAGTTAAAAGCACATGCACTAGTTGTTCTAAACTCATGCATCAATCATGTAATAGTTAAACTGATTATTACATGCACTAGACTTTGCCTTTCAAGGCTTTCAATCTCCTTTATAAGGATGATCCATTGTATATTTTATTCATTATTAAGGATATTTTCTTCTTCATATTCTGAGTCAAACCCTTGGCCTCTTCTTCTCTCTACTTCCTTGTAACAGGATTTTGTATTGAGGTGATCTTCGGGTTCTATGGATTTGTATTTCTCAAATCCTACATGGTATCGGAGCCTAATCTTCTATAGCTTGTTCACGTTTGAAGGATTCAGAGATGAAATTCATATGTTTCAGATGAGGGCTTTTTTGGGGTTTGTATTGAATCTAGGGGGACCTATTTTTTTGGTCATCTTCACTTCAAACAAACCTCACAGTTGCATTCAGAGCATCCAAGAACCCCAAGATCCATATAAAATTTGTCCAATTTGGACAAAGTTGGAATCTGTGAGAAAGAAAAATTTGCAATCGGCCCCAGCACGGATCCTGAAGTGATCAATATTTTTGGAGCACTTCTAGCTCAAACGGACCTCACAGTTGCATCTAGAAGGTCTGAGATACTCAAAATTCATATAAAACTTGTTGAATTCTAACAAATTGGCCATTTGAGGCAAAAAAAATTTACCTAATAGGGCTGTACGACCCTGGCACGCATTTCAATGCAGGGTACAGTGATTTTTTTTTCAAAATTTTTTTTAAAATTGACTTGGCCATCGAGCAACCACCCAGGCACCACCTGACAGCCACCGTGGCCACTGCCCAGCCTCCTCGGCAGTCTCCTCAGCGATCTACCTTAGTGCCGCTGTTAGCTCCGTTGTCGGAACCGCCACCCAAGCCGCCACCCCCATTGTTGCTCTGCCCAACTCCACCCTTGCCGCTAGCCCCCTAGTCACCCAAGTGACCAAGGCTAAACATTTTTAGCCCCCAGGTGCTTTAGAGCCGTGACGGCCATTTGGCTGTCAATTTTAGGCTCGGTTTCTGCTGATGTCAGCAAAGTTTTTTTTTTGCCTTTTAGAGCTTTTCTGGAGGTACTTGGGCTTTTTTGCAAATATCTTGGGCATCTGGGATCGTCTTTGGGCATGTGATATATTGTCAAAAAGCTGGTTCCGAGCCTGATCCGAATTTGCTGGTATGGTTTTGTGATTTTTCCATTTTGATGCTCTTTTTTTGTCAAAGTCAGATGTTCTCTATGATCATGGCGTTTCAGACCTCCTGCCTACCAGGATCCGTTTCTCTTGCATCTGGTCTTCGTTTTCGGCAAACAAGATATTTTCAAAAAGCTCTTTTTGAGATTTTATCAGATCTAATGGTTTCATGTGGTTTTTTGTCCTTTTTCTAATGTCACCCATCCTCAAATCCTTGCAGACACCTTCTTTGGGCCCTCTAGCGCAGCTGTTGGATTTTTGCTCATATCTTGAGCATACGGTGTTGCAATTTGGCAAATGAAATATTGTCAGAAAGCTGATTTCAAGCTCTTTCTAGATCTAGAGGTTATACTTTTTGGTTTTATTTTTTTGATGGTTTTTTTCTCTGTCAAAGCCAAATCTTCAATTTTGCACTCTGGGAGCTCTATCTTGCACATCTGGTCTCCATTTTTGGAAAATGATATATCATTGGAAAGCTTGTTCAGAGAGATTTTTAGTGTTGTGAGTCATTTTTCTAGATTTTTCTTTAGGTTAATTTTATTTAGATTCTTTCTTTTTTGCAGGTTGGTGGATATCTTGGTTGTTTCAGGTCCTGGGATCTCTTCCCTTTGAGGGATGGCTCGTCTTAGGTTGTTCTTTTGGTTCAGTAGCCTTTGATCTTCTTTGAGAAGTGTATACTTCACTTTTGTATCATTCTTTGATGTACACACACTAAGATAAAGTGTCATTCTATTACATGTATGGGATCTTGCACATGTTCGTGCTCTTTGTACTCACACTCCATTATAAAGTGCCAGGAGGGTTTTGATGTTTTCCTTTGTTTTCTGTCTACCTTTGTCAAGTGAGTGTTCCTTCCATGACATTAGCCTCAGGTATCTCTATATGTGTTTGTACTCTATTTTCACATTTGATATTTCAGATTCATCTTCATCATGCAATTCATATTGGATGATCTTCTCAGTGTACCTGTCATTACTCCCTTGTCAGTAGTATGGGGGGTTTCTACTATTGGTTCTACTACTTCCTTGGTTCAATTGTGTGAGCCATGTATTTAGTATTTGATCCTATATACTAGGTGGTTGCAGTGGCTGGGTACCTATGCATTCTGGTGAGATGGATCATTTACCATATGGACACTCTTTTCTTTCCTATTTTTGGACGCACTCTTCTAGCTTTGATTGATCAGCTCTTCAGGCTTTTGGTATTTATGGCATCTGTATCTTTGAGTTTAGGTGTTTTCCTTTGTTTGCCTCCTGATTTGAGTAGTGTTATTTGAGGGCACTCAAGCAAATTATAGTCTTCTCTACCTGGTCATATTTCTGTGGAGGATCTTTAGATCATCAGTTTCTTCTTGACAGAGTTTGTAGTTTCATGCTTCAGTGATGTTGTACATGTTCATCTTTGTTCCTATTTTCTGGAACATTCCTAGGTTTGGAGGCTTCCTTAGTCCTTCAGACTAGTCTTTGTCTCTTTCTGGAGTAGAGTTTTTCCCATGTGGTTTTCTCTATTTCTCCACTTTTTAGAGACTCTCTTTTGTACTTCAGTACCTGATCAAGCCTTTGTTGCCGGGACCCATTTGCTTTCTTCTTGCATTATTTGTAGATGCATCATTGCTCATCTTAAGGGGGGGTGTTAGAGTAAAGTATTAATTATGTTAATTAATCTTTACTCCCTTCTTAAGATGTCAACTCCCTTTTTGCTTTAGTTAAAAGCACATGCACTAGTTGTTCTAAACTCATGCATTAGTCATGTAATAGTTAAACTAATTATTACATGCACTAGACGTTTCCTTTCAAGGTTTTCAATCTCCTTTATAAGGATGATCCATTTTATATTTTATTCATTATTGAAGATATTTTCTTCTTCATATTTTGAGTCAAACCCTTGGCCTCTTCTTCTCTCTACTTCCTTGTAACAGGTTTTTGTATGCAAGTGATCTTTGGCTTCTGTGGATTTGTATTTCTCAAATCCTATATAATCTAAGCATAAAAGATAATGGAATAGGAGAATACAAGTTGGATGCTTCATGCTCTATGACTAACCTTCCCATTTCACCTAAATCTTATGGTATCTCATCATCTTCTTTCCAACTTGTGAGTACGTCCAATCCTAAGATTCACAAAGCCACTGGTATGGTCAAAGAGAAAAAGTCTCTTTCTAAGGATAATCAGGATAAGGCAATCCTTCAATGGTTATATAGAGAAGAATAACAAGAATAAGAAGTGAAACTTGTTGGAATTTATCCTGAGAAATATGGCATAGACTACCAACTTATACAAAAGATGGGGTACAATGGGAAGATTCCTCTTGGCAAAGACAAAGGCATTGTTGAACCCCTACATATGGAGTTCTATAACCCCAAGGATAAAACTTGAGTAGGGTACCATGAATAAAAATTTAAACCATCCTCTGCAAGTGGCCATGTATTTGATATATTTGGAGACTTTGATAATGAGGATGAGGATCAGGATGTTATTCCTAGGCCATATGAAATATTGGTGCATATACCTACAGAAAATCAAGAGAACCCCACTTACCAATAAACTCTACCAATCAGCCTATTGAGGATAAAAATGAGGAGACCACAACTAAGGAATAAATTAATGAGCATGCATTAGTCATATCACAAGAACATGGACAACAAAAAGAGAGCTCTACGAAGGAAAGACACCCTAACTAGGGGCATATTGTTTATATTGCACACATATTAGATTTACCTAGATTCATAGCTATATCTGTGTATACACTTAAAAATGGCTTCATTAATTAATTAAACATTTATTATTAAATTGATATTGACTTGATAAATTAATTAAATATTTATTATTTAATTAATAATTATTTCCTCTATAGATTATTCAATTTATTTAGTAAATTAATTATAGTTTATTCCTCTATCCTAAGTCTTCTAATTAGTCTTATTAAAGTGATTTAATTAAATACACAATAACCTAAATATGACTAAGTCCCCTAGTCCACTTCACCTACCTAGTCACCCGACACATCACTTTGGTTAAAATAAATAATTATTATTAATTATTTATTGCTAATTATCCTCACCCACACATGTCCTATTCTTAAGGGCTATGTGGCCTCATAGGACTTGGTCACATGACCACATGTCCTTTCTTAAACCAAGTCAAGGGACATGCCCTATTCCTAAGGGGCTTCTCAAGCCACCTCTAAGGGTCAAAACTGACTCATGGGACACTTGTACAAAGAGTCCTCATGAGGAAAAGGTCTCGCCCTCTTTCTCTCTTTGGTCTTTGTGAGACACTTGACATGTGTCTTTCCCTTCCACCTTGTTCTCCTCCATGTCAATGTGAGAGGAACATCATCCCTATTTTTCCTCTCACATTCCAACTACATCCCCCTTTCTCTCAACTCCTTCAACCAAGTCAATCCTAGCCCTAGGATCTTCCACCTTTCATTCTCACATGTAGGATTGTGCCACCTAGGCTTAGATCCTCCAAAATTATATAAAAGGAGCCTAATTTCCCCTTTGTGAGCTAATAGGTATTTTTGGTAATCAAGCAATCAAGCATTCAAACAGTCAAGCATTTTCAAGAGCATTCAAGCCATAATCAATCCATCTTCATAACATTTTCATTCACCATATTTGCATAATTAGGATTTAGTTTTGCATATAATTCACTCAATCTCCACACTTTGGTATCATCTTGGGCAAGGAGCTTCAAATTGGAAATCTCAGAGCTCAACACATCTAATAAATTAGAGCATAGGAGGACAATGGAGACAAGCTACATGGTAAGTGAAGGTAAAACCTTGTTTTAGCTTCAATTTTAGTGTATTCTTCATTGTTGTTTGCTAATTAGTTTGATTTGTTAATCTTAGAATAGTTAATTTATCATTTAGAGTAGTTAGACATCTAATTTGCATACATTTTTGGTGCCCACCATGGGGCCCTCCCCACATTTTTAACATTTTATTTGCAGTTTTCCATGTGCAGTCATTTCCAGGTTTTTCCTGTGCATTCATTCACAATTCCTGCGCATTCACCACTCTGTGTTGCACATTCATTTCTGTTAAACTGACATCTTTTAGTTTCTGTTCTTGCAGCTTACTGGTAAAAAACTACACATTCACCTCACTTCTCTGCACATACATAGTATTTTGCTGCGCATTCACGCCATCGCTTGGCGCATACATTTCATTTTGTTGCGCATACATACATTCTGCTCATAAATCCATAATTGTTGTGCATTTATTTCACTATTCTACCCATTTGTTAGTTACTGTGATAAAATTCAATTTTCTATTAGATTTAATTTTAGCTAACCTTTTAACAAGTTTTTGTTTGTTCTGGTAGTATTTTAGGCTATTTTACAAGATGTTATTTTAAAAACCCCATTGCCAAAATTCCTAACAACTTTGTTTGCAGATTTTTAAGGGGTTTGCAAAATAAACTCGTTTGGGTTTTTAAAAAATGACATGTTTTTCCATTTCGTGTGTGTTCTTTAAGATAGATTTTGTGTCTATTGTGTCTTTTGTTAATAAGCTATTTGTAATCCCAAAATTATAACAACGTATCCTCTCCCCTTCCCATTCATGGACCTTGGGTGTAAGAGAAATTGTTATAATTTTTAGAGGGTGGTCTTTGGTGGGAAAAAGGTACTCACCCCAAGGAATGACCCAACTGGTAACAGGCTAAACCCAAGCCCTTCCAGATTGGTATATAAAAAATGCTAGTGTGATTAGTCTCACATTAGATAGGTGTGAATTCATTGTGGCAACCAAAATCTCCTCTAGTACCCCAGTGGTGCGTTAAAGTCTTACTTAGTAGAGGTGAAAGCCTTGCTTTGAAAAGATTGGGAGAGCCCCCTTAATTGGGAAAATGACTTGATCACAACCACCCAAATGGATTTCCTTATTAAATACTTTTGTTCAGTCACCAAAAACCTTCTATTTGCTGGCTCAAGGGGTCACCCAAGCCCGTGAAGACACCCCACATTACTCACGGTTCATAGTAGAGATAGCAGTTCTTTGGGAAGTAATGACTCATTGAATTTGGAACTTGGTGTGCTTGAGAAGTGAGTGCACTATAAGGAGGAGCCCGTGCCTCTAAGTTCCTAGGCTATTCTCTATGGATATGCATGGTTGGATTTTATTATCCTAGTGGGGATTCAATAGATATTGTCCTTACCAACCTTAGGATTGTAAGCATGTTTGTGCATTCATACTAGAGCAATTAGATTAGAATCATTTATGTCTTGTGTGTGTGTGTGTTTATGCATTTTCCATTTGCCAAAAACCAAAAACATCAAAAAATCAAAGAAATTTCCAAATCTTGCAGTTCCAATCCATCAAAAATATAAACCTGCACATTCATCACAATCTGTTGCGCATCAATTAAATTGTTTTGTGCATTTGATAATTTTCTCACGCATCGGTTACAACTTGTTGCACATTTGTTTCATTTTTTTGCGCATTAATCAAACTGTCCTGCACATTTTTTGCTACGCATATACAACAGAGAGTATTTTCACAAGCTTTGAAAATTTCACAATCAGTTTTTCAGATACCCATTTTCGTCCTTAGTAAGATTTTGGAACAACATTCTCGTTACACAGAATTCTGATCTTTAGTTTTACCATTTTCATTAATTTTCATTATCCTTCCTTCACCACAAGTCATCAAATCATCTTCTGAAATTCTAAATCTAGTGTTGAAACATTACCCTATCTATCAGATTTTGATCTTTGTGGGTTTATCCTATCAGGATCTATCATCCTTAATCAAGCTTACTTAGGTTACTATCTCTTGATTTTTCTTTGTCATATCATAGTGAAATCTATACTTCCTATTGACCTAGATTTTATCAAGTTGGCTCATCACTTTTCAACACCTTTTCACTATCTTTTCTATCAACCATTCTTTCCATATCTTTTCATCAAATCTCTTTCATCCCACAAATCAATTTTCACATTTTTATGGTTCAAACTTGATCTCAGAAACTAAAACAACCCATTGATTCAGAATCCCTAGACAAAATGGAAGGAAACAAAAGTAATGAAGAAAATCCTTGCCCTGAAGCTCCTAAGAAAACTTCACTTTTTACATCCGAAGAGGAACCCACATATCAAGAACTTAGGGATGCTACACAAGATCCTAGATTTTATCATGTCATGGAAAGACTCCTAGACCTAGATAGAGAGATGTGTTTCCTCATACTTTCTCAACAAGGAGCCAAACTACCAAGTGATTTTGATATTTCTCATCTTAGAGAACCGACTATTGTAACCAATCAAGAAATTCCTAGTAGTTCTCAAGATACTCATGGAGAAAAAGAAACTAAGCAACCATCTGATGCTTCTCAAAATGATCAACAAAACCATGCTTCCCACAACAATGTTTCCCAAAACACTCAAGGAAACACATTATCTTTGGATCCCGTTCCTCAAAAAATCTAGATTCTTCAACAACAAATTTGTGACATCCAAACTGGATCATCAACTAAGAAGTATTCCTTGGATGATAAATGTCCTTATCCTTTTGATAATAATTTAGCATTGATTCCATTCCCTCCTCATTTTGAGGTACCAAAATTTGACAAATACAAAGGGAATTCGGATCCACAAGACCACATTCATGAATTTTGTGTTGCTTGTATTGAAGTCCCTCACAATGAAACTTATCTTATGTGACTATTTCCATGAAGTTTAGGAGGACAAGCCATGGAATGGTTCTCCAAACTACCCCCAGGCATCAAATCTTTCAATGAGCTTCTTGACAAATTTGTGACTTGTTATTCATATAACATCAAACATGAAGTCACTATGCTTGATCTTTGCAATGCACATCAAAAGAATGGAGAACCCTTCCTTACTTTTTTGCAAAGATGGCATCAATTGTTTGCCAAATATCCACGAACAATTCCTGAACAAGAAAAGATGGCTATCTTTGTGCATAACCTTACACCAAAAATGAGTTATAGGTTACAATGCAATGTCCACCAAACTTCAATAAGCTCATCAAAAATGGTATCAAGATTGAGGAAGCCATGGTCAGAAAAGGTGAGATAAAACTTTATTCCAAAGACAATGCTAGGTCCTCAAATTCCAATCCCAACAACTACAACAATGACAAATCAAAATTTTGGAATAAAAACAAAAACATTGTCAATGATGGGATTGTTGATAATTGTAATGTCAAATCAACACAACCCCTTCTAAATCTCACAAGTCAAGGCAATGCTACTCAAGCTACCTACAACAATCAATCAGCAAATCCAAACACCAACAAAGACTCATCAAAACCAAGATTGCCTTTTATGTCACCTCGAAGAAATTTTACTCCTTTAGGGGAATCTCTCAAATCAATATTACAGAAGTTAATCACAAAGAAACTCATTACGCTTCCTAAAACAAAGGAATTTGAACCTAGAGTAAAACCTTCTTGGTGTAATGTGAATGATTATTGTGAGTTTCATAGAGGAAAAGGACATAAGACCAATGACTGCCTAAGACTCAAAAATGTGGTTCAAGACTTAATTGAAAAGGATGAAATTACTATTGATGGACATACCTCAAATGAATCACATATGGATTTCAAAGATCCACTTCCTAAGCATGAAAAAGGAGGTTCTTCCAACACTAAGGGGGATAATCAAGCCAATTATAATTCTACTCCCTATAGATATGTTGGTAACATTTTTGAATGTCATCCTTCTAAGTACTATGCCAATGTCATTACCATAAAGGAAAAATCAGAGAGTCAACCAGTCCATGTTACTACTTGTGCTCAATCCAAAGTTACTCTCCAAGGAATCTCGTCTAAACCAAATGCACCTCAAAATAAGTTTGTTTATGTTCCAAATACTACACCAAATATTTCCAACTAGTACAATCTTTTGGAACAACTCAAGAAAACACCTACCCAGATATCCATTTTAGAGATTTTGTGTCTATCCCCATCTCACAAATATATCCTTGAAAAATCTCTCTTAGAGACCCAGGTCCCCACAAATCTAGATCATGATCAATTTCAAGCTATGGTGGGCCATTTAACAACCCCGCATTACCTATCTTTCACTAAAAATGATGACTTAGCTATTACCCAACCTCATAATGCTCCCCTACATATCGAAGTCCTTGTACAGAGTCACAAAATCAAGCAAGTACTAATAGATGGAGGAGCTGGCTTGAACATATGCACATTGAAACTAGTCCTTGCATTGGGATTTTCTGAAAATGTTGTAGATCCAAAGAAGAAAATCACAATAAAATCTTATGATGAAGAAGAGCGATCATCAAAGGGATCTGTTGTTCTACCAATTAAAGTAGGTCCTATAATCAAATATGTACCTTGCCAAGTTCTTGACATGGATCTTTCTTATAATGTTCTATTGGGAAGACCATGGATTCATTCCATGCAAGCTGTGCCATCAACTTATCATCAGTGCTTGAAATTCCCTCATAATGGTCAAGAGATCACTATCAAAGGAGATACTAATCCTTTCCAGTATTGTAACATAATAAAGACATCTGATTCTTTGATACCTTATAACCGTACTAGATTTTCTACAACTACACCCAGTGATCCTAGTAATATAGCATCAACTTCTAAATCAAATGGGATCAAGATAGACATAAAAGAAAGTAGTATGGGAGAGTATACTTTAGGTCAAGCTCTTTGCATCATAGAGTTACCTTTATCTCCTAGATCATATGGTAGATCTTTGATCACTAAACAACAATCAGAACCCCCTTCAACACTTGTTTATGACACATTTATAAGTGGGGGCACAATATCCAAAGAGGCAGCTGAGTGTAATGCTAATCATTTGCTTAAGTCATAGAAGAATGAGGAAGATATCAAACATGAATATATATGACCTGATGTCTATGGTAAAGGGTATACTTTGCTACAAAAGATGGGATACCAAGGTGCTGGACGTATAGGGTTACAAAGAGAAGGTGTTATCAAACCAATTTTGCAAAATCCAAACTATCAAAGAGACACTACAGGATTAGGATACAAAGGAGAAGGACCAAAAGAACCAAAAGGAAAAGCAAAGATCACACCTTTTCATGAGATATCTAAAGCTCCTACCTTACAATTTAGAAAGAATGGTATGTATGTAGATCCAAAGAAATAAAGGATAGCATAGAGAATCATTGATAGACTTGGGGATAATGATGATTCTGACTCAAATGATTATGAATGGGATTCATTATCTAGTTTTACTAAAGAGATAGGAGTTGATGTTGTCCATCACTATAGTAATGATTACCATGAGGGAGAGAGTTCAAAGACTGACTCACTAGGATTAGTCCCACATGATACTACTTTTGTCGATTGTGAGGAAAGTGAGCTTTATCTTGCGATAGACAAATCAGATGAGAGTATGGAAATAGACCTCGCTGATACCATCATAAACCTTGACAACTTTTCCATCAATACCATCTCTACCTTTGAAACTGACCCAAATGATCCAATGCCCCTTGTACA
This sequence comes from Chamaecyparis obtusa, assembly GCA_027943335.1. Lineage (NCBI taxonomy): Eukaryota > Viridiplantae > Streptophyta > Pinopsida > Cupressales > Cupressaceae > Chamaecyparis > Chamaecyparis obtusa. The sequence continues at coordinate 54,945 of BSBK01001079.1, forward strand.
TCCCGAGCTTATCGATTGGGATTCTCCTAATTATCTAGAACTTGATGTTTTCCATAATGATGATGCAATCATTGACTATCTTGGAATCGCCAGGGGATCACAAGTCAGGATTTTTGATAGAACTCAATGACATGGCCTACTTTGGTGAGAGTGTCAATCCTTTCAGTCATAAAAATATAAAAATAATCAACAGATCTAATGGTGAAAACCACTCAGTGGCAGTATTAGATCCAAAAATAGTAAAATGAAAAGATGCATCTGATGGTGAAAACCTCTCTAAGGTACCTGATGATGGAAGGATTGACACTCTTCCCAATTACCTGTATCAAGAGAAATCTGCCATTCTTATAGAACCAAGAGTACCTCTTAACATTGGCACAGAAGAGTCTCCACGCATCCTCAAAGTAGTAGCATCCTTGATAGAATCAGAGAAAGTAGCTTTTGCAAAAAATTTCAAAGAAAGACAAATCAACTTTGCTTGGTCCTATGCTAATATGCCTGGCCTGGATCCAAATCTCATTATGCATCATTTATCTATCAGACTAGGTGTAAAACCAGTTAAGCAGAAGCTTCGTAAGATGCACCCGCACATTGCACTAATGGTTAAAGTATAATTGAAGAAGCTCCTAGATGTCAGATTCAATCAGGCTATTGATTATGCTAAGTGGATTTCAAATAGTGTTCCTGTCTCAAAACCAAACAAGTCTATCAGGATTTGTATTGATTTTTGAGATCTTAATAAAGCTTGTCCAAAAGATGACTTTCCTCTCCAAATATTGACATTATTGTTGATCTGACAGCTAGGCATGAGATGTTATCATTAATGGATGGTTTTTCTGGTTATAACCAAATCAAGATTGCACCAGAAGACCAGGAGAAGACTACTTTTACTTGTCCGTGGGGTACATACTTCTGGAATGTGATGCCATTTGGCCTCAAAAATGCTGGAGCAACTTACCAAAGAGCTATGACTACAATCTTTCATGACATGATGCATTCCATTATGGAAGATTATGTTGATGATATCTTAGCAAACTCTAAAGATAGAGCTGGTCATTTGAGAGTATTGGATAGAATATTTACCCAGATGGAAAAATATCAGATTCGACTCAATCCAAAGAAATGTGCATTTGGAGTCACATCTGATAAACTGTTAGGGTACATTGTCTCAGCAAAAGGAATTGAAGTAGATCCAAAAAAGTTAAAGCAATAATGGAGATGGCTTCCCCCATTAACATCAGTCAGTTAAGATCTTTACAGGGATGTCTCCAATCCATCCGAAGATTTGTTTCTCAGCTAGCAGATCGAAGTCATCCCTTTCAACATTTGTTACATAAAAATATCTTATTCCAATGGGATGATAAGTGTGAGGAATCTTTCAATAAAATCAAGCAATATCTAGCAAATCCTCCAACTTTGATGTCACCAATTCTGGGCAAGCCACTCTTGCTCTACATTTCAGCTATGGTAGTCTCACTAGGTGCTCTTCTGGCTTAGCAAGATCATGAAGGAAAAGAAAAATCCATCTATTATATCAGTCGCACCCTAGTGGGATAAAAGCTAAACTATTATCTTATAGAAAGAGCATGTCTGGTCATTGTTTTTGCTTCAAAAGAATGGTGACATTACATGTTGTCACATTCAATCAAGCTCATTGCAAAGATTGATCCTTTAAAGTATCTATTAAGCAAAATAGCACTAACAAGCAGATTGGCTAAGTGGGTCATTCTACTTAGCAAATTTGATATTGAATATATAGACAGGAAGGCTATCAAAGGTTAAGTGATAGCAGATCAGCTAGCAGATCCTCCATTAACGGATGACCAACCTATACACATAGAGTTTCTTGATGCACACATCTTGGCTTTATCTACACAAACATTGCAACTATACTTTGATGGATCATGTACTCAACAGGGTTCAGGAGCTGGTATTCTCTTTGTCACGCCGCAAGGATACACAATTCCAAAATCTTACAAGCTACTCTTTTCTTGCACCAATAATGTAGCAGAATATGAAGCTTTTTTGATTGGGTTAAAGATGGATTTACAATGGAAAATAATTGAAATCAATGTCTATGAGGATTCTCAGTTGATTATAAACTAGGTTAATGATGATTGTCATACTAAAGATGATAATTTATTACCATATAAACGTATGGTTGATGACTTCAAACAATATTTCTCAGTCATCACTTTTGAGCAGATTCCTCGACATGATAACAAGGTTGTTGATGCAATGGCTATGATTACTTCTTTGTTTGATATAGAAGATACCAAGGTCCATTTTGAGTTCTTGGTGGAATCCTTGACTTGTCCCACATATGATGATCCTGATACGAGTATTATATGTCATCTAATTGGACATGATTCCCCAATCTATGGAAAAATTTATTCCTATCTGACAAATGACATCCTACCCCCTGACCTATCCCAAATTAAAAAATGAACTTTTCTCCACCAAGCCTCCCGCTATGTCCTAATCTCTGATACCCTTTATCAGTGAGGTCTTGACGGTACTCTCCTATGATGTCTCGAGCACGATGAAGCTCAAACTACCTTGTGAGATGTACATGAGGGTATTTGTGGGACACATTTGAGTGGTCCCTCTTTGGCTAAGAAACTCATTTGTATGGGTTACTATTTCCCTACCATGGAAATAGATTCCTTTCATTTTGCTAGGGCATGCAAGAAATGTCAGATACATGGAAACCTTATTCATGCTCCAGCACAAGAGTTACATCCTTTTACAACTACTTTGTCATTTATTTAGTGGGGACTCAACCTCATGGGAGCTATCAACCCTCCATCTTCCAATGGCCACAAATGGATTATCACTGCAACTGAGTATTTTACTAAATGGATTGAGGCAGTTCCATTGATTACCACCATAGGAAAACAAGTATCCATGTTTATCCTAAATTATATCATTTTCAAATATGGTATACCTATGTATCTCATTACTGATCATGGGAAACAATTTCAAAATTAGGAAATGGATGAACTGTACATAAAATTCCATATCACCCATAACTATTCCACCATATACTATCCCCAAGGAAATGGCCAAGCTGAGGCGTCGAACAAAATAATTGTTAAAATACTACAAAAGACTGTCAATGACACTGGCTGTGACTAGCATATCCAACTAAATCCAGCCTTATGGGCTTACCATACCTCCATCCGTACTCCTACTAGAGCCACCCCATATTCCCTTGTCTATGGATCTGAAGCAATCCTGCCCCTCTAGGTTGAGTTACCTTCACTTCGTGTCACTCTCAAACATTTGATTCCTGATGAAGACTATAGAGTTGCATGACTGACTGAACTAGAACTGCTAGATGAGCGTCGTCAGAGAGCTTATGATCATTTGAAAGTCTATCACCAGTGAATGTCTTGTTAGTATAATAGCAAGGTAAAGATCAGAGACTTTCAGCTAGGTGACCTAGTCCTTTGAGAAAATCCAAAGAATCAACAGCATCATGAGAAGAAGGGCGATTTTGAACCCAATTGGTTAGGTCCTTTTGTAGTTACATCAGTTTATGGTTCTGAGGCTTATCAATTGTCTACACCTGAGGGAGATCCTTTGGATGAACCTCTTAACATCATACATCTCAAGAAGTTTTATCCTTGAAATCCCAATGCAAGGGCTATGTATATATTTTGTAAATTAAAAAAATCATTAAAATTTTTTTAAAAAAATAAAAAAATCAAAAGAAAATTGCAATAAAATCATGTGGTGAAAACCTAGAAATAGGTGCCACGTGTATCAAGTTAGCTCCTTTATCTATTAGGATTCTTCTAGTGTGTCCGTTCATTGTATATATCCACAATAAAATAGCTAGTTATTCCCCATTCCCGCCATGTATATATCATAATAAAATGGCCAGTTCATACGCCATCCATTATATCTACCCATAATAAAACCCCATCATAGCTTGGTCATTTTTCATGGTCTTTGTCCTAGTCTTGTTGCATCCTTCTTCATCCATAATAAGTCAGTCCATCACCTAGCTAGGGGCATGTCCTTGACCTAGTTTGGGAAGTGGATATATGATAGTCATGACTCTTAGAGGATAGAATGGAGTACTTTCACCTGACAAGCAAACACAATCAAATGTTCTTCCACAATGGTCTCTTCCTTATGAATCAAAATCTATGAGCTATCCTTTGAAGCATGGCCGCTTATCTACCATTCTTGACTATACATCATTAATTGAACTAATCACTATACCTTACACTATCTTTTGGAAAAAGAAATGTATATTCATGGCAGGCATGTTAGAATGATTTGTTGAAGATTATGCATTCATATCTAGATTTCATTTGTTATCATGTTTCTTATGCTATTCTGGGATATCTTTGACATGAGTTTGAAACTCTCATATGTCATTGATTAGAATAGCTGGGATGGGGCATGGTATTTTCTTTGATTACTATTTGTGGGATATTTTTCGATGAAATCAAAGGAACAAATGATTAGGGTGTCTGTGCGTAAGTGCCTTCATCAATTTAATAGTATTGTCAACATATAAATCATGTTTCTCTACAAATTCTATTTATGGTGATACGCCATCACATACCTCGACTCCAAATATTTGTTCCCCGATGGAGGGGGGGATATTCCTTCTCTGTTATGCAAATGAAACTCAGGTCATCTCGGTTCAATTATACCTAGATGCTTGTCAAGTTTGCAATATTAAACTCCATGCAAGAAGTGCTCAGGTCATCTTGGTTTAATTATACCATGATGATTGCATTTTCTTGCAACATAACGAGCTCAATGATGAAAATCAAATTCTAGTTATTATGAAGTTCTAAGATGTTACATGAAGTTGTGGAGATATACTCATTTCATATTTCATTTTGCATTTCATTTAAACAATTCATGACTTGCATATCAGTGCTCCTTTTATAGGGATTTTTAGGTTATCTTTTTTAGGTTATCTATTCTCCTAGTCCATTCTTCTTGTGTCAGATACATTGTTATTTAAGTTGAGGACATTTGGACAACAAAAACATTGAGTTTTCACCTCGCATCTTACAAACATTTACTCAATTCATTTAGGTCATACATTATTTTCATTAGGTATGTTCATTTGTAGATTATCCATCTATATTACATGCATATTTCATGTACACACATTCCATAACATTTCATTATCTTTTCATTATGATGTAAGTTGTTATATTTTAGTCATTTTAAGAACATCATCGTGCATTTATTATCATTCATTTATTATCATCATTATATGCATTTCACATCATCATTTATTATCATTTATTTATTATCATCATCATCATTTATCCATTATCATTTCTTATCCATTATATGCATTTATTATCATTTATTATCATTCATTTCCATCATCATTTATTATCCATTATCTACATTGTTTTACATCATAGTATTAGTACCACATAGCATTGTATAAAGTAAACTCATCTAGGACATGCATTTATATCAAACATCATATATTTGATCATTAACCATTAAGCATCAAATGGAGAATAAATCATTAAGCATTCTAGGATATACATTCTATGCATATTAAAGTAAATCATCACATCCTACATATGTCAGTATGCACATGTATATAAAATCATCAAAGTAAATCATGATAGCACTGCATCATCATATATAGAGAGTCAATTAGATAAAGTCCATAAAATACAACAAAACTATCCAAATGTCCAATGATATAAAGAAACATAACAATGTGTCCAAAGTCAGTGTCTATCAAGTCAATGATACAATGATACAATGATGTAATGATGTAATGATACAAAAGGTGTATATAATGATCTCCATAATCTATGATCCATTGCCTCCAGACTCTGTCTGTCACTGTCTGCGAGATGCAATGAGGCCCTATGCTACTGAACCACCTGATCTTGAGGCTCCACCCTAATCTCCTGAACCTGTGGGTGCTCTTAGTGATACACCTCCACTACCAGCCGATGCCTCTCTCATATACCGCTATCCTAATAGCCACTGAGCTCTCTCTATAGCTCCTAATCCACTGATCTCTTGGGACCACCTATCTATAAGCCTCTCGCCAGTAGGATATCTCCTTCCTGGCATGTATCATGGCTCTCAGACTATCTCCATGGGGACCTAAATCCTCTGTCTGATGTAGCTCATCTAATAGCATCTTTGACTCCCCCAGTCTCTCAATAGCCACATCCTGCTCATGTCTAAGTAGTCCCATCTGGCTCTTTAGCCTCTCTATTCGCCTCTCCAGACCAGGAACATGGTTTGCCTACACCAGTGTCATTGCTAGTCGGACTAGCAATGAGTCAATATCAAGATCCTCCTCTTCCGTAGAATCCCTTTGTAAATAGGGATCCTGTCCCCCAATGTCCATACCTGTTGGTCCCTCCTAGGCATCCACATCTTGCATCTATATATCTTGTCCATCCTATACATCATTAGGGATCTATCCACCCTATACCACTCCATCATAGGCTAATAAAATTTCTACCTCATCTGTTCCCTGCCCTGCCTGTATCGACACTTGTACCTGTATAGTTGGTCCCTATACTGGGGTAGCTAGTATCTGTACCTGAGCAACTAGTACTTGTCATGGAGCTCCTGCTACTGGCTGTGTTGGAGGTCTCCATCCTTGTCTAGATGGGGGTGGCATCAAACCCCTCTATCTAACACTACCACCTCTCATCTAAGGTCTAGCTCTATCCCCTCTCCCTCTGTCTCCTCCATCACCATCTCCACCGTCACCGCCTCCTCCTCTCCCTCATCCTCACCTATCTCACCCCTAATGTCTCCCATGGTGTCTCTCTACTAGATCCCTCTCTAGTGGCCTACCTGCCAAATTAGTCAACTGAGGAACTAGAAAATCTCTAAGAAATTGCTCCAGATCCATCATCATCCCTGGGTCCATGACCCCCTGTCTCATTGTCCATGCTTGAAATGGCATGTCTAAAAACTCCTATCTAGCTATATCAAATGAATCCATGGGCCACCAGTCACATCTCTCCTGATGAGTCCAAGCAAACTTAGTGACTCCCTGTAGCATGCCTTGGATCCTGCCAAACTAGCACAGAACCTGGCTGACCAGCTGTCTCTCAAGAATGAAGGGTGTCCGCCCTATTAGCCATTATGACTCAAAACAAAAACCCAGCTATCGCTCATCATCCCAGGGCTCACATCCTAGGTAAGGTCTCCATGTCACTATATCTAATGTATCAAAGGTATATTTCCAGAACTCTAAATGTCCCAGTTTTTCCTGAGACAAAACTGATGAATATAAATGGATATATGGTTGTCCTGCACCATGAAATCTAATGGCTACTAGCTGTGTCACTACAATATACTCCCATGCCCAAACATGGAGTAGTGTGATGCCTGCTGATAATGATGCACCCCTAAGGTACACCACCTGATGAAGATCATGATACAAATGTGCTAATAGACAGACACCCCAAGAAAATTGGGTCCTATCATCCATCATCTACTATAATGTGTGGCCCCATCCAACTACAAATCCATGTGATCTACATCTACGATCAGGGCATACGAAACCCCCAATCACTCCTACTAGAACCACTGGTAGAGGCTCATATAGATCAACCATGTCCTCCCAGCTAATCTCTCCATCCTCTATCTCATCATCACCAAAGATGGCTTTGCACTTTGTCACTCCACCATGCTGATCATAATGTACTAACTCCCCTATGATAGGTAGTCGGAGGATGCGATATACATCCTCCAATGTGACTCTCATCTCCCCTGTCAGAAGATGGAAGGTACTCATCTTTGAGTGCCATCACTCTGCCAATGTCATCATCATACTCAGGTTCACCCTAATCTCAAGCATGTAAATCACATGATATAAACCAGTCACACCGATGAGAAGTCTATCGGTCTCTGACAATGCCAGTCTTAGATTTTGTGTGATGGGATATCTCTCCCGTGACATCAAAATATCGGTAGTATCCTCCTATTAAAATCAACAACATCAAGCTATCAGATTTTAATAAACTGATCTAAAATATCTATCTATCCTATCATATCAATTACAAACATGTTCATCACATGTTTTAACAGATAATTTTATCAATTATCTCGCATCAAGACTGGTTAACTAGCAACCATGCTACAATGTTGCCTATCTTGACCAAATCGATCAAATTTAACCGTAGATAGATCAAATTAGCTTATCGACATCTATTTTGACCTAATTGACTTGCTAATTTGATCAAATTCTATCACCCAAACAAATGTGTAGCATAGAAAAATGCATGTGCAGTATCCTTAAACATTTGCGTAGTTTTTCATGTATGCACAGATTTATTTAACATTTGCATAGCAATTCTTAACAAATACATAGAAAGAACCTATGCACACTTTTAATTCATATTTGCAGAGCACAAATTTTCCTCTAACATGCATGCGCAGCTGCCCTAAATGAATGCGCAGATGTTTGGATTTTCTGCGCAAAAATGGCTAGTTGCTGCGCATTCGTTTGACGCCCAAGAACAAAATTTTTCAAAAATCTAACCTATGATTCAACCTAACCTACACATGCTACATCCTACTCTATCATGTTGGAAATCACAAATTGACAAAGAGGATCGAATCACCTATTGGCTCTCCCAAATCGGGTGGTCACTGGAAGCATCTAGCCCTCTTGAAGCGGTGATCTGACAATGAAAATGACATCTTGGAAGCTCTACTCTTCTCTCTCTCACACTCTGATCTCTAGATGACAAGGGTGCATAATGAGCCCATTGTGGGCCCCTTTGCCCTATTTATAGCTTGTGGACCTGATGTGCTTAGTGTGTGGACCCTGTCTCCCATTTTTTTTCCTTTTCACCCCATTTTCACCCATCTTTTCTCTTGTTTCTTTCATGAGATTGATTATCCAACTCAAAAACACACACACACACACACACACACACACAATAAATCAAATTTAAATAAATCTTTTTGGTCAATCAATCTCTCGAGGGGGCATGCATAGGTGATTTGAGACATTGTCTAGGGCAGGGGCAAAATAATTAAAAAAATTTTTGAAACAATGTGACACGCACATTATTTCAAAGAGGGGCAAAATGTATACACTTAAAAATGGCTTCATTAATTAATTAAATATTTATTATTTAATTGATATTGACTTGATAAATTAATTAAATATTTATTATTTAATTAATAACTATTTCCTCTATTTATTAAATAGATTATTTGACTTATTTAGTAAATTCATTATAGTTTATTCCTCTATCCTAAGTCTTCTAATTAGTCTTATTAAAGTGATTTAATTAAATACCCAATCACCTAAATATGACTAAGTCCCCTAGTCCACTTCACCAACCTAGTCACCCGACACATCACTTTGGCTAAAATAAATAATTATTATTAATTATTTATTGATAATTATCCTCACCCACACATGTCCTATTCTTAAGGGCTATGTGGCCTCATAGGACTTGGTCGCATGACCACATGTCCTTTCTTAAACCAAGTCAAGGGACATGCCCTATTCCTAAGGGGCTTCTCAAGCCACCTCTAAGGGTCAAAACTGACTCATGGGACACTTGTACAAAGAGTCCTCATGAGGAAAAGGTCTCTCCCTCTTTCTCTCTTTGGTCTTTGTGAGACACTTGACATGTGTCTTTCCCTTCCACCTTGTTCTCCTCCATGTCAATGTGAGAGGAACATCATCCCTATTCTTCCTCTCACATTCCAACTACATCCCCCTTTCTCTCAACTCCTTCAACCAAGTCAATCCTAGCCCTAGGATCTTCCACCTTTCATTCTCAACTGTAGGATTGTGCCACCTAGGCTTAGATCCTCCAAAATTATATAAAAGGAGCCTAATTTCCCCTTTGTGAGCTAATAGGTATTTTTTGGTAATCAAGAAATCAAACATTTTCAAGAGCATTCAAGCCATAATCAATCCATCTTCATATCATTTGCATTCACCATATTTGCATAATTAGGATTTAGTTTTGCATATAATTCACTCAATCTCCACACTTTGGTATCATCTTGGGCAAGGAGCTTCAAATTGGAAATCTGAGAGCTCAACACATCCAAGAAATCAAAGCATAGGAGGATAATGGAGACAAGCTACATGGTAAGTAAAGGTAAAACCTTGTTTTAGCTTCAATTTTAGTGTATTCTTCATTGTTGTTTGCTAATTAGTTTGATTTGTTAATCTTAGAATGGTTAATTTATCATTTAGAGTAGTTAGACATCTAATTTGCATACAATCTAAAAAGATAAGACAACCTAGGTCATTCATACATACCTATGTTGGATTATGGGAAAAGATCTATGAACAACCAAGTGTATAATCAAGAAACTGGTATTCAAGACAATCAATCTGATGAAACTGACATAAATTTGGCTGAAATTAAGAGACAAGGTGTGAATCAAGACCGTGATAATGAAGAAGCTCCTATGACTCTAGCTCAGTACTTAGAATGAAATGTTAGTAATTGAACTGACTCACACAAGTATGAATGGGACTCACTGTCCAATACTATGATAGACATAGAAGTTGATGTAATTCACAAGTACACCTCTACTTCCACTTTTGAGATTGGTGAGAGTTCTAACACACAAAATGACCCAAAAGATAATCTAGATCATCCATTTATTGAATCTATTGTGATACCTCCTACTCAAGGTGCATATTAAGAAGAAGAGTATCCTCCCAAAATTCCTTCTACCATTCTTCCTCTGAATATCAATTGGAATTTTGGTTCAAGGCATAGGATTATAATGGTCCCTCTATAGATATTCCTTCACCAGAGAGATGAGGTTGAATGAAAAGATAATCTTTGTTTTGGGAATAGATCAGGATGGTTACATTCCCAAAATACTCCTCATAAATCCTCTAATGATAATACGACAAGTCATGCTTGAATCAATTCTATATATGACAACTTTCTTGACTTATCTGCGATAGTTGTGAACAATGATGATGATACTAGAGTCTTTTATATTGAGCCTGTTAGTTCCTTACCTCTCATATACCTTGAATTAATTGACCAGAACACCTTTGAGCCCATGAACCTCTTGTCCTTCACCAATGATCATGACCTTTCATGCTATGTCAATTTTATTGAGCCCCTTCCCTCTTCCACCAGCACAACAAGCAACAACATGTCAATGGAAGATATCAAGTATCTTAGTCATCAAAATAAGAGGAAAAATAAAAAGAAAAAGCAATCTAATGGTGAAAAATACTCTATGGAAGTGTCAGATCCGAAAATAGTAAAAATAAAAGACTTATCCAATGGTGAAAACCTCTATGAGGCACCTGCAGATGAGATACTTGATATTCTCCCTGCACATTTTCAAGAAAGATCTTCAGGGCTTATAGAGCCTACAAAGTGAAGTTGGGAACAGAAGAAAATTCACAAAATATACATCTTTCTCAATCTTTGCCTGACAAAGAAAAATAGTATTTCATTTTGTTCTTTAAAGAGAAAAAGATCAATTTTGCATGGTCTTATTCCGACATGCATGGCTTGGACACAAATCTTTTCATGCATCACTTATCTATTCCACTAAACATCAAACCAGTAAAACAAAAACTAAGAAAGATGCACTGTCACATAGCATTACTAGTTAAGGAAGAATTGGAAAATTTAATCAAAGATACATTCATATGGGCTATAGACTATGTTGAATGGATCTCAAACATCGTACCTATTTTAAAAGTAGAAAAATTAATATGAGTATGTATAGACTTCAAAGACTTGAATAAAGCTTGTCCCAAAGATGACTTCTTCCTACCAAATTGATGCAGGAGCATCCTGGGTGTAAGAGCAATCTTGCATCACCCAAAAATATTTATGTTTTTATATTCAATAAGGGTTATTTTGTGCAGAGCTGCTATTTATGGAAAGTTACTATTTTTGGTAATTTTCATATGTGCTCAGAATGATCTGATTTCTTTCTTGGAGGTTCATTTTGGTCATATAAGTCTGCCAGTAAAGTTTCATTGCCAGATCAATTATATATTGGAAGATATTGAAGATTTTCGGTATTGGCAGCAGGGTACAGAAACTTTGAACTCAGTTTTGAAGGCTTTAGAGGCCCCGAATGAAGTCGAAAATTTGGGTGATGGGAGCTTGCGCCGGTCAAGCCTGTAGAGCGCTTCGTGACATTTCCGAAATGGGGTTATAATAGCCGATGGGGTCAACTGGTGATGACTTATGGTCTTCGGAAGTTGGGCCACCTGAAATGGCGAAAAATAATTTTCTTCAAAATTTTTGTTCGGGTTTCAAAGGTTATCTTGAGCCGACTATGATGTAATGAAATGTAAAATAAATTAATTCTAAGTTTGGTCGGCCTTATTGGCTAAAATTCTGGAACCTTCCCAGGCGGTGAAAAATTGTCTATATAAGGAAGGCTGTATTATTGTCTTAGGCAGTTCAGAATAGTTCTGGGTAGTAGATCTGGGTATTGATTCGAGGCTTTGTCCTAAAGAATATTGTAAGGGAATGCCCATGTGGCTTTGCATATTGTAATTCTAAAAGTTTGTAATTCCACATTTGTGGAGATAATAAGAAGCCAATTTTCTGTTCTTGCATATTGTTGTGGTTTCTCCATTTCTGTTATGTGTTTGTGGTATTAAGGGGAGCACCCTTCATCAAGTGGTATCAGAGCAGGTTTTCTTGAGTGTGTAAACAGATCGCCGACTGTGAGGCAGTTTGCACCAGGACCGTGGTTAGGGTTTCAGCGCGCATCGCGAAAATGCCTCCACGAAGAGAACGTGGCGGAAGACCTGGTGCTGTGACACCTGAGGTTAGAGAGCTGCAGAGACAAGTGCGAGCATTGCAAGAAGAGATTCACAGAGGAATGAATCTTAATGTCAGAGATGAAAGCGAGGATGAAGCCGAAGAAGAATATCAAGAAGGAGAAATTGAAATTGTGAACCAGGAGGAAGAAAGACTTTTTGGGCGATTTTCAAGATTGGGAAAAGACCTAAGATTGAGGTTCCTACATTTTCTGGAAATCTTAACCCAGAGGAATTGATCGACTAGATCAATGAATGTGAAGAATATTTTGAGTATGAAGATGTTGAGGATCCTGATAGGGTCAAATTTGCAAAGGCCAGACTGAAAGGTCATGCGAAGATATGGTGGCAAGAGATTTAGTTGGAGCGAAATAGAAGGGGAAAGGAGAAAATCACGAGATGGGATCGGATGGTGGATAAATTGAAGTGACAGTTCATTCCTGTTGATTATGAGCTTGACCTACTGAAGAAAATGCAGAGTTTGAAGCAAGCAGGAAGATCTGTTCAGGAGTATACAGAGGAGTTCTATCGACTTCTCATCAAAACAGGCCATGCAGAAGCTGATAAGGAGAAAGTTGCCTGATACCTTAATGGGTTAAGGCCAAGCATTCAGGAGGAGCTGAATCTAGTTCGAATGAATAGTATTGAAGAGGCATACTAGTTTGCCCTAAAAGTAGAGGAAAAGCTGAACAAGAAGTTTGAGAGCAGACAAAACGGAAGAGGTCACGGTAGACGATCTGGTGGACGGTCATATGGTGGCCGAAATGAAGATCCGAAAAAGAAGGATGAGGCCAGTAGCAGTCAGAATCAGTGAGGAAATAATTTCAATCGCTTCCAGGATCAGAATAATAGAGATCAAAGAGGGAGAGGAAGAGGACAAGGATCTGGAAGAGGTGGCTTCCGTGGAACATGTTTTCACTGTGGAGAAGAAGGTCAAAGGGCATTTGAATGTCCTCAGCGCCAAGACAGAACAGATAGGAGAAATGAAGGCCAGGCCAGAGTTGCACATGTCGATGAAGATGCTAGATCATCAAATTCTGAAGATGCTGAAAGAGGAGAAACGATAATTAATAGAAGAGTCTTGCTGAGTGGTGAGAATGAACCTGAACAAAGGAGGAGCCTGTTTCGCACTAGATGCAAGTGTGAGGGTAAATACTGTGATGTGATTATCGATAGTGGAAGCACTGACAATTTGGTGTCAGAAGAGATGGTGACAAAGTTGAAGCTCAAGAGACAGAAACACCCACATCCTTATCAGATTGCCTGGGTGCAGGATGACCACAAGGTCATGGTCAGTGAACAGTGCCCGGTAAAGTTCAAGATCGGTGGATACCAAGATGAGGTATTGTGTGATATCATATCTATGGATGCATGTCATATGTTGTTGGGTAGACCATGGCAGTTTGACAGATGTACTGTACATGATGGTCGTGCGAATACCTATTCCCTGACAAAGGATGGAGTGCGACATAAGCTAAAACCATTGAAGGAGACTGAAGAAAAGGTATGTGGTACTGCAAGGATAACTCTTGTTGATGGAAGAAATTTCTTAGATGGTATGAGGCATGAGCATGTATGTTTTGCCTTAATTCCAAAAGCTGGTAAAGAGGAAGTAGAAGATGTTCCTGTAGAAGTTGCAGATTTGTTGAATGAGTTTCAGGATATTGTATCCGATAATGTGCCCGATGGATTACCACCAGTCAGGAAGATCAGTCATCAGATGGACTTGATCCCAGGAGTGAGTTTGCCGAACAAGGCAGCACACAGAATGACACCTGCAGAAAGTGAGGAGTTGAACAGACAAGTACATGAGTTGTTACAGAAAGGATTCATCCGTGAGAGTCTGAGTCCCTGTGCTGTACCAGCAGTATTAGCACCAAAGAAGAATGGAGAATGGAGGATGTGTATAGATTCTAGGGCAATAAACAAGATCACAATCAAGTACAGGTTTCCATTGCCACGAATGGATGATATTATGGACTGTTTGAGTGGAGCTGTGTATTTTTCAAAGATAGATCTAAAAAGTGGATATCATCAGATTCAGATCAGAGAAGGAGATGAATGGAAGACTGCCTTCAAGACAAAGGAAGGACTGTATGAGTGGTTAGTCATGCCTTTTGGGCTAACCAATGCACCGAGCACTTTCATGCGGCTCATGAACGAGGTTCTGAAAGAATTTCTAGGTAAGTTTGTCATTGTTTATCTAGATGATATTTTGATCTTTAGTAAGACATTGGAGGAGCATATGATGCATATTCGTATGGTATTTGAGAAGCTGAGAGGAGAAATTGTTGATTAATTTGAAGAAGTGCAGTTTTGTGAAGAAAGAGTTAGTGTATTTGGGATTTGTAGTTTCAGCAGAAGGTCTAAAAATGGACCCAGAGAAGGTACAGGCTATCCTTGAATGGCCTACTCCAAGGAGTGCTACTGAGGTAAGATCTTTTCATGGTTTGGCTAGCTTTTACAGAAAGTTTATCTGAAATTTTAGCAGTATTTGTGGACCCTTGACTGAAACAATGATAAGGGATAGAAAAGAGTTTAAGTGGACTAATGGGGCAGAAAAGAGTTTTCAATTATTGAAACAAAAAGTTACAGAACAACCTATTTTAGCACTTCCAAATTTTAATAAGGTGTTTCAAGTAGATTGTGATGCTAGTGGTACTGCAATAGGAGCTGTTATGAGCCAAGAAGGTAAACTTGTTGCTTATTTCAGTGAGAAGTTAAATGATGCCAAGAGGAAATATTCTGTTTATGATCAAGAATTTTATGCTATAGTTCAGGAATTAAAGAAGTGGAGACATTATCTGCTTCCTAAGGAGTTTTTTTTGTATACTGATCATCAAGCTTTGCAATATTTGAATAGTCAAGGAAAGTTGAATCAGAGGCATTTGAAATGGGTTGAGTTTTTGCAGAGTTATACATTTGTTTTGAAACACAGGAGTGGAAAGTCTAATAGGGTTGCAGATGCTCTTAGCAGAAGGCAACTATTGCTGACAGAAATGCAGATTGAAGTGGTTGGGTTCAAGGAACTCAATAATTTGTATCCAGAGGATCCTGATTTTGGTGAAGCTTGGAAAGCTTGTACAGAACCTGTTACTCTAGACAGGATGAAATGATTGGATTTCATCATCCAGGATGATATGCTATTCAGAGGGAGTCAGTTGTGCATTCCACGAAGTTCTATGAGGGAGAATCTCATCAAGGAGAAGCATAGTGGAGGATTGGCTGGACATTTTGGTCGTGATAAAACCGTTGCTTTGGTTGGTGAGAATTATTATTGGCCACAATTCCAGCAAGATGTGAAGAAGTTTGTACAGAGTTGCAGAGTATGTCAGATGGTGAAAGGAGTGAAGCAGAATACAAGATTGTATCAGCCATTACCTGTACCAGAGAAGCCTTGGGAGGATATCAGCATGGACTTTGTTCTTGGTTTACTGAGGACACAGCGGGGACATGATTCAATTTTTGTAGTAGTTGACAGATTTTCAAAGATGGCACATTTCATTCCCTGCAAGAAGACTAATGATGATGTTCATGTAGCAGAATTGTTTTTCAGAGAAGTAGTGAGACTTCATGGTTTGCCAAAGACCATAGTTTCAGATCGGGACACTAAGTTTGTTGGATATTTCTGGCGTACATTGTGGAAGAAGTTGAAGACAGATTTGAAGTTCAGTTCATCACATCATCCACAGACTGATGGACAGACAGAGGTGGTGAATAGGAGTTTGGAAAATTTGCTGAGATGTTTGGTTGGAGATAAGCCAACGGGATGGGATTTGATTTTACCACAGGCAGAATTTGCATACAATAATTCTGTCAACAGGAGCACTGATAAATCACCATTCCAGATTGTATATGGAGGTAGTCCAAGAAATGCATCTGAATTGAGGAAGATAGATAAAGGATAAATAAGTAGTGCTGAAGCTGAGGATTTTGCAGAACACTTGAAGAACGTCCATGAGGAGGTGAGGAAGCATATTACCAAGATGAACACACAGTATAAGGCTAAGGCAGACGAGAAAAGGAGGCATAAGGAATTTCAGGTTGGTGATGAAGTCATGGTTCATTTGCGGAAGGAGCGGTTTCCAATTGGTACATGTAACAAGCTGAAAATGAAAAAGTTTGGACCATGCAGGATATTGAAGAAACATGATTCAGGAAATGCATATGAGGTAGAATTGCCTACTGAGCTAAATATTTCACCAGTGTTTAACATTTCAGATCTGACAGAGTATCATGAAGGAGGTGTTGAAGATGAGATCACAGCAGCACAGTGGAGTATTTCAGCAACTAGTTCAGACACTAAGGAGATTGAAGATATACTGGATAGTCGTGTTGGCAAAAGCACAAGGAACAGGACATATGAAGAATATCTGGTCAAGTGGAAAGGAGGACCTGTTGAAGATTCATCATGGCTAACAAAGGAGGAGGTTAACCGTCTTGGTTTTCCTCTACACACCTGAGTCGTGACAGGGTCACTTCTCAAATTACCCCGGGTGTCTGATGCAGGAGCATCCTGGGTGTAAGAGCAATCTTGCATCACCCAAAAATATTTATGTTTTTATATTCAATAAGGGTTATTTTGTGCAGAGCTGCTATTTATGGAAAGTTACTATTTTTGGTAATTTTCGTATGTGCTCAGAATGATCTGATTTCTTTCTTGGAGGTTCATTTTGGTCATATAAGTCTGCCAATAAAGTTTCATTGCCAGATCAATTGTATATTGGAAGATATTGAAGATTTTCGGTATTGGCAGCAGGCTACAGAAACTTTGAACTCAGTTTTGAAGGCTTTAGAGGCCCCGAATGAAGTCAAAAATTTGGGTGACGGGCACTTGTGTTGTTCAAGCCTGTAGAGCGCTTCGTGGCATTTCCGAAATGGGGTTATAATAGCCGATCGAGTCAACTGGTGATGACTTATGGTCTTCGAAAGTTGGGCCACCTGAAATGGCGAAAAATAATTTTCTTCAAAATTTATGTTCGGGTTTCAAAGGTTATCTTGAGCCGACTATGATGTAATGAAATGTAAAATAAATTAATTCTAATTTTGGTCGGCCTTATTGGCTAAAATTTTGGAACCTTCCCAGGCGGTGAAAAATTGCCTATATAAGGAAGGCTGTATTATTGTCTTAGGCAGTTCAGAATAGTTCTGGGTAGTAGATCTGGGTATTGATTCGAGGCTTTGTCCTAAAGAATATTGTAAGGGAATGCCCATGTGGCTTTGCATATTGTAATTCTAAAAGTTTGTAATTCCACATTTGTGGAGATAATAAGAAGCCAATTTTCTGTTCTTGCATATTGTTGTGGTTTCTCCGTTTCTGTTATGTGTTTGTGGTATTAAGGGGAGCACCCTTCATCAAGTGGTATCAGAGCAGATTTTCTTGAGTGTGTAAACAGATCGCCGACTGTGAGGCAGTTTGCACCAGGACCGTGGTTAGGGTTTTAGCGCGCATCGCGAAAATGCCTCCACGAAGAGAACGTGGCGGAAGACCTGGTGCTGTGACACCTGAGGTTAGAGAGCTGCAGAGACAAGTGCGAGCATTGCAAGAAGAGATTCACAGAGGAATGAATCTTAATGTCAAAGATGAAAGCGAGGATGAAGCCGAAGAATAATATCAAGAAGGAGAAATTGAAATTGTGAACCAGGAGGAAGAAAGACTTTTTCGGGCGATTTCGAAGATTGGGAAACGACCTAAGATTGAGGTTCCTACATTTTCTGGAAATCTTAACCCAGAGGAATTGATCGACTAGATCAATGAATGTGAAGAATATTTTGAGTATGAAGATGTTGAGGATCCTGATAGGGTCAAATTTGCAAAGGCCAGACTGAAAGGTCATGCGAAGATATGGTGGCAAGAGATTCAGTTGGAGCGAAATAGAAGGGGAAAGGAGAAAATCACGAGATGGGATCGGATGGTGGATAAATTGAAGCGATAGTTCATTCCTGTTGATTATGAGCTTGACCTACTGAAGAAAATGCAGAGTTTGAAGCAAGCAGGAAGATCTGTTCAGGAGTATACAGAGGAGTTCTATCAACTTCTCATCAGAACAGGCCATGCAGAAGCTGATAAGGAGAAAGTTGCCTGATACCTTAATGGGTTAAGGCGAAGCATTCAGGAGGAGCTGAATCTGGTTCGAATGAATAGTATTGAAGAGGCATACCAGTTTTCCCTAAAAGTAGAGGAAAAGTTGAACAAGAAGTTTGAGAGCTGACAAAATGGAAGAGGTCGCGGTGGACGATCTGGTGGACGGTCATATGGTGGCCGAAATGAAGATCCAAAAAAGAAGGATGAGGCCAGTAGTAGTCAGAATCAGCGAGGAAATAATTTCAGTCGCTTCCAGGATCAAAATAATAGAGATCAAAGAGGGAGAGGAAGAGGACAAGGATCTGGAAGAGGTGGCTTCCGTGGAACATGTTTTCACTGTGGAGAAGAAGGTCACAGGGCATTTGAATGTCCTCAGCACCAAGGCAGAACAGATAGGAGAAATGAAGGCCAAGCCAGAGTTGCACATGTCGATGAAGATGCTAGATCATCAAATTCTAAAGATGCTGAAAGAGGAGAAACGCTAATTAATAGAAGAGTCTTGCTGAGTGGTGAGAATGAACCTGAACAAAGGAGGAGCCTGTTTTGCACTAGATGCAAGTGTGAGGGTAAATGCTGTGATGTGATTATCGATAGTGGAAGCACTGACAATTTGGTGTCAGAAGAGATGGTGACAAAGTTGAAGCTCAAGAGACAGAAACACCCACATACATATCGGATTGCCTGGGTGCAGGATGACCACAAGGTCATGGTCAGTGAACAGTGCCCGGTAAAGTTCAAGATCGGTGGATACCAAGATGAGGTATTGTGTGATATCATATCTATGGATGCATGTCATATGTTGTTGGGTAGACCATGGCAGTTTGACAGATGTGCTGTACATGATGGTCGTGCGAATACCTATTCCCTGACAAAGGATGGAGTGCGACATAAGCTAAAACCATTGAAGGAGACTGAAGAAAAGGTATGTGGTACTGCAAGGATAACTCTTGTTGATGGAAGAAATTTCCTAGATGGTATGAGGCATGAGCATGTATGTTTTGCTTTAATTCCAAAAGCTGGTAAAGAGGAAGTAGAAGATGTTCCTGTAGAAGTTGCAGATTTGTTGAATGAGTTTCAGGATATTGTATCGGATAACGTGCCTGATGGATTACCACCAGTCAGGAAGATCAGTCATCAGATGGACTTGATCCCAGGAGCGAGTTTGCCGAACAAGGCAGCACACAGAATGACACCTGCAGAAAGTGAGGAGTTGAACAGACAAGTACATGAGTTGTTACAGAAAGGATTGATCTGTGAGAGTCTGAGTCCCTGTGCTGTACCAGTGGTATTAGCACCAAAGAAAAATGGAGAATGGAGGATGTGTATAGATTCTAGGGCAATAAACAAGATCACAATCAAGTACAGGTTTCCATTGCCACGAATGGATGATATTATGGACTGTTTGAGTGGAGCTGTGTATTTTTCAAAGATAGATCTAAAAAGTGGATATCATCAGATTCAGATCAGAGAAGGAGATGAATGGAAGACTGCCTTCAAGACAAAGGAAGGACTGTATGAGTGGTTAGTCATGCCTTTTGGGCTAACCAATGCACCGAGCACTTTCATGCGGCTCATGAACGAGGTTCTGAAAGAATTTCTAGGTAAGTTTGTCATTGTTTATCTAGATGATATTTTGATCTTTAGTAAGACATTGGAGGAGCATATGATGCATATTCGTATGGTATTTGAGAAGCTGAGAGAAGAGAAATTGTTGATTAATTTGAAGAAGTGCAGTTTTGTGAAGAAAGAGTTAGTGTATTTGGAATTTGTAGTTTCAGCAGAAGGTCTAAAAATGGACCCAGAGAAGGTACAGGCTATCCTTGAATGGCCTACTCCAAGGAGTGCTACTGAGGTAAGATCTTTTCATGGTTTGGCTAGCTTTTACAGAAAGTTTATCCGAAATTTTAGCAGTATTTGTGGACCCTTGATTGAAACAATGAGAGGGGATAGAAAAGAGTTTAAGTGGACTAATGGGGCAGAAAAGAGTTTTCAATTATTGAAACAAAAAGTTACAGAACAACCTGTTTTAGCACTTCCAGATTTTAATAAGGTGTTTCAAGTAGATTGTGATGCTAGTGGTACTGCAATAGGAGCTGTTATGAGCCAAGAAGGTAAACCTGTTGCTTATTTCAGTGAGAAGTTAAATGATGCCAAGAGGAAATATTCTATTTATGATCAAGAATTTTATGCTATAGTTCAGGCATTAAAGAAGTGGAGACATTATCTACTTCCTAAGGAGTTTTTTTTGTATACTGATCATCAAGCTTTGCAATATTTGAATAGTCAAGGAAAGTTGAATCAGAGGCATTTGAAATGGGTTGAATTTTTGCAGAGTTATACATTTGTTTTGAAACACAGGAGTGAAAAGTCTAATAGGGTTGCAGATGCTCTTAGCAGAAGGCAACTATTGCTGACAGAAATGCAGATTGAAGTGGTTGGGTTCAAGGAACTCAATAATTTGTATCCAGAGGATCCTAATTTTGGTGAAGCTTGGAAAGCTTGTATAGAACCTGTTACTCTAGACAGGACGAAATGGTTTGATTTCATCATCCAGGATGATATGCTATTCAGAGGGAGTCAGTTGTGCATTCCATGAAGTTCTATGAGGGAGAATCTCATCAAGGAGAAGCATAGTGGAGGATTGGCTGGACATTTTGGTCGTGATAAAACCGTTGCTTTGGTTGGTGAGAATTATTATTGGCCACAATTGCAGCAAGATGTGAAGAAGTTTGTACAGAGTTGCAGAGTATGTCAGATGGCAAAATGAGTGAAGCAGAATACAGGATTGTATCAGCCATTACCTGTACCAGAGAAGCCTTGGGAGGATATCAGCATGGACTTTGTTCTTGGTTTACCGAGGACACAGCGGGGACATGATTCAATTTTTGTAGTAGTTGACAGATTTTCAAAGATGGCACATTTCATTCCCTGCAAGAAGACTAATGATGTTGTTCATGTAGCAGAATTGTTTTTCAGAGAAGTAGTGAGACTTCATGGTTTGCCAAAGACCATAGTTTCAGATCGGGACACTAAGTTTGTTGGATATTTCTGGCGTACATTGTGGAAGAAGTTGAAGACAGATTTGAAGTTTAGTTCATCACATCATCCACAGACTGATGGACAGACAGAGGTGGTGAATAGGAGTTTGGAAAATTTGCTGAGATGTTTGGTTGGAGATAAGCCAACAGGATGGGATTTGATTTTACCACAGGCAGAATTTGCATACAATAATTCTGTCAACAGGAGCACTGGTAAATCACCATTCCAGATTGTATATGGAGGTAGTCCAAGAAATGCATCTGAATTGAGGAAGATAGATAAAGGAGAAATAAGTAGTGCTAAAGCTGAGGATTTTGCAGAACACTTGAAGAACGTCCATGAGGAGGTGAGGAAGCATATTACCAAGATGAACGCACAGTATAAGGCTAAGGCGGATGAGAAAAAGAGGCATAAGGAATTTTAGGTTGGTGATGAAGTCATGGTTCATTTGCGGAAGGAGTGGTTTCCAATTGGTACATGTAACAAGCTGAAAATGAAGAAGTTTGGACCATGCAGGATATTGAAGAAACATGATTCAGGAAATGCTTATGAGGTAGAATTGCCTACTGAGCTAAATATTTCACCAGTGTTTAACATTTCAGATCTGACAGAGTATCATGAAGGAGGTGTTGAAGATGAGATCACAACAGCACAGTGGAGTATTCCAGCAACTAGTTCAGACACTAAGGAGATTGAAGATATACTGGATAGTCGTGTTGGCAGAAGCACAAGGAACAGGACATATGAAGAATATCTGGTCAAGTGGAAAGGAGGACCTGTTGAAGATTCATCATGGCTAACAAAGGAGGAGGTTAACCGTCTTGGTTTTCCTCTACACACCTGAGTCGTGACAGGGTCACTTCTCAAATTACCCCGGGTGTCTGATGCAGGAGCATCCTGGGTGTAAGAGCAATCTTGCATCACCCAAAAATATTTATGTTTTTATATTCAATAAGGGTTATTTTGTGCAGAGCTGCTATTTATGGAAAGTTACTATTTTTGGTAATTTTCGTATGTGCTCAGAATGATCTGATTTCTTTCTTGGAGGTTCATTTTGGTCATATAAGTCTGCCAGTAAAGTTTCATTGCCAGATCAATTGTATATTGGAAGATATTGAAGATTTTCAGTATTGGCAGCAGGGTACAGAAACTTTGAACTCAGTTTTGAAGGCTTTAGAGGCCCCGAATGAAGTCCAAAATTTCAGTGACAGGCGCTTGCGCCGGTCAAGCCTGTAGAGCGCTTCGTGGCATTTCCGAAATGGGGTTATAATAGCCGATGGGGTCAACTGGTGATGACTTATGGTCTTCGGAAGTTGGGCCACCTGAAATGGCGAAAAATAATTTTCTTCAAAATTTCTGTTCGGGTTTCAAAGGTTATCTTGAGCCGACTATGATATAATGAAATGTAAAATAAATTAATTCTAAGTTTGGTCGGCCTTATTGGCTAAAATTCTGGAACCTTCCCAGGTGGTGAAAAATTGCCTATATAAGGAAGGCTGTATTATTGTCTTAGGCAGTTCAGAATAGTTCTGGGTAGTAGATCTGGGTATTGATTCGAGGCTTTGTCCTAAAGAATATTGTAAGGGAATGCCCATGTGGCTTTGCATATTGTAATTCTAAAAGTTTGTAATTCCACATTTGTGGAGATAATAAGAAGCCAATTTTCTGTTCTTGCATATTGTTGTGGTTTCTCCATTTCTGTTATGTGTTTTTGGTATTAAGGGGAGCACCCTTCATCACAAATATAGACATGATTTTGGATCTTATTATTGGTTTCTAGATGTATTTACTAATGGACAGATTTTTTGGTTATAATCAAATACATATTGCACCTGAAGACCAAGAAAAGATAGTATTCACTTGTTCTTGGGGCACTTTCTACTAGAACATCATACCTTTTGGACTAAAAAACATTGGTGCAACATATCAGCGAGCAATGATGACTATCTTTCATGACATGATGCACAAGAACATGGAGGAGTATGTGGATGACACCTTGGCTAAATTTTCTACAAGAGATGTACACCTTTCTAATTTGGATAAAATCTTTACAAGAATGGAATAGTTCAAGCTACGACTCAATCCAAAGAAATGTTCTTTTGGGGTTTCCTCAGGAAAACATTTAGAATACATTATCTCAGCACAAGGTATTGAAGTAGATCTTGCTAAAGTGAAAGCTATACTAGAAATGCAACCACCTTAGAATATTAGTCAGATGAGAACATTGCAAGGCAAGTTACAATCAATAAGAAGATTTATATCACAGCTAGCCGATAAAGCGCAACCCTTCACCAAGACTCTACATAATGGTGTGACTTGTAAATGGAATGAGGATTGCAAGAATAAATATGAATAGATCAAAGAGTTCTTGGAAAATCATCTTGTGATAATGGCTCCTATTCTTGATAAACCAATAATTCTTTACATATCAGTCACTACTTCTTACTTGGGAGTATTTCTTGCACAACATAATGATCAAGGTTGTGAAAGAGAAATATACTATATAAGCAAAACACTAGTATCCTATGAGCTGAATTACACAGTCATCAAGAAGGATTGTCTAGTAGTAGTGTTTTCTTCCCAAAAATTTAGACACTATATGCTAGCTCAGTCTACACAACTAATCACAAAGATCGATCCTCTCAAATACTTGTTAAGAAAAGAAACATTAAAAAGACTACTAGCAAAATGGGTGATGATTCTTAGTGAATTTTACATTACATACATCGACCAAAAAGAAATAAAAGGATTATTTTTGGTAGATCAACTAGTCAATGCACCCTTGAAAGACACACAACCTCTCATTGCTAAATTCCCTGATCTGTCAATTTTGCATTTAATGCGGCACCCTTGGAAGATGTACTTTGATGGATCATTCACACACCAAGGTGTGGGTGTTGGCATTCTCTTTGTCTCTCCTTAGAGCTATAAGATTCCAAAGGCCTACAAGATGATCTTTCTATGTACCAACAACATAGAAGAATATGAAGCATTGGATAATGGGTTAAAATTGGTGATTAAGTGGAAATTTGAAAAACTACATATCTATGGTGACTCCCAGCTTGTTGTCAATCAAATCAATGATGAATACCAAACTAAGGATGAAAAACTCCTACTATACAAGTGCATGATTGATGACTTAAAGAAGTACTTCATATTCATCACCTTTTAGTATATACCACGTAAAGAAAATAGAGCAACAAATGGTATGGCTACTTTGGCCTCAATGCTACAGATAGAAGAACATCAATTTTTTTATGACTTCCTAGTGGAAGAACTCCCTTTCCCTACCTATGACACATTTGACTCTCATATTGTCTACACCATCATTTCTCATGACACTTCCCACTACATCTAAATATATGCTTACCTCAAAGATCAAACCATCCTTGACTCTCTTTCCCAGAACAAAAAAATGGAATCTCATCCTAAATGCCTCTTGATATCTCATCATTGTGAATGACTTGTTTAGGATAGGTCTTGATGGTACTCTTCTTAGGTGTCTAGAGCATGAGGATTCTAAAAGAGCGCTTAGGGAGGTTCATGATGGTATATGTGGATTTCACTTTAATGGTATTTCCTTAGAAAAGAAGATTCTTAGAGCTGGTTATTATTGGCCTACCACTGAAAAAGATTTTTTTCAATACACCAAGACCTGTAAAAAATGCTAGCTCCATGGAAATATAATTCATGCTCCTGCTAGGGAATTATTGTCATTTATCACCCACAAGCCTTTTCATCTATGGGACTTTGATCTAATAGGAAAAATATATCCTTCATCCTCAAATGGGAATAAGTTCATTATCACTACCACCGATTACTTCACTAAGTGGGTTGAAGTTGTACCTCTTATTAAAGCAATAGGGAAACAAGTGGCCATGTTTATATTCAATTATATTATCTGTAGATATGGTATTCCCTCCTTAATTGTCATAGATAATAGGGGAAAATTCAAAAACAAAGACATTGATGATCTTTACGCTAAGTTTCATATTATGCATCATTCTTCTTCTATATATTATCCTTAGGGGAATGGGCAGGCAAAATCTTCAAATAAAACAATCCTTAAGATCTTGCACAGAACAGTTAACAAATTAGGAAAAGAGTGTCACTTGTAGTTGAATCCAATTTTATGGGCTTATAAAACAAGCATAAGAATGCGTGCCAGGGCTACACCATTTTCAATAGTCTATGGTTCTGAAGAAGTCTTACCAATTGAAGTCAAAATACCATCACTTAGGGTATCACTACATGGACTTGTCATGGATGATGATTATAGAATCTCTCAACTTCAAGAACTGGAATTACTTGATGAGCATAGAAAAGTAGTATTGTATCATCTAAGGGTCTACCAAAAGAGAATATCTAAGGGCTATAACAAAAAGTTACGTCATCATGAGTTTCAAGTTGGTGATCCATTTTGAGAGAAAACCCAAAAAATCAACACCATGAAGAACAAAAAGGTAAATTTGAACCTAGTTGGATGGGTCATTTTGTCATTACTATAGAATTCAATTGGGGAGATTATCAATTGGCTACTCTAGAAGGAGAATTTCCCTTAGAGCCTATCAAAACTCTTCACCTAAAATGGTTCTAAAGATAGACATTCTACATCTTGTACAACAACTTGTGATCCTGAAAAAATCTTGAAATCTTATAAAAAGTCCTGAAAAAAATCCTAAAAATTATAAAAAGTCCTAGAAAAAATGATCATCCTAGTGAAAACCTAGAAAACGTGTGCCTTGATGAATCCAAAAAAAGGAGAAAAAATAAAAAAAATAAAAATAAAAATAAAAAAAAGTGCCTTGGTGAAAACCTGGAAACATTGGCCTTGGTAGAAAAAATAAAATAATTCCAAGTGGTGAAAACCTAGAAAACAGGTGTCACTTGTAACGAGTGCTCCATCTATCAACATGTGGTTGAGCTCTCCTACTTTCTGCATTCATTTCTTTCTCTCCATCTCCTTTGAGTCGTTATGGACTAGGGTTAGCATTAGTTTTGTCCCTGGTCCTTATCTATCACTCAGGGGAAATTATCAACTATCTATCTGAGTTGTCAACAATTTACCACTCACTAGTAAATTTTAGCTTATTTTTCAACGAGGATTAGTCAAATTTTCAATACCAATTGGTCGACCAAATGACCATAACTATTGTCAAAGTTTTTTGTCGATTATATGACACACAAAACCATCATCAAAATTCTGATGTCTTCAATGGTTGAATTATCGACAGACCCGCTGTCAAAATAATCGCTTCAAACTATAAGAATTATCGATCATACCTTTCATCCCTGCAACCAATGTCAGTCAAAATTGTGACAACTTAGGGTCAAAATTGTCATTGAGTGTACAACATTCTTGTCGAAATTCCAAAGAATGTTCATCTCTCTTTTGACAAAATCTAGTCAGAATAGTCATTGAATATATATAGCATTGTCGTCGATAGGACTATTCTTCTACTGTCAAAAAAGTGACAAAAAATTAAATTTTAAAAAATATATATATATTATCAAATTAAGCATAGCAATATTATGCTTTAATTGTTTACATTATTAAACTCTCGTGAAGACACAGTCTAGTTTTTATATTATTATAACTCTCTATTCAATGCGGATGACTACATGAGGGAAGCACCCACATTCCAACTTCAAGGTAAAAATCATTTACGATCAAGAGATTTGAGAAGGCAACTGAGATGGGAAAATAATAGGACATGTCACTAATAGATATATAGATCACAATTGAATCAGAGAACATACTTAACATTGTTCATGGGCATCAGGAAGTCAAAGCAGTATAAATGAAATATATGAATGGCTTCTAATTTCAATTTTATTTTCTATGGTGTATCATGGCAAAAACACAAATCACGAGATTTCAAAAACATCTTTATCTATTAGTAGAAGATTTAATTAAATTCTCTAGATAAACCCTTTTGTGGGGTAACATGCAACTTACTCTAAATAAATACACACTCAAACGTACTCATTAACTTAGATTTGCAATCAAACTTAGCAAAATAAAATCATAACAATGAAATACACATGCAGGATCTAATGCATAACTCGATATTAAGTTATATGGAAATCAAAACACAAGGATTACCCAATTAGTAATCACTCATCATGGGATGTAGTAGTGATCGATCACATTATAGAAGCAACTAAATTGTATGAATTGCAACAAGCTTATGTCCAACATACGGTCTAAAATAGAGAAATTAAAAATGGTAAGGAGTGTGTGATTAGTGTCTTAACATGGTTGAGTCTTACACTTTTTAAAGCCTCCATCCAACATGAAATTTAAAAATGTTTAGCATTAATTATGTAGGAGTAGGTCAGAAATAAGACACCATCTATCCAACTTGTAGATACAAGATGTCAATGAGACATCTTTGAAACCAAGTACATCAAGCAGGTGCCAATATTAACCCATCTTTCACACTCATCAACCAAGGACAAACATGGTTTCATAAATCCTTGAGTTTTGATTTCCATGTAGCTTATATTTTCAATTTGAAGATGAACTCAACAGTTCCATCATAATAATACTACAACTATTTGAATGGCCATTCTTGATCACCAAAAGCTGATATAAAAGTTAAATTAATCTCTCAGTAATCCTCAATTTTAAACCATAAATGTACTTACATTGTCTACTACTATGCATTTTTGTAGAAGGTTTGAGAATCTACTGTATTTAAGAATGTAAAAGCTATCTTCATTAGCCAGCTTCAGAGAATTACTTCACAAGTTTTAATTGGAAGAGTACAAAATAATGCTCAACCTAAAAAAATCATCCCCCATGCATACAATGTAAGAAATTATTTTAGACAAATCATATGAGAAAACACTATTTGCAACTAAGTCTAATAAGGAATAGAATGTTATGTATCCAAAAAATTCAAGTTTAATGCAAGCTCTAAAACATTCAGTTTGTAAAATAGAGAGTATGCAACCATGGTCTAAACTGATTAGAACAAAGTGGTGCTACAATAATTAAAGAAAGAGAATTGAAAATTGAAACTGAAAAAACATTTTGAATTTGCATACAAGGGCTAAATAATGCATTCCTACAAATCCATCACAGGCATATATACCATACTCAAATACTTAACTGCCTTAATTTCATGTAAGTTACATATGAGAAGATAGTTAATCAACAAGGAAAACACCAATGACACTAAAAAAATTTAGATATAATGGTATGCATTGGCATCCTATGAATTGATATTGATAAACAACATACCTTCCAAAATATATACATTGCATCAAGGGTATTGTCATAGTTGTAGCTCCCATTTACAAAACCAAAGATATCTTTGGTTAATCTCAATGATTTATGATATTCACAAGAACAAATTCAAAGGTGGCTATGGATAGGAAAGAAGTTAAGAGGTTCCATATACCCAAGGGAAGTTGGTGTGAGATAAATTGAGATATATGAAATGTAGAGATAAAGTAAATATTATCGATGATGAAGTATGGAATGGTATGAAAGATATAAAGATATAAATGAAGTCTATGGAATCTTGAGAATGAGCATAAATCAAATATACACTTGCAAAGATCAAGCCCTCTATTAAACTGAATGCAATTCAATAAAGATAAAATCATATATTAGTAGATAAGAAGTTTGTTAACTGAGATATCTGGAATCAATTGAACAACAAAGGAATAGTCAACCACTATGAAGTCAGTCCTAGGAAGGAAGTCAATGTGAACAAGATGATGTAGTTCCTCAAAAGAACACATGGTTTCTGCATCAAACCCTCCTGCAAATTGCAAATATGGCAGACAAATAAATGGAAAAAGAAAACGTTACTCAAAGCAATATAATAACAATTGAGGCCATTTATCCACGTGTCACATGAAGTGAATATTTACCCGATGAGCTCTGAAAGAAAAATGCACACCCTAAAGCAGCAAGAATTCTTATGCAGGCTCCTTTTCTAAGTTTCCCATCGACTCCAGCTCTATAGATAGTCATCTCATGTATCTCTTTTCTAGCTTAATTGAACCTAGCTTTATCTGTATCAAAGAAGATCATTAAATTATGAGTTTGATCATAAGCATAAATTCATACATTCAAAAGGGAAAATAGTACCAAAAATATGGGCTTCTACATGATCACTGATATCTAATAAGCATGCATGACATACCATATAACGCTCTCTACCTAGCACCATTCTTACAGTAAGATGTCCCAAAACTTCATTTTTAAAATCTGTACTAGGAATGTACTTTTTAATTGAAGTTGAGAGAGAATAGATTTTGAATTTAAGGGAAGTTTCCATGAAGTGAGAAGCCTCGCTGATGTCTCCAACTAATTTCAATTTTATGTCAAGGACAACCAATATAGAGATATGAAGTTATGATGCATTACAAAGACATGAGGTCCAACATGGCAAAGGATCAAATCAATGGTAAACAGACCGACCAAGTAAGGTGAGAATAGAGACTTCTAAAAGGTTATAGATTCAATTATGGACAAAGTAATGATGCATTGATAGATATAGCACATCAAAAGTTACATTTACATATATTAACTGAGTGAGTAGGTTACTAGACACTTGTTTTTAGTTCATACTTCATAGTCATTTCGTACAACTACAAATAAAATGCATAAAGAAGTGTTATAGCATGAACATGAGATAGTGGTATCTAAATAAAGGTAAGTTTTCAAAGCTTGCATTCAAGGTATCAAAGGATACTACATGAACAATCATTAATACCATGAATCAATGCCCATTTTACTACAATACATGTGCATATTATCTAACTTCAAGTGATACTATAGGGTAAAAATGAAGTTAAACTAGAATATTGGGGCAGTCACAGGTATGGTCATATGACAAAGTTATCATACATGCAGTCATAAAGAACAATTATGAAGCAATCATAATTAGAGTTAAAACACCTATCAAGGACAGAAAAAGACTACATAATTGATAAACAAAGTACATCTTGTAATTTGATACAAGAAGTTTGAGTTAGGCATAAACCAAGGAACTACATACAACCACATTTGATAAGGGGTAACATATCACTTTTCCAGAAGGATGATTGAATGTTCTCAAGAGGGTATTCATCTAAAAACATTGAAAATGATGCTTCTAAATAAAAAGAGTAACATTAATAGAGTATGATTGATTATTATCAAGATTATGTTCATTTGGCCTTTCTAGATTTGTCTGTATTATGTTCACTCTCTTATCTATAAATCTAATTTGATGAACATGGTGATGCAGATTGGTTGATGAACATGTTTAAGAAGTAAAATATTTCTTAAAGTGAATGAGAAATAATATGGAATAAGAAGTAGGTATTTTTTACCATTGAATCTATGTCATTGGTTTAGTTTGAGCTTCACTTGGTTTCGAGAATAGTTTAATATTCTCTACTTAAAAAGGCCAACCACGTGAAGGTGAAAGCTCATTTGACCCCTCCCCCCCCTAACATCACTCTAAATTTCCCATTAACATCTAATAACATTCATTCATTCATCCATTTTTGAAATATAACATTCAATCATTATAATCACATGATAACATTCATTAACACATTAAATTCATTAACACATAACATTCATGAATAATTCAATAACACATCATTAATCAACATTACTAGTACAAAATTACATCCATTAAGACAATGTTCTTTCATTAGCAAAAAATGTTAATTATAATCATTTCTTTTTGGGTTTCTTGCTATTTTTTTTTAAGGTAATGGATAAGAGGAACATCAATGTCCTTTTCATTCCCCTCCTCTACTGATTATAATGCCAACGCATGTCTCCTCCTCATCTGTTTAGGAACAGGAGGTCGTTGCACCAAAGGGGGGTCCGCTATAATAACAACTACATCATGAGTTAAATTCACACCATGTTATATTAGTGTTACAAGTATTTAATTAAGTAAAAGAACTATTAATCAAAAAAGAAATTTAAAAGAACAAAACATAGACTTTCTTTACCTGAATGTGCCACATGATCTACATGGTGATCACTCTGAACATCCTCCACTCGTTCATCATGACATTCGGTATGCTCTAAAATATACACATAAAAGGTTACACCAATTTCAATATAAGATGTTAAATTGTATTAATAATTACATAATTAATTTTAAATATCAAATGAACACCTCCATCGACACTACGATGCACATCAGGGGCTTCAGCATGCGGCGTAGGATCTGTGTTATGATTAGGAGGTTGCATTGCAATGTCATGTGCATTATTATCAAATAGATTGTTTCTCAAGTATTCAATTTCAAAAATATATTTTTTGGCACACTTACCTGTTCACATGATGCAGGAGAATCTTGGGTTGGGCCAATGGAAGCTTGGCGTAGGTGTTCAGCCATGGCTTGATAGCCTTCCTTGAAGGCAATTTTTTTGTGTTCTTTCATGGCCTCTAAATTAAATTTTGAGCACTGCATTTTTTGATTAAACAAAATTATTTGCATTTTATAAATATTTTTTCTCTGGAATTCATTTACTGCTACTTACAATTCATGCTTTAATTTTGGAATATCCACCAGAGCCAAGTTTGTGCTGCCCAATCTTTTGCAGCATGGCCTTTGTTGCCTTTGATGTGTCCTGCAACCTATGAAAAGTTTGAAATATGTTAGATGATATAGATATAAAGATCACTAATTAGTGCATTATTACATTGTACTAGTAGTTAATACTATTGCATACCTTCTTCTCTTATTTGCTAGTGTAATTTCTCTTTGAGCATCCCCTTTCTCCTTTGCATCCAAAATAAACTCATTCCAATCCCTCACTAGAATAAAGTGAGGACGCTCGTACTTTGGGTTCTAGACGAGACTCCTTCTATATGAGTCCCTCACAGTTTTAAGTTGTTTGGCAACTTTTTCTAAAATTTTCTTCTCCTCAAAAATATTACTACCAAACTCATGCTGTAAATCTTTAATGATTTGATCTTTTAATTTTTTGTCTTGCAAGTTCCACCTTCTAAGAAAAAACACAAAATTGTTAGATAGAAAAATTAACTAAAGTTGTGTACCTTGAATATAGCTAAAGTTGTGTACCTTGAATATAGTAAAAGAAAAGGCCTGAATCAAAGGAAAAATATTGTACCAGTTAATGATATGAAATAAAAATAGTGGGATAGGGTTAGTTCACTTATGATGTTCCACCTTGTACGTATGGTGGGCCTGAATATCTTCAATGTGAGGTCATAAAGCGTCTTATAAAAAGAATCATTTCCTGCAAAAAATGTCATGGGATCATCAATCCAAAACTTGTTATGAATAGGTAAATGCATATTACAATATAAAAAATAATAATTTTAAATTACCTAGAAGCTTAGGACATTTTAAAGGCATCAATTCTTTATCGTCAATCAACAATGACCTCTGCATAAATCTCATGCTAGAAACACAGGTAGATCTAAGAAATGATGGTGAATTATCACCAATATATGTACTTTGATCTCTATATGGTGTAGCAAATGGCACCGATGTATCTCCTAATCCACAAAATTAATCCACTATGAGATGCACCCAAGATTAAAGTATAAATTATCAAATCATAATTAACACAAAACCAAATATAGCAAAACAAGGCTTTACTAGGCATAAACTATGAAGGCATCAATGTTTGCATGCCCCTTGTTTCTAACATTGCACTCGGCAATCTCAGATGGACATTGGTCGACCTCCTAGGAGGAGTTGCTTGCACTTGATCACCTGAACAATACATTGTTAGCAAAGACATTCTGAAATAATAAAAGTAAGAGTTAACTTAAGAAGTTTTTGAAAGTTCCAAAGAAAAAATTCCTTGTAACTTGTCAACTTAAGGATTATTTTACCTGAGGTGGCCAAATCTCTGCTAGTACCAGCCTCACTGTGATGTCCTTGACCAGGTACTTGACTTTGCAAAAAATCTTGTAACAAGAATACATACATATTTTAGTTCACAACATAAAAGAGTATAAAATATAAACCTTTATTGAACTTTTGTTATAACTAAAGATTCATTACTACTTACTTCATAATGACGTGCTTGCACCATCAATTCATCTTGCCTCTTTAGCATCTCCTTGGTTGGATTTGCTTCTCCCAAAATGCTAATAATTTCTAAATTGACTCTTTTTAGTTTTTTCTTCAACATATTTATTAACTTAGGGATTTTTGGGATATCATCATCAGAAGGGGTAGCTATTGCCTTTGTTGTTGTAGGTGCTTTTCCCCTATCCTAAACATCAAATTGTAATAGGAATATCAATAAAACTATCATAATAACTCCAAAACCCTAAATAAAATAACATAATAATATAACATTTTTCAACTATCTAATTTGTACAACTTCAATAAGGTTTACCATTGCTGAAGAATGGGTGGGAGGAGCATCCTCATGGCCTCTATCATGTGGGGGATCCATATCATCCTATGAAAAAGATTAAATATAAAAACTTCAGTGAACTGAAAGCAATAGACTTAGCAAAAAAAACTTATTAATAAAATGGTATATAGTACTTACCACCCTCATGATAGTAACTTTGTTTGTATCTATGTGATTTAAATGCTAATCTATTAGCAATTCTTCCCTTGCACTTATTGATTTTATCAAACAAACAAAAACTTGATTCCCCTCACGCGCCTCAAATATGCAATTGGGTTGCTTATTAGTTGAGGAAGGTTGTGTACTATTTATAAAACCCACAATATTCCCTATTGCTTTTGGTCTCCCATCAATGTACATAGAAAATCTTTTACTTTGATCATTTTCTTTCCATTGTATATAATTTGTTGATAGTGCATACCTACGCATACTTTTTTTATATTGAACAATCTACATCCAATCATTGTAATTGTAACAAGGACCAACATTCTTCATCAATTCAACAACTTTGTTGTAACATACCTTTATCCCATCCATGGAAAATAGGCCCAAACCATGTAATGAGGATGAAGCTATGTGATATATCCGCTCATTAACACAAAAATTAGTGTTAATTAGAGGTAGCTTATTGGGTACCCATCCTTTCTCAAGATGTGTGTACCGAAAGGGTGCCTTGATGTCACCTTTAGTCTCATCATCATAAGAACATGACCCCCCTTTAGCAAGGAAAAATTGCATACGTTTATTGAATTTTTTTCTAATCTTTTGACCTCTAGTTGATCTCCCTATTTTAGTCATGCTACATGTAGAACTTTCATCTACCATTCCCTCATTTCCCTCATTCCATGTAGATAGATCTGACAAGTACCTATTTGGTGGGTCCTGCAATCCATCAAATGAGATATTGTCACATCCCTGCTTCAAATAGAATTTTGATAATAATTAAATAATATATATAGAATAATCAAGTCGTGACCCATAAGTACGGTTCTTCTTTATCTATTCATGGGAGATATAAAATGTAAGTTGAAAGTGATTATATAATTATTTGTCTATACGGTTCTTCTTTGTCTATACATTATATGATTATATAATATGTCTAGTTATAACATACATGCTCAGTGATAAACAAGAAGAATATAAGAAAATTATGTCTATTTATTGACTTATACCTGTTGATCCATGTCACTGTGCAGGATCCTCACCAAAGGGATTAAATTTTCTGCATATGTTAATCATTTATCTTAAGTTAGCTAAAAATTACATGATACGTATGCTACAAATAACTTAGAAGACAACATGAACAATATGCAACATCATAAACATGAACAAATTTACCTTATATATGAAATGCAACATCATCAATAGAAGGGGTGATGATGTTTGTAGGCAATTGCCTATTTGCAAAAAGGGTGACAATCAAACAAAATATATACATGTATCAGCAGTAATTAATTGAGTAGTAATTAATTGAACACAATAAATATGTAATCATTATAATTGAAATCAATATTAAATATATATACTAATCAATATAAATATATATAAATAATTAAATCACATACCTTGTACATTTCAATCATGTCATTGATCATCTTCTTCATCCATCTCATCATCATCATCATCATCATCATCATCATCATCATTACCACCATCAGCAG
The DNA here is from genome assembly GCA_027943335.1 of Chamaecyparis obtusa. Classification (NCBI taxonomy): domain Eukaryota; kingdom Viridiplantae; phylum Streptophyta; class Pinopsida; order Cupressales; family Cupressaceae; genus Chamaecyparis; species Chamaecyparis obtusa. The sequence goes on from BSBK01001079.1 coordinate 90,877, forward strand.
CATCATCATCATCACCATCACCATCATCATCATCATCATCTTCTTCTTCTTCTTCATCTTCAATATCTTCTTCTTCCATAACATTATACTTTATCGACCTTCCTCTTGGATCATGTCTAACAACAAATGACCAACCCTATTTACGTGGAACCTCTAAGTAAAACACTTACACACATTGTCTTGGAAGAACATAGGGCTCATCTCCAACTGGCTCAAATGACCTTGTATTAATCATTGTAAATCCATTATCATGTTGAATAACATTTCTATAAGGATCATTTTCATTCATTCGTAGCCTATACCATTTGAAGACGAATAGAACTACTTTGAAGGAGTTAAATTTACACTCAATTATATCATCCAAGATGCCATAGTATCGAGTTTGAGATTGTTGAGGATGTATGTCATTTCTAGATGATATATTAGTGACCTCAAAAATTACAATTATCCTAGAATCACAAGTTTTCTTCGTGTCATCCAAAAAAAATTTATGCAAAATTTGTGGCCATGATAGTACATAGCTTTGTGGTGCTTGACCTAAAATTTTCAAGCACGTGAAAATTATTTTCATCGTGAGTTGATATGAAACATATGAGTCATGATCATTAATAAATTTGTGCATACCTCTCTACCTCTTAAACCATATGCTAGATCAATTACCATTGGCGTAACATTGGAACTCCATTATGATGAGCTTCTCTAACCAATGAAGCAACACCTTCCCATGCTAATGAGAAACTATTTTGTTGACATCGTTCAATCCATACTGTCATCCAATCAAGATTGTTCACAATATACAAATGTATTGCATCCCACTCTCAACCAATTGTATAAAAAAATACACCAATTATAAATAAATTATATTAAAAATTTATAAGAATTAATTAACTACAATAACATCTTATATTTACCTCTCACTTTCCTCAATCTACCTTTTCCCATCAAGTACTCCCCTTCAAATTTGTTAATGGAGTTGGGATCCCAAATACGATCTACATGGATCTTTGCTGCAAACTTAGGAAGATATTCACTAATGTACACCATGGTTTGGTATACCATATATCCCTCCACCATAGAACCCTCAAGATGTGCTCTCTGTCGAAGCAAGTCTCTCAAAAATTTTAAGTGCCTCTCAACCATCCACATTGACCTAGTTTGTACAGGTCCACAGAATTCAATCTCCTTAACTTGATGTATGAGGTAGTGTTCTTGCGCATTGAAAAAAGTTGAAGGTAGACACTTGCATTTCACACATAAGATGAGGAATTTTTCTCTTCCAATAATTTATATCTTCTTTATTGATTTCTTTTGATGACAACCACCTCATGTATTTTTCAAGATCATATATAACTTGTTTGACACTGTTGTCAAAGTGGTGTTGGAGACATAGAGGTAGAATGTAGTGCAATATTTGTAAAATGATCTTATCAATATTTTATAAAAGAACGTAATGAAAACTACATGCAGTATACAAAGATATAGTGAATACAAAATAACATGAATTACCTTAATAAATGTATGATAATCGTGTGTTTTCATCCCTAGCCCAAATTCACTTTTCTTTGATATGAGATTGTTTATGTTCGCAACAAATCTAGTGGGAAATCGTATTTTTTTTATGACTTATTTTATAGCATTGCTCTGTTGCTTCGACAATAACCAAGTAAGGGCACTTGTATCAATCTGATCTCCATTGTTATTTAATCGAATGACATTTTTCATTACATGGTTGGATTCTTCAATGTCACTACAAATTTTGACAATTTTGTCTTTATCACGCCTTCCATCCAACATTTTCCATAATGTCTCTATTACATTCTTTCCAATATGCATAGCATCAAACAAATGCATGATTGAGAGTTGCTCGTAGTATGACAACCTACTAAATTGCATAGGATAACTTTTTAGTCCTTTTGAAAGTTGGTCATTAATGCCTTGACGACCTTCACGAGCATCAATTACATCATCAATAAACAAAACACAATATCAAAATATAAATTTCAAACAAAAACTATCAAATGGAATGACATTACCTTGACGATTTATTTTATTGTATTCCAACTTCCATAGGTGAGGTGTCATTCTTCGTGGCTTTGATGTAGTCTCTTCTTTCTCATTGAAAAGATGTTTTTCGATAATTCAGTACTATGATTTCTATGGAGAAAGTGTCGATGCTCATCGAACACCTATTTTCCTAAACTTTTTGAATGCTGAGATTTCATCTTTGGACCACAAACTGGAAATGCAAATTTTTCCTTTTTCTGAAGACCTACAAGATCGTGTATAATTGGATTAAATATGTTAACTTTGTGTTAGCACTATAACATACCAAAAAAGAGGTGTTAAGAACAGAACATACCACAAAAATGTGTTAGCCCAGGGGCATCAAGTATTGTCCATACAAGCATTGCATGGAATTGAAATTGTCTTTGTCCTATTGGTCTAGAGATGTCATACATAGTGACCACATTCCATAACACCATCAACTCATCGATAAGGAGCTCAATATATACATTGATATCTTTAACTTGGTACTTAGCTAGTTGAATGAACAAAAACATTACATAATTATTATGACCATTTTGATGGATTATTTATAATAAATTAATTTAGATGACTATTAAATGAAAAAATACCTGGAACAATCATTTCCAACATTATGTGCTCCCTCTTTATGGACATCCAAGGAGGAATTTTATTGTTGATAACAAAAATAGGCCACATCGAGTAAACAGATCTCATCTCTCCAAATGGATTGACATCGTCCGCTGCCAATGAAAGTTTGAGATTACGAGGTTCTTCTTTAAAGTGTGGCCATTTTTTCTCTATTTCCTTAAATGTCAAACCATCCACAAGCATTCACATAATGTCATCTCAAATTCTATTGCGTGTATGGTAATCCATAAATTGTGCCAAGCTATTGCACCTAAATAATTATTGTAGGCATGGAATAATGGGAATAAACTGAAGAACCTTGTGAGGCACCTTTTTTGTTATTCGATCTGATCGATATCTACTAATATGACAATCAGGGCATTTTGTTGCAAATTCATGTTGTTTATGATATATAATATGATCATTCGGACATGCATGTATTGTTTGATACTCCATTCCAATAACTTTCATATTGGTAGATAATTCTCAGTACGAGCGACGTAGAATGTTTGATGGTGGTAACAAACACTCACCTATCAACCTATGACCAAAAATATAATTTGTTAATATAAAGAATATTAATTGCTACATGATTCATCCTTTGTTAATTGTAAGGGAATTACGACTAAAAAAATGAAAAAAGATGACATACCTTAACATACGTGTCATTGCTACGTTGGATAAACCATTCATAACCTTCAAGTTCACCAACAATAATACATCAGTAAGAAGAGTTATTTGGGAGCCTTCATATAGGGGCTTGTGTGACTTCTCAAGTATAGGTACATCAAGGTCTACATCATCATCATCATCATCATCATCATCATCATCTTGATCATCGTGATCTTCTTGATCATCATGATCTTCTTCCATGGGATCATTACCTTCTACTTCTATATTCACACCTCCATGTTCCCTCATTTGGAAATCCACATTCTTCGGATTGTCATGGTCCATAACATGAAACCCAAGGTGGTTGACCTATATCAAAATGATGACCTTATATTAACCATGACCATGATGTCATCATCAAATCATGTCTTATGTATTTTATAAATTATTAAAATACATACCAATGGATGAAATTTGTTTCCCTCTTTAATGTGAGCAAGTTGCCTACAATGTTCCTCGGCTATTTTGATTAGATATCTTCGAGTCTTTAAGCCCTTACAAATTTTGCAAGGACAATAACATTTTCCATCACCTTTTCTTTTAAAGTTAGACCACAGTCTAGCAATTGTCTCCCTATTTTTTTGTGTGTTGATATTGTCATACATGGTCTTTCTTGAATGGAATGACTCGTTGGTGGAAGGATGATTTGTTTGCAACTCACAGATACAAATCATCACTAAACAACCATTTTTTCAACTATAATTTTCTCAACGCAAAGGGACATTTATCATACCAAATCAAATTTTAGAAATGGATGGTTCTGATGCTTTTCCATTACAACAATTGAGCTTTCATCATTTGGTATTGTGTATTCCATTTAAGTATGTCAACAATGTTCAACATGTTGTCACCAACCACAAACATAGGAAATAAAAAAGGGACAAAAGACAAGAAATAAGAAAAATCATTACGACTATAGAAAATCTACATGTTCACAATAGTACATGTGCATATAAGAGTTGATTAGAGAAGGTATATGCATAGGTGACAAACATGCAGATTTTTCAACCAAGAATTACTGGGAGCTAGACCCTACAACAAGTGGACTCATGATGATAGTTCACAATAGTACATGTGTTGCAGGGTAAGCTCCCAGTAGTGCTTATGCAAATATGCATGTTCATTACCTATGCATATGAAATGGCTCTAATGGCTACTTGAAAGAGTGGCTTAATATAAACAAAATGGTTACAAAGATGAGAATATGTCGTTAGAATAATGGGAGATAATATAAATATTAATTCAAATGAATTTCCAAGAGAAAATAGAAATCATGTTAATGAAACAAAAATTAATCTTGTCTAGTAACAACCCTTATGTGTGCCACAAAACCGGACCTGGATAAAAATAAATATGGAATGTAGGACACAGATCCATCATCTAATAATGAATGAAACATAGCAATAGAAGTCACTTGGCCAAATAATAAAATGAGGCACCTTCAACATGGTTAAATTCTCGAGGCTCTATTGTCAAAGACATATATTCCATTTTACATCGATCAAAGACAAATACACCACCAACATAAACAAAGGGACCCATGGATTAGAAACAAAAGTTAGTGGCAAGATGGAAAACACACAAGAGAAGATCATCCTTATCCTATGTTTCCTATGGTTTTGACCATGTGGCTAATTTTAAAATTTCAAATATTACAATTACCCTTAATTTTATGCTTCTAAACTGATAAGCATAACTACCACGAGTTTTCTCCTTTTTTTAGTAGTAGATTCTAGGCTCCTTTAATGATCGGGTTTCAAAAGGTCATGAAATAGTGAAAGGCCTCTTTTCATGTATTTCATTACCTTTTTATTACTCATTGTTAGACCCCAATGGTTGATGTCATATCATAGACAATGAAAATAAAATTTCATTAATATGTATTAAAGGGCAGTAATGTCAAATATCTAATGGCGGCAAGGAGATAGAATGCTATCAAGAACCGAGATAGTCACAAAGCATGTGATAGTAGATGGTGAAAATGAGGCAATGATAAGCAATAATAGAACAAAGGACAATGATGTCTAATATTTTCATAGAAGTGGCACTGTGAAAGGCTTAAAACAATGATGTGCATCAAAATACAGTAAGATCAAAGATGCAAAATAGTAAACTAGTGATGAAGAGAAGATAAAAGAGAGATTTCAGTGTTATTATGGAGATCAAAATATTGTTATTGTATGACATAGATAGACACAATTTGAGAAGAAGAGGATAGTACATCTCTATCATGAAAATTCAGTGACAGAAAAAGAAATGCAGTGAGAAGACAATATACAATGAAAATTTCAATTGGAATAATAGTGAGATGGAATGTGAAGAAGTAAAAAAGAACAGGAAGCAAAAGATCAAAACAGTAATATCAAATATGCATGTCAAAGAAGATACCTTAAAGAGATTTGAAATTTTAAAAATAGTGATTACCATACCCAATGAAGATCAACAATGTATTGATGACATCAAGAATATGAGAAACTATGTAGTGAACAATGAGATAAACATGATTAAAACAATGAACATAAAGAATGTATGTTTTCTCAAGAATGCCCTTTCACAAAGAAAAAATGTTCACTCTTTCATCGTTCCCAGGTAATTTACATTTTCTACAAGGTTTCAGAATAAGCTTATAAACATGTATGACAAGTGCGGAAGCTTGGTGAATGCACTTAAAGTGTTTGACCAAATCGAAGAATGAGACAGCGTCTCATGGAATATGACTATTTCTACATACCGAAGACATGGGTATCCTCACGAGATAGTCACACTGTTTCACCAAATACAACAAATAGGTTTTGAACCCAATCAGTTCACATATGCCAACATGATTATAGCCTGTGCTGAAATGGGAGCTCTACAACAGGGCATAGATATCCATCAAAGCATGAAGGATAGAGTATTTTCTCCAAATGTTGTGGTTGCAACTACCCTGGTGGACATGTACGCCAAAAGTGGAAGCATAGACAAGGCATGTGAACTATTTCACAAAATGCCTTAAAGAAATGAGGTCTCATGGAATGCCATGATTGCAGGATATATTCAAATTGGATTTGTTGAAAAGGCTTTTAAAAATTTTAAGCAAATGCAATTGGCAGATGTAAATCCAAATTCCATAACCTTTGTCAGCATACTTCCAGTGTGTGCCAAAATGGGAGCTTTGGAATAGGGTACCACTGTAATGTCCCCAATATGCTCCTTCGAGATTTGGGTCTAATTCGATAACTTCAATTGCAAAGACTTCTTTCTACTTGTATGTAGTTCTTTAATTGTTTTAAACTTTTGTATTGAATATGGTTCACAAATAGGTATGTTGTTAATATTCTTAGTTGGATAATTTGGTGGATTGGAGAATTCAGCCAATGTAAGTGTCTATTGCTTTTTATTAATGGAGAGTGATTTGTAAGGATTACACTGTCAACAATAAGTCTAGTATGATTCTCAAGTTGATAATAGTATATTGCTATAGGCTGGAGATTATCATGAGCTCACATAGCTTACATTATTATGGTAATCTATTACATGAATATTATATTATCTGACTTGTAATCCCCTTTCTTATACAATCATTTTCTTCCTTTTCATCCAATGATTTGAAAATACTTATTTTGACTCTACCAGTGATGATCCTAAATGTTATTTTTCCTTTCTCTTTATATAAACACTAAATGTTGTCCATTTAACTTCCAATAATCATGTTTGGGGGATAATCAAAATGCTTCTATAATTCTTATTTATGTGGGGTCATGACATTCAACTCTATATACCCTCACCATCTCACCCTATATATTCACCAGCAGCATCCAATATTGAGTGAATCCCTTTCAATAATGAAACATCTAAGAATGGTCTTCCTTTTTATAATTCTATATATGTATTTCATCTCCATCCAACATTCCTAGTTATATTCATTATATTCTTCTATGGTCAATACTTCCTATTTGGATCATAGTCCAAGAGTGAGTAAATATATAATTGAAGGGACACAAGATAGATCCCTGTGTCATTTACAGGTTGTGATCACCGTAGATTATATCTTTTCCTCTTTTCCATCCCTCTATTCTTGGTGTCTTCCCTCCATTAAGTATGCTATCTCATCCACAACCTTTGCAAGCATCCTTCCAGCCTATGCCAAAATGGGAGCTTTGGAACAAGGGATTGATATCCATCAAAGCATAATGGAGGGGGGATTTTTATCAAATCTTTTAGTTGTCAGTGCCTTAGTAGACATGTATGTTAAATGTGGAAACATACATAAGGCACGTAAATTTTTTGACAGATTGCCTCAAAGAGATGTCATCTTATGGACTGCCATGATTGGAGGATATGTTCAAAATGGTTTTGTTGAAAAGGCATTAGAAACTTTTAAGAAAATGCAACTGGTGGATGTAAAGTGAGACTCCTCAACCTTTGCTAGCATACTCCTTGCCTATGGTCAAATGTATGCAAAAAGGGCATCACCACTTTTCATCAATTTCAGTGATTTCCCCTACTATTCTATGCAAATGTATGCAATCAGGAGGTGTAAAACCAGTCTCAAAGCATAAATGAAATAGTAAATAAGTCTTGAAGAAAATGATAATGCTGATTGGGTATCCAGTAAATTAAATAGTTGAGAGAAAGAATGAAAAACCTCCAAAAACCCCAGGTTAAGGTTTCTAAGCTCAATCTCCTTGAGTCATTTCAGCTGCTCAATCTCCTTCACATGCACACTGCACCCTTCTAATTCACCAGCCAGGAATAATGAAATGAGAAATGAAATTCCCTTTTTTTTTTTAAGTTATGCCTATCTTTAGAAAATTTTTTACCACAACGGGATTTGTCGATATTTCAACAAACATGGGCATAAATTAAAAAAAACAAAGTTTTCCTTCTATAATCTGACCAAGAAAAACCTTCTTATTTTTTGGTCTAAAATTTTGGCATAAAAACTAGGCCAAATGTACTAGTGACTTGATCAGTCACTTGATCTTAACCTGAGTTAGTATACCAATCTTTCTCAATGAAAAATTTTCCACTGATACACTGGTGTTTCTCGACACCCTATCTAATGGTATTTCTCAATAGCAACAATCTGGGCATCATTGTGTTTCTCAATACATATCAAATCTTTCACTCTCACATCACACACCTACTTTGATACACAAGCACAATGGTGTTCCTTAACACCCATCACAAATGAAAACATAGAAAACTAAAATCGACTGAGATATGCTAAACTTATTTTCTTGTGTGTTGTTTGTTATCATTTATTTTCGCTTGTTATGTCTTCTAAGGATGCTCAATGATGTCTGCATGACTAGAGACTCATGACTGGGGGCATAACAATTTTCTTTTATTTTTTCTTGTGGAATGGTTTCGCTAAGCCTTAGTTGTCTAAATAAAATAAGTTTTTTTGGTAAGATCCTCCATCATGATTAGAACGTTGCACATACCTTGACCTACTTTATCTAGAAACTTAGCAAAGGATGGAACTATCTCTTTGTTTTTTGTTTGTGTGTGCTACATAATATGACACTCATGGTTATCTCGGTAGTTTGTGCCTCAGTACAGGTGGAATCTTATAATATCAAATTGGAAATAATGTTCAATTCATCTTAGCTCGTATGCCTTGCTTCGTACATGTATTTCCTACATATATTTGATAGGGTCATATTCATATATCCATGGTCTCTCTCACATGATTGAAGGTAATATCAACCCTAACGTCCCTAAATGCTCAAATGGTGATAAACAAATGGCTACAGGATTAGTGGCTTGACTCATGTTGTAGGTTGCATTTTTGTTCCTAGGGATGCATTACAGTCTTTCATCTTGGTTTCCTTTGATCTATCCTTCCTTTTATCCTTGCCGAGGTGGTCAACTACAAACACCTTTTGTTGACTTAGACTAGTATTTTCAAAACTAAGGTCAATATCATCATGAAAGGGGCCTAGAGTGCTAAGTTCTCATCATCATGTGAGTAAATGAGTATGAAAAAGAACAACATGATACAAGAGATCTATATCAAATCATGTATAACAAAAGGGTTGAAAATAGAGGCATCATCAACATCTATATATATACACCATGTAATAAGTAGAAGGTAAGATATTTCAACATGGGAATTAGTAACATAAGTGTGACATGAGATATATCAACATGAGCATAAAAATAACCATCAATCAACAATAGTATACATGAGAATCTATCTGAATATATCATGATCAAGTACAAATAGAAGAACAAGATATCAAATAAAGAGAGATGAGTCAACACATGAGATAAAAACTATAACCAAAGGTATATCTATGTCTCAGAATATAAAATCAAGCTATATGTCTCAAATACAAGTCAAAACTAGGGCATCCTCGAGGTAGATATAATAATAAGCACATCAAAAATGGAAGAATGGGATAAAAGAAGAAGGGGGATATTAGGAATAACTTCCTCCCTCTACCTTATCTTAGGGTGGAGGAGGAGGGGCATCTACACTCATCAGTACTATTACTAGCACGTCTCCCTCTAACTATGTGACAAACTATGTGTACAAGGGTTCTCTGGTCGTGATTGGTACTACTCTGATATATAAATCATAATAGCACAAAGCTCTAGAAGCCTAATAGGTGGATTTATATTGAACCTAGTCACATGCACTCTATATCTCCTACACCTTCCTATCTCTATCTTCCAGTTATGCTTCCACTACTACCTGGTGTGTCCTCACCTATGCAAGATTTTCCCTAAACTATACTACCTCCTAGTCATTGATCCCCTATACTACCTCAACCTGTAGTGCCTCTAATGCTTCATCCTCCATAGTCTCACCCTCCTCTCCAATTTTCCTCCCCTTCTTTTCTCTCCTCAGGAGGTTTCCCTGGTCGACCCTCTACCTCACTAATTTTTCTCCCTCCTCCTCTAGCATAACCTCCTCTATAGCTACAGCTACCCCTATGGACTCTAATGATACCCCCTCTCTATGTGATCTTTTTTGTATTGTAAATTGAGGCTTGTTGTTGTTAGCCCATAGATGGCCCAATATTTGATGCCTCTAATCCATGCCTACACATTTTCTTGCCCCTTTTCCCTGTGGCTCATCATTTGACTCCTTGTCCAGTCTCAGCACGTGCTCACTTGGTAGGATCTGTGAATCTAGGGATGAGATTGTCAATCATATATTATTTATACTTGGGGGTGACACCAGCATTTTTCATATCAAGAAGGTACTGTTAGAGTAATAGTCTTTTGGGTTATTAATTAAATCATTTTAATCTAATTACTAACTCACCTATTCACTCTAGTTGCTTAAGCCAACCTTAGGGTTTTCCTTTTAGGGTTTCGTGATTCCTTTTATAAGGATTCACCTCTTTGTATTTCTTTATAGATCAGATTATCATATTATTCATAATAGAGATTGCTCTTTTGAATGTGCATATGATGTCTCTGGCTTTTTGGCCTCCATAGATTTTTCTTGCTTTCTGTTCTTTGCTTCTTCCATGTGACAGGGTTATGCATGCAGGTGTTCTTGGGAGATTAGTTTTTCACCTAATCTAACATCAATCTTTTGGGACCTTGTTGTCAATGCCATGTTAGATTAGGTGACAAACTAATCTCCCAAGAACACCTGATGTCACCATCAATTTTTTACATAGGCCTTGTTGTCGTGTACAGAATGGGAGCTCTGATACCACTTGTTACAAGTAGCAGTTGTCGTTGCACCAAATGATCGACATGTTAATGCTCGATACAACCACTAGACTTATAGAAGACACAAGAATGTAGATCACTCAACTGAACCAAGGAAGCAATAGAACCAACAGGTGAACCCCCCCCCCCCCCATAATGTTGAATAGGGAGAGGGGTGATAGGAACATTGAAATGCAATGCCAGAAACATCTACAAGAAGAAGAATCAGGAACACCAATAGTGCAATAGAAGTACAAGCACAGGATAAAGGGTGGTGTCACAAACACACAACATGGGCTAATGTCATGGAAGGTACACTCACTTGACAAAGGTGGATGAGCACAAAAGGCAAAACATCATAACCCCCCATGGAACTTTATAACTGAGTGCAAGTATAAACAAACACAAGGTGCTCAAAATCCTAGATATGCAGAAGCAGGCACTTTATCTCAGTGCGTTTATAGAAAAGAGAATTCTACATAAGAGAAGTATACAATGCTTAGAAGAAAGAAAGAAGGGTGAGCCAAAAGAATAGAAGTAGAGATCCCAGGACCTGTAGAACCCAAGTAATCCACCAAAGTGTGAAAGTGCAAAACTTAGAGGAGAAAGAACCTGGAGTAGAATCTAGAAAATAAGACCCTTTCCATTGAAAAACTCACTGAACCAGCTTTTTGACAATATCTGGTTTTCCCCAAAAGGAGTCTGGATGACCAAGATATGGCTCTCAGAAGGCAAAAACAAACATCAACTTTGACATAAAAAAATGCCATCAAAATGGAAAAATAAGAGAATCAAACCTCTTCCATTGGATCAGGCTTGAAAAGAGCTTTTTGACGATATAAAGAAGTCAAAAATCCGATACCGTATGCTCAAGATACGGCCAAAAAACCTAGGTACCCTTAAAAAATCTCAAAAAAGAGTAAATAAGGGGATGACATCAGCAAAGTGCCAGCTTAAACAGGGTCCCATTCTGTACACGCCATGTAAAAAATTTTGCCTCAAATTGCAAAGGTGTCCAAAATGGACAAATTTTATATGGATTCTGGGGTTTTTGGGCGCTCTCAGCGCAATAGTGATGTCTGTTTGAGCCCAAAATGACCAAAAACAAAGGTCCCTACTAAATCCACATAAAAAGCTTCTGAAAAACATAGAAAACCTCCTACTTCTCAACACCTCAACAAAACATGAACAACGAGCAACAAGATGGCTCTGGCTTTTTGGCATCCATAGATTTTTCTTGCTTTATGTTCTTTGCTTCTTCCATGTGATAGGGTTATGCATGCAAGTGTTCTTGGGAGCTTAGTTTTTCACCTAATCTAATAGCTGCTCCCAGTCTACTCCCCACAGATATCTAAGCTCTTCGACATCCACTACATAAACAAGATGATGTCCCCAATCTGCCTCCTCATTAGGGAACTGAGTATATGTTGTTAACTTAGATAGTATATCTTTTCACTGATCGAACTGATGCCAGAATTTTTTGATCACAAAATGCTCGACTAGAAGAATTCACCTACATGTTAAGTGATAAATATAAGATTGAATAAATATATAAATGTATAGAAGAGAAATTAAAAGTAGCCAAAGTATTACAAGAAACATATAATAGTATCATACATGTCAGACATTGGCTGATTAGAGAACATAAAGGATAGCTTTCGAGTAGATCCTAACCACCTCTCATAGTGTATATATGGTTGCCATAAAAAAGAGGTAAGATTATCAATATTTTAGTGCCAGTATGAGGTCTTTCCCAAATTGGGCAAGTGGAAGTAACCTATATAAAAAAAAATATAAGGCATGCCTGGTCCTTGAGAAACCTATGTCATTGGATGAGTTATGGGGATATTCTCCCATGCCTAGATCTATAACATTATAACCCCTACTGCTATGCTCCTACCTCTCCTATACATTATCTCATGCATCTCACGATACATATGACATAATAGGAAAGCTCCCCAACTAAATCTATGAGGCCTTTTGAGCATCTAATATAAATTTTGACCCTAGCCACACTAAAATCCCTATTGACTATGATCAAGTGCCTCTTCACAACTAATCAACCCAGCAAGAATGCAAGCCAATAGAAAATCTTGTCCATACTATCTCAACATGTAATCCCAGGTGATATGGAAATCTAGGATGGTGTCATCGTTGAATACATGTCTCAATGTCATGATCCCCTTTGTCAAGTCCTAATCATAAAATTTGAGCTCTCCAACTATGGGTAATCTGAGGATCCTGTATACATCCTCATGTGTAATGGTGATCTCCCTAGTGGGAAGATAGAAGATGTTATGCTCACTATGAAACCTCCTTGACATTGCAGTGAGAAACCCATGATTCATATGGATATCTAGCATAGTGGTGAGTTTCCCAAGCCCACACTGATCTAATACAACCAGCTCTTTTTGTGATAAATGGTGAACCAGTCACAATGCCTATGGATAGGCATAATGGAAGATCAGATCAAGAAATCATATCTACAAAAGGAACACAAGAAAATGCATCAGTAAACTATCAACATAATGAGAAAAAATAATCTATAACGAACATCAAAGTATCAAAAATTCATCATTAAGCATATCTACAAGGCTACAAATGAGCTACAACACCAAGATCACTTTAAATTCAAGGAAAAAATTAAAAACTCATCTCATACAATGAAACATTTTAGCTCTAGATATCGTATGATGAAACTCCTTGACAAGTGCGATACAATTTTTCAATACAATACAACTCCTTGTATCGTACAATACAAGGGTACTCATCATACGATAAAATACGAAAGGTAGTACAATACACTTTTAGACACCATATTATTGTATGATGAATCATAATAAAGGGTACAATAAAAATCTTTCATTGCACAATAAACCACTAGTTTTCCCTAAAAACATGCAAAAAATCACAAAAAATGATCAACAATTGCCAAAACACAAGTCAAGATTGGATACTTATTGGTGCACCATAGTATTGAGGTCAGTTGTGCCACCTATGAAGCTTGAATTGATGATCACATAATAGATCAACATTTTTCTCTCTGGAAGGCTTTGAAATCACTAAAATTCAACTGTGCAAATGATTTAAAAAGGACCCCTCTGTGCCCCTTTTATAGATTTTGACCTAAAATTCAAAGTGCTTAGAATGCCATGAAAATTGCACCCCTAGCTAATTTTGACATCTTGGATCCATTTTCAAGATCGAAATTAAAATTTGAGTTCATTAAGCTAGTCAAATTGGAAATTCAACCCTTCTTGGTCAAATGCAGTTGACCACCTATGCTATCACTTCTTGCTCGCTCTTGCCTTACTTTCTCAGTCCCTCTAAGGTCAATCTCATGCAAATATTTCTCATCCAAGTGATTTCACCTTGTCAAACTTGGTCAAAATTGAGTCAAATCTGGTGAACAAGACCTCAAATAAGCTCAAATCAAGGTCTAAACTATTCTAGATCTAATAGTAATCTAATCTTATCAATTCGACATTGATTCTAATCTTGATCAGTATTCTTTATCAGCTAAATATTTCTTTGACCCCTCTGTACCATTTAAATTTTTATCTTGATGGGCATGACACTATAGAAAATTTTCTTTACCAATCAATTATAATCTGTAAATCAATCAAATCAACTTGGGATTCTCCTTATCTCTCGCTGAAAGAGAGATCTCATCGCTTCATATCAAATTACTCGAATAGACATCTATTTGATCAATAGGGGCATGTCAAGTTCATCAGGACCCATATCAATCTGACATCATTCCTGAGGCATATCAGGTTCATCAAGCCTCATATCAATCTAGTATTTCCTCTCAACTAGGTGATTGGCTTCTTCAGAATCCTTGTCGAAGCACTTATCTCAAGCTCTTTGACACTGATAGTGTATCATCTTAAAATGGAAGCACTTCCATGTTAAGAGCATTTAGCCCTCTGAGTAAGTGGTCTGGGTCATGTCAAGCACATGGATTCAACTTGTTCTCCTCATTCTGCTTCTATATGTCCTTGATTTTCACTCCAATCTACATTTCCTAGCATTCTGGATCAGGATCCTGAGGTTTTTGACCATAAGGTCAAATTTGACCTTATGGGGTCAAAGTTGACCTTGATCCTGACCTAGTCAGGATCGACCTTGACCCTAACCTGGTCAGTTCCAACCTCATCCTTGACCCCTTGTCCAGATTTCAAGTTTCCTTGATTTTCAGGTGTCGGGTTTCAGGGATATTTGTTTTCCCGCCTCCGGGTCGGCCATTTCGGGTTTCAGGATGGTAAATCCTTAAATTGCATTTAGTCTAGGTATATTTTCTAAAGGTTAGGACCTAATTGGGATTTAATTCTCTAAGGTGGCCCCTCTAGAGGATTGTGCCCTAGTTCACTATAAAAGGAGGCCTTCCTCTCTCATTTTCACATCCATCATTCATATCTTCATTGCTCTCAAGCCCTCAAGGTGATCAAGAAAGAATTCATTCAAGCATTCAAGTCATCTTCTCCATCCAAGTTCTCCATTGAAGATCAAGGATTCAAGCATTCAAGCCATTGAAGGGATTTAGTTCAAGCATTTAAGATTCATCATTCAAACCCTAGATCTAGCCATCATGATGGTGTGATCTTCCTTCAAGATCCTTTTGTTCATCTTCAAGATCCATTTATTATTTCCTTCATAGTGGATTCCAAGCATACAATAATGGAGGTTTGATTTTACCATTGTTATGTTCAAGCTTTCATATCAATATACTTGTTTACATTCAAAATACAATTACATATCTATTGAATTGCATAGCTTCATTGTTAGATTCATTTCTACTACTTGCTAGCATTCTTATTTCAATTTCAATATCAATGTTGATTCCAAACTGGGGTTTGACCAAGGCAAACCCCTCAAACAAACAACAAAAACCCTCTTTTTCTTGCAGATACAAGTGCAGAATTTTGGATCTGAGAGTAGATTTGGATACCCTTTTCGGTGAACTTCTGGGATCTGTGAACAAAATTAGAATCGATCTTCAAATAAATAATGTAGCCTTTGACCTTTTATGAGGGTCAAAGACTACCTGTTGTCAAAAAGAAAAAAAATTCTAGGTTTTCTTCGTCTCGGCATTTCCAATCCAAAACAGGTTGCAAAATTGCCTTAAAGTACACACAGACATCAGAAATTGGCATTTTTTAGATTTGCCCTAATTTGAGGTTAGTACTTGTATTTCAATTATTTCATATTTCAAGCATAATTCTCCATAGGGAAATATAGGGTTTTTCTCTCCCTTTCATATTCTCCATAGATTGATTCAATTGTGCATTAACCTTTAGATTGATCAAATTGGATCTCTCCTTTGGGAATTTGGATTTAGGAGTGGATCTCATATTTCCCCCATACACATACATCATATACATTTGAATAGGTGTGATTCCATTTTACCCCTATTCAAATAGTTTCATAGCTTCATATCAAACTGGTTAGTTATCATTATCTGTAGATAGATATTCAGTCACATTGCATCACATTAGGCTGGATACTCTGGTCTCGCTCATCAATCTTCATTTAATGAAATTCAGAGCTGGTATCTTTGATATTTAGTTGGTCTTTGATCGATTAGGTTCAGAGTCAGTTTCTCCTTATTGGGAATGGTCTCATCGCTTCATATCAGGTTGTTCTTTGACTTGGATTTTACCTATTTCTTTGATTCAATTCACCGCTCACACATTGATTCAAAGAGGGGAAATTCAATCACCTAAAAAAAATTTAGTAAAACCTAAGCCCCTAAATTTGATCAATTTGCCTTAAGAACTTGATTCTAAATCTCAAAGAAATAATTTTCTAGACATAATTATGTAAGCGACCTAGATAATACCCCTTGCATAATTAAATTATCTCCAAAATCAAGCACAAATGATTTTGAATATTAAAGCTTTAAAACCATTTGATTGTCAAAACCTTACTTTTAATATAAATTCCTAGCACTTTTATTAAAAGGACACATTTCTCACATAAGTGTGCAACTTAATCTTGATTAAATGACAATTAAAAGAGGATTTTCTATTTAGTATTATTCTCCCATCAAAATTGACCAATCCAAAGCTCTTGGATCCTCTCACAAGGATTGATCTCTCTCACAACTCATCTCTACCTAACATCTTTTGCCTCTTAATCTCCACCCTTCACTCTTGAGGCAATTCCCTTAAAAGGAAGCTCTTCCTTGGCTCAAGAGATTCCATCTTTGGTCATTTGTGAGATCCATCTATTTACATTTTGTTCCATCATCTTTCATTATCATGATCTTGCATCCTGGTGTTATTTTGATTTTGTAGTGTATCTTGAGTTCTTAGTTGCTTTCATCATAGTTTCTTGCATGAATAGTTCTCTTTGCATTCATAGTGTAACTCATCTTGTAGAATAATAGTACATTATTAGCTAACTTTTAAATTTAGTTTGATTTCATAATAGTATCGATCTTGTTAATTCACTCTTGCATCATATCTTTGCATCAATCTAGTCTGATTTCTAGTTGTCTAATTTGCACTTTCATACTTTAGATCATCGTAGAGGGGTGAATGCAAGTATTGCATCTCACCCATGTGTTGAATCTTCCATTTTGGAGTAGTCAAGTCACTAATCCTACATTCCCAATCTTATGAGCATTGTATAAAGGATTAAACTCCCTTCAACTAGGAAGCAATAAGTCAATTTTGAGGATTTAGTTGTTCATTATGATTGAATACTAGTGGCTAGATTCTTGAGTTAATGGTTTATTGAACTATTGGTTGCATTATGATTGAATACCAATTTTATACCACACACTACTTACTGATACTAATAGGTTTCCTATACATTGGTGTGTCCACACTAGGATGAAAAATACATTTTGGGATAGGTGGTATATGGTCTTTGACCAACCACCTTGTAACAATTGGGAGGTGGCTCTATATTTTTTGAGAAATTTATATTATGAGTTTATCCTTAGCTTGAAGCCAAATTACTTTGACATCCAGCAGTTCCATGGTAGAGGGAGAGGCTCTATGTAGGATAGACTTGGGGTTCAAAGGGTGGTAGACCCTCGACATAGGATGTCTTTAGCTACTAAACCCATGGTTCACATCATGGTCCCAGTAGCCCTGAAGAAGTCTATGGAGTTACAGACTCTTCAGGAAGCTACATCATTGATTGATGTCATTTTTTAGCATGGCACATAGTTAGTTAGACCAAATGATGGATCAACACCTATGTCACCTCCATCATCATTAGATGCACCATTTGGTTTAGCCTAGCCCACTAAGCATATGTGTGCCAACTGCTAGAATATATGTTCTAGGGTAGATAATGACATGAATGAGGATGGTTTGACATCCCATTCATGTACACATTGCAACATCAGATTCCATGCCTCCATCGTAGAGGATGTGGCCCTCACCGATGACTTGATGACCATGGTATTCTGTGGTGGAGAGAAGATGCAAGTGTGTTTATTTGTGTTTATGGAATGTTATTAATTAATCGCCTAAAGATTATAAAATTAAATATTTTTTATTCATAGAACAATTTAAAGTGATATGAAATATAAGCATTAAAGGGTGCATTAGGTGGTATAATTACACCACATCTGGTGCTTATTCCACTCCACATGCACGAGTAGCTTCAAAACCTGAGGTAAATATTTTTAAATATTTTTAAAAATAGAATAATACATTGGTTTTAAAATATTTTTTTGTTAATATCTATATTTATTTGGTGTTTTATAGGGCTTGTCAAGGGCTTAGATGTCCCAAGTTTATGATGTCACACTTTCGGCCATTGACTTTGGCCTAGAAAGCTTTGTAGTATCACATTTTGCATAGCTCTTATTTACAATTTTAATTGATCCCATGAAAGTCATTTAGATTTATATTTTTTTTACTTAGATTTAATATTATATATTTGTTTCTCTTATGTTAATTTTGTTTCTATTAGGTTATCCCACCTAGCTTGAGGACATCTCGTATATGAAAGGCATCTTCTAGCACACCAAGATAGAAAAAGATATCCTCACGGACACCTAAATGCAAAAAGGTAATTTACTACAATTTAAATTCATTTGTTCAAATTTATTATGATTAAACATGTGCATGTAGATATTGATGAATGTGCCTAATTTATTTCTTCTATATATAGAAATAATTAGGGTTTACAAAATTAATAATTGAACATGATGTTGCAGAGGTTTAGGAGAGGGAAGATGTAACATTTTCATATTCACTTTTGATTGCATTCTTGTTTGTTTGAAATATCTAAATCTTTCCTCTATGACTATAACATATGTTATCATTTTTCATACAGGAAATGGTCATTACTCCATCATCAATGAAAATACCTCCTAAGAGTACAGAAGAACCATCTGACGCTTTGGTATGCATTTTTTCTATATATGTAAACATATGTGTTTAGATATAAGTACATGCATTTTTAGTTTTTGTCAAAAACTTTGGGTTATTAACTTGTATTAATTGTATTTTACCTATTACAGCCCCCTTCGCAACTTCCCAAAGATGCTCTACCATTATGTTTCTTTATAAGTCTTGATCGTCAAAGATGGGGTCCAACACAAAAGAGGGAAGAGGTATGTTTGCCTTCTTAATTTAAACCCTCTTGTCAACTCCTTTTGGATTGCTTTCTTATTTTTTTGAAATCAATAATTCCTTCCTCTATGACTATAACATCTTTTATAACTTTCCATATAGGAAATGATCATAATTGATTCATCAATCACTATGCCTCCTACAAGTATAGGAGATCCATTTGAGGCTTCGGTATGCCTCTTTTTAAGTCCATCCATTTTTATTTTTTAGTGCTTCTCGACATATATGTTATTAACTTGTATTAATTTCATTTTACTTGTTACGTCACCTTCACAACTTCCCACGATTCCTCTACCTTTTCATTTTGTTAGGAGTCTCATTCACCCAAAAAAGGGCCCATCATCTTTACTACACAACCCAATAGCAGAAGAAAGACATGAGGTAATAAAGAATTTAATTGCAAAAATAATTGTAGTTCAGTATTTAGTTATTTTGATGTTATTTTGAGAAAAGATATTTGATTCACAATTTAAATTATTCTTGTGCATCCACCTGTAGAGCCACATACTACTTCGAAGAGGCTCGATTTTGATGATCCACCACAGTCATAGATATTGATAGAGACATATAGTTATAGTTGTGGTCATTGAAGGACCAATTTATGTATATATTCAACATTTGTATTGTATATACCGACCATGACATGCCACATGCCACATTTTTGTAACTCTATTATTAACTTGTCATTTATGTCATTTTTGTATATGTACGCAATTATTGTTCATTTTCATCTATATGGAAGTTGATATTCGATCCAATTTGTTCATTGTGTGCATATATTTGTACTTCAAAAACTAGTTATTTGCAATTGAAATGTGATCCAACTTGTTCATTATGTGTATGTCTTGATACTTTGAAACATACATATTTACAATTTAAATGTGATCCAATTTATTTATTCTATGCAACTCATATGGTGTATACTTTTAAATAATTATTTAATATAATATAATGCAAAAATGTTTATTATTGGAGTCATATTGTGCTTATCAAAGAATGAAATTCAGACATAAGTGACACCAACACCATCAAATCTCATTGTTGGAACGTGCATTATGAATGATCAATTTCATATATATACCTCTTTGGACACCTTTTGACATGTTTGAACACACAAAAATTATCAATTGTTTATTTGAACCTTTCCTAGGATATTGGAGTAAATTTTTTGGTTTGAGAGAGTGTTTAGAGGGTAGGTACTTTGTAAAATAGGCCTAATTGGCCCTTAAATACCTGAAATCAACATTTTTTGAGAAAGTTGTTCCAAAACATGCCATGTGAAGTTTGACATATGTTAGGTGTCTCCCAAATGGTTATCTAAAAAGGTCAATTTTTTATATGAGAGGTGAACATGTCAAAATTTATGAACCAAAAACTTAGTTTTGAGGGCTACTAGGAAAAAACCCTCATTGTGAAGGAATCCCATATCGCATTATGTTCATTATACGCATGAACTAGTACTTTGATCACATTCATTTAGGTGGTTTTACCCTAGGAACAGTCCCACTTTTCCTCTCGACGCATTGGAATGCTTAGTGGCATACCCTATTGGCAGTGTCCCTTGTGTATCCTAAGTGCAAAAAACTATTAAACTTTGATGAACTATTTCTTGCAAATTGTGGAACCTATGTATGATTCATTTGAACCTATAGGGTTGTTTTAGACCCCTATACAATAAGCCATCTTCATTTTTTAACACTCAGAGTCCTTTATGCAGGGTAGCAATTTTTCTATTCATGCAAAAAGGGTCAGATGCACTTAGTGCAAAGTTTCCAAGTACCCCACATCATGTTTTATTTGTCTTGGGTGAAAATTGACACCTCGATCACATCCAATTGGGTGGTTTTACCCTAGGGAAAGTCCCACTTTGCCTCTCATCATGCCAGAACACTCAGCGACATACCCTACTGACAATGTCCCTTGTGTACCCAAAGTGCAAAAAGATGTCAAACTTTGACAAACTTTTTCTTGCAAACTCTGGCACATGTACATGATTTTTTTAAACCTTCAGGGTCATGTTAGGCCCTTTTATAATAACCTATCTTGGTTTTTGAAGGCTCGGACTCATTTTTGCAAGGCATCAATTTTTTTGTTCATGCAAAAAGGGTCAAATGCACTTAGTGCAAAGTTGCCAAGTACTCCATATCATGTTTTGTTCATTGTGGGCCCAAACCGACACCTCAATTGCATCCATTTGGGTGGTTTTACCATAGGCATGGTCCCACTTTTCCTCTCTTCATGTTGGAACACTCAACAATATACCCTATTAGCAATGTCCCTTGTGTACCCTAAGTGCAAAATATTGTCAAAATTTGATGGATTGTTTCTTGCAAATTGTGGCACCTGTAGATGATCTATTTGAACCTAAAGGGTCATGTTAGGCCCCTCTACAATTAAATATCTTAATTTTTTAAGGCTCAAAGTTATTTTTGTGAGGAAATTTTTCTATTCATCTAAAAAGGGTTAGATGCACTTAGTGAAAAGTTGCCAAGTACCACATATTGTGTTATGTTCTTGAGGGAATGAATCAACACCTTGATCACGTTAGTTGGGTTGGTTTACCATAGGCATAGTCTCACTTTACCTCTCTTTGAGTCGTAATGCTCAGTGGCATACCCTACCAGCTATGTCCCTTGTGTACCCTAAGTGGGAAAAAATTTCAAACTTTAACAAATGGTTTCTTTCAAACCAGGGAAACTACACATGTTCTTTTTGGACCTATAAGGTCATGATAGAACCCTCTATAATAACCTATCTCAATTATTTAAGGATCATTATCGTTGTTGCAGGGAAAAAAAAATTTTGTTCATGCAAAAAGAGTCAGATGCACTTAGTGCAAAGTTTCCAAGTACCCCATATCACATTCTGTTCATTATGGGAATGAACCAACACCTTGATTAGATATATTTTTGGGACCTACATATGATCTATTTGAACCTACAGGGTCATGTTAGGCCCTCTACAATAACCTATCTTGGTTTTTGAATGCTCAAAGACCTTTTTGTAGGGAAATAATTTTTTTATTCATGCAAAAAGGTTCAAATGCACTTAGTGAAAAGTTTCCAAGTACCCCATATCATGTTTGTTTCATCATGGACACAAATTGACACCTTGATCATGTCTAGTTGGGTGGTTTTACCCTAGGCACAGTTCCACTTTGCTTCTCAACATGTCAGAATGCTCAGCGGCATACCCTACTGGTGATGTCCTTTGCATGCCCTAACTATGTAAAATCCTAAGAAGTAATATAAGTGTGTGATCCTACATCATATGATGATGATGAATACTTTACATCTACTAGTAGCTTGATTAGTGACAAGAGATCTTCATTGCACATGTACTTTGACAAAAAAAACTTAGAAAGAGAAGTAACAACTGCCTTCATAACTCTTTATTTCATTCATCAGTGCCTCAATATAATTGGTCAATGTCATATCTTCATTATGATGACATGCTTCTTCTTAGTACTTCCACTTCTCCTTCCTATTTACTTTGAAGAAGCTTCTAGAAGAGACTTCCTACCTATTTTCTTCATTGATCTCCTCATGGCCTTCATAAATTGAATGAAGTGGGCATCCCAAAAATACTCTGGTGTTTCTTAATATAAAAAGGGGAAGTCGTCTATAGTCAAAGGTTTTAATTTAGCTAAAAATTGGAGAGATTCGCAGGGTACTAATCTCTTTTTTAGATAAGTTTTTGATTCATCTCAAGATTCTTATTTTGGTGACCAACTTCATGAAGGTCCATGAATAGACCCACTAATTTCCCAAATTGGCAAAAGGGTAGAATCAATTTTGGAAAGAGTATCCCAATTGAAGAGAAATGGAAATCCTAGTGAGTATAAATTTATTACAGATCCAATGGGCGTATCTCCTCCAGTAACAAATATAATTTCTTCTAGAGACTTGAGTTTAAATGGAGACTGTCAGTTTCCAAACATGCCCCAATCGAGCAAATGAACCTAGATGTTTCTTGAATAAAGGAGATAATAGTTTATTAAAGCATCTTTATGATCCCATTTACAATCAATTACTACTTTTTAAGAAGTTTGCCAACCAATTTTATGCGAGATTTCTATAATACATAATATCCTCATGCAAGTACATGCTAGTTTTTGTAAACATATTATATTGTAAAGGGTTAGTGAGAAATATCAAAGAAAATGTTATTGCATGTATTATTTAAACGTACATCAATTAGGAAACTATTTTTCTTCCACTACATGGCAAAAATGCCAAGATTCACTTTGTTTGTATCAACAAGTAGCAAGATGAGGGAAGAAATAATTGTAAAGAGGTACTACAAATGTTACTAGACAAACCCATTTAGGGAGTAATATTATTCTCCTAATTTTAATAAGAAACATAAAATGCAAGAGACAATAAATAGCTGGAGCATTTATTTTCTATGGCATATGTCAATTTTAGTTCAATTCTTATTGATGATATTCTCAATGTGTAAAAATAAACTTATGTGTGTTATTTTAAAATGATGTTGACTAAAACTTATTAACAAATGTCAAATATCGCTCATATTATATCCCATATTATTTTGATGCCCTAGCTAGTTAATCTATGTGTTTTGACCATCAAAATTGGACTATATTGAGAAATATGAATATTTGAAGAAATCTATTGTGTTTGGTTGGAAAAAAAATTTTTGGTTTTGTGATGAAGAAAAGCCATTAGAATAGTTGGCCATTGAACTATGAAATTTTTTAGGAGGGTTGCTTTGGAAAATGGGCCTAATCATCCTAATCAGGTTTTAAAATCAATCCAAATTTGAGGCCTCTATTACAAAATAGCCACACCTTTTTTTCTACATATGTTGACTAAATCCAAAATGGGTATCTATAACCCTAACATTTTTATGGATATCCCTCTTGTATCAAAACTTATAATGAATGTTGTCTTTGATCGGGGCTACTAGCCTTAAAGGAAATTTATAGTAAAAGTGTGCAAGTTGACACATTTAGTGATTGTGTGGTTTTTCAAGG
The DNA here is from genome assembly GCA_027943335.1 of Chamaecyparis obtusa. Classification (NCBI taxonomy): domain Eukaryota; kingdom Viridiplantae; phylum Streptophyta; class Pinopsida; order Cupressales; family Cupressaceae; genus Chamaecyparis; species Chamaecyparis obtusa. Next base: position 115,459 of record BSBK01001079.1, read on the forward strand.
GTGTCTTCATGTTGTATTTTCCTAATCTAAACTATTTTCTTATCCATTTGAGTGTAGAGAACCATGGTGCACTTCATTGGTGTTTGTTGCCAAGATGCCTAGTAACCTTGTAAAGGAGAGTTGGGGATCCATGACAAGTGGAAGCAAGGGGTTAATTGGAATCCCACATAAGATGAATTTAAGACCTGTTGATTCCTTGTAAGGTATGACTAAACATATTCTTTGTTGGTATTATGGAAATTTGTTTACTAAGAGGGGAGGGGTGAATTAGTATCCTTAAAACTTTTCAAACTGAATCCTTGTAAACATGAATATCACTAACCAATTGTATCAATTGTATTTAACATACATCTAAAACATAACTGAAATATAAATGCATGTAATCTAATCAATAAACCATTCATGAAACTTCATATGCATAACTCAAGCATTTTGCTATCATAGAAACCCTTGTTAGAAGGTAAAAATTGCAGTGGGGATGACACCCGCAAAGCTTCACTACTACAGTAACAAAGTTGTTGATTAAGGCTAAAAATATTGTGATCACTTCTTGTGATCTTACCCTATTAGGGGTAACAATGAGATCAGCTAGATCTACCTGGTTAAAGGATTTTAGCAACACAATCAAGTGTACACTTAGTTAAGATATTTACAATAGAACTATTAAGTTCACTCTGTTAAGAGATTTGAAATCTGCTACAATGGCTAAAGAGTAACAGTCGTATTGATCTATAAATAGAAACTTAATCTTGCCTGATTTAAATATGTAATGTACTTATCTATTATCACCTTGATGTGATTGATCTCCTCAATGAATACTGCTTAGTAGCCTTATGTTCCTGATAAATTGAATATTCCTTTAATGCTTGTCAATCATAACCTTGACTAATCTTTAGATGTCTTCCACTGCGGTAGTTACTACATGTGTGATACATGTCAAAATGACATCCTTACAAATTTATATCAAATTAATCTTGACCTGATTAGGGTTTAACCTCTATCTTAGAAAACCTACGATCAATAGTAGAAATGAATAACCTAGATCAACATTACATAGGAATCATCAACAATTTAATGATTACATCCATATTAAATTTTGTCTCGATCTTGGTAAACCATTTTCTTAATCAGTGTAAACTATTTGCCTTGTAGTTTGTGCCATTCCAAACTGCTATGTTATTTCTTATTCACTTGATGTATACTGCATTCATCACTCGGTAATTAACTGGTGCTCGGTTCATATGAATTCTCAGTGAATATGTGCTCAGTACTTGGTAATCATCTGGCTCGGTAAAATTTCTCGGTCAAAGTTGTGTTTGGTTAACTTGATGATCTTCTTTGTGTTATGCTCGGTGTATAGGATCTATGTATTGACCGACTATCTTATCTTGTCTCCTTTACCGACTATATGAATGAATGATACTAATGAAAACCATTAATTCTCTTTAGGAGTAACATTCTCCCCCTTTGGCATTAGTATCAAAAACTTTATGTACATGTACCGACTTTAAAATTTGAACTTAACCAAAAAAAATATGAATCTATGTGAACTCTCCCTTTGTACATGCTCTCAATGTGAAGTACATACAAGAATATATATACATATATTTTCCCCCTTTTTTTGAAATTAATGCCAAAAAATGTACTCATAGCTTGTCAAAAATATTCTGATGCATTTTCTTCAATGTAGCCAAGAGGTTTTCCCATTCCTCCTTAAGATTCTCAAGAGCAATGTTCTCTAATCTGACTTGTGCATGCATATCAAAAATATTTTCTAATACTAATATCTCCGAGGTGGCAACTAAGTCTTTTTCCTTATTCACATGTCGTTGTATCACCTTGAGGTATGGAAGTAACTCTTCCTATAGCTTAGATACTTGATCATTGATATTATCTTCTTTCCTCAATTGTAATCTTAACCACTAGATTTCTTGAACTTTTGCATAATGCTCATAAAATGCATTTGGTGCAGTTAAAAGATTATTGGCACTAACCTTGATATCTTCATCTAGCTTTTTTATCTTTTCACTAAGCTCAGTAGTGAAGTGGTCTATAGTGCATAACTTTTGCAAAATTGTAATAATTTGTTGAATAATAGTGTCAAGCTCGGTTATTTGTTGATTTGTTTGGCTAATTTCATTTGTAATTTGGTCTCTTCTCTTTCTTCAATTGGTTTCTCTGCATCTACATCTGGAGCATTTATGTTGTTGATTAGAGTAGAAAGTTGATCAATGATGGGAATTACCTCATCAACATTGATATCAAGGACTACTTGCATCAAAATTTCTCTAACATCCTCTAAGACCTGTTTATGTTTACTTTCTTGTCTTAGGTTTTCCTATGCAGCTTTCCTTGTGCACAATTCTCCATACCTTCTTAATGCTTCAAGGTCTAAACTAGTCCTTGGGTCACATGTAGGTATTTCTATGATTTCATCTAATGTGACTGGACCCTTACCATGTTTTCTCTTTTTCTTCTTCTCTAGTGTGGGATATTTTCCATATGGTACTAGAGCTTTGGTCTCCCAATTTGACTTTTCTTGCTCGGTAGACATGCTCTCTTCCTTATCCTACCCTTTGACTAGTGTCTCAGTTTCATGTCTTTAGGCTTCTTGCTTGGTTTCTATTGTAGATGTATCTACATTAGTTTATGTTTCAGACTCTTTTCTCTCTACCTCTTTGTTTTCAAGCTCATTTGTGTCTTTTTTCTCTTCTACACCATGTCCCTCTATTGTGTCCTTCTGTTGGTTAGGTGTTTTATCCTCGAGTTTCCCTTGTGTAGCAATGTCAATTGCTTGTACTAATATTGGAAAATTACCTGATATGTCTATTTTTATTGCCTCGGTAGGTTGATCTTCTTTGGTATTACCTACAGCTATAGTGATGTCTTCATTTACCTTAGCATCATCATTAGGATCTCCTTGTGTAATCTCTTCTATCAATACTTCATATGTCCTGATTGTTACTAATTTCTCAGGAGCATCTTGTGTTTCCTCTTCAGTATATCTATCTGGATAGAAATCCTCAACCTAAGTGCCATCTTGTTGCTCAATATCAGATATATGAATTGGATCCTTTGTGGCTATGTCAACATCATCCAAGTGATATCATTTCCCTTTTCTTTTATCTTTCTTCTCGGGTATTATAACTAGTGCAAGTTGATCTTCTTTTGCCATTGATTCCAAAAATTTTACCCATAGAAGCTTGTTATTCTCATCAACTACTTCAAGTTTACTTGCCAAAATTTTAAGTGCTCTACCTTTCATCAAAAATCGATTGGAATATTGTTTCATCAACTCATCAATCTCGATAACAGTAAGAGTAGGCATTGCCAAAATTAAAGAATGTTCCCTCATTTTCTTTTATGTATGAAAGGCATATGTCCACCTTGTCATGTAGTTCCTTAGGGATATATTTTAAAAATTCTATAGGTAGTCTCTTAAATTTAATCATCATGTGGATGATAGCCTCTTCTACTTTCTCTTGATCCTCGGTTGACATATATGCATACTAATTCATCTTAGGGTGGTGCAGGAGAACTTAACAATTAGGAAAGTTTAAGAAAATTTTGGATTTGTTTAAGTTTATGCAACTTTTCTATTGATGCTCAGCATTAACTATTTTTTTTGGTAATAACTAGTGCTCGGTAACACCTCGGCTCAGCACACATTGTGCTCGATAGTAACTTGCTTAGCATACATTGTTGCTCAGCAATCACCCAGCTTGGCATGTACTATTTCTTGGCTCATGTTTGACATACTACTTGGCATGGCCTATTGCTCAACATACACTAAGGGTCACCATTTCCTTAAAAAGATGTCTAGGGTAGTCCAACCATTTGGGGCAGTCCAACCGTCATTTTGGCGAAGGGTAAAGTATTTAAGGACTCCCAAGCCCTCATTAGAAGGTGGACACACACATGAAAAGGAGTATTGAATGTTTTTGTAAAAGATCTGACAGTGTGAAGCTTTATTTAATGAGAAGTTCCAGTTTGCACACTTGATTTCATTCCAACATTTATGTTCAGTAGAAGTTATTTAAATGAATGAACCTTGATCTTTTCAATTGAAGTTAGTTTCTAAATATTTCTTTGTGACTTAATGATGAGTTAGTTTAGATTTGATTTTCATTTCTTTTAGTTCTTAAATCATTTTGTGAAGTGTAGGTTATCGGCCTATTATGGGTTGTATATGGAAATGGCTCCTTGAAGTTCTTGAATCCATGGTAAACAGGATGGGCTTGGATGGAACTCACGAGGAGCCCCTGTATATAGTTTTTCTTTTTGTTTTAGTAGGAGTGATGGTAGTTGTGTATTTTGGCTTCTTACCCTAGGTGATCTTGGTTGTAGTCTAGCTAGGAAAGAAGCAAGGCAAATGTCAAAGATTTTGTGAGAGGTTTGTCATAGGTTGATGAGATTCACCTATGAGTAGCTAGAACGAAGCGAGTAGTAACCTAATTGGTGGGATGGATCTAGTGAAGGAGGAAGTTTTGTGTGACTTACCTCAAACTTAGGGAGGAAATATCCCTAAAAAGTCTAGAAAAGGGACCTTGGAAGAGATTCAAGTTGACTCAGAAGGCACTCTGGATCCCACTCCCATCATAGGTTGACCTAGTCTACCCATTTCCCTTATGTTTTCAACTAGCTCATCTACAAACTGACTCTTATTTACAATAATTTTAAGCTTACTTTGATCATCTTCTTCTTCAGATTCTACATCATATTTTTCTCTTATCATTCTTCTCTTCTTCTTAGGTTGCTCAGTGGTGACTTGTGCACCTCTTTTCTTCTTCTGATAAGACTTTGTGGGAGTAGGCCTTGTGATTTTTGTTATTCCTTTCTTCAAGGGTAGAAACGGCTGTGGAGGATCTTTTCCTCACTCATGTAGGTGTTTCTTCTTGTTTCCTATTTCCTATGGCCTTTACCGATGCAGCTTGAATCTCCTTTTTTGACTTAGTTTCCTCCTCATTTTCATTGTTCCCAATCAGAAGTTATTCCTTGGTTGCTTCATCAACTGACTTATTTATTGCTTCTTCTTCATCATCTTCTCTGAATTGTTTCACCAATGTTTCCATCATCTTTTTAGATTTTATACTAACCTTTACTCCAACTAGATCCATTTTTATCCTTAATTTTTCTTCTTCATAGGTTCCAAACCTAGCATCTTTAGGATCTTTGGGCTCGTCCAACAATGCCTTAATTGACCTAGACACTCAGTCAATATCCATTTCATAACCCATTGGTGGTATCCAATTAGTACTTGGCTCAACTACCTTGATTATGGTCATGTCGGTATCCACTAGAAAACATACATCTTCCTTGTGTTTCTCAACTAACTGACTTGGAATCCTACTTCTTTTGTGTATTTTATCCTTAAAATTTCCAAAGTAATCATCCATGATAGTTACAAAATTCTGACCTAGATTTTGGATAAACTCACTTATTTGTATGATAACTGGTCGGTTGATATCCCAGTCTACATTATTGATAGATGGGAAGTAGTTTTTCAAGTATAAAATATGCATACCAGTAATGAACCAAACTTACATGTATTAGTCTTTTCTACCCGAATGGTTCTCATGCTCTCTTCTATTTTTTCAACAATAGCTCGGTGAGGTCTAACTATAGACCTTTCTTGACAATTTTATATGCTATATCTACTGCTCTGCATGGTACACTATTGGGCCTGCTATATTGAAAAATCTTGTAGCCAATGACATAGGCTCCAAACCTTTTTTCTGCATTTTTTATGGTGTTAACTCTCATTCCTCTTCCATCCCATTTGGCTCTTGTAACCTTCTCAGTTTCTACCCTTGATGCATTCCTTATAGCCTTATCTTTGTCATTAGTGGGGTAACCGGTAACCGTATGAATAATGTCCTTAGATAATTTAACTAGTTCATCCAACCACATTTTACCCTCATGAATGTGGATAAGTACAACCCTAATCCATTCATATTTAAACTCCCTTGGGAAATGTAGGCCATTAATCAATCCTTTGACTTCTAGGTGTTTGTGCTCTTCCTTTAGCTTTCCATTCTCACTCAACTCCTGGTAAGTTGATTGTAGTTCAAAATCTCTTATTTCACTTATTTTTCAGTGGATATAAGCACATATATCATGTACCAATAAAACCCTAGGTGGTATTCTATAAATGCAACTATTTGATCAATTTGTGAAGTGATCTTAGGATGCAAATTATATTTAGGTTCCTCATATGTTTTTGACTTGATCAATTTGACCTTCTTGTCACTTTTGGATTTGTATTTTCCAGTCTTGGATGAGGATGCCATCATTCTTTCAAATTTAGGGCTTCGTGAAATCTTCAAAAAAATAACTCGATGGCTTAGAAACTTACTTGAAATGATGATAAAGTGCTTAGGATCTACTCAAATCTCTATTGAATGCTCAAGAAACTCTTTTCTCAAATCACTTTGAATCTTCTCATAATTGTTGTGTGTTGAAATGACTTGCATTGTCATGTATTTATACATAAAATCTCTTTCCCACTCAAAGTTCTTTATTAAATGATTTACCTACCTCAACTCAATAAACATAGTGATAATCGGTTATCACTTTTGAAACTTTCTCTCAGATAACACTAGATATTACTCGGTTGATACTTCAACATAGTTAACCTTTCCATTTTCACTGACTAACAATCTTTTACTCGGTCATGCTTTTACTGACTATACACATTTTAAGCTCAAAACATACAATACCCTAGTACATCTTATTTCATGTTGGTTTTGTGTTTATTCAATATATATAAGGAATTTTTGTAAGATATAACCAATTGAAATTCAGTTCCATACATACCTAATTTTCTTAAGTGGAGGTGTTTAAATCACCAAATCCAAAAGATGAGGTGTCACCAACTGTAGTGCTTGATCTGACATTGTCATTCATTGCTTTTCTCCACATTTGATTTCTTATCCTTGCGATTTCTTCAATTTTGTTACCATTTTCATTATAATTTACCTTTGGTGCTCAGTCTCTACAATCTTTGCTCAAGTGACCGACTTTGTGACAGTGAAAACATGTCATTCTAGAATTTGTCCAATTTCAAGATCTTCATCTCCAGTTCTTTCTCATACAATTAGCTGCAATATGTCCATATCTGCCACATGTTGTGCAATTAACCCAAGTGTTGTAATCCCAAGTATATGCATTACCTTTCCTTCTTGGTTGATATGTCTTGTTTTGTTCTTTCGATTTCTAGACTTGCTTCATCTTTGTCCTATATTCCTGTGATATGTGTCCATGCATGTTTCAAGTGCAATAGTGACACAAGGACTACCAGGAATGGGGCAAAGGGCACACCCAAATCACCAACCTCCTTATAGATTCATCACACAAAAATAATAACACAAGCAGGGAGAGAGAGAATGCAGAGACTTCACATATTATTTATCAATAACCTCATATATGTTGGGTTGTAAGGCCTTCCCGGTTATGGCCAAATATAACCAAAGTTCAATTCCAATAGTCCTCCAACATGGGAGGATTTCAACTTTTAGAACCTCCCTTCTATCTTATAAAAACTTCCCCTACAGCTAAAACATACTACTTTATTTATAAAAGAGGCTATCGAAACAAGTCAGCCTTCAAATCCATCATTGGAGAAGGAAATGACTAGATCTAGGTCCACACGCTTCCCAATGATTGATGTAACCATTAACTCTATGACCAAAATTAAATGTACAAGTCAGCCTCAAAAGAAATCCAAAATAAATCACTTGGTGAGCAAGATTACCGAGCAATAGGAAACATAACTCGGAGAGCTAATTGAGCCAACTCGGTAAATGAAGGAACTAAGTAGAAACTGAGCCCCGTTGGTGGAAATAGGAATACATCACTAAGAGCCCAAAATCAGCAACCAAACATATCTAACAACTCTAAATTGTTTTTGGTGATACAGGATTACCAAGAACATGAGATGCTCCTGCATTAGACACCTGGGGTTATTTTGAGATGATTCTTTGAATCATGAAGTAGGTACAACCCAAGCTGAATCTAACTCAGATTGTGTAATCCATAAATAGTTTTCAATTGGTATGTTCTTCCATTTTACCAGGTACTCCATGTACTCCTTTCCTCTTGTGCTTTTGCCAACTCTTTGTTCTAAAATATGCTCAACTTCTTTTGTCTTCCTTTTAGGATAATCATTCAGTTCTATCATTTCTTTATCAGGTTCATGATACTCATGCAATTCTATAATGTTAAATATAGGTGATATATCCATGTCATCAGGCAACTCAATTTCATAAGCATTTCCACTATCAATCTTTCTCAATATCTTGCAGGGGCCAAATTTCTTCATTTTCAATTTTCCATAAGTTCCAATAGGAAATCTACCTTTCTTCAAGTGTACCATTACTTCATCCCCAACTACAAAATTCTTATGTTTTCTTGATCTATCTATTATTTCCTTGTATTTCTTATTACTATGTTTGAACTTAAGTTTTACTTCCCCATGCAATGTTTTCATGAGCTCAGCAAATTCTTCTCCTTCGGCACTTATCTTTTCTTCACTAGCAATGTTCTTCAAATCTGATATACCTCTTGGTTGTGTGTCATTCACAATCTCAAAAGGGTTTTCCCAATACTCATATTCCTTAAATTATTGTCTGCAAACTCTTCTTGTGCCAACATAGAATCCCAATTACTTGGTTTGTCTCCAACTAAACATCTCATAATATTACCCAAGCTTCTATTTACAACCTTTGTTTGTCCATCAGTCTATGGGTGAAATGTAGAACTATGCCTCAACTCGGTACCCAACTTTTTCCAAAGAGTTTTCCAAAAGTATCGAACAAACTTACTATCTTGGTCAGAGATGATACTCCTCGCTAATCCATGCAATCTAACAATTTCCTTAAAGAAAAGATCTACTATATGCATTGCATCTGATGTTTTTCTATAGGGTATTAAATGTGCCATCTTAGAAAATCTATCCACAACAACAAATATAGAATCATTACCTCTTACTATCATCGGTAAGCCAAGAACAAAATCCATACTGATATCAATCCAAGCTTTCTCAAGAATAGAAATCAGTGTATTCAATCCAATATTCTAACTTACTCCCTTTGCAACTTGACAAACTCCACAAATTTTCACAAATTTCTAAACATATTTATACAATTGTGACCAAAAGTACTTCTCTTTAAGCAAATTCAATGTTTTGTCAATGCCAAAATGTCCAGCCAAACCACTACTATGTTTCTCCTTTATCAAATTAGTTCTCATTGATCCTCTTGGTATACACAATTGAATACCTTTAAACAACATACCTTCTTGAATGAAATATTCTTCCCACTTAGTACTCAGTTGATCTTGAATAGGTGCTCTACACTTTCTCCACAGCTCAAAACAATCAAGGTCGGTTTCATACAAATCTTTCATGTCATCAAAACCAAGAAGTTCAATTCTCATTTCAGTCATCAAAGATCTTCTTCTAATCAATGCATCAGCAACTCAGTTAGTGACTCCACTCTTATGTTTTATCACAAATGTATAACTCTACAAATATTCAACCCATTTCATATGTCTTTGATTCAACTTATTTTGGCTACCTAAATACTGCAAAGCCTTATAATCAGTATACAACACAAATTCACTCGGTATAAAATAATGTCTTCATTTCTTTAGGGCTTGAACAATAGCATAGAACTCTTGATCAGATAAAAAATATTTCCTTTTTGCATCATTCAGTTTCTCACTAAAGAAAGAAACAAGTTTACCTTCTTGACTCAACACAGCTCCTATTGGACTACCACTTGCATCACATTCAACTTGAAATACCTTATTAAAATCACGTAACGATAATATAGGAAATTCAACAACCTTCTTCTGCAAAGTCTCAAAACTTTTATCACCTCCATGTGTCCACTTGAATTCTATTTTATCTCCTCTCATAGTCTCAGTCATAGCATTACAAATTGAACTGAAATTTTAGATGAACTTTCAGTAAAAACTTTCTAAACCATGAAATGATCTTACCTCACTACTATTTTCAAGTGTTGGCCAATTCAAAATAGCTTCAACCTTCTCAGGATCCATTTTTAAACCATTGGCTGAAATCACAAATCCCAAATATACAATCTCTTCTTTCATGAAAGAACACTTTTTCAAATTAATCACCAACTTTTCTTCTTTCAATCTCTACAACACCTGTTTAATATGCAACAAATTTTCTTCCCTAGTCTTACTAAATATCAATATGTCATCTAGGTATATAATCACAAATTTACCCAAGAATTTCTTCAAAACCTCATTCATCAATCTCATAAAAGTACTTGGTGCATTAGTTAGACCAAAAGGCATAACTGTCCATTATGTCATCCATTCTCGATATGGGAAACCTATATTTCATGGTTATCTTATTGATTTCTCTAGAATCAGTACACATTCTCCATTCTCCATTCTTCTTAGGTGCCAATACATCTAGTACTACACATGGACTCAAACTTTGTCAGATTAAACCTTGCTACAAAAATTCTTAGATTTTTCAGTTAAGTTCCTCATTCTCGATAGGTGTTAACTGATGTGGCTCCTTATTCGGTAAACTAACTCCATGAATAAGATCCATACAATGATCAATGATTCTTTTTGGTGGTAAACCATTAGGTAAATTATCATAAATGATCTCTTTATACTCAATGAGTATCTTATTGACCTCTTCAGGGATAAAATCCATTGTTTTCTCACTCAATTTGTTAGGAGTTACAGCAAAACATACATCACTCTTCTTTAAATCCTTAACAAACTTTATTCCTTCCATCAAACAAACTTTCACAGATGTGCAAACATTACCAATAGATTCTTCAATCAAACTCAACAAAATGTTTCTTCTCCCATCAGCCCAAATAGTATATTTATGCAATCTTCCATCATATATAGCATGTCTATCATATTGCCAAGGTCTACCCAACAAATATGACAACAATCCATAGGCATGATATCACATAACACTTTATCATAGTACTTGCCAATTTTTAAATTCACATAACATTTTTCGCTTACCAATAGTGTATGCTCATCCTTGCTCCATGAAATTTGATAAGGTTTTGGGTCTTTCAACCTTTCCAACTGAAAATTTGCAACCATTTCCTCAGATGCCAAATTTTCTGAGCTTCCACTGTCAATGATTACCTTCCACACTTTATTAGTAACTCTGCATCTGGTCTTGAAAAAAATTTTCCTTACTGGATCTTCCTTATTACTTTCACTCCATAATGCTCTTCTAACCATCAAGTTCTTTTCCTTTTTTGGTTCATTCGGTGATTCTTCTTGCACCAAAGCATTTCTATTGTTACCAACCTTCTTGCTAGCATGTGTGCACTCAAATGACCTATGTCCTTCTTCTCCATAATTGTAACAAGTTCCTCAGAACCCACCTCTATTATAACCACCTCGGTAGTTATTGCCTCTTCCTCTAGAAGAACTTTCACCTTTCCTCTCGATCTTTCCCTTATCTTGATTTTTTTTATCTTGATCAAATCTATTGTTTTCACCATAAGATCTACCTCTTCCTCTAGAGAATTTATCACCTTTTCCACTTTGTCTTTTCTCATGTCTCTTATTCAATTTCTCCTCAGTTTTCAATACAAACTGATAGGCTTCTTCAATATTTTCCAACTTGACCAAATTAATTTCCTCTTGAAAATAAATTCTTAACCCATTTAGGTACCTAGTAATTCTTTCTACCTTATCCTCAATATGTTTAGATCTGATGTCTAGTCTATAGAATTCCTCAATATAGTCTTTTATCGAGCTATCTTTCTGCCTCAAACTTTGCATTATCCTAACTAGGTTTATTTGATAATCACAGGGTAAGCACTTGCCTTTCAATTTATTCACCATCTTATTCCATACCTTGATTTTGTTTTTGCCTTTCCTCTTTCTGTCTAATTGTAGATGCTCCCACCATAAGGATGCATGACTTTTCAATTTGTACTTGCAATTTTCACCTTCTTTTCCTTGGGGACATTTTCATATTCAAAATACTTTTCCATCTCAGTTATCCAATCCATCAACTCATTTGAATCCAGCCTACCACTATATTTAGGAGGATTGAAATGTGGTGTAGACTTCAAATTTGTCAATTCCTTCAAAAGTATTTCTTCACCTTGATCTATCATAGGTGCGGGTTCTACTTCACCTTGTTCATCTTCGACTTCTTCATCACTAACATCCTCAATATGTCTACCTTGACGTTGGGTTTTCTCAAAAGCTTCTAACCTAGTAGCAATTTGTCTTAGCATGTCATCTAATCTTGGATCTACATCTCACCTCCCATGAACCATCTTGAAACTCTCTACAATTGCAAGTCAGATCGCAATCTTCCACTCCACAACAAATATCCACTAGGGATTACAAGAAGGAACCTTCAACCTAAATTCACAAATTTAGATCAAGATTGATCTCTCTCTGATACCACCTGATGCAAGGACTACTAGGGATGGGGCTAAGGGAACACCCAAATCACTAACCTCCTTGTAGAAACATCACACGAAAGAAATAACACAAGTAGGGAGAGAGAGAATGAAAATATGTCATATATTATTCATCATTAACCTCATACATGTTGGGTTATAATGCCTTCCTGGTTATGGCCAAATATAACCAAAATTCAATTACAATAGTCCTCCAACATGAGAGGATTCAACTTTTAGAACCTCCCTTCTATATTCTTAAAACTTCCCTTACAACTACAACATACTCTTTATTTATACAAGAGGCTACTAAAACAATTTGGCCTTTAGATCCATCATTGGAGAAGGAAATGACAAGATCTAGGTACACATGCTTCCCAATGATCAATGTAATCATTAACTCTATGACCAATGTTAAATGTACAAGTCAGCCTCAATAAAAATCCAAAATAAATCACTCGGTGAGAAAGATTACTGAGCAATGGGAAAAATAACTCAGAGAGCTAACCAAGCCAACTCGGTGAATGAAGGAACTGAGTAGCAACTGAGCCCCGTTGATGGAAATAGGAATACATCACTAAGAGCCCAAAAGCAGCTACCGAGCATATCTAACAACTCTAACTTGTTTTTGGTGATACAGGATTTCCAAGAACCCAAGATGCTCCTACATCAGACAGTGCTTTTCCATGTAATATTTCTCAGGTGACCTATTCAACTCTGATCTACACTCATGTGCTTGATGTCCATACTTATTACAATTATAACAATAACCATCAAATTTAAGAGTGGATTTAGGAATACCTTTTTCTTTTCTTTTGAAAACATTTGATGTGTGGCCTAGTTTTCCACCATGAGAGCTTCTTTGGCCTTGGATTAGCATAGGCACTCTTCTGTTCAACTTGTCTTGATGACTCTCCATGCTCGGTATAGCCTAAACTAGTAGTGTTGTCAAGTCTTTTTTGACTGATTACGAATTGATCCATCCTTTTTTTACTTTCTTCATCTTTCTTAATCATCTCATTATGTGTTTTTGAATCTTTACTTCTAATGCAGGAGCATCCTGGGTGTAAGAGCAATCTTGCATCACCCAAAAATATTTCAGTTTTTGTATTCAATAAGGGTTATCTTATACAGAGTTGCTATTTATGGAAACTTGCTATTTTTAGTAAGTTGGTCTTACAATCTCAGAATGTCTGATTTTACATATGGAGGTTCATCTCAGTCATATCAGCCTGCCAGCAAAGTTTCATGGCTAGATCAGGTGTAGTTTTGAAGATATTGAAGATTTTCGGTATTGGCAGCAGGGTACAAAAACTTTGAACTCAATTTTGAAGGCTTTAGAGGCCCTAGATGAGGTTGAAAATTTGGGTGACAAGCACTTTGTATCGATCAACCCTATAGAGCACTTCGTGGCATTTCCAGAATGGGGTTATAATAGCCAATCGGGTCAACGGGCGATGACTTATGGTCTTCGAAAGTTGGGTCACCTGAAATGGCGAAAAATAATTTTTTTTCAAAATTTTTGTTTGGGTTTCAAAACTCATTTTGAACCGACTTTGATGTAATAAATTGTAAAATAAAATAATTCTAAGTTTGGTCGGCCCTAAGGGCTAAATTTCTAGAACCTTCTCGGGTGGTGGAAATTGCCTATATAAAGAAGGCCCGTAGTGTTGTCTAGGGAAGTTCTGGGTAGTAGATTTGGGTATTGATTTGAGGCTTTGTCCTATAGAATATTGTAAGGGAATGCCCATGTGGCTTGCATATTGTAATTCTGAAAGTTTGTAATTCCACATTTGTGGAGATAATAAGAAGCCAATTTTTTGTTCTTGCATATTATTGTTGTTGTTTCTCTATTTCTGTTATGTGTTTGTGGTATTAAGGGGAGCACCCTTCATCAAGTGGTATCAAAGCAGGAATTCCTGAGTGTGTAAACAGATCGCTAACTATGAGGCAGTTTGCACCAGAATCGTGGTTGGGGTTTCAGCGCACATCACAAAAATGCCTCCATGAAAAGAACGTGGTGGAAGAGCTGGTGTTGTGACACCTGAGGTTAGAGAGCTGCAGAGACAAGTGCGAGCATTGCAAGAAGAGATTCGTAGAGGAATGAATCTTAATGTCAGAGATGAAAGCGAGGATGAAGCTGAAGAAGAATATCAAGAAGGAGAAGCCGAAGTTGTAAACCAAGAGGAAGAAAGACTTTTTCGGGCGATTTCCAAGATTGGGAAAAGACCTAAGATTGAGGTTCCTACATTTTCTGGAAATCTTAACCCAGAGGAATTGATCGACTGGATCAATGAATGTGAGGAATATTTTGAGTATGAAGATGTTGAGGATCCTGATAGGGTCAAATTTGTGAAGGCCAGACTGAAAGGTCATGCGAAGATTTGGTGGCAAGAGATTCAATTGGAGTGAAATAGAAGAGGGAAAGATAAAATCATAAGATGGGATCGGATGGTGGATAAATTGAAGTGACAGTTCATTCCTGTTGATTATGAGCTTGACCTACTAAAGAAAATGTAAAGTTTGAACAAGTAGGAAGATCTGTTCAGGAGTATACAAAGGAGTTCTATTGACTCCTCATCAAAATAGGCCATGCAAAAGCTGATAAGGAGAAAGTTGCCCGATACCTTAATGGGTTAAGGCCAAGCATTCAGGAGGAGTTGAATTTGGTTCAAATGAACAGTATTGAGGAGGCATACCAGTTTGCCCTAAAAGTAGAGGAAAAGTTGAACAAGAAGTTTGAAAGTAGACAAAATGGAAGAGGTCATGGTGAAAGATCTGGTGGATGGTCATATGGTGGCCGAAATGAAGATCTAAAAAAGAAGGATGAGGCCAGTAGCAGCCAGAATCATAGAAGAAACAATTCTAATCATTTCCAAGATCAGAGAGGAAGAGGAAGAGGACAAGGTTCAAGAAGAGGAGGCTTCCATGGATTGTGTTTTCACTGTGGAGAAGAAGGTCATAGGGAATTTGAATGTCCTTAGCACCAAAGTAGAACAGACAAGAGAAATGAAGGCCAGGCCAGAGTTGCACATGTAGATGAAGATGCTAGATCATCAAATTCTGAAGATGCTGAAAGAGGAGAAACACTGATTAACAAAAGAGTCCTATTGAGTGGTGAGAATGAACCTGAACAAAGGAGGAGCCTATTTTGCACTAGATGCAAGTCTGAGGGTAAATACTGTGATGTGATTATCGATAGTGGAAGCACTGACAATTTGGTGTCAGAAGAGATGGTGACAAAGTTGAAGCTCAAGAGACAGAAACACCCACATCCATATTGGATTGCCTAGGTGCAGGATGACCACAAGGTCATGGTCAGTGAACAGTGCCTGGTAAAGTTCAAGATCGGTGGGTACCAAGATGAGGTACTATGTGATATAATATCTATGGATGCATGTAATATGTTGTTGGGTAGACCGTGGTAGTTTGATAGATGTGGTGTACATGATGGTCGTGCGAATACCTATTCACTAACAAAGGATGGAGTGCGACATAAGCTAAAGCCATTGAAGGAGACCAAAGAAAAGGTATGTGGTAATGCAAGAATAACTTTTATTGATGGAAGAAAATTCCTAGATGGTATGAGGCATCAGCATGTGTGTTTTTCTTTAATTCCAAAAGCTAGTAAAGAAGAAGTAGAGGATGTACCTGTAGAGGTTGCATATTTGTTGAATGAGTTTCATGATATTGTATCTAATAATGTACTTGATGGATTACCACCGGTAAGGAAGATCAATCATCAGATAAATTTGATTCTAGGAGCCAGTTTTCCAAACAAGGTAGCACACAGAATGACACCAGCAGAAAGTGAAGAGTTGAACAAACAAGTACATGAGTTGTTACAGAAGGGATTGATTCGGGAGAGCCTGAGTCCATGTGCTATACTAGCATTATTAGCACCAAAGAAGAATGGATAATGGAGGATGTGTATAGATTCCAAAGTAATAAACAAGATCACAATCAAGTATAGGTTTCTATTGCCACAAATGGATGATATTATGGAATTTTTGAGTGGAGCTGTGTATTTCTCAAAGATAGATCTGAAGAGTGGATATCACTAGATTCAGATCAAAGAAGGAGATGAATGGAAGACTGCCTTCAAGACAAAGGAAGGACTGTATGAGTGGTTAGTCATGCCTTTTGGGTTAACCAATGCACCGAGCACTTTCATGTGGCTCATAAATAAGGTTCTCAAAGAATTTTTGGGTAAGTTTGTCATTGTTTACTTAGATGATATTTTGATCTTTAGCAAGACATTGGAGGAGCATATGATGCATATTCGTATGGTGTTTGGGAAACTAAGAGATGAGAAATTATTAATTAACTTGAAGAAGTACAGTTTTGTGAAGAAAGAGTTAGTGTATTTGGGATTTGTAGTTTCAGCAGAAGGTCTAAAAATGGACCTAGAGAAGGTACAGGCTATCCTTGAATGGCCTACTCCAAAGAGTGCTACTGAGGTAAGATCTTTTCATAGTTTGGCTAGCTTTTACAAAAAATTTATCAGAAATTTTAGCAGTATGTGTGGACCCTTGACTGAAACAATGAGAGGGGATAGAAAAGAGTTTAAGTGGACTAATGGGGCAGAAAAGAGTTTTCAATTATTGAAACAAAAAGTTACAGAACAACCTATTTTAGCACCTCCAAATTTTAATAAGGTGTTTCAAGTAGATTGTGATGCTAGTGGTACTGCAATAGGAGCTGTTATGAGCCAAGAAGGTAAACCTGTTGCTTATTTCAATGAGAAGTTAAATGATGCCAAGAGAAAATATTTTGTCTATGATCAGAAATTTTATGCTATAGTTCAAGCATTAAAGAAGTGGAGACATTATCTACTTCCTAAAGAGTTTGTTTTGTATACTGATCATCAAGGTTTGCAATATTTGAATAGTCAAGGAAAGTTGAATCAAAGGCATTTGAAATGGGTTGAGTTTTTGCAAAGTTATACATTTGTTTTGAAACATAGGAGTGGAAAGTCTAATAGGGTTGTGGATGCTCTTAACAGAAGGCAACTATTGCTGACAGAGATGCGGATTGAAGTGGTTGGGTTCAAGGAACTCAATAATTTGTATCCAGAGGATCCTAATTTTGGTGAAGCTTGGAAAGCTTGTACAGAACCTGTTACTCTAGACAGGATGAAATGGCTTGATTTCATCATCCAAGATGATATGCTATTTAGAGGGAGTCAGTTGTGCATTCCAAGAAGTTCTATGAGGGAGAATCTCATCAAAGAGAAGCATAGTGGAGGATTGGCTGGACATTTTGGTCATGATAAAACCCTTGCTTTGGTTGGTGAGAATTATTATTGGCCACAGTTGCAGCAAGATGTGAAGAAGTTTGTATAGAGTTGTAGAGTATGTCAGATGGTGAAAGGAGTGAAGCAAAATACAGGGTTATATCAACCATTACCTATACCAAAAAAGCCTTGGGAGGATATCAGTATGGACTTTGTTCTTGGTTTACTGAGGACACAACGGGGACATGATTCAATTTTTGTAGTAGTTGACAGATTTTTAAAGATGGCACATTTCATTCCCTGCAAGAAGACTAATGATGTTGTTCATGTAGCAGAATTGTTTTTTAGAGAAGTGGTGAGACTACATGGTTTTCCAAAGACCATAGTTTCAGATCAAGATACTAAATTTATTGGATATTTCTAGCGGACATTGTGGAAAAAGTTGAAGACAGATTTGAAATTCAGTTCATCACATCATCCACAGACTGATGGACAGACAGAGGTGGTGAATAGAAGTTTGCAAAATTTGCTAAGATGTTTGGTTAGAAATAAGCCAACAGGATGGGATTTGATTTTACCACAAGCAAAATTTGCATACAATAATTCTATCAACAGGAGCACTGGTAAATCACCATTCCAGATTGTATATGGAAGTAGTCCAAGAAATGCATCTGAATTGAGAAAGATAGATAAAGGAGAAATAAGTAGTGCTAAAGCTGAGGATTTTGCAGAACACTTGAAGAACATCCATGAGGAGGTGAGGAAGCATATTACCAAGATGAATGCACAGTATAAGGCTAAGGCACATGAGAAAAGGAGGCATAAGGAATTTCAAGTTGGAGATGAAGTCATGGTTCATTTATGGAAGGAGTGATTTTTGGTTGGTACATATAACAAGTTGAAAATGAAGAAGTTTGGGCCATGTAAGATACTGAAGAAGCATGATTCAGGAAATGCATATGAGGTAGAATTGCCTATTGAGCTAAATATTTCACCAGTGTTTAACATTTTAGATTTGACAGAGTATCATGAAGGAGGTGTTGAAGATGAGGTTGCAGCAGCACAGTGGATTATTCCAGCAACCAGTTCAGATATCAAGGAGATTGAAGACATACTGGACAGTCATGTTGGCAGAAGCACAAGGAACAGGACCTATGAAGAGTATTTGGTCAAATGGAAAGGATGACCTATTGAAGATTCATCATGGCTAACAAAGGAGGAGGTTAACCATCTTGGTTTTCCTCTACACACCTGAGTCATGATAGGATCACTTCTCAAATTACCCCGAGTGTCTGATGCAGGAGCATCCTGGGTGTAAGAGCAATCTTGCATCACCCAAAAATATTTATGTTTTTGTATTCAATAAGGGCTATCTTATGCAGAGTTGCTATTTATGAAAACTTTCTATTTTTAGTAAGTTGGTCTTATGATCTCAGAATGTCTAATTTTACATATGGAGGTTCATCTCAGCCATATCAGCCTACCAGCAAAGTTTCATGGCTAGATCAGGTGTAGTTTTGAAGATATTGAAGATTTTGGTATTGGGAGCAGGGTACAAAAACTTCAAACTCAGTTTTGAAGGCTTTAGAGGCCTTGGATGAGGTTGAAAATTTGGGTGACAAGTGTTTTGCACCCTTCAAGCCTATAGAGCACTTCGTGGCATTTTTAGAATGGGGTTATAATAGCCAATCAGTTCAACGGGCGATGACTTATGGTCTTCGGAAGTTGGGTCACCTGAAATGGTGAAAAATAATTTTTCTTCAAAATTTCTGTTTGGGTTTCAAAACTCATTTTGAGCTGACTTTGATGTAATAAATTGTAAAATAAAATAATTCTAAGTTTGGTCGGCCCTAAGGGCTAAATTTCTAGAACCTTCTCAGGCGGTGGAAATTGCCTATATAAAGAAGGCCCGTAGTGTTGTCTAGGGCAGTTCTGGGTAGTAGATATGGGTATTGATTTGAGGCTTTGTCCTACAGAATATTGTAAGGGAATGCCCATGTGGCTTGCATATTGTAATTTTGAAAGTTTGTAATTCCACATTTGTGGAGATAATAAGAAGCCAATTTTCTGTTCTTGCATATTATTTTTGTTGTTTCTCTATTTCTGTTATGTGTTTGTGGTATTAAGGGGAGCACCCTTCATCAACTTCATTCTTCAATCTTTCATTTTCTTCTCTAAATTCACTAATGTCTTCCAACTTCCTAGTAAGCTTATTGTTTACTCGATTGACTTCCTGACTCATGACAACCATCTGATTGGAGATTTCAAAATGATGCTTGATGAGTCTTAGTATCTCAAATTCCTTTTCTTCCAGCTTTTTAGTCATTTTCTTCCTATCTTCAATAGCCAAATTTCTTTCTTATTCAACATGTCTTGCATTGTTCATCACATCAATCATTCTAACCATTTATAACTCTTGACTGATCTGCAGTGCTTTCACTTGTTTAGTAATATGTTGATTATTTTTAGATAGATCTGATATGGTTCATTTGGATGCATCAAATATGCTACCAAATCTAGATCTAGATGCCTCAAACAGATCATTTATCTCTTCTTCATGATAATTAGTCTCATTATACTGAAATGCCATATCCTTCCTTTTGATCAGTAACTCTCTCAATTTTTCTTTGGCTTCCTTGAATTGTTTAATGTAGATCTACAACTATAATTTCTGATTCTCAATAGTCTTATCAAGCTTATACCTTTCCATCCTTAAGATCTTTTCTCTTTAGTGGTTAAACTTCCTAAACAAGAGAACTGGCTCTAATACCAATTGTTGGGATTATGGAATTATGTGTACTGAGAGGGGAGGGGTAAATCAGTACCCTTAAAACTTTTCAAATTGAATCTTTGTAAACATGAATATCACTGACCAATTGTATCAATTGTCTTTAACATACATCCAAAACATAATTGAAATGTAAATTGTCGATTAAGGCTACAAAGATTGTGATCACTTCTGGTGATCTTACCCTGTTAGGAGTAACAATAAGATCAGCTAGATCTACTTGGTTAAAGGATTTTAGAAGCACAATCAAGTGTGCACTCAGTTAAGAGATTTACAATAGAACTATTAATTTCACTTTGTTAAGAGATTTGAAATCTGCTACAATGGCTAAAGAGTAACAGTATTATTGATCTGTAAATAGCAACTTAATCTTGCCTAATTCAGATCTATAATGTACTTATATTATCACCTTAATGTGATTTATCTCCTCAATGAATACTACTTAGTAGCCTTTTGTTCCTAATAAACTAAATATTCCTTCAATGCTTGTCAATCATAACCCTGACTAATCTTCAGATTTCTTCCACTGCGGCAGCTACTACATGTGTGATATATGTCAAAATGACATCCTTACAAATTTATATCAAATTGATCTTGACCTAATTAGGGTTTAACCTCTATCTTAGAAAATCTAAGATCAACAGTAGAAATAAATAACCTAGATCAACATTACATAGGAATCATCAACAATTTAATGATTACATCCATATTAAATTTTGTCTCGATCTTGGTAAACCATTTTCTTAATCGGTGTAAACTGTTTGCCTTATAGTTTGTGTCATTCCAAAATAATATGTCATTTCCTATTTCACTCAGTGTATACTGCATTCATCACTCAGTAATTAACTGGAGCTCAGTTCATATGAATGATCGGTGAATACTATGCTCGGTACTCAGTAATCATTTGGCTCGGTAAGAGTGTTCGGTCAAAGTTGTGTTCGGTTAACTTAGTGATCTGCCTTGTGTTATGCTCGGTGTATAGGCTTTGTGTATTGATCGATTGTCCTATCTTGTCTCCTTTATAGACTATATGACTGAATGGTACTAATGACAACCGTTAATTATCTTTAGGATTAACATTCCTTGGGCTTGGGCTTGATGCCCTAACTAAGTTTCATTGAATTTGGGGCTTGTAAATGGAGGAACAAACATAGACTTTGCAAGAAATGTAATCACCTATCACTTGTGAAGATTTGGAGGGCTTAGGAAGACCTAATTGAATTGTTTTGAGTTGTTGGCAAAGTTTAGAGAGGTTTGGGGTGGCATTTTTAATAATCCCTCATTGTATGCAAGCCTAGAAGGCCTAAAAGTGAGACTGGTGTGTTGGGTGAATTTGTGAGAGTGCTAATTGATATAAATTATGGATTTCATCTATTTGAACCCTAACTAGGCTATTGAACCAATAAAAAATGATCTAAGACCCTTCAACATAAAAAAAAATGGTCTGAAGACCTTATTTTGAGCATTAGCATGAAATAGGACTTCAAAGATTCATAATTACCACATGGAGGCATGAAGACAACATTTTTTGCACTTTGCATGATGACAACATTTTTTGCAATTTATTACATCATGAGTGATTCAATACAAAATTCATTTATGTATTTATATTCAAATAGTACACACATTAGGATATAATCAAATGGTACACATTAGGGTATACAAATGTAATGATACAAAATTCAATAGGTATTCATAATCAAATGGTACACATTAGGATATACAAAATTTGGCCTCTCAATATTTTCAAATCAGCCCCATGGTCACTTTTATATACAAAATCTTGCATCTAATATGCACATGACAACTCATTATCATTTATATATACAAAATTTGGCATCTAAATATGAACATTAAAACTCATCAATATTTATATATACAAAATTTGGCATCCAAACATGCACATAGAGCTCCTCATGGCCATTTATAAATACAAAAAAAGTGAAGTTACAACGTCTCACAAAAAATATATACAAAATTATCAAAATTATTCTCTAATTTTGTACAATGATTCTTCTAGATGGCCCAAAATTAATCAAGTGAACCTTTTGGATCATCTCTAATCCTTATTGTGTCAAGTATTGCCTCATGGTCAAATTCATGAACTTTCTAAAAATTATTGTTAAGAGGTCTACCATGATACTTAATCAATTGAATATTTATTGCAACAACAAGGTTAGAGTAATGAAGATTATGTATATGTATCTCAAATTCCTCAAACAACCACACATTAGAATTTTTCATAGGGTACTTGCATTTTATAGAAGGACAAGTTAATAGAAAAATCAACATAAAGTGTAATAAAATGAGTCTAAGAGGTCTCAAAGTCCTTAAACAACTACACATTAGATTTTTATAGGGTACCTTCTAATCCATGTCCCTGTCACAACAATGGATCCTATTAGGTACTCAATACCCTCTCCATCAATGACTATACTTGTCAATTTCTTTTTGGCCTCAATACAATGACACAAAAAGTAATATATTCCTTCTTCATTGTTCTTGTCTACAATAACTAGATACACATTACCTAGATCTTATAGAAGGATAATTTAATACCAAATTCAATGTAAAGTGTAATAAAATGAGTTTAAAATTGATTTTGTCTAAGTGATAAATTGAGAAATTACCTAGTTCAACTAGGTCAGATACATTGTCAAAATCTATTGATGCTTCAATATGGTTCAATATTAGTGATCTAGGAAGTTGATATGTATCAAGGGGTTGCAAAGTCTACAAGACCATTGGTCAAACCACTCTTTTGATTCACATTCCTCCCACACAAAATTTATACATGAAGAGCAAAAACATGCAATTTGTCTAGTATAAATAGCTAATGATGTTGTATTTGAACTTATAAATGAATTCATGTCACTTGATCATGTAAGTGTACAACAATATAGATAGTTTCCAATGTTAGATTCATGTATTAGCCAAAAATATCTATAAACCATAGACTTACCTGCATTACCTAGTCCATCGTAGAGTTACACCATTGTAAAATCATTTTTGCATCTATTAACATTGTTCCACCTTTGTACTTCAATTCCTCTCTAGCAAGAGATATTTTTACACATGCTCTTGCACCATCGTGCTCTCCCTTTCCATGCCTAGCCTTAGTGAAATTCCAAAAAAGTTGTACCCCAGTTGTCACATGCATCCTAGTCAACCAGTAGAACATCCTTGCATTCTTGAATTGTGAGGTGCAATTTTCTAACCATATAATGTGTTGGTTGTATCTTATATCTCTTTCCCTAAAGTGTCATAGAAAACTGTAAAGTATCCTTGCATAGACTCTGATGAATGAGTTAGATCATCATTGCTATAGAAGTGATACTCTCTTATAACATTTATGTCCTCTTAAGTGCTATCATGTGCATGCATGAATGATATGTGTACAAAAATTGTAACTTGTGTAGAATGGTAATACATAGGTTGCACTTCATTTTTAGGTTTTAGTGTATAATTATCAAAAAAATCAACAACAAAGACAATAGTACTAAGGGAAAAAGTGTCTTTGCATAACTTGAGTTGCTAATTTAACCACCTATCTCTATGTATATGACCTATGTACTCATAAACTAGTTTCTCTTGAAAAATATTCATAAAATCAGCTATGCATATATTATTTTTCACTAACTCACACCTCTTTAATTTTTTTCATCTTTAACACCATATGCAACTAACTTGTATTTTCCAAAAGAAATTAGTTTCTTATTAATTTTATGTGTGTTATCTAGATGTAGGCATCTATGCAACTCTTGCAAACCAGATGTAGGACAAAAACCATTCAAACACATCATCTTATAATAAATGCACCCAACATCTTGTTTACATAGTACACTTGAAATAAATTCTCTTGGTGACTTAGGAGGTGCTTGTAGACCACATTCTTGCAAAACATCGTTAGTATGCAAAGTACAACATACATGATGATAAATATCATAATGCATGGAAAATTAAACATGGACCCTACAACAACATGTAGTACATGCATGATTAATTATAACATAAAATGGTTTTTTCATCCCAAAAAATCTTTGACTAATTTTAATCTAAGGAAAGTTTTGAAGAAACCTTTCATAAAATTGTAATTGAGTCATATCTAAATTGTGTTTTGGATGTGGCTCAAAATTTCTAGATTCAATTCGTATTTTAACAACATCTCTTTGGTTGGATGAAACCCTTGTGTTGTCATGCCAAAAATTTTCATTTAATATTCTTAGAGCATCAAGAACAACCTTTTCCTTGTGTGGGAATCTACCCCAGAATGCCCAAAGATAATTATTGTTAGGATCCTCAATTTTCTCTTATCTCCCTAAGGCATTGTGTAATGTTGTTCCACTTATACTTAATGACTTGCTTGTTGTTCTTATTAAATGATATTTTTTCATTTCCTTTCCCATTATGGTTGATGTGAAGACACGTTGAGTAACATTACCATATTTAGTGTGTGACTTTGAACCAATGTCTTGGTATGCATCAAATTTATTTCTCACAATGGTTCTTTCACTATTATTTTCACGTGTTCTTAACCCTAAAATTTTCATTGTCTCTCTAAATTTCATATTTTTAATCATTTAACCAACTAACTAGCATCTTCCAATTTGATTTAATTTTTCAAAATAACTATTCCACGTTCTTCTTACCATTCTTATACAAGTCTCTTTCATAAATTTTATCATGCATTGGCATCAAAATATGTTCATCAATGTCAATTAGAAGCTTTGGTTTCCTATGAATTATTCTAGGAGGTGTTAAGATTTATCCATGCTCTTTGTTTTCATTAGGTCCATATTAATCACATGAAATTGAAATGGTGTATGTTCTTCAATTTCATTAGGTGCATCCATCACATCAATTTGAAATGGTGTATGTTCATTATGTTCATTAGGTGCATTAGGTTCATTTGTCACATGCATTTGAATTGGTGTATGTTGATCATTTCCATTTGGTGCATTAGGTGCATTCATCATATCAATTTGAATTGTTTCATATTCATCATTTTCATTAGGTACATTTGATGGCGTACCTTCACATAATCTCCTCATACATGCCCTTTGTCTTTCTTTTGTTGCCTCTCATTGTTTAATTGTTCCTATCTTATTCTTTCCCATCATTGATATCAATTGTCCTACACATAATATCATGATTAACATATACAATCAATTACCACAAAATATGCAAATTATCATCATATTGTTATAATATAAAGTATTAAAACTAAAATAACTTCAAGAAAAAACCAAAAAATAAGAGAAATCAATCATTTGAAATCATATATGATAAAAACATGAAAAAATTGTCTGATATCATCCTAGAAATACATGAAAACCTATATTTGGCAATTGGAAAAAGTTGCAATGCTATCTTTAAGGTCATTAGGAATGATATTTACCTCAATGGAACATGTACGAGTTATGTTCAGTCAAAACCCGTATGGGTTCCATTGAGCTAAAGTTACAATGTTCATATAGGTCTTCAATGCACCATGTCCATAGTTTTACAGAACACGTACATGGTTTACTTATGTAAAAATGTTTGGTCTTAAATGAGCTAGAATGGAGAGAGAGAGAGAGGGGGGGGGGTTCATGTTTAGAAATCAAATAGCTACTTTCTCTTATCTTTCTTCTAGTATAAACATCGGTATTCTTGTCACCAATAATCTAATCAGTTCAATGATTCAACTTTACATACCTTGGTATCACCAGTTCAGATCTAGGAGCCTCTTCTATCAATTGAGCTGGTTCATCCACATTGTTCTAATTTTCAAATTATTGCTCCACTAGTTGAACATATACAATCCCATGATCATCTCTTGATTCATTCTTTCTAGAACCATCATTCTTCTCTGGGAATTCAGTAATCTTCACATTTGCACTTTCTATCAACTTATTGGTTCTCTTGTTTAGATACTTGTAGGATTTTCTTCTTTGAGAATATCCTAGGAATATTCCTTTATCACTCTTAAGATCAAGTTTCCCTATATAGTCATCTCTCTTTATGTAGCATCTACTCCCAAAAACTTTGAAGTATTTTACACTAGGTGTGTGGACATGCCATAACTCGTATGAAGTCTTATTGATACCCTACTTCACTTGTACTTGGTTCAATGTATAAACATCAGTGCTGCCAACTTCTCTCTAAAACATCTACAGCACGTATCTTTGAATCATCATGGTTCTTGCAGCGTCAATAATAGATATGTTCCTTCTCTACAACCCCATTTTGCTGAGGAGTTCTTGGTGTTGACATTTGCCTCTTGATTCCATGTTTTCCACAAAACTCAGTAAATTCTAAAGATGTGAACTCACCACCTCTATCAAATCTCAAGCACTTTAGGCTCTTACCTATTTCTTTATCAACTCATGCTTTGAACACCTTAAATAAATAGAATGTATATATGATTTGTCTTTTAGAAAAGTAACCAACAAAATCCTAGAGTAATCATCAACAAAGAGCATACAGTACTTATCTCCATAATAGCTTCTTATTCTCATAGGACCACACAAATCATTATGAATTAAACCAAAAATACCTTTAGATGAAAATGATGTACTTATAAAAATAGAACTAGTTAACTTTCCCAATTGACATTCCTTGCACATGACATTGTTTGGTTTCAGTAGTTGTGGAAAACCTCTAACAATATCCATCTTACTCACTTTGAAAAAACTATCAAAGTTAACATGATAAAATCTCCTATGCCACAGCCAACTATAATCAACTTTTGCAATCAGATAACTCTTGATTGTAGTATTCAAATGGAATAGTTTTCATACTGGTAGCAATCAGATCACCAGATCTCCCAAGTATCCTGTAAACACCTCCTTTGAATTCTATAAGATAACCTTTATTATTCAAATATGATACACTCAACAAATTATACCCTAGGCCTTCTACATAGTAAATATCATCAAAAAAAAAATTCTATTTAGTGTAATATATCCTATTCCTTTTACTAAGCAAGGAGAATTATTACCAAACCTTACCACACCACCATCACATTGAACTTAGTCCTGTCACTTGTCATGTGATGTGTACATCCACTATCTATTATCCAATATTCACCATGATCCATGCTAGAAATCAAATATTTTTCATTATCTATAGGAGGATTTTCCTTAACAGCAACAAAAGTAAATATGTTTTCTTCATTATCCTCAGATTCCTCATCGGTAACGTCCTCATTAGCAGCAACAAAATAAGTCTTCTTTCTCATATCCTTGAATCTCTTAGGCTTTTCCTTCTTATCAACATTAGGACACCTGGTAGCAATGTGTCCAATCAAGTTACATGAAAATAATTTAAAAGGTAGCTTACCCTTGAATTTTCCAGTTCCTTTAGATAGCCTCTTAGAAAATGATGCTTCCAACTCATCATGTCAATTTTCCTCAAGAAAGATAGAATCATAATCATTAGAGTAACATAAAATGGAAGAGGGTTCATGACTAACTTCCTTTCCTTTCCTTTTAGGTGCAAGATACATAGATGCCTTGAATGTAGCTTCATCCCTTGGAACACTATTATCATAATTGCTAAGTTTAAAAGAAGTCAACTTTCCAATTAATGCATCAAGAGTGATAGTTGTAGTTCCTAAAGATCTTAACTCCTGAATAAAAGAAACCCTAATGCCATAAAGAGGTAAAAAGGTTATCAATACTTTACTTACCACATCATCTTCTTCAATAGTTCCACTAGCACTTTTTATAGCAGCAACCACTTCTTTGATTCTTTGACCATACTTCTCAATGTTTTCACCTTCAACCATCCTCATCTCATCAAATTTTCCTTTCAGGTTGTCAACCTTAGTTTTTTGCACATGTTTGTTACCACCATACACTAACTTCAATTTCTCCCACACATCATAAGCTGTTTCAAGATCTTGGATATCAACAAACTCTGCATCATATAATGTACTTGCAATGGCTTCCATAGCAACAGTATTCTCTTGTTTCTCCCTTAGCTAATCTACATTGAGAGGACCAGTTGGAATAACATACTAATTAAAAACATGATTCCAATACTAGTTACCCATACCTTTTAGATAAAGCTTCATTCTACCACTCCACACCAAGTAGTTCTCCCTTGTGAACTTAGGACCTTCCTTCCTCATCATTCTCAAATCTTGACCTCAAGCCGTTAAGCTTGACCACAAAAAGGACCAATGCTCTAATACCAATTGTTAGTCCTAAGGATCCAAGATTACTGAGAGAGGGGGTGAATCATTAATCTAAGATATCTGATACTTTTTACTTTTTTAACACAATGATAACATACACTTGTTCACCAATTGATAAGAAAATGAAACTTAACCAAATAAACACAACCAGCGCAAAGAATACAACACATAACATAGAGATTTTTTCCTATGAAAATCTAAATGGGTGAAAATCATGTTTGAGATGGAACTCACAAATTGTATACTCTTTTGAAGTACGCTCTATTAGGAGCTTAACCCTGTTAAGAGTTTTACAAAGACATTGTTAGGTGCCACCTAGTTATGGGATTTTCCTCTAGCTCTGTTATGATCTTTACCCTATTAGGAGTGGCCTTGTTAGATGACTTCATAAACTAGCTAAAGTGCCACCTTTTTAAAGGATTTACAAATAAGATCTTTTAGGACCCACCCAATTAAGGGATTTAGCCTATTGTAATTGTTAGGAGACAACAAGAAGATTGATCTAGAAAATAGCAACTACTTTCCTTGATCAGATCCTTTGTAATGCATGCATTCTTTCCTCAAATAACCTTGGAATACCCTAGCTTGATTGCACCATCACAATCATGATCTACACACAAATTTTTGATTCCATGATATAAATATCACTACTCAAGCCCTAAACTTCCACATACCTAAAATCCCATCCAATACATTTGAAATCACTTTTCAAATCTTTGCACCAAAACACACATCCCAATGTAACAACCATATTTAGCAAAAGGGTTAACCATAGGATATACCCTTACAATTTGTTTTATCAAGAACAGTCAAACATGTTTTGACCAACTCAACCTTCATCTTGATAAAATATCTACCTCGATCAATGTAATGTCAACATGTCACCATAAATGAAATGATACACATTAGCATGATAGTTGGAATACAAATAATTCATCATAACTTGATCATAAGTCGCCAACCAAAGATCTACCATTAGTAGCTCAGAAACACAGTCACTTTCCACAGAAACAACTTCTGTAACCACAAAACATGCTTACTGATCATCCAAATCAGTTGTGATCATAACCATGAGCTCAAAATAGAATCAACAACATAATTATATGATCATTCCACTTAACTCATCATAGATTTGATAAATCAATCAAATCACTTATTGCCAGTCATAGACTATTCTAGCAATTTCCCTATCACACTTCAATCAAACATAATTTATACAAATCATACATTTAATAGTTGTGATCATATAGTTATCATCTAGAGATATTCCCAAGTCTACCTTAAGAATCACAACCACTTCAAACACATTGTTCATACTTCTCACATAATTGACAACACACTAAGAATACTAGGTCAATACTTCACATCAATGAAAACATAATAATTGATCATCTCAATCACTAAATGTGTACCATCACATCATGAGTTATGCCAAAAACTCTATGATCTTACATGTAACCATCTGTAAGGTAAGGAAATAATATTTCAAGCCTCTAAGTGAGATTAAACACAGTGTAAATATGACTTAACTAAGTAGAATAAAAGAAAACTAGTTAGATAAAAACACACTAACACCCTCCCTTAAGTGAAATTTAGGGCATAAGTTAAACACAAAAAAGATAAGTTTGAACAACATGGATTTATAAGGTACTCATACAAATCAAGATCTCTCATGAACAAAGAAAGGAAGAAAACCTTTTGGGAGAAAAATGCCCCTCCAAAAGATAGAAAGAAAAGGATAAGACCCTTTTCAAAGATTTCCAAATGAAGTTGAACATGATGATGAATAAATCTTGAAGCATGTCAAGAAATGCAAACTCTATCAAAATTTGAACTAGTGCATGAAAGAATGAATGAACCTCCAAAGATGTAGATCAAGAGATACAACTATGATAAAAGAACACAAATAACATGTGGGCAATATGCATTGCCATTGATGTCTATGTGATATCTAGCAATATGTGCTTTTGGTCATTGATGTTGTATATTTGAGTTTGAGAGTAATTTTGACATGATAGTTCATATTTAGATATATTTGAGAATTTGACACATATTTGAGAGCAGTTGTGCCATATCAATTTGATTAGAAACAAAGAAAGCAACTCCAGAGACTCGTCAAATGGTAAATTATATGTCCGGATTTTTGGTATGTACAAATTCATTTAATTTATTACTTGGCTACGTGATGAGGTCATTGTATTTACCTTCAACATGGTATGTATTTTATGGGGGTTAAATTTTATACTCATACTTTTGATTGTGTTATTGGAGAAATTGTTTAAGTGTTGAATTAGTGCATTTAGGAGACTATTTTTCTCTACATTTCACTGCATTGAATCCTATGATTGTTTGGTTTAGGATTTAAGTTAATTTTAGTGTTAGATATATTATATCAATTTTTATAGTCATTATGTATTGCGCAATAATATTTATAAGGTTTTATACTTTGGATCACAATCTATTAGGACAAATTTACTATGTTGGTTCACTAGAATGCTCTACATTCTAACACAATATTGGAGATGGCCTCATAGTTTTGGGAAGTTTTTAAGGATAATATTGGACTTATGATATAATTTTTAGGTGTGTTGGTTCTCTTGTGCATGGTATTATCATTTTAGTGTCATAAAGCTAGTCGTCTACATTGTATTTGCCAATTCAGTGATGTTGTTACTCTACTCTTGCATTTGATAATTGATCTCTAAAAGAGATATTTTATGAATATTTTATATGGTCTCTAGCATATTTTCTCTAGTATGCATGATGTTTTTAATTCTCTTGCTAATGATTAAGAGGTGAAAATTGACAAGTTTGGCAATGGTGTTAATATTTGAGCCAACTAGGCATATTCCTTCATGTATGATTGATCCTAACCCATTCCATTGGCTTTGGGGGATGCATTATGATATGTGTAAGGTTTAGTTAAGTGTTATGGTGATCCACAACCTAGTTATATGAGTGATTTATTTGATTGGAGTTGACCTATTTTAGGTTGCATGTTTCATTTACTAAGTACTATATGTGCCAACCTAATCGATGTTTTATGGAGTTGCAAAGGATGTATAAAGAAGAAGAAATTATTTTATTAGAGTGATAAAGCATGTGTGAAATTAAGAAAAATATAGATAATGAAGTGTGCAAAGTCAATATAACTAAATAATAGAGCTAAACAGAGGATTGCACTATCAATGTTATTTATATGTCTTTTCTAACATAGTTTATTTCATGTATTTCAGTCTAATATAATTGTATCTTGCTTTGGAGAAGAGATCTTCAATTATCAATTATATTATATATTTCTCTAATTCAATTTGTCTTGGATGAAAGTTCAATAGTGAGCCTCTTGTAACATTTGTTTCATATGTTGTGACTCATCCTTGTAGTGGTTTTTTCCTTCTTAGGTTTTACACATAAAAAATATAGGTGTTCTTGTGTGGTGCATGTTGTGTATTTGTTCTTTGCTTTTCCCTTCTATTTCAATGGTTTAAAAGTTATTAATATTATTTTTTAATTTATGTTTAATGGTTTAAAAGCCACCATTATTTGATTTATTCACATAAATGTTGATGCTTGAACAAGAAAACTTGACCACAATGGGTATTCTTAAGTCATCCAATTCATGTTCTTTGGTGGCTAGTCATGAGATAGAATCCAACATGAAATAGATTCAATTTAAGAACACATAATCCACATATAATTCCATTAAGGAATCCAAAACTTCCTTTGTAAATAAGGAAACATCTATGAAGGAGAAGCCTATGTATGTGTATTGCAAGAAGATAGGGTGTGATGGACACTATTTTTATAAGAAGGATGTTGATGAATTGAATTATCTTCTTGAGAATAATAGAATTATTTTTCCTTCTATAATGTCTACTTCAGCTAATTATTCAAAATAATAGAATTTGATAAGGAAAAGTGTCACACTGTTGGGACAAGTAAGAACAAAGGACAATATCTCTGTGCTATTACATTTCATGATTCAAGGAGATGGATTCTATAGTCAAGAGCTTCTCATCACATGGCATCTTTGTAGTCTATGTTATCTTTGTTTGAGCCTTGCAAAATGCCACATGTTTTAATGCAAAATTATACATATATGAATGTAATTGGGAGGGGGTCTATTGTTATTGGGGATAGCACTTTTGATGATGTGTTGTGTGTACCTTACTTGACAAACAATTTCCTTTCCATCTATCAAAACACTTGGATAAAACTTTAGATGATGAAAGGACCTCCTTTCAAATCTTCAAGTTTTTGGTTGTGAGTTGTATGCTTATATCCTTAGGAGAAGCAATCAAAGTTGCAATGAATTATATATTCATCAACTATGATATTAGTGTGAAAGAGTGTAAGTTTTAGGATCCTTTAACCATGATGGTATTGCATAGGCAGAATATGATCATTAGAACCAAATATTTTCCTTCAATTGAGTTGCTAGATAGAAATGTAAATTCTATAGTGTAATTATAACCAAAGAGTAAGTTAGCTTCACCTACAGCTAAACTACAAATTAGAAGAGGAAGAACCTCTATCTCAACTTTTAAGGAGATCCATTCAATAAAGGAGGCAACTAAAGATGTATAAACCAACTAATTTCATATGCATTTTTTGTCTTACTAAAATTAGTCATCCTCAATTGTGATTGAGGCAATTCAAATGGATGATAGTGAGTTTTAAAAGTTAGTTGTGAAGGATAAAATAACTACATTAAAGACAAATAGCACTTGGGACTTGGTTTAGTTAGTGGGGAGGAAGCCTATTGGTTGCATATGGATCTTTAAGAATAAAATCAATTTAGATACAATTATTGAAAAGCACATAGAATAATTAGTTACAAAAAGATATTATTAAGTTGAGAGAAATAATTAAGGTGATATATTTTCTCTAACTACTAAGCCAACATCCATCAATTCTTATTATCTATTGTAAGAACCCTTGATCTTGAGAATGATAAAATGGATGTGAATGTTGCTTTCCTACAAGGTTACTTGGAGGAAGAAATCTACCTAACGCAACCAAATATCTTTATAGTAAAATCTAAGGAATCATTGATTTGTAAATTGAATAAGTATTTGTGGTGTCAACTAGTCTCCTAGAATGTGGCACTATAAGTTTGATTCATAAATTTTGAAGTTGGGATTGTAAGGTTAGCATTATATCGTGTATATTTAAACAAGATGGTGGCCATTTTCTTTTTTACACTTTATATGTGGGTGTGTGTGTGTGAATTTTGTACCTAGCTGTAGACACAACACTTCAGTAAAACATTAGAGGTTAGCAAAAATCAAAATCGTACAATGAAATGGAAACTATGCTAACTAGGTGATTTACTGCCTTCTAGTAGGTGTGAGTATGATACTCTCAGATCAGACCAAGAACAGTAACAATGCAAAACCTAAACGAAGGATTTGAATGCAAAATATGAAAGACTATGAATGCAAATTAAGCTATATTTTTTGTATTTTCTATGCAATAATATGAAATATGTATGAATCTAAGCTATATGAATGAAATGGGATGCAGATTTAATCTAAGAATGCTATGACTGATATGAAACTATGATATGAATCTATGCAAAGATTATGATCAACTATGAAAGATCTCACAAATCGCCTATTGCAAGTGCTCAATCCTTCAATCGCCAATTCACCAAAGTAATTGTGCAAATTTGAGTGTTGATAATTATGAAGAGCTGAGCCTTGATTTTATAGAAATCCAGGGCTTTGAGGATGCAAGAGAAAAGCCATAAATCACTCTTGATAAACTCAGGTTGATTTTTGAGTTATCAGGAAATTAAGAATAATTAACTCATAAAATCATGCAAAAGCAGAGTTTTACTCAAAATAGAGTTTTAGTTCTCTTTTTCAACTCATCATCAGATGTTGAGTTTCAATTTTAAAATTGATTGTTAATTTCTAGTTGCTTGCTTTTCTGATTGTGCATGATTTAATTATAAATTAATTAAAAATAAAGTGATTTATTCTCAACTTAACTGATTTTCAAATTAAAACAATTATTTTATGGGTTAATCAAACTTTATTCTAAAATTATATTATTAAATATTGACAATTAACATGAATTAATTAAATAAGAATTTAATCAATTAGTCATGAGATTTTGGATTTATTGTCAAAATTAAATAATACAATTTAGGAATAAATAGAATTAAATGTAATTAAATAATTAAGTGGCAATATTAAATTAATTAATTAAATATTCATCATATTCAATTAATTAACTTTAGGATAAATAATGACATTTATCGCCAAATAATTATGATAAATTAGGAATATTTTTAGGAATATTCCCCAAATATTAAATAATACAATTTAGGAATAAATAGAATTAAATGTAATTAAATAATTAAGTGGCAGTATTAAATTAATTAATTAATTATTCATCATATTTAATTAATTAACTTTTGGATAAATAATGACATTTATCACCAAATAATTATTAAATTAAGAATAATTATGATAAATTAGGAATGTTTCTAGGAATATTCCCCGATGCAAAATTTAAGATAAAATCATTTTTTCATAAAATGATGTGTAGATATGCCTTAGGTTAGGACTTTGATGTCAATTTCGTTTGAATTTGAAGATGTAGGAGGTTAATGAACCTATAGCCCATTTTTGGGGTATTACATTTTGCCCCTCTTTGAATCATTGTGCAAAGCGTAGTGGTTCAAAGAATAGTTTGTGTATGATAAAGGTGTATGATATTGATTTGAAAGATTAACCAATTCCGAGATAGAAATCGATTGAAAGATTTAAAGATGCAAGATTTAGGTCCTAGTTGACCAAAGATAATGTTAACTATAGCAACAATGAACTGGTGATTATGAAAAAGTGCCAAAATGCCTGATTTTGAACCTTATGATTACGAAGAAGTGAGTGATCGATTCCAGACCTGAATGTCCTTGTATGAATCATATTGGTATCACATCCTGAACCCATCAGTTACAAAGAAATGAGGAAATGACGCAAATGAACCGTTGGTTACAAAAAGCTGATACAATTTACAAGATAGATTTAGGATACCAGATTGATATGGATCTCGATGAATCTGATATGCCCAAAGCAATGATAGATTTTCCCCAAGCGACAAAGACTTTACATGAACCAGCAACTAGATGTGGTTTTTGTCTTGATTACTAAGGAAAGATTTGATTTTCAAATAGATTTACAAACTTGAATGATATGCAATACCATGCCCCCTTCGGGATTAAAATTGAAATATGACAAGAAAATTCAACGTTGAATGGTTTAGAAGCATGTTAATTGATTTGAGAAGTGGTTGTACACGTCTGAGAATGCGTTCTGCATCGTTTAGAGGTCCAGAAGACCAAGTTTGACTAGGTTTAACCAAGTTGAAATTTTGATAGTTTGATGTAAGACAATCAGTTAAGTTAAATTCTAGATTTTTGTGATGGTTGAAGGTCGATTATGCAAGTAGTTAATAATATGAATGATCTCATATTTTGATTTTGATCCCGAAAATGGATTCTACTTGTTGTTTCATTGGAGGAACCTTCATACAATGCTCAGTCCTTGTGTCATGTTTAGCATTTTTGGTTTTTAAGAATTGTTTAAGTGTTCAAGCAATTTGTGAGATCATGCAAAGTGAAAAATGAAATGAAAAATGAAATGAAAAATGAAATGCAAACCTAGGACCTAGGACCTAGTCACTGATCATGTGTTGATTCATTCTCATCATTGAACTTTTTAGGTAACCAGATAAATCAATACAATTTCCAATAGTTATGAAACCATAGACATATGAATATCGATTTGTATGCTCAAAAGTCAATACAACATCCACTGGCTAGACAACCATGGACATATGAATATTGATTTTATTTTCAGAATGTCAGATTAGATATAAGCACCAAGGCACAAATGCCAAGATGACCTAAATATCATGTCCATTTTGATATAGCAATTTGTATAAGCATTAGAACATAAACGTCGTGATGACCTGAATATGCCTTGCATTCAAACACATCAAATAGTCAAGAGATCATTCTAAATCTAGTGTGAATTACCCGTAGTGACCCTTTATCATTCACAGCCTTAGGTAAGATCACGTTTCACAGTAGGAGAAAGAACTCACTCAAAAATAAAATAGTTAGATCAAACTTCTTTGAATTTTCTGGGTATCAATGGTCGAGGTACGCATGGCCATCTAATTAGAGATAGAGAATCTTATAGACGGACACCATTTCAATCTAGAATTTTCAAAGTTATTAGATTTTCACATACAAGCAGAAGACAAAGAAAAGATTATGCCCCTAGTCATCACTCTCTAAATCCTATAAAGGACATCATCGAAGAGCTCAAAGGACACAATATGCAAAAATCTCAATGCAAATCAGTAAGCATACAAGGAGATAAAAGCATGTAAAAAGCATAGATTGTTTTCAATTTGTGTTTGATTGCGTTGTTGTAGATGTAAAATCCCTTCTGGAGAGGAGACTGACTGACTAAATCGGATGAAGCTTCAAAGGGCCCTGACTGGATATGACTCGTCTACAATGTACTGGAGGCCATAGGATATGACTTTGATTTACCCCAAGTGTTTAAGCATTGATAGGATACAGATGCTTGAGCTGATTGGTGTATAGACTGACTTATTGAAAACAGGAATGCAGGAACAAACTGGGAGATATGTACAAACTAAAGCAAGACTGAAAGTTGGGAAAGACCAAGATTGTGCTGATAGATGGAGCATTTTTAGAGCAAGTGGCACCCATTTGCCAGGTTTTCACCATCTTGGTAGAGATTCTTTTTTTTTTGCTACCAAGGCGCCTGTTTCCAGGTTTTCACCAAGGCACTTTTTCTTTTTCTCATTTTTTTGTATTTTTCATTTTTTCAATTTTTTTGATATTTTTGGTATTTTTTTATTTTTTTGTGAATCATCAAGGCCCCTATTGCTAGGTTTTCACCAAGATGTTCATTTTTTCAGGACTTTTCAAATTTTTAAGATTTTTTCAGAACATTTTACCATACATTGAATGTCTTAGGTGTAGAATTTCTTTAGATGGAGAATTTTGATTGGTTCTCAGAGCTGTTCTCCTTTAGTCATTGAGATTTGATAGGCTCTAGAGCCAAAAGTAGCTGTGATAACAAAGGGACCCAACTAGTTGGGTTCAAACTTCCCCTTGCATTCACAATGTGATTGATTTTTAGGATTCTCTCTCAAGACTAGATCTCCAACCTGAAATTCTCTGTGTCTAACTTTCTTGTTGTAACCTCTAAACATTCTTTTATGATATACTCTAAGATGATCATACGATGCTTGTCTACGCTCATCTAGTAGTTCAAGTTCCTGCAACCTAGACACTTTGTAATCATCATCAATTACTAGACCATGCATTTTGATTCTTAGTGATGGGATTTCAACTTCAATAGGCAGTACCGCTTCAGACCCATAAAATAAAGTGAATGGTGTAGCCCCAGTGGGCATTCTAATACTTTTTTTGTAGGCCCAGAGAGCTGGATTGATCATGAGATACCAGTCTCTTCCTGTCTTATTAACTGTACAGTGCAATATTTTCAATAGATTCTTGTCAAAAGCCTCTGCTTGTCCATTCCCTTGAGGATAGTAGATAGATGACCAATGTTGTGTAATGTTGAATTTAGCACATAAATCATCTAGGTCTTCATTTTTGAATTGTCCACCATTATCTGTGACTATAGAATGTGGAATACCATACCGACATATGATGTAGTTCAAGATGAACATAGATATTTGTTTTCCAGTTGCTTGTGTTAAAGGGACTGCTTCTACCCATTTTGTGAAATAATCTGTAGCTGTGATTATATGGGTATGTCCATTAGAAGAATGAGGATGTATGGCTCCTATAAGATCAAAGGCACATTGGTGAAAAGGCCATTGTGTAGTAAAGGGAATTAGATCTCTCCCTGGAGCATGAATTAAATTGCCATGCACTTGGCACTTTTGACAGTTATTAGCAAACTTGATAGACTCTTTCTCCATTTCTGGCCAATAGTACCCATCCCTAATAAGCTTTCAAGCTATTGTTAAACCATTCAAGTGTGACCCAAAAATACCATCATGGACTTCCTCTAACACACATTGAGACTCTTCCCATTCTAAACACCTAAGTAGCATACCATCTAGACCTCATTTGTCTAGATCATGACCAATGATGACATACCGGGAGGCATTGCGGATAAGGTATCATTTCTCATGGTAGTTAAAGGTATTGGGAATGATTTGGTCTTTGAGATAGGAGAATAGGTTTTCATATCTAGATGAATCATGACCTACAACAGTGCAAATCATGCGGGTTTCAGGGGAATCATATGCAGGATAAGATAGTGCTTCCACTAGGAACTCATAGCGTAGCTCATGTTTAGGCTGTTGTAATAAAGTAGATAATGTTTCCATTGCATCGGTAGCCTTGTTCTTTGTTCTAGGTATTTGCTCAAATGTGATAGATATGAAGTATTTCTTTAGATCATCTACCATTCTCTTGTATGGAATGATATTTTCATCCTTTCTTTGGTACACATCATTGACTTGATAGATTACAAGTTGTGAGTCCCCATGAATGTGTAATTCCATTACTCTCCACTCAATTTCTATTTTCATACCATTTAAAAGGGCTTCATATTCAACAATATTGTTTGTACAAGGAAATTTGATTATGAATTCCTTAGGAATGGAGTATCCTTGAGGAGTGATAAACAAGATGCCTGCTCCAGATCCATTCTATGTATAGGAGCCGTCAAAGAATAATTGTCATTCTCTAGAAGAAAGATTCATGATAGAGGAATATGGAAATTCCATTTGCATTGGTGTGTCATCGAACAAAGGTGCATCTGCTAACTGATCAGCAATAACTTGGCCTTTAATAGATTTTCTTTCAACATTTTCAATGTCAAATTCACTTAGGAGCATGACCCATTTGGCTAATCTACCCGTGAGAACAGCTTTGCTTAGTAGGTACTTTAGTGGATCAGCGCTGGGCCTTTGACCTTGTTGGGCAAATTCACCCCAACTCATCAAGTGGACATAAGTTTATCATCATAGCTACTGATTATTTCATGAAATGGGTAGAGGCAGTCCCTCTTTCTGTTGCCTTAGGCAAAACAATTTCCCTATTTATTCAAATCATATCATTTGCTGATTTGGAGTGCCTTCTAAGATTATTACTGATAATGGAGGTCAATTCAAGAACAAGGACCTAAAACATTTATGCAAGAAGTTTAAAATCAAACAACATTGGTCCTCTATCTATTTTCCATAGGGAAATAGACAGGCAGAAGCCTCTAATAAAACCATTCCTAAAATCCTTCATAGAACCATACACAAGAATGGTAGGGATTGGCACTTACAAATCAATCTGGCACTATGGGCCTATAGAACTAGCATTTGTACACCTACAGGAGCTACTCCTTTTTCTCTTACCTATGGCGCTGAAGTAGTGTTGCCTTTAGAAGTAGAGATACCTTCACTTAGAATCTCTCTCAAAGGTTTGATTACAGATGAGGATCACCGCACCATGAGGTTACAAGAACTAGAACTTCTAGATGAGAAGCGTAAGGCTTCCTTTGATCACATGAGAGTATATCAGAAGCGTATGTCCAAAGCATTCAACAAGAAGGTTCACCCTAGGGAATTTCAGATAGGTGATGTTGTTTTGAGAGAGAACCCTAAGAATCAACAAAATAGAGAACAAAAGGGAAAGTTCAAACCTAATTGGCTTGGACCATACATTATTACAGCAGCTTTTGGTACAAGTGCATATTTACTATCGAATGAAGATGGAGAATAGCTCCCTCAGCCCATCAACATTTTGCACCTAAAGAAGTTCTATCCTTGATGCCCGTTTCTATCTGGGGGCATCCTTTGTACATATTTTATTAATCCTAAAAAAATACCCAAAAAAATTGATATATGATGCTGAAAAAATCTTAAAAAGTATAAAAAGTGCTGAAAAAATACAAAAAAATTTTAAAATGCAAAAAGTTCAAAAAAAAAAAAAGTACCTTGGTGAAAACTTGGAAACAAGCGCCTTGGTAGCAAAAATACAAAAAAATGAAAAAAAGAGAAAAATTGCAATAAAATCTCCAAGTGGTGAAAACCTGGAAATAGGCGCTACTTGAGGCCTTTACACTCCTATTTGTTAGCATGTGTCCTCGACACTGAACCTTTCTCCATCATGCCTTGACCTTATTTGACTTGGTCTGGAATTGGTCTTTGTCTTTGTTTAGGGGGCATAACTATTAGCATAGGTCCTTTAGGTGTGTTTGTCTCTTGGGGCATTTCACAACAGGTATTTTTCAACACCACCCCAAACAGTGTTTTTTTAACACTACCCTTACGTCGAGTGTTTCTTAACACTTATCAGATGTCTTACTCAATAATCTAAGTTTGATGCAATATTTCTCATTTGCAAATGCAATGATCAGAGTCTGACTCTATGACCAACACACACGCACTTAAACAATCAACTTGTTGAGATATGTTGACTTTATTTTTCTTTGTGTGCTGTCTATGAGGATTTCTTTGATGAGTGGTCTCTCCCTGAGAAGTTTTCGATGATGCATAGCTAGAAGACTGATGGTATGAGAACATGTTTTATTTCTTTATCTACTTGTGGGTATATTTTGTTGATCCTAATTGTCATGAGCATTTATGTTGGTCTTACTTGACACTATGGATTGACAAGGTATTATCCTTGACTATTTTGAGAGTGCATGCTTCTAGCTATTTTGACTTTCCGTGTGTCTTGATACAAGCATAATCTTTCCATATCAAACTTAGGTAATCTCACTGCATTAGTCATCTTGACCTACATGTCTTTGATGCCTAGGTGAGATTCCCACATTTCTATCTAATAAAGATCATATTCATATCCACATAGTTATGCTAGTGTGCATTGTATGATCTTACGACACTACCAATAACACTCGATGATGATAATTAGATGTCTATAAGCATTGTGACCTTGCAATTCAACCACTTTTCATAGTATCTTGCATTTTTAGGTTCATGTTATTCTAGTGTTGCATTTTGCATATGGAGAGAGCTCTCCTTTTTATCATCTACGGACTAGTTGGTCAACTGCACTCACCTTTCACTTCTTCCTGATCATGTCTTTTTCTCCTTGTCTTTCACATCACATCCTTTTCTATTCCTATAGCATTTTGAATTTTTGACCAATTTTCAAAACTCCTCGAAATTGCGCAAAAATTGCACCCCTAGCTAATTTCGACGTCTTGGATCCATTTTCGGACTCAAAATCAAAATATGAGGTTATCTTGATAGTCAAAATCACATTTCAAATCTTCTCCCTCTTCTACACAATTGACTGACCTTTTGAGGCATAATTTGATTTTTGATGGACTTTCTTCTTTCCATGTCTCTCAAATTTTCTAGTCTCTCATTCGCTCTATTTCTAGTCTTCTATTTCTATTCTTCTACTTCCTCACTGGGGCATGTTTCATTGCCTAATGGTTAACTTATTGACCCTTACCTTTGATTGTGATTTTATTATGATTTGATCAACCTTATCGATTTGATGTCTCTCCTCTACCTGATTTCAATTTCGATTCCAAGGGGGCAGTATCTATGGGATTCTCATCCCTGATTCTCTTGAATCTCTTGATTCAGACATCTTTTGTGAGCTTTTACTCAAATTTGAGATTCTTATCTCTTACTTTGAATGTGATCCCGAATAGACCTCATGTTCAAAGGCCTTTTTTTATGTTTGTCCAGGTGTGATCCTGAATCGACCTCACATTTGAGTTGTTTTGTGATCCCAGATCGATCTCACATTTCAACTTCATTCTTTGACTACATGTGTTCCCAAATCGATCACACATTATTCAAAGAGGGGCAAATGTATGCACCCAAAAATGGTCACCTAGACTTTGGGCTCCATTTATTTGATTTATCAACCCTGAATCAGTTTTATCAATAATCAATATTTTCAACATTATCAATTTTTTAATCAAATCTTAATTTCGATCATATTGGATTTTTATCCTTGGACTAACCATTTTATCCTAAGTTTTTATTTATTCAAAAGGAATATTTCCTCTCCTTTTATTAAATAAAAAGCCCCACCTTTTCTTCTTATCCTAAGTTGCACAAATAAAGCACTATTCTTATTTTATAAAAAAAGGAAAAAGCACTTTTTGTCTCATATGGACATAAAGTCAACTCCTATTTTCCTATTGGAGGATACTTGTGCACATGGATTGCT
The DNA here is from genome assembly GCA_027943335.1 of Chamaecyparis obtusa. Classification (NCBI taxonomy): domain Eukaryota; kingdom Viridiplantae; phylum Streptophyta; class Pinopsida; order Cupressales; family Cupressaceae; genus Chamaecyparis; species Chamaecyparis obtusa. The sequence continues at coordinate 158,347 of BSBK01001079.1, forward strand.
CCTCTTTCAAGCTCCACCGTTGATTGAGACTTTTGCCTCTTAATCTCAATGGTCCATTCCTTTGCATTTCTTATAAAAGGAGAGTTCTCTCCCTCATTCTAAGACACTTGTTTTATGCTAACTCTATGCTGCAAGAATTCTTGAAGACTTTGGAGCTTTTTGGAGATCATTGTTGCATTACATCTTAGAGTTCCTCATTTGCTTCATAATTTAGTTTCCATTCTTGCATAGTAGTTCATGTTTATGCTTTCATAGTTTAGATTTCACTTTCAAGCTTTAGAATAACTCACATAGCTTAATTAGGGGAATTGTAATCCATTGCTATTTCCTTTCATAGTTGCATTGTACTTTCATTTTGATAGATTAATCTTGCATATTCATATCATTTTGCATTGCATTTTCATACCTTGATTCCATTTGGGGATATTGGCATTGTTGCCCTTATCTTCATTGTGAATCTCTCATTGTATGGTTGACTAGCAAGGTCACAAATTTGTAGCTCTAGCTGAGAGCAAATTCATCATAGCCCCTTGCAACTCCATGCATAGAGAGCTATGAGTCCCTTTGTGAGGCCTCATTGTTGAGCAACTTTTCATGTAATGATTCATAGAAGTGTGGTCACTTTTGACTCATACAATTCCAACAGAAGGTACCCCATGCACATGTAAAAGTAATTTTCTCTTGATCCTTTGGAGCAATTTTTATTTGACTATATCTGGAAAAATCATCCATTAAAGAATACATCTCAAAGCCCGCAGTCATGTCCATTATCATATCAATGTTAGGTAGTGGAAAATCATCCTTAGGGCATGCCTTATTTACATCTCTAAAATTTGTGCATACTCTTATTGATTTGTTTGGTTTTGAAATAGGTACAATATTAGAGATCCATTCAGCATAATCAATAACATGGATGAATCGAGCTTTTAGTAGCTTCTCTAATTCAGCTTTTTACCAAGAGTGAAACATGTAGATGCATCTTTCTCAATTTTTTCTTAACAGGTTTGACATTTAGAGCTATAGAAAAATGGTGCATTATAAGAGCAGGATCCAACCTTGGCATATCTGAATATTTCCATGCAAAGTTGATTTTTTTCTCTGTTAAGAATGTTGTAAATTTTTGCTTTTCTTCTTCTAATAGGGATTGTGCTACATGGATCAACTGTGATTCTTTTGTTGTTCCCAAGTTGATGGATTGAGTGGGCTCAATTAGAACTGGAGATTGTTAGGAATGAATGCAAAGTGTTTTGGCAGTCATTCTGTAGCAGTTGTTGTTGCATTCATGACTTGGATTGTCATTGATGTCAACACAGTGATATTCTGGATATTAGCAGGAAAGCAGTATAGTTTTGTTTTGCGCACATGTTGTATTGTAGATTAGCTTTTGCACATTTGATGGTATGTTCTTTGGTGTGTTATTAACCTATGGTTAACAGTGCAAAAAGAAATTCATTCATTTGTAAGAGTTATGAGCATTTTGGTGAAAGCAGTGTTTAGACAGTGTTTTTGTGTAGCGATGTTTAGAAATCAGAGGATATCTCTTAGCTGGGATGGAATCTAATTTTGCATAGTTAAAAGGATGTTGGAGACTCATTAATGATGATGTGGTTCATAGTGCAAACTTTGAGGACATGTTTGGAGAAAGTTACAGTAATTGGAAGCTGACAGTTTTATGTGAATTCTGTGTGTAGCATGTAGAATTTATTATTTTGTATTTGAGGACTGACTCATTTGTAATTATTTGAGTTTGATATATAAGAAGGAATTTTTTCCTTATTGTAATGTTTACTATGAAGATTTTGATGCGAATATATGCATGAAGTGAAGAAAAGAGCTAATTCAGTGATGAAGGAAGACTTGTGAGTACAGAAATCTGAAGTTGTGATCTTGTGTAGCAGAGAGTGCAGTTTTGGCACAATGTGAAGGAGGTAATATATTTCATATTATTCTATTGAATAATTCTAAGATCTTTTGGACAGTGGGTTCAAAGATCTTGCCTTGAAGCTGTTTGGGCAGTGGGTCCTTCTGTCTTCCATAAACTCTTAACCGGGTTAGAATCTTTTAATAGGGATTCAAAATCTCCTAACAGGGATTCATATGTACTGAATGTATTTCATAAGACTCCTAACAGGGTCCATCCTCTAACAAGGAACTTTCATATTAGTGCATCATTTTGTGGGCATCATTCCCACCGGGGTTTACTCTTTTCAAGAGGTTCCCTAGTTAACATATCTTGTGTTATTGTGCAATTGTGTATGAATATCTTTCTATGGTTGATCAGTACATTGATTATATTGTTTAAAGCTATTGAATGGATAAATTATTTGATAACTGATTCACACCCCCCCCCCTCTCAGTTATCTTAGGGATTTTTACTTTCTAACAATTGGTATCAGAGCAGCAGGTCCTTGAAATAAAAGTTTAACAACTTAAGGAGATTCATGGTGAATTTAAAAAAAGAAAGCCCTAAGTTTGATGGAGTAAATTTTGACAGCTGGAAAGAAAAGATGAAAACACTTCTATTGTGTTTAGGACCAAGTTATTGGTTGATTACAAAGAATGAGAAGACTATCATTAAGGAAGACAATCTAGAGGTGGGAACTAAAGATGAACTAGATCTATTCATGTGTAACATACTTGCAAGAGAAGCACTTTTGTCAGCACTATCGGAGAATGAATATAGTCAGGTAAGATGTTTGAAAAGATCTCATGCAATTTGGAAAGCTTTACATTCTACTTTTGAAGGTGATGAACATGCAAAGAAGGCTAGATTACATAATTAGATTTGTGCATTTGAAGATATTAGAATGATGGAAGATGAATCTATTAGAAGCTATATTGGTAGGATGTCTAAGATTGTGACAGGAATAAAGTCTTGTGGAGGTGATAAGATAGAGAATGAAGTGATATGGAAAATTTTGAGAACTTTAACACCAGTATTCAAGCAGACAACGCAGATGATTGAACAAGTGATACCTTGTACATCAAACTTTTCAAGAGAGACTCTTCTTGGAAGATTAGAAACAGCAGAGATGAACTTGAGATTATCAGGAGAGCTTCCTAGAATGGAAACAGCATTCAGTGCTCTTAGCATCAAACCTACAAGAAGTACTAGTGTGAATGGAGATTATGCCAGCAGTAGCAAATCTGAGGAAGATAAGAAGATTGAAGAAGGTATTGCATTACTTGTAAAAAGAGAACCAAATGGTAAGAAAATCTTTAAATGTTGGACTTGTCAAGAATATGGTCATTTTGCATCTAAATGTCCTAAAAGAGTTAAGAAGTATAGAAGCAACTTTAAACCTAGAAGATCTAAAGAATGTTATTATACAAATGATGAAGATTTTGAAGCAGGAATTAAAAAACATTTAAGCGACAGTGATAATGATAACTTTGAGGAAATAGGATTTGTAGCAATTAAAGATGAAAGTTTTGAATCTGATAAAAGGGAAGAAAAAGCATTAGTTTAACAAGTTGAAAAAAAATCTGGTTGGATTATAAACAGTGGTTGTTCACATCATATGACTGGAGATAAAAGAAAGTTTGTTAAGTTAGATAATTATGATGGAGGAATTGTTAGAGTTGGTAACAATGCACCTTGTTTGATTAAGGGTATAGGATCTATTACTCTTGATGAAAAGACTAACACTGATGATGTTTACTTTGTTGATGGATTAAGACATAATCTACTAAGTGTTGGACAATTAGCTGATAAGGGTTATCAAGTTTGGTTTTCTGAGAAAACTTGTGTGATAAAAGACAAAGATGGAAATCTAATTGGAAAAGGATCCAGAACCAGAGGTAATGTATTTTAGTTGAATCCTACTGAGATGACATGTTTGATAACTAGGATTGATGATAGTTGGTTATGGCATAAAAAGTTTTTTCATATAAACTTTGATAATATTGTCAAGGTGAGCACTACACTTGCGGTAAGAGATTTACCTAGAATTATGAAACCTACTAACATGATTTGCAAAGAATGTATGATGGCAAAGCAGAAAAGGAGTTCATTTCCCAATAAGAAGTTCACTTCGGCAGAGAAGTTGGAGATTGTTCATACAAACTTGAGTGGTCCTACTAGGACTAGAGGATTCTATGGTGAAAGGTATTTTATGATTCTTGTTGATGATTTTACAAGAATGATGTGGATTGCATTTTTGAAAGAAAAATCTAAAGCATTTGATAAATTTAAGATCATGAAAAGCAAAATTGAGAATGAATCTGGAATGAAGATTAAGTGTCTAAGATCTGATAGAGGTGGTGAATTTACATCTAGAGAGTTTAACACTTTTTGTGAAATGAATGGTATTAAGAGACAACTTTCAGCCCCTAGAACACCAGAACAAAATGGTATTGCAGAAAGAAGAAACAAGTCAATAACTGAAGCAGCAAGAGCTATGTTGTTTGAAAATGATTTGGCTAAAACTTTTTGGAGAGAAGTAGTGAACACAGTAGTATACACTATGAACAGAGTACAAATCAGAGCAAATACAAACAAGACACCTTATGAATTATGGTTTGGACATACACCCTCAGTTAAGTATTTTAGAATTTTTGGAAGTAAATGTTATATAAAGAGAGATGATGATATAGGAAAGTTTGATCCTAGAAGTGATGAAGGAATATTTCTTGGATATTCTTTAAAAAGAAAAGCATATAGATGTTATAACAAAAGAACTAAGACTATTGTTGAAAGTGCAAATGTAAAAGTTGATGAGAAGTTTAAAATTTAGGAAAGAATGCTTGATTATGAATCTGATGGAGAAGCACAACCTCAGCCTAACATTGAAAATGCAAAATTATTTTTTGAAACTAAAAGTGATTTACTGAATGAAAGTCATACTAAAGAAGATAGAGAAGAAAACAAAGAAGAATCTACAGTCAGAACAAGATCAGTAACTATGACACCTAACAGATATACTTCAAGACATCACCCTGTTGAGCAAGTTATTGGAAGTCTAGATAGAGGAGTTTTGACTCCGAATAAGGTACATTTATGTTTGATTTCTCAAATTGAACCTAAGACTACTAATGAAGCTTGTGAAGATGAACATTGGATCAATGCTATGAAAGAAGAACTAGAGTAGATTGAAAAAAACAAGACATGGGAATTGGTCCCTAGACCTGAAGACAAGAATGTGATTGGAACAAAGTGGGTATTCAGAAACAAGATGAATGAACAAGGAGAAGTGATAAGAAACAAAGCAAGATTGGTATGTAAAGGATATTCACAACAAGAAGGAATTGACTATGAAGAAACTTTTGCACCTGTGGCCAGACTTGAAGCAGTGAGAATGTTTCTCACATATGCAACTTACAAGAAATTTGGAGTGTATCAGATGGATGTGAAGTCAGCATTTTTGAATGGTGAATTGGAAGAAGTCTACATTGAGAAGCTTGAAGGTTTTCCTTTGACACAAGGAGATATGGTATGTAAGTTAAAGAAAGCTTTATATGGATTAAAACAAGCACCTAGAACCTGGTATGCAAGATTGGATAAGTATTTATTGAAATTAGGATTTATAAAAGGAACAGTAGATAGTAACTTATACACAAAAAAAATTGAGAATGGTTTGTTGGTTATAGTTATATTTGTTGATGATATTATCTTTGGAGGAGAAGATGAAGCTAGTGACAAATTTGCAGATGAAATGAAGACTAAATTTGAGATGAGCATGATTGGAGAAATGAATTATTTTTTGGGATTACAGATAACACAAAGCAAGGAAGGTATATTTGTAAGTCAAACTAAATATTTAAATCAATTATTGAAAAGATTTGGAATGGAAGATTCTAAACTTGTTGGAACACCTATGGTAACCGGACATAAGTTATCTAGCAAAGATGAGACACCAGCAGTTGAGCAGAAAAAGTATAGATCTATGATTAGAGGATTGCAGTACTTGACACATATAAGACCTGATATAGCACATTCAGTGGGGATTGTAGCAAGATTTCAAGCAGAACCTAGAGAATCACATTATGCAGCAGTAAAGAGGATATTGAGATATCTGAAAGGAATAATGGATTATGGATTATGGTATGAGAATTCTGATGATTTTACTTTATGTGCCTATACTGATGTAGATTGGGGAGGCAGCATTGATGACAAGAAAAGCACCAGTGGTGGAGCCTTTTTTCTTGGAGGTAAATTGGTCTCTTGGCTAAGCAAGAAGCAAAATTGTACTTCACAAAGCACAGCAGAAGCAGAATATGTTGCAGCAGCAAATAATTGTAATCAGATTATTTGGATGAAGCAGATGTTGAAAGATATATGAATAAAGTTTAATGAGCCTGTTGTTATACATTATGACAACACCAGTACAGTGAGTATGTCAAAAAATCTTGTTTTACATTCTAAGACTAAACATATTGAGATCAAGTATCATGTTGTAAGAGAGAAAGTTGCAAAAAAAGAAGTAAGATTGGAGTACATAAGTACAAAAGAGCAGATAGCAGATATATTTACAAAGCCTTTACCTAAGGATACATTTGTGTATCTGAGAGGTATGCTTGGGGTTATGCCCCAACCTATTTTTGAGAATTGATGCAGATGGTTGCATCTGTCCAGTGGTATATGAGCCCTATCTTTCTTCTGGATTGGATGTTGGAACTTCCTCTATGGGGGAGTTTATGAGTTGAGTCATGAGGACTCTTGTTATTGTATTTTTCTGAAAAGTGTCTTTTGACATTAAGTTGTTGTTGACTTAGTGATACAATTTCTATCATTGATGTCAATGGGGGAGAGATATACATGAAAAACATTGTGGATTGTATGAGAGAGCTGAATAGAAAAATGAAGCAAGATTTGATTTGATATTTTGCAGTGATGTTGCAGTATTGGTGTAGACACCGAAAAATCCTTCAGAAAATAAATTATTTTTGTTTTTTGAAAATCCTTGATGACATCATCATTTATTAATTAATTAATTATTTAATTAATTAATTTATTTTTATGGCATTAAATCCCTCTCTCTTAATTAAAAATCTTTAATTAAGGAATCTAGCCTAAAAATGTCATTTGGACATTATCCCTAATTTATTAATTATTTAATTAATAAATTGCCCAAAAACCTTCAAAAAATAAATTAATTTATTTTTTATCCCAAACTTGGCCAATTTCCTCTAGACCACTAACCTCTTCCAAAATCTTCTAATCCCTTCTTAATTTCGATTAAAAGGCTAATCCCATCTTTTCTAACCCTAATCCCAAGGTTAAATATTTAATTAAGGTTAAATATTTAATTTCCATATTTATTGAAAATACTTTAATAAATATTCCTAAGACTTAGGCTTTTGGAATGAATAATCTTTTATTCCATGAAACTAAGGAGAAATCTAGACTCTTCTAGAATCTTCTCAAATCCACCCTCTTCACCCATCCTAATCCTTTTCTTTGTCCTAATCTAATCCTAATCCTACCCTTAAACCTTTGTGCAATCCTAACCAAGCTTAAGACTTTCCTAAACCAAAGCAAAGTCTTTCCTCCCAAAGTATCTCAACCACAAAGCATTTATTGCTTCCCCAAAGTCTTCAAAGCCTCTTAAAGCCCATTCATTGCTCTTACAAGCATTTATTTGGAGAGTTATGAGCTTGGAGCCCCCTTTGTTGACTCCTTTTTGCCCTTCCCTTCATCCACTCACCTTGTGACATGTGTCACCTCCTGATTGGCTGAGAACTAGCACAATCCATGTGCTTCCCTTTTGAATGAATCTTGGCCTCTCTTAAGGATTTCAATCCTGGCCATTCATTCCTCCTACCCCAAGCCTTAGAAATCCTATAAATACCCTCACTTCCTAAGGCAAATCATCTCTCAACTCTCAAACTCAATAGCAAAGTTATAATGCCATTTTCATTCTAGCATAAGCATAAGTTCATCCTTTTTAGATCATTTTCAAGCTTAAATAACATCTAAATTAGCTTAAATGGATTAACATAGATTCATTTCTTGTTTTAATCTTAGTTCTTTCATTTAGCTTTGCATATTTGTGTGTTCTTGAGGCCTTTGAGGCAAAATAGGTTCCTCATACCTATTTTGTGTCATTTTGGGTCTTCTTGATCCTCAAATCATCCATCTTGCATGCTCCAAGTGCTTGAGTTTGCACACCCACATCCCTCTATATCTAAGCATATCAAACGGTGCATGGGCGCATCCGTTTTAAGCTTAAACTGAGGTGGCTTTGATTTTAGTTTGCTAACCATTAAATTTGATTTGATAATATGCTATGACATTTGTTTGTCTTTGGCCTTCAAAACAGGTTTAGGTGCACTCACAAATCCTAGTCTACAATTGGATTTTTGAAACATTGGATGTTTTTCATCTATGTTGCCATCAATGCCAATGGGGGAGATTGTTATGAATGAATGCAAAGTGTTTTGGCAGTCATTCTGTAGCAGTTGTTGTTGCATTCATGACTTGGATTGTCATTGATGTCAACACAGTGATATTCTGGATATTAGCAGGAAAGCAGGTATAGTTTTGTTTTGCGCACATGTTGTATTGTAGATTGTCTTTTGCACATTTGATAGTATGTTCTTTGGTTTTTTATTAACCTATGGTTAACAGCGCAAAAAGAAATTCATTATGAGCATTTTGGTGAAAGCAGTGTTTAGACAGTGTTTCTGTGTAGCGATGTTCAAAAATCGGAGGATATCTCTTAGCTGGGATGGAATCTAATTTTGTGCAGTTAAAGGGATGTTGGAGACTCATTAATGATGATGTGGTTCATAGCACAAAATTTGAGGACATGTTTGGAGAAAGTTAAAATAACTGGAAGCTGACAGTTTTATGTGAATTCTGTGTGTAGCGTGTAGAATTTATTATTTTGTATTTGAGGACCAACTCATTTGTAATTATTTGAGTTTGGTATATAAGAAGGAATTTTTTCCTTATTGTAATGTGTACTATGAAGATTGTGATGTGTATATATGCATGAAGTGAAGAAAAGAGCTATTCAGTGATGAAGGAAGACTTGTGAGTACAGAGATCTGAAGTTGTGATCTTGTGTAGCAGAGAGTGTAGTTTTGGCACAGTGTGAAGGAGGTAATATATTTCATATTATTCTGTTGAATAATTCTAAGATCTTTTGGACAGTGGGTTCAGAGATCTTGCCTTGAAGCTGTTTGGGCAATGGGTCCTTTTGTCTTCCATAAACTCTTAACCAGGTTAGAATCTTTTAACAGGGATTTAAAATCTCCTAACAAGGATTCATATGTACTAAATGTATTTCATAAGACTCCTAACAGGGTCCATCCTCTAACAAGGAACTTTCATATTAGTGTATCATTTTGTGGGCATCATTCCCACCGGGGTTTACTCTTTTCAAGAGGTTCCCTAGTTAACATATCTTGTGTTATTGTGCAATTGTGTATGATTATCTTTCTATGATTGATCAGTACATTGATTATATTGTTTAAAGCTATTGAATGGATAAATTATCTGATAATTGATTCACACCCCCCCCCCCCCACTCTCAGTTATCTTGGGGATCTTTACTTTCTAACAGAGATATGTCCTATAAATGACTCAGAAAGACATCAAATATCTCATCCTTAGGCACCTCAGAGAGGTTTTCACCCTCAGATACATCTTTTATTTTTACTTTTGTAGGTTCTGAGACTGCCACAAAGTGGTTTTCACCCTCAGAACTCCTTTTCTTTTTCTTTTTATTCTTATTTTTCTGACTAAGATACTTGATGTCTGACTCTGTCATGGTAAAACTTGGTTCACTGATGGAAGTCCTCATAGGCTCAACTACATTTAGGTAGAAAGAAAGGGCATAGTCATTGGGAAAAGTATAAATACCATAGCTCAGGTTTGTGGATGTTTGGTCAAGAAGGTCAGGGTGTTGGATAGTCAAAGTTGTGAAAGATTAGAAAAGAGTGTTTACGGATATGGATCTATCATCATTGGTCCTAACCCGATGCTCGAGTTTGAAGGTGATATTACAACTTAAGACATATAATTCATGAATAGGCTCAATGTCATTGTGGAAGTCCACTTCAGCCATGAGTGGATCTAACTCGTTAAGTTCATTATTTCGCTCTAGAATTACATTGGGTTTAGGTGCATATTAGTGAAGAACATCAACATGTTTCTCTGTAATAAGCTCATCTTCTTCTGGAATGGCTCCCCATTTATATTCATTAGATTCTTCATCTATGCCTCTAGGAAATCTAATAACATGAGTAAAGTCAAGATGAATACCCCAAGAAGGGTTACCCTCATATTTTGATTTGAATTCATACTCATGAGAATATGTCTCAGAATAGCTACCACCTTATTCTTTGTCTATTTGATTGCCTTCGAGATCATTTGGTTTTTGTGGTGCAACTATCTCTTGTTCTATAGTAGGTTCTTGTGTTTCTACTACATTAATTCTTTTTATTGGATCATCTTCAGCATCAAGGAGGTATTTTATTTCTTTAGGAAAATGCTTATAGGGAATGAGATCTTTAGTGGTGTCTAAATCATCACTATCAGATTGTTATGCTGTTTCTCCCTTTAGTTGATTTGTTGTGGATGGCTCAATCTATTCTAAGACATGTGGGGAGTTATTGCTAAGACAGAAAGGCTTTTTCTTATATCCTAGACCTATTGTATTCTTGTTGGTTTGACCATGATGGTCAAGAGGTGATAGAAGACCTTTACCTTGTAGTCCTAGAGGTCCTTTTCCAATATATCCCATTTTTGTGATCAATTTATCCCCTGGTCCATATGACTTAGAAGGGATCTTAGGAGCTTCAACATCACATTTTTTAACAACTTGAGATTTGGGTTCATCTTTGTATAGCCATGCAAGCACAGCTTCATCTTCTTCAAACTCATGTTTAGATACTTATTCTACAAAAAAATTTCCTTTATGTGCTTCAAGAGGTTCTTTAGACTCTCGTTTGGACTATTTTAGAGTTTGTCCATAAGACTTAGGTGAGATAGGGAGAGATGTCAAAGATAAGAATGGCTCTATAGTATATTCTACCATACCATTTTCTTTGATCTTAACCTCTTTAGCAATGTCTTCCATCTTGGATGTTGAAGCAATAGCTAGCTGCTTAGTGAAAGATTCTTTGTTATTAGGAACAAGTTTATCAGCACTCTCTTTCAATGTATTGCAAGTTGTATATAGATCAGTTGGAATCGTCACCTCTACTCCTTCATAAGGGAATTTCAAACACTGATGGTATGTAGAAGGAATAGCTTTCATTTCATGTATCCAGGGTCTCCCTAGAAGGATATTGTAAGCCAAAGGTAGATCAAGAACTTGACATATAGTATCTCTGATGACAAGACCTTCTCTGACAGGTAAGACAATTGTTCCTTTGGAAGATCTTTCTTGCTCATCATATGCTTTGATAGTTATCTTCTTTCTAGGATCAATGGTCATTTTTGAAAATCCCAATTGTGTAATCAAGCTAAAAGAATAAATTTTTAGACCAGTGCCCCCATCTATCAACACACATTTGACACGACAGTTTTGGATCAAGACTTCAATATGCAAGGGCTGGTTATGCGAATGACTCAAGGATTTATCATCTTCCTCTAAAAATGAAATATACTATGGAGACATAAGATGACCAACCATAGTCTAGAACTATCTAAATCAAGGTTATCAAGGACATTGGATCTATAAGAATTTGTAAATAGAAAATATTGAACCAAGATCAGGAGGTTGAAGAAAAGCACAAGAGAGAAAATATGAATGCAAGGATGGATTGAATAGATCCAATGAATTCACCTTCAAAATTGATCAATGATTACATAATAGGCCTCCTTATATAGGAAAGGCAATAAGAGAGAATGATAAGGAGCTGATAAGCTATCACCTATGCTAAGTGTAATCACATGTCCACCAAATGTGGATCATCCTCCAATATGCAATAAAGTATGTGCATTGGGTTAGGATGATAATGTGATAAGAGCACGAAAGGTAGATCTCACACACAACAAGGTATGTGAAGACAACTATCACACCAAAAGTGGAATTTCTCCTACACCATGTGCTTATTAGATGTGCACACTCCTAGGTGTCTCAATCACAAACTACTATGCAATGCATTAACCTAAGTAAGATTAAGTAAAGTGTAATTAGGAATAATTAATTACACCAACAGGATCCAAGCAAAGCTTTGTCTAGAATGGTTCTATGAGCTGGAGATATCCGAAGCAACTCAAACATGGAGATTTTTGCATTTGTGTGTTGGATTTGTTGGACAATACTGTATGAAGTAGGCCTTATGTCTTTAGGATTTGAATATTTAGATGTAGCCTTCTATTTAGAAGCAGATGAAAGATTGAAAGGCACCTTAGGGACATTGGATGAATTTGGTATTTGTCCTTGTAGGTGTGCCTGAGATTGTGATCAAGTAATTTCATTAGCTGATTGATTTTCTCTATCTTTTCTTATAATTGTGATGACATTGCAACGCTCAGATAGACATGGTTCAACCATATTGATGACAGCATTGTTTCCAGACTATGCATAATTGACTTTAGCACCCATATTAGGCTGAGAAGAAGAATCTTCTTTACCATGTTTAGGAAATGGTTCTTTGAATGTTGTATGATCATTATTGCTCTTATGATTGTCAATCGTGATGTCTCCATTATCAATTTTGTCTTGTATGATGTGCTTCAAGTGAACACAGTTATTAGTCTTATGACCTTTATTGTGATGGAATTCACAGAAATCGTTCTCTCTCCACCATTTCAATTTAGGTTCAGGATCAAAGACTTTTATCTAAGGCAAGTAGATGATTTATTTCGCCAATAGAGTTTTCATGGTAGATTCCAAGGATTCTCCAAGAGGAGTGAATTTGTGATTAGGATCTGTAGCCCAAGGTTTATAATCAGATGACTTTTTGTTGGACTTTATTACTTTAGCTTTGGAAGCTTTGATGGCTTGGGTACCAATAATGAGATTGAAAGCAGGTACCTTAGATGGGGCACATATATTATCAACAATGCCATCTGTAACAACACCTTTATTCTTGTTCCAATTTTTGTTCTTGTCCTTAGAACTAGATCCAAATTCATACTTGTCATTTTGAAGTGTGATATCTCCTTTTTTCACAAGTACTTTCTCAATTTTGATCGCATTATCTACCATCTTATCAAAAGATGTATGATTTTGCATTTGTAAAGGGTAGTTGATTCCTGGAACAAGATTGTTGATGAAGATTTCCAGCTTCTCAGTTTCTAGAATGGGTCTATCATATAGAGAAAATTTCTTCCTCCATCTCTTGAAAAATGTTAGGAATGGTTCACCTAGATATTGTTTCAGATTGCAGATGTTGATCATGGTGACCGAATGTTGAATATTGTAGGAATATTATTGATAGAATAGTTTGATTAACTCCTTAAAAGTTTTGATAGGTGGAGGCATTCTAGAGAACCAATGAATGGTTGCTCCTCCCAGAGATCAAGGGAAAAGATGCATTAAGTAAGTTGGTTCATGCATGAACTCCATAGATTGAGTACAAAATTCTCTGACATGATCTTGAGGATTAGAGTTTCCATCATACTTATCATATTTAGGCATCTCCACTCTTTTAGGGAATGGCGGCATGTACAAGTCTTTATCAAATGAAAAAGGACATAAGGCCTCCATGGAGAACTCCTTAGGTTCCTTTTCTTTCTCAAGTTTGTTAAGTTTGACTTGCATGGCATGCATCTGTTTCATCATAGCCATGATAGGAGTTTCTTCCTCATGTGTAATGATATCTTTAACATTAAATTTTGGAGGGAGTTTAGCTCCTTGATGAGCTAACTCTAGAAAGTAAGCCTCTTTGTCTTCTTTCAAGAAATGCCTCATCATTATCTTGAAGTCATCATCATTTTGGTATCAAGCAATTTCAGAAGGTGTAGGTTCTTGATCTATACCATGTTGAGATTGATGTCCTTGAGACCTATGATGTGTCCCTCCATGAGACATGTTAGGAGTTTTAGGACTCCCTGGATTAGATTGAGGTGGAGTTTTTTTATTACCTCCATGAGTTGATGGAGGGGGTATATAACCAGTTTTCAATCAAAAATTGCCAAGACCGTTGTCTTCGTAAAGACCAAAATTGTAGATTTTCTCAAGAGTTGGACCTATGTGAGTAGACAAAGTTGTGGTGTTAAGTGCTTCTATGGATTTCTTATGCGAGGAAGCTCTAGTTTCCACCATTAACCTTGGGTGAAGCAAGAAAGCAAGATGAAGACAACTGAAGAATGACTTGATTCAATAAGATCGAATGACGCAACCTTGTCAAGATTGAATTGATTGAAGATTAGATCAGTCGTAAATGAAGGATACTGTGCCACAGTAGTGTGGGTAGATGCCCAACAAATGGTGGGCATGAGCTCACAACACTTAATCATTTTAGTAAGAAGACTAAATTTAAAGATAATTTTGACAAGGTTTTGACACAAGATGAAAAAGACTCAAATCGATAAATCAGAAGACAATATTAGACTCAAGAGCTCACTTGAGGAGAATGATTGAATTTGTTCTAGTTTTTTCTCTATTCCTAACACAATGATTTATTCGACAGATTCTAGAAATAGGCTGTAAAAACTAAATCTCTGACAATTTTGACCACTTTCTAGCAATTTTTCAAATTTTCTCAAATGACTTTCTGTAGGATCGTATGACAGTGGGTATGCTCTGAAATGATAGTTGACAAAACTCATATGACAATTACAAACCTCGCACGATAGTTGATAGCAGGATTTTGACTTTTTGCTTTTGACTGGTGGCAAAACTCGTGCGACACTATACAAGTTGTCATACGACAATACAGGGGTTCTGAAATGACAATTGCCAAAACTCGTACGACTTTCTGACCTTGTGGGATGACTTTTGACTCCAGAAAGGAATTTTACTTCAGATTTTGCAAAATTTTGGTTTTCAGTTTCAAATTGTTCACAAATTTTTCTGTCCAAGTTTGAAGATTATTTTGGGATCGTTCATTTTCGGTAACCAAATAGATAAACAAGCACGCAAAATAGTAAGCAAGTGATTCCAAGCACATCTAAAAATAATGAACAGGGGACAAAGCAACCTTACACATGAACAATCAAGTGACTAAATGTGCTAATCCCTAAGAGTGCTAATTGTGTATGTTCCAAAAAAAATTTCAATAACGCACATATTCCTAGAAAAATGAAAATTTGGCCTCACTAGGGTTTGTAGTAATGGTCTGACTCTATAAATTTTGTGATCTCAAGAAGGTGAACTCCAATCCAGGCACACCAGGGTTTTGACACAGTCTGAGAAATTAATCAATTAAGAGCTGCTAGGGAGATTTGATAGCCCAACAAGAGACCACACCTATGAAGATTTCCTCCACAAGGATATTTATATAGCGGTTGTTGCTACCACAGCGAAAATGGCTATTACCGCTTGAGGTTTTATCCACGTGGTTGACCCAATTAAGAGAATGTCCACTATGGTTAACCCTCTCTAAAGGTGACTCACAAAAGGTACCACATGGAGATTGGTTCCAGATTCAAGGATCTAAGTTTCTAATACTACCCAAAAAGGGAGTAGAGCATAGTCCTATAGCCTTTTCACTTTTAACCAAAACAAAGCAGACAGATTAATTCGACACGCTAAGACCAAGATTATCTCACAAAGATCTATGACATCAACCGCTTATGATCTATCAACCTTCCTAGAGAGAGAATGTATCAATCAAAAGTTGAAGACACATGAATCTAGTAGAACGTGAGACTCTCTCAGTAACCTCCCTACCTACAAGGGGATCCTTCATCAAGAAGAGCTTCGCATGCATGAACAAGCAGAAGAAGCCCACTCTCTCAAGATCATCCACAAATAGTGTTCATAGGGCCTATTTACTATGTGTAACAGATATGCAAAAAGAAAATCTATGTTCGTTTTATAGCCCAAAATGAAGTCTGTGATATGAAAGCAAGAAAAGTCACACAAGCTTGACACGTGAGAGTTCGTTTTAATCCAAATCAAAATGTTATTAGCTAGAGAAGAATACTTGAATTCCTCGCAATGCGCTTAGTAGATTTTTACCTGTTTTAGCAATTTAGTTGTGCTTTTTCCAATCAGATTCAGCAAATATCAGTCAAAAATAGAAGATCTCAATTGTTAGGGTTAGCTGTTAGTCCAAATCTGAAAATCAAATCTGAAAAACTACCAAAAATTTTGAAACGATAATTGAATCCTGGAGTTAAAACTCGTACGACAATGGGTTACCTCCCAGATGATAGTCTAGAAACTCGTACGATAGTGGGTGTCTTCTCATACGACAATCAAGCTTCCAAATGACAATGTGCAGCTTCTGATACAAGCCTCAATAAGATCACTTGTCGTACAACAGTGGGTACCTCCCGGTATGACTTTCTAACAAAAGTCGTATGAAATTGATAGAAATTGATAGAATTGATAGAATTTGAATGGAAACCCATTTCAGGGCCCCACGGTAGGTGTCAAAAATGTGTGTGAATTTTGTACCTAGTTGTAGACACAACACTTCAGTAAAACATTAGAGGTTAGCAAAAATCAAAATCATGCAATGAAATGGAAACTATGCTAACCAGGCGATTTACTACCTTCTAGTAAGTGTGAGTATGATACTCTCATATCAGACTGAGACCAGTGACAATGCAACACTTAAACAAAGGATTTGAATGCAAAATATGAAAGACTATGAATGCAAATTAAGCTATATTTTTTGTATTTTCTATGCAATAATATGAAATATGTATGAATCTAAGCTATATGAATGAAATGGAATGCATATTTAATCTAAGAATGTTATGAATGATATGAAACTATGATATGAATCTATGCAAAGATTATGATCAACTATGAAAGATCTCACAAATCGCCTGTTGCAAGTGCTCAATCCTTCAATCGCCAATTCGCCAGAGTAATTGTGCAAAATTGAGTGTTGATAATTATGAAGAGCTGAGCCTTGATTTTATAGAAATCTAGGGCTTTGAGGATGCAAGAGAAAAGCCATAAATCACTCTTGATAAACTCAACTTGATTTTTGAGTTATTAGGAAATTAAGAATAATTAACTCATAAAATCATACAAAAGCAAAGTTTTACTCAAAATAGAGTTTTAGTTCTCTTTTTCAACTCATCATCAGATGTTGAGTTTCAATTTTAAAATTGATTGTTAATTTTTAGTTGCCTTATTTTCTGATTGTGCATGATTTAATTATAAATTAATTAAAAATAAAGTGATTTATTCTCAACTTAACTGATTTTAAAATTAAAACAATTGATTTATGGATTAATCAATTATTAAATCAAATTTTTTTCTAAAATTATATTATTAAATATTGACAATTGACATGAATTAATTAAATAAGAATTTAATCAATTAGTCATGACATTTTAGATTTATTATCAAAATTAAATAATACAATTTAGGAATAAATAGAATTAAATGTAATTAAATAATTAAGTGGTAGTATTAAATTAATTAATTAAATATTCATCATATTCAATTAATTAACTTTAGGATAAATAATGACATTTATCACCAAATAATTATTAAATTAAGAATAATTATGATAAATTAGGAATATTTCTAGGAATATTTCGCGATGCAGAATTTAGGATAAAATTAATTTTTTGATAAAATGATGTGCAGATATGCCTTGGGTTAGGACTTTGATGTCGATTTCATTTGAATTTGAAGATGTAGGAGGTTAATGAACCTATAGCCCATTTTGGGGGTATTACAGGGTGATATGCCAATATTTTCTAACAATAAGGGGGCAATTGTGGATTTTAAGTCTTAACTCTCATTACATTTTGAAATGAATAATTTTGGGGCTAGTGGGTTCATTTTAGATATGGATAATAGAAGATATAGAGCTAATAGAAATATTTTCTAGGGATAGAGTAAATATGTTGTCTTTGTTACACCATGACAAACTATAGACTGAGTGTTCATATTTTTTGAAGACTAAGTTGTCAATTAAGAAATTTCTAACTTCACCTACATAGATGGAGGGTATGTTGTGTTTTCATCATGTTATAGTCTTGGTATACCAAACATTCCCCAAGAAATGGAAAACTTGAGCGTATTTATGTCTAATCATGACAAAGCACTAGATGTAAGATATAAAATATATATAAAAATATCTATAAAAAGATATATTTTTATATCTATATGGGTGGAGTGTAATGTGGGGGTGTGATGGGAAATGTTGTGGACATAAATTACCTCCTAATCCAAGACAAGGAGATCCCAATTGATTAACTGAAAGGAGATGATCAATGCAAAGAGGAATCAACTGGTTATGGATAAAGAGGGAAGGGAGATCTAATTTCCTAATTATAAAGTAAGACAAAAAATTAGAAAGAGTAGGATAAAAATGAAACACTTACCTTGAAATGTAGTAGATCTAGAAATACTTGTTTTCTGGTGTTTGTATTGAGTTTCTAGAAATTTTGCAACTAGATCTGGAACCAAAACACAGAGATAGAGAAAACCCAAAAATATTTTACTTTTCTGAACCAGGTCGACCTTGACCCAAATGAAGGTCGACCTTGACCCCTTTATGTTGACCTTGACCTGCATTGGTCCGACAAAAATTCTATTCACGGATCCTGAAAGTTTTTCGAAAAGGATATCTGAATCTGCTCTGTAATTCATTGTTCCGCACCTGCACCTACGAGAAAAATGGTTTTGTTGTTTGGATGGGGAGCTTGCCTTAGTCAAACCCCAATTATGGAATTAACCTTGAAATAGAATTGAAATGGACAACGCTAGCAAGTAGTAGAAGTAGATCTAACAACGAAGCTATGATATTCAATAGATATGCAATTGTATTTGAAATGTAAACAAGTATATTAATATGAAAGCTTAGACTCAACATCAAAAACCATAAATGTAAATCAAAACCTCCATGATTGTATGCTTGGAGTCCACCTTGAAGGAAGAAATGAATAGATCTTGAAGATGAACAAAGGATCTTGAAGGAAGATCACACCACCATGATGGATAGATCTAGGGTTTGAATGATAAATCTTGAATGCTTAAACCAAATCCCTTCAAAGGCTTGAATGCTTGAATACTTGATCTTCAATGGAGAACTTGAATTATTGAATGCTTGAATATAGATGATTTCTTGAGTGCTTGATTACTTGATCACTTGATGGAAAACTTGATTCTTCGATGGAGAAAATGAGAGGAGGAGGCTTCCTTATATGCTAGTCTAGGGCACAAACTTCTAGAGAGGCCGACATAGGATAAATAAATTTCCATTAAGCATATACCCTTAGAAGTGGACCTAAATTAAATATAATTTAATATTTTACCATTTCGAAGCCTGAAACAGCTGATCTAAAAGCAAAAAATAATTCTTTCTGAAACCCGACATCCAGAAACCTTTGAAATTTGAAATTTGGACCTTAGATCAAGGTCAAGGTCGACCCTGACCTAGGTCAGGGCTGAGGTTGACCTTAACCTAGAAGGTCAACCTTGATCCTGAGGTCAAGAACCTCAAATTCACAGAGCAGGATGCTAGAAACAGACAAAAGAGAAGTGGAAAACAAGGCAGGACAGGGGAAAAAGTCAGATCCAAGTCAAAGACCCATTCAAGGCATTTAACATGACCCCAAACCACTTACTTAGAGGGCTAAACCAGTCCTAAATGGAAGTGCTTTCATTTTATGATGATACATTTAGCCCCCACTTTAGCAAGAGTATGGACTTAATGCAAACTCTTGGTAAAGTTAGAAGAAAAGACTCCAATGGATCGCAACGAGGTAAAATATCACTTAGTTGAGGACATGATCCCCCAGGCCAAGGATTCTAACTCAACATACACACACGAGGGTGCGAAAACAAAGAAAATAAAGACAAAGCTAAAAGACACCAAAAAGAAGGGTTAGTACAAAAACAAACCCAAATCAACTAGCAAAGGAAACCTTTCTAAGAAATGCTTCCTATACTAATATCATATTTGGAAAGCTATCATAAAAGCATAAATGACTACATAAGAAAGACAAGAGCAACACTATAAATAACATAGCTTCATGATCTAATCCTACTAGTATGAAAGCGAAAGAGAGAAAAGAGAAAGAGTGATTACCTCACCCAGTAAGATGCCCACCTTACCATGAATCACCAAGGAGGGAGAGCCCAACTGGTAGCCAAACCTAATAGTTCACCCCTAAACTGCACTCTGTAGTTGTAATGTATCTTTTGACAGCTTTTGAAATACCCATAGATCCACATTCTTGTATCACTATGGAATATAAAATGTGTGCCTCTTCAGGATTTAGCAGCTTATGTGTGTTACCTTCCGAGGATTTAGCATATTTGAAATTGAAAATGCGTGTCTCTTCAGGATTTAGCAACTTATATGTGTTACCTTCTGAGGATTTAGCATATTGCAAAATGAAAACTATAGCATAAGGAATACCCTATATATGCCCCCTCTCCTTATCGTCGATACCTACTAGACAGGATAAGGAAAGAATGTTGCAGAATAAACAAATGCCACTAAGCTAAGGAAAGTAGATCCCTAAATAGAGATAAAGAAGAAAAACCTTGCCCCCCAGGGATGAAAGCAAGGGATACATTTGCAAAAAAAATGTCTTTAGAAAATATATCATGAGAACTAGAAGAGAGCTAAGGATGATTATGAGCATAATACAAAACCATAGAGATAAAAGATAGAAAGAATAACTAATTAAGCTCAAAACAAAATGCATGCTAAGAGCATAATGGATCCTATAGAAATGGAAGAAATACCTCTTTCCCCCAATCAAGAGACAAGAGGAGAAAAGATCTATATTATAGAAGAATGAGGGGTATTCCCCGTATCGAAATTATGAAAGAATTATAAAACCAAACGAGAGTGAGATATAATTCCTAAAGCAGCTCTTTCTCTAACATACATCTTGAAATGCACACAATCAGCAAGTAAATGTGTATTGCTATAATGAAAAGGACATTTGTACTTGGAGAGAGAATCTTTTGGCATAGGTTTAAATATTTCTTTCTTAGAATTCATTAACTGGACATACACCTTCTTAGCCACATCTTGAGGAGTATCAGGGTAATCTAAGGAAGGTGTTGGAAGAAGAACATGAAGAGGAGGGTGACGATCAGAATCAACCACCTTAAATTGAGATAGCGGAAAGACAAGACCACACATATCCTATTTAGGGGATAGATGAATCAAATATTTAATACCATGTTCATTAACACCAAGCCCTAAACCCTTATAACCTTGTTTAGCCATCATATTGTATCTTGTAGTGTACATATCTTGTAAAGCTTATGCAGGAGGTGATTGTTTACGGTGATCATGAGAAAAGGTTGTATAAGGTGGAATAATAGGTTTAGAAGAATTTTCTTTTCTCTTCCCTTTAATATCATCATGGATCGAATAAGAAGGGGAAGGTAAATCAAAGAATTCTTGCACATTTGCATCATGAACCATAGTTTGAGCCTTATCATAAGTGTGGGAAGAACTAGGAATAGCAAATGGAGAATTAGGAATAGGAAGGATAGGATTAGGATTAGGAAGATTAGGAAATGGTGTATCATCTACCAAATTCTTCACATAATCCAAAAGAGTAATAAGTCTGCCACATAAATCCTTAATGAAAGTTTTGAAAGTAGGAAGGCTAGTACTAGTCAAACTCATAATAGCATAAGCAAGTGAAACATGAAGAGTGACAAACATAATGAAATGGATGATAGTCTCATAAATATCATAAGTACTATAAAGAGATGCTAAGAGGAGAATAATGAGAAAAATAAAAACACACCAAAGCATCTTAAGGATCTTCATAGTGAATGAAATGCAAGAAATGTTTTTATATTTTGTAGAGTATATAGATTTTTATTTTTATTTTGAATTTTAAAATGCAAAAGCATAAAAGAAAACTAATTGAATGATGTTAAATAGTATGTGTGCCAAAATGAATAGTGTGATATGAAAAGGTGGAATATAAGATCTACTTCTAAATCCAAATTTTCAAGGGAGGGATCCAAATTGATCAACCAAAAGGTCAATACACAAAAGAATCAATCTATGGAGAATATGAATGAAGGAGAAAACCTTATATTTTTTCTATGAAGAGCATATGCTTGAAGTCTAAAATAGATGAAAGGCAAATACTAACCTCAATATACGAAAAATCTGGAAAATGCTAATTTTTTATGTCTTTGTATAGTTTCGAGCAATTCTGCAACTTGTTCCAGACTGGAAATGCCGAGACAGAGAAAACCCAGGAAAAAATTATCTTTCTGGAAGCAGGTAGTCTTTGACCCAGATAAAAGGTCAAGGACTACTTCAAAATTTTGAAGGTCATCTTTGACTTTGTTCACGAATCTCAGAAGTTCACTAAAAAGGGTATCCAAATCCAAGCTCTGATTTGCAGTCCTGCACCTGTACCTGCAAGAAAAAATAGTTTTTGTTATTTGGATGGGGGGTTTGCCTTGGTCAAACCCCAATTTAGGAATTAACCTTGAAATTGCATTGAAATCGTAATATGCATAAACAAAGTAAATGGAACTATTCACCTTGCTTATGTTGAAGTCCTTGTAGAGGATTCAAATCCTTGAATCCACAAGTATGGATGCTCCAAATGAATGTAGGATGTCTCAAATCAATCCCCGCAATATCTTCAGTTGCTTTCTATGCTTGGGGTGAAAGAAGTTGTCCTGGGGGGTCTCAGTGATGAGGCCTTCCTTCCTTATTTTTTTGCATTTTTCTATCTCCTTTTAGAGTAGGGTTTTTTCCCACTGGGTTTTCTCTATTTCTCCATTTTTTAGAGATTTGGTTGTGCTGGGTACCTCATTAGGCCATGTTGTTGGGACCCATTTTTATGCTTTCAGCACTGTAGTTTCCTTTGCTTTCTTCTTGCATTTTTTGTAGCTGCATCGTTGCTCATCTTAAGGGGGGGTGTTGGAGTTAAGTATTAATTATGTTAATTAATCTTTACTCCCTTCTTAAGATGTCAACTTCCTTTTGCTTTAGTTAAAAGCACATGCACTAGTTGTGTTAAACTCATGCATTAGTCATGTAATAGTTAAACTGATTGTTACATGCACTAGACTTTGTCTTTCAAGGCTTTCGATCTCCTTTATAAGGATGATTCATTGTACATTCAATTCATTCATTATTTGAGGATATTTTATTCTTCATATTTTTGAGTCAAACCCTTGCGCTCTTCTTGTCTCTACTTCCTTGTAACAGGTTTTTGTATGCAGGTGATCTTCAGGTTTTGTGGATTTGTATTGCTCAAATCCTACCCTTTGGTTGTCTGTATTTTTCTGATGGTGTTTTTCTGTAGGATTTGAGCAATATAAATCCACAAAACCCGAAGATCACCTGCATACAAAAAACTTGTTACAAGGAAGTAGAGACAAGAAGAGGGCAAGGGTTTGACTCAATAATATGAAGAAGAAAATATCCTCAAATAATTAATGAATTGAATGTACAATGGATCATCCTTATAAAGGAGATCGAAAGCCTTGAAAGGCAAAGTCTAGTGCATGTAATAATCAGTTTAACTATTACATGACTAATGCATGAGTTTAGAACAACTAGTGCATGTGCTTTTAATTAAAGAAAAAAGAAGTTGACATCTTAAGAAGGGAGTAAAGATTAATTAACATAATTAATACTTTACTCTAACACCCCCCCTTAAAATGAGCAACAATGCATCTACAAACAATGCAAGAAGAAAGCAAATGGGTCCCAGTAACAAAGGCCTGATCAGGTACCCAAGTATAAAAGAGAGTCTCTGAAAAGTGGAGAAATAGAGAAAACCACATGGGAAAAACTCTACTCCAAAAAGAGACAAAGACTAGTCTGAAGGACTGAAGAAGCCTCCAAAACTAGGAATGTTCCAAAAAATAGGAACAAAGATGAACATGTACAACATCACTAAAGCATGAAGCTACAAACTCTGTCAAGAAGAAACTGATGATCTAAAGATCCTCCATAGAAATATGACCAGGTAGAGAAGACTGTAATCTGCATGAGTGCCCTCAAATGACACTACTTGAATCAGGAGGCAAACAAAGGCAAACACCTGAACTCGAAGATACAGATGGCATAAACACCAAAAGCCTGAAGAGATGATCAATTAAAGCTGGAAGAGTGCATCCAAAATAGGAAAGAAAAGAGTGTCCATATGGTAAATGATCCATCTCACCGGAATGCATAGGTACCCAGTCACTGCAACCGCTTAGTACATAGGATCAAATACTAAATACATAACTCACACAATCAAACCAAGGAGGTAGTAGAACCAACAGTAGAAACCCCCCCATACTTATGACAAGGGAGTAATGACAAGTACACTGAGAAGATCATCCAATATGAACTGCATGATGAAGATGAATCTGGAACATCGAATGTGCAGAGAGAGTACAAACACATATAGAGATACCTGAGGCTAATGTCATGGAAGGAACACTCACTTGAAAAAGGTAGATGGCAAACAAAGGCAAACATCAAAACCCCCCTTGCACTTTATAATGGAGTGCGAGTACAATAGCATGAACATGTGCAAGATCCCATCAAAGTAATAGAATGGCACTTTATCTCAGTGCATGTGCATAAAAGAATGCTACAAAAGTGAAGTATACACTGCTCAAAGAAGATCAAAGGTTTTTGAACCAAAAGAGCAACCTAAGATGAGCCATCCCTCAAAGGGAAGAGATCCCAGGACCTGTAACAACCAAGATATCCACCAGACTGCAAAAAAGAAAGAATCTAAATAAAATGAACCTAGAGCAAAATCTGAAAAAATGACTCATAGCACTAAAAATCTCTCTGAACAAGCTTTCCAACGATATATCATTTTCCAAAAACGGAGTCCGGATGTGCAAGATAGAGCTCCCAGAGTGAAGAATAGAGGATTTGGATTTGACAGAGAAAAACACCATCAAAAAAATAAAACCAGAAAAAATAACCTCCAGATCTGGAAAGATCTTAGAATCATTTTTTCGACGATATCTCATTTGCCAAATTTTGACATCGTATGCTCAAGATATGAGCAAAAAACCAACATCTACGCTGGAGGTCCCAAAGGTGTCTACAAGGATCTGAGGATGGGTGACGTCAGAAAAAGGACAAAATCACACATGAAACCATCAGATCTGAAAAAATCTCAGAAAGAGCTTTCCAGCAATATCTCATTTTCTAAAAATGGAGTCTGGATGCAAGAGAAACGGATCCCGAAAGGCAGGAGGTCTGAAACACCACGATTACAGAGAACATCTGACTTTGATAAAAAAAAAGAGTATCAAAATGGAAAAATCACAAAACCATACTAGCAAATTCAGATTAGGCTCGAAATCATCTTTCCGATGATATATCGCATGCCCAATTACGATCCCGTATGCTTGAGATATCCAAAAAAAGGCCCAGGCACCCTTAAAAAACTCAAAAAATGAGTAAAGGGCTGATGTCAGCAAACACCGAGCCGAAAATTGACGGCCAAATGATCGTCACAGCTCAAAGGCACCCGGGGCTGAAAAAGTTAAGCCCTGGTCACATGGGTGACTAGGGGCTAGAGCCACGGGTGGAGCGCGGGGCGGGAAGAGCTGGGCAGAGCACAGCATGGGTGGCAGTTCTAGTGGCGGCTCCGGTGGCAGTGGCGGCAACGGCGGTTTGCAAACCGCAAGCGGAGACCACTGAGGCCGGTGGCGAAGACCGGTGGGCGGAACCGGGGTGGCCGCTGGGTGGCGCCTGGGTGGCCGCCCCACCAAAACCTTTTTTTTTAATATATTTTTTGAATCATCATACTATACCTACCTTGGAGTGCGTGCCAAGGTCGTACAGCCCTGGTACGCAAAAAAAATTTGCCTCAAAGGCCAACTTGTCAGAATTTGACAAGTCTTATATGGATTTTGAGTATCTCAAGCCTTCCGAATGCAACTGTGAGGTTCGTTTGAGCAAAAAGTACTCTAAAAAATAATGATCACCTCGAGATCCGTGTCGAGGCTGATTGCAAAAAAAATTTCTCACAAATTCCAACTTTGTCCAAATTGGACAAATTTTATATGGATCTTGGGGTTCTTAGACACTCTGAATGCAACTGTGAGGTTCGTTTGAAGCCAAGATATATTTTTTTTGACAGAGAAAAACACCATCAGAAAAATAAAACCAGAAAAATAGGTCCCCCCAGATTTGACAAGAAACCCTCTCTGTAAAAAGTGCTAAAAAAATTTATTTTATTTTTTTTGCAGGCAAAAAAGAAACAGAAAATAACATCCTACAGAGAATACCAAAAGCTCTCAAATCAGAAAAAAAAATTCCTAATTTGAATCCTTCAAACGCGAACAAGCTGTAGCAGATTAGGCTCTGATACCATGTAGGATTTGAGCAATACAAATCCACAAAACCCGAAGATCACCTGCATACAAGAAACCTATTACAAGGAAGTAGAGACAAGAAGAGGGCAAGGGTTTGACTCAATAATATGAAGAAAATAATATCCTCAAATAATGAATGAATTGAATGTACAATGGATCATCCTTATAAAAGAGATCGAAAGTCTTGAAAGGCAAAGTCTAGTGCATGTAATAATCAATTTAATTATTACATGACTAATGCATGAGTTTAAAACAACTAGTGCATGTTCTTTTAACTAAAGCAAAAAGAAGTTGACATCTTAAGAAGGGAGTAAAGATTAATTAACATAATTAATACTTTACTCTAACAAATGGCATTAGATCTTCAACACCAATCTTGAATGGATCTTTGCATACGAATAGGCTTGGATGAATGTGGATGGATAAATCTTCAAGGGGGCTCCAAAGAGATCGAATCCTTCAATGGCTAACAATGGATCTCCTTGATGGATGCTTGAATGCCAGGCTTGAGGATGAATGAATGCTTGTTTGCTTTCCTTCTCCTTCTTGCTTGCTTGATTGCACTTGAGAGCTTAAGAGATTATGAGATGAGATTGCTTGATTGTGGATGTTCTCACAAAACTTGATTTTGAGATGGAGAAAATGAGAGAGGAAGGCTTCATTTTATAGTGATCTAGGGCACAAACCTCTAGAGAAGGCCGACATTGGAGAATTAAATCCCAATTAACCTTAACCCCTAGAAATGGACCCACATTAAATGCAATTTAAGGATTTACCATTCTAAAACTCGAAATGGCCGACCCAGAAGTAGGAAAATAAATCTTTCCGAAACTTGACATCCAAAAATCATGGGACCTTGAAATTTGAATCCTGGGTCAAGGACAAGGTAGACCCCGCCCTAGGTCAAGGTTGAGGTCGTTCTTGACCTAGGTCAAGGTCGAGGTCATCTTTGACCCTCAAGTTCATCTTTGACCTTGAGGTCAAAAACCTCAGGACCTCAATCCAGAGTGCTAAGAAATGCAAAAAGATACTGAAAATAGGTGGAGAGAAGCAGAACAAGGGGAGAAAGCCAGATTCGTGCAAAGACATGATCAAGGTGCTTAACATGACCTCAGACCATTCACTCGAAGGGCTAAACACTCTTAACATGGAAGTGCTTCCATTTTAAGATGATACACTAATCTAAGCTAATCTTAAGGAAAGGAGGCAAAGCATCCAACACCAAAAAAAAAAGAGTTGTCTATCGCGGGTTCACCAAAATGTAAGATATAAAAATATATATAAAAAGATATATATTTTTATATCTATATGGGTGGAGTGTAATGTGGGGGTGTGATGGGAAATGTTGTGGACATAAATTACCTCCTAATCCAAGACAAGGAGATCCCAATTGATTAACCGAAAGGAGACGATCAATGCAAAGAGGAATCAACTGGTTATGGATAAACAGAGAAGGGAGATCTAATTTCCTAATTATAAAGTAAGACAATAGATTAGAAAGTGTAGGATAAAAATGAAACACTTACCTTGAAATGTAGTAGATCTGGAAATACCTATTTTCTAGTGTTTGTACTGAATTTCTGGAAATTCTGCAACCGGATTTGGATCCAAAACACAGAGACGAAGAAAACCCAAAAATCTTTTGCTCTTCTGAACCAGATCGACCTTAACCCAAATGAAGGTCGACCATAACCCCTTTATGTCGACCTTGACCTACGTTGCTCCAATGGAAATTATGTTCGCGGATCGTGAAAGTTTGTCGAAAAGGGTATCCGAATCTACTTTGTAATTCGTTGTTCTGCACATGCACCTGCGAGAAAAATAGTTTTTTTGTTTGGATGGGGGGTTTGCCTTGGTCAAACCCCAGTTTTAGAATTAACCTTGAAATAAAATTGAAATGGAGAACGCTAGCAAATAGTAGAAGTAGATCTAACAACGAAGCTATGATATTCAATAGATATGCAATTGTATTTGAAATGTAAATAAGTATGTTAATATGAAAGCTTAGACTCAACATCAAAAACCATAAATGTAAATCAAAACCTCCATGATTGTATGCTTGGAATCCACCATGAAGGAAGAAATGAATAGATCTTAAAGATGAACAGAGGATCTTGAAGGAAGATCACACCACCATGATGGATAGATCTAGGGTTTGAATGATAAATCTTGAATGCTTGAACCAAATCCCTTCAAATGCTTGAATGCTTGAATCCTTGATCTTCAATGGAGAACTTGAATGCTTGAATGTTTGAATATAGATGATTGCTTGAATGCTTGATTACTTTATCACTTGATGGAAAACTTGATTACTTGATTCTTCGATGGAGAAAATGAGAGGAGGAGGCTTCCTTATATACTAGTCTAGGGCACTAACTTCTAGAGAGGCCGACATAGGAGAAATAAATTCTCATTAAGCCTATACCCTTAGAAGTGGACCTAAATTAAATATAATTTAAGAGTTTACCATTTTGAAGCCCGAAACAATCGACCTAGAAGCGAGAAATAATTCTTTCTAAAACCCAACATCTGGAAACCTTCAAAATTTGAAATTTGGACCCTGGGTCAGGGTCGAGGTCGACCCTGACCTAGATCAGGGTCGAGGTCGACCTTGACCTTGAGGTCAAGAACCTCAAATTCACAGAGCAAGGTGCCAGAAATAGGCAAGAGAGAAGTGGAAAATAGGGTAGGACAAGGGAAAAAGCCAGATCCAAGTCAAAGACCCATTCAAGGCATTTGACATGACCCCAAACCACTAACTCAAAGGGCTAAACTAGTCCTAAATGGAAATGCTTCCATTTTTCGATGATACACTAGACAACAATAAAGAGAGAATTCAAGTACTTTTAAGGTACTGCATAGTATTCTATTTTCTATTAAGGTTACTTAGAGCATCATGGTGATCACTTGTGGCCTCTTGGTGGTCCATTGTAGCATAGTGATTGGGCACTTGTAGTAAAGTGAGATTTGTGATACTTGTGGCAAAGCTAATGAATACTTGAAGCACTTGGAGATATAGGGGTTCCTTGCCTCAAATTCGATAGGAGATAGGGAAAAACAAAATATCTACCATTGGTTATATATTTATCCTATTTGGTGGTGTTAGTAGTTGGAGGTGGCAACAAGAGTGGTCGCTTTGTCCATAGTGAAGGTAGAGCACGTACCAACTATTCATACATATAAGGACGTAATATAGATTCAAAATATATAATTAGATGTTCAACTCTAGGAGCAATTCAAATTGGATGTGACAATCAAAGTATCATCAAATTGGTAAATAACCTAATATTCATGAACAAATGATGCATATAGATATTAAGAATCATTTTATTCATGAAATGGAGGATGGAAGAGTGACGTTTGAAAAGGTTGATACTTAGGTGAATGTTTCATATAAAAAATTCACTTCACCTTTGCCTCATGTAGTGTGCATATGAATGTGGGACCCATGGCTAAAACCATAATGCAAAGAGCCTGCAATGGAAAGTATCATTTGACCACCACCATATAAAATTACTATTGAGCTAGAGTCAAATCAGCATTTAATTCAAAAGAGACAAAACCTTCATGCATTATAGGAGTGGAAGTGGATTCCACTTTCAAACCATGACATGGAGTTGTATGATGCAATAGAATGTTGTAACTTGTCCCAAGTTGATAAGAATTCACAACTTACTCTGCCAAGTGGATTCCACTTTCAAACCATGACATGGAGTTGTATCGTGCAATAGAATGTTGCAATTTGTCCCAAGTTGCTAGGAATTCACAACTTACTCTGCCAAGCGCATACATAAGCATCTACAAGCTAATAATAAATTGTAAACTCAATCCAATGCCACAATGGCATATGCAATCATCTGATTGGGGATACATGCCAAGATATTGCTAGCTTGTATAATGTGAAGGGGTTATGAAATGCAAATGCAACCTACCACGTGCTTGCCACCACACAACATAATGAGGAGTAGAAGTGGGATCCATGCTGAAAACTACAATTTCAAGGAAGTGTGCAATGCAATAATACACTACCATATGTTTGCCATCTTAGTAACCCAAATCAATATACTTGATGAAAATATATAAGACCAGCATACATCATGCAAAAGAATGTGAAGAGAGCACATGGTGAAATCAAATATTGTCAAGACCTGTTTGTACTAATAAACATTCTCTAAACCATTTAGAGAATGTCAACTTAATACAAGAACAACACCACATAAGATAAACTAATAGATCACAATGCAACAAGAAGATACATGAAACTCCAACGAAGACCTTAAGTTGAAGCACAACTACAACCACAATAACAAAGCAATCATAGAGAATAGCAAGTTGGCAAGAAAAAGGGGCCAATAAGACAACAATGCACATGGGAACTTGGCTATAAACTTAATTGAAATAATCTAGACAACCAATCAACAATAAAACGGCTTACTATGTCAACAACACACACAAAGGGCCAAGGAACATAAAGCTTGAAGTTTTAGCCAAAAACAAATAAAAGGAAAAAAAATGACAAACCAACAAGGCTAAAATCCTATAAATGATTAAGCAAGAAGCTTTACTACCCCAATACACACGTCGCACAAAAGAACAATATTAACAATGTACACACATGTTGCACAAAAGAACAATATTAACAATGTACATAAAACACCAAGAAACATTGGGGTTTGAGCAAAAAAACACAAATAGAATAACAAAAAAACTAACAAATGAAAAGGGCTAAAATCCTTTTGATTTTTAAACAATAGAAATTCACCCCAACACATTTTGCTTAATATTAACATTCAATGAAAACCTTATGTTTCAAATACCATATTAAATTTAATGGCTACAATATGTAAGGTGAAAGAAAATTTACAACACTTCCTAGTAAAAGTATTTATGTTTTTTATATATTGATTATAACAGTTTGCTTGATAAATTTGTTGATTAAACATGAGAAATTATTAACAAAATATATAGCACCCAACTTCTCTATATAGCACCCAAAATGTCCTATTTATTATAATTATTAATTAATTATAAAATAAATTTAATTAATTAATAAAATGAAATACAATGAATATGATATTTTTTAATTAATTAGTAATTACCATAAACAGTTTGGGTGCTGTACAAACAGTGGTCCTTCCAAAGACCTCCCTTACAAGTTCAAGGGCTACACCTTTTCAAATAAAAGACTGCTTTGTTAAAACCTTACTCATGTATATTAATAACATAATAATGTTTCAACTACTCTACCTTCTTTTATCACTTTAACTTTTTAATATTTTATTTAAACTAAATATTTATCATTTATTCAATTGATTAGACTAAATATTATGAAGACGTTCATTTCCAATACACTGAATTGGCCTAGTGGTGGAGGTCCTACCTAATGGTAGAAATCTTGCACACTTGAAAGAAAGTTTCAAGTTAACAAGCTCAAGTTCCATAAATGTAACATGGAACCTGCAAGGACTGGATTATAAACTATCCATAAACCCATATGTGCATTCCTAACCCTTTTTGGGGATGATTAAGGTGATTTTATAAATATTCTTCCTTAAACAAAAGGAAAAGCTCTTAATTATTCAGTGTAAGAAATTAGTAGGAAAATGCACTTTTACCCTCCTCTCTATGTGAATTGTGTCCAACCATGCCATTACAAACTACTTTTAAAATTCCTCTACGGTACTGTTTCTATTATATATCCCGCACTACGCTTTCAATCTTACTGTCCGTGGGGTTAGGGCGCTTAGTAAGTACTTTGTCCATACTCACCTATTAACAGTGTCCAGCACGCATCTGTGACAAAATCTATTGGGCAATGTTTTGAGTGGCTACAGTGAGGCATCTTAGATCTGGAAACCAAAAAGCGTTTCAATCACAACTTTCTTCTGGATGCCCAGCTGGCCACTACCTCAGCTTTCATGGGTTGCTAAATTTAAACCAAGAGTAACACACCTATATCACGTAAAGAGTATATCAAAAGGTATAACGTCAAAATCAAAGCTGCCGTTGTCGCATCAATGGCCATGTTTTGAACCACTTAACGTCAAAATAGATGCTTTGAATGCCAAAACATAAGTACAATTTCAAATGAATGCTTCAGCTATTGGATCCGATTTTCTACTTTACCACTGGTCCCTTTTAAGATCAGATCACGGGATTTCAGATTCCTTCTTCAATATCCAAGAAAAATCATAAGTGGGCCAAAGTCCAGTCATGGACCGAGATAATTGACTATCTTTTGTTGTATGACAATCAATATATTCAGAATAGAGAATTAGTAAGCAGAAAAATGCAAGTTTGATGATTGCTACTTATAAAAGAACATTATCAAACTTTCCACATCATTTATCAAACTTTCCACATCATGTCAATATATTTCAAATCAATTGTAGAAGGGTCTAGAAAAACACACTATGATTCATAAAGGATAATATGATAATATCATATTTGTATAATGCTAGAAACCGATGGGATTTCATTCAGGAAAAATATTCCACTGAAGGAATTGGAACATGAGTAGAGACTAAAACACTACCACAATGCCATGCAGCGCAAGACAGAATGGGTTACAAATTTACTTCTCAGCTCACTCATCAATCTTACATTACCAAGCCCACTATATCCAATCATTGACAAGTAATATGGATTGTTTAAAATGACAACATAATTCCAGCTAACAATACTTTATTAGCCAATACATTCTGCAAAGTAGCAGATCTAATAAACAAGATCACACACAAAGGAACCAGTTACAAATTACAGCAGGAATGCCTTGATACAGGATTAGGTTGTCTGTTAATGACTATTGCTCCCCACCTTCCTCAAGCTTGGAAGCATCTTTGATCTCCTCTCCTGCATCCTCCTGGAAGTGTTTCACAAAGTTCATTAAGTGTCAATCTACGCCTTACTCACACAATGAAATTGTAAGACTAACTCAATGCACAAGGTCACAAACCTGCATGTCTGACGTCCATAATGTAAGATTGTCACGCAGGAGCTGCATGATGAGAGTACTGTCCTTGTAAGAATCTTCACCTAAGGTATCTAATTCAGCGATTGCCTCGTCAAAAGCCTGCACGATCAAATTGTCCTTAAAAGCAATAAAAAACACATAATCCAAATCCAAACAATATCACTGTAAACACCTGGCCTTCTCATTCTCCTTAGTATGAATAAAATAGGTGAAAATCCTGTAACCAAAGTAGAATCAAAATTGAATTATTGTCCTTTTGAAGACTACTAGAACAGATTTGTATAAATTTCAAATTGAATACACAAAGCAACATTATATAACCTCAAAAATATTAATGTAGCAAGATAATTCTAAAGCCATCACAATGCATTTGGTCGGAGTGTTAATTATAGTCCGACAAGAGACTCTCCTAATCTGTTGAACAACCATGCACCGTATGATCTACATCTGGCTTGATACTAGATATCATATTTTGAAAAAGGGTTTGCAAAACCTAGCGAGTCAAAATTTTGACTTGGATTCAGAACTCGGTAAAATCAATTTGGCATGTTTATTAAAATTACAAAATTACAGAATTGATACAAGATCACTCAAAAGTCAAAACAAGATCAAATCAGCTGAAAATCAGTGCAATGGGAATCCAGGATTCAAAAGCACAAGAGCACGGTTCAGAAGGTGAAAGAAAAGAGTATAACCACTATGACTGAATAAATACATCTCAAGCACCCAGTGTCTAAACCTGGTAGAACTTCTGATCTTCACCAATCTAACTAATAAGTTCACATTCATTTAAGAGCAATTTTACAGCCACTTAAATATTGATATGGGTCCATTGAGATGACAAAGCAACAACTGATTCTTGATACAAAAGTAGAAATCACTAATAAGGTAGATTGTGAACTGTGGCAACAATCAACGGTTCGCAGTCCGACCTGCCGTCCTAACTACACCCCAAAATTTCAGTACTCTCAGGTTCGCCCTACCGGATTACCCGATAACAAAAGAGGATCAGACCAGCCACAAGTCCCACAAACATTGCAAGGACGGATGCCAATCTGACCTGGCATGTGAGAAAATGAAGCAGTGCTTTGCCAGCATGCTGCAACGTTGATGATGAAGCTTTCCACAGAAGTAAAGGCTTCCCAAGCTGGCTCAAAACTTGATTCTCATCACTGTAACCAATATCCTCGACAGAAATACCTAAACTTTACATCTAGACTGAAAAAAAAAACATTTCCTCCGAGGAGAAAAGTAAAAAACGTTTCAAAAATTATGTTTTTCAATATTGTGAAAGATCGACTCCCAAGCCAACACCTCCATAGAATGTATTATCACAAGATGACTGATTGTAACACTTGTCATAATTACAACATGGATGTGGGTATGAAAGAAACCCACAAAAACTTAGTATCATAGAGGCATCTAAGGAGTTACTTATAAGCCTTAAGAGTTATCTGAGCTTGGTTTCCATGGATGAAGACAACTCTGTGGGAGCGAGGGTTTCCATTAATAAGGACGTATTTGGCGTAAAAGTTCTGCCTACCGACATTCAAATTGCATACGACTACCCTACAGGCATCAAGACCTCTCATTTCCTCTAAGCCAAAAAAAAACATACAAAGCACTCATTTTGTTCAACCTAAAAAGCAAGAAACAACAAGTTCCCTGCAATACAAAAATAGCTCTTTATGGAAAATAGTAATGCTAAAGCAGATCCAGCTTACAAATTCTCAATAGGGACAAAAAGACATGAACCCTAAAGCGAAAGACGCCAATGAAAAATCCAGATCCATAAAGCCAGCCAAAAATGACAATGAAAAAAGAAGAAAAGACGCACCGTTTTAGCGAGGGCACAAGCACGATCTGGAGAATTCAAAATTTCGTAATAAAATACAGAAAAGTTGAGCGCCAGGCCAAGCCTAATAGGATGCGTCGGGGTGAGCTCTGCCACCGCAATATCCTGCAAAGCACCAGGCCATCACAAACCAATACAATGACTTGCGAAACGAAAACAAATTAGGTCTCAAAAAAATAGGACCAAAAAAAGGGATTACCTGCGCAGCCTTGTAAGCGAGCAAGGTGCTCTCAGCGGCCTCCTTGCGCTCCGCTCCGGTCTTAAACTCAGCAAGATAACGATGATAATCGCCCTTCATCTTGAGATAGAAAACCTTGGACTCGCCGGTGGTAGAGGAAGGAATGAGATGCGAGTCCAGGAGGCGCAGGATCGAGTCACAAATCTTAGTAAGCTCGGTCTCGACCTTGGCCCTGTACTCTCTTATGCTCACCACATGTTCATCGTTGCCGCGGCTCTCTTCCTTCTGCTCAATGGACGAAATGATGCGCCACGAAGCCCTGCGCGCGCCGATAACGTTCTTGTAAGCCACAGACAAAAGATTGCGCTCCTCCACAGTCAGCTCCTCCACTTCCACTCCCTTAGTCACTTTCTCCATAAACTCCACCATTTCTTCATACCGCTCCGCCTGCTCTGCAAGCTTCGCCATGTACACATTTTCCTCGCGGGAAGCCTCAACGGGCGACATCTTACAAATGATCACCACACGCGCAAAGAGAATCACCTATTTCCTCCCCGGATTCGAACCTGAGACCAAACCCTAACCAGTCTGAGAATCAGAAGAAAAAAAAAACCTGCGACCAACCGAACGCCAAATCAAAATGAAAAATGACACAGACCTCAGCTAAATATAGCGAGATTGAATCTACCTGAATTGTTCGCTTTCCCACTAAATTTCCCGCTAAATATAGTGACGCCTGCAATGTCAATCTCCAAAGGAGGGCTTAGAAAGGGCACGAAAAGAGCCTGTTATAATCCAGAGCCGTGTGGATTTCTACCGCCACGTGTCGGGAGCATCGCTCTTTGTGGCCGCGAACTCAGCCGGTTTTCCTGGACCCGTTCCCTGTCGTAGCCGGTAGCAGTCATTCGTTGGAGCCAGTTGTTTATTGGTGTTTATTGGGTGCACTTTTTGCACCTAATACATTATTCAATTTTTTTTTTTTTTTTTTTTAATTTTTGAATGGTCACTTAGTTAGGCCTTGTGATAAATTTATAATTTTTTAATGTTTTTTATTTTTTGATTTTTGTATGGTCACTTGGCCAGGCTTTATGGTAAAAGTGGGAATTATTTAGTATTAATTTGTTTTATATAATCATTTATAATCGTATTGATAAGTTCAAACTTGTTTGAATTTTTTATGCCATGTCCTAAACAATGATTCCATTTTTATTGAATTAGATTTCCTCTAAATAGAAATATAGTACATACTTGTTTTATTCCATGGGCGTGTATGAATGCCAAGGATGAATTCATTGATTTGTTTGAATATAAATGTATTTGATGTTTTTGCTTTTGTAATGTGGAATAAATACAATGCACCTAAAAGTTATCGTTACATAAATTTGTTTATTGTATGATGAGTGATTTAAATGTATGATGAGTGATTTAAATGTATGATGTCATGTCATCATTTCATGGGGACTTTATTATTTTTTAATGAAAATATCATATACTTATTTGACTTAATGAGAGTATTTGACTTAATGAGAGCATTGAATCTTGTATTAAATTAGGAGTACTAGATAGATGATATCCCAAAATTAGTTAGGCAAAGTTTGGAATAAAATAATATATGGCCTTGTAAAGTAAAAAGAGGGTGGTCTTATAAAGGAAATAGTCATCAAGATGTCGATTGAGTAGAATAAAAAGGAAACTATAATAATTTTGTTATAATGTCAATGTCAATGTTTAGGGAACATGGGTGTAGAGGGAGGGACTGGGCTTATCCATCAAGGTTGTTCCATCCCCTATGGTCTTCTAGCTAATAAGAGCAGCATTATTATTTGAATTTTAGATCTTGTTGTAGTTTTATGTGTCCATTTATGGCAATATCGCAAGAGCCAAGTAAGGAATTGCCCATTTCAAGAGGGGTCGTTCACATTATTGAGAGGATGTAAAAGAGTGATGCAAAGGAGAGACCACACATATTTGTGGCTAGAAGTCAAGGGTGGTGGCTAGGTCCAACTAGAGGATTGTCTAGTCAATAGTGGTGGAATGGTCGCATCAGTAATCCCCACAAGAGAATTGAGCATAGGAAGGTGAAGAAGGCAAAACCTTGGCCATAATATAAGGGTCTCCCCCCATGATGAAGAGTTTCAATACCACCTTCCTAGCTTGAATGAACCTCAATATATATAAGCAAATTAGAGATCACCAATTATTTGGAGTGAATCACAAAGTTAGCATCTAAACATAATAAGTTAAAAAAAAAGTAGAACTTGTATCTTTCTAGATACAAAAAGAATGTACAATCTAAAAGCGTGACAAATCTAAGAAAATAATTCCCAAAAACAAATGCCTCATCACCAAGATAATTGTGCCAAGTAAAGGGTTCAAGTCTAAGAGGTTGAACGAAATGATGGATCTAAAGCCTAGTATCTTTTGTGTGAGCACAAAATGAACAAAAGGTGTAATAGGGTTTTTAACTACCAAAAACATAATCTACTTGTATTATGAAAAGGCCATGATGTGTCAAATGGATTCTACTAGGAAGGCCCTATTATAGCAAAGACCAAGTAAAATGGGCAACTTTAGGCTTTGTCATCACTTTCCAAATTATTTGAAAATACAACCCAGATGCAATTGAACAACTAAAAAGACCCCATAAAGTTCAATTTTTGTATCATGGGAAGATAAGATAAAAGTCACTTGTATCTTTTCTTAAGAGTGTAATTGTGGAAAGGAGTATCACCAAACAATTTATATCAATTGTATTCTACAATTGATATTGTAGAATACAATTGCCTTCGTTATTGATTGATTCTACAATAACAATAGGGTATATGTATATATATTGAATAGGCATGTAATGAATAGACATGACCGTATATACTTATGGTCATGGCACATCCAGGACAGACCCTTTCGGGAGTTGATCATGATAGGCGTCAAGATATCCGGCACATCTGGGACAGACCCTTTCAGGAGTCGATCTTGACAAGTTATTACACATCCAGTAATAACATAAGCAACAAGATATCCGACACATCCAGGACAGTCCCTTTCGGGAGTCAATCTTGAAGCCTGGTTAACTATTTTCAAGATCATCACCTTGAAATAGTAACCCAACACGCATGAAAGATCGTCACCTTTCATAATATAACACAAAATGAATGGGCCCATAAAGTCTACCATGACTTCCAATACTTCGGGACACAC
This sequence comes from Chamaecyparis obtusa, assembly GCA_027943335.1. Classification (NCBI taxonomy): domain Eukaryota; kingdom Viridiplantae; phylum Streptophyta; class Pinopsida; order Cupressales; family Cupressaceae; genus Chamaecyparis; species Chamaecyparis obtusa. Next base: position 196,878 of record BSBK01001079.1, read on the forward strand.
AATTTTAATGTAGTCTCGTCATGAAAATAGACTTGAATATCATGATCTCCGCACAGTCGGGACACACAATTAAGTAGTCTATCATGATATGGTTTCATTATTACACAACCAGTAATAACAAGAGTCAAGATCTCCGCACAGTCGAGACACACACTTAAGTAGTCAATCTTGACACTTTGGTTCACTATTATCAAGTGAGGAAGGCTTCCACCTTAAACTTGTCTATCAAAGACAAGAATCATTTAAGATACAAAATGATAGATCACTAAGGCTGAAAACCTCTTTTCAGCTAAGACTTTATTCCTCAACATCAGGAATACTTCCTCTGAATTAATATGACCATGATCCTGGGTTGCCATCTTAATTTGATCTTCTAGCTTCTCCCACTGACATGAAAGCATAGCCTTCTCACATGGTAATTCATCATAATTCTCTGCTACAGTTTCTTGATCACTAAGTAACCAACAAAACATGGTCTACTCCCTCTGAATCAAGATCTTCGAATGTCCACTGATGCAGATCCTTCCGCTTTCTCTTCTGTCACGGAGGCATACCCTGTTTACATGCTCATCTCAGTGTTATTGCAGGATGTGACTCCATACCTTTCTTCCTGATAGAATCGATGTCTCATACATGAATAATCTGAATAAGGTTGCTGACTCACATTGACTAGCATAGGATGCATTTTGATCTTTTTCAAGGCCACAACATTAACACTCCCTCTTGGACTTGAGGGAAGATAATAAAGACCTCTAGTATGATGTTCATCTCAATGAACTGTAGTTTCAAGATGTATGAATTACTTCAATCAGAGATCCTATCCATGTGCATCTCATCTATGATTCTATCCACAAGTTTCCACTTCTATAGCCTCAGAATTGTTTCACCTTCAGCAATGATCTCCCTCTCAATCAATATGATCGATTTTGTCACAAGTTGACTGAATCATATGCTCCCTCTGAAGCTCAAGTTCATCAATTCTTAAACTTTCTGAAGATGTCAGGACTCCCTCTTAACATACTTTCATCCTTTTATATTCCTTTTCGTAAGGTGAGCCCATACAAAAAAATATTTTGAAGAATCCATCTCGCTATAGTCCAAAGGTTGTACACAAATCCACGAGTACTTATTATGAAATTTCACTGTCGTAGTGTAATCAAAATCTGGAGTAGTGTAGTTGTAGGAGCCTGTCAGTGCCACATGTGCAACGGATCCTGCACTCAGCAGTCCATAGGTACTTGTGATCAAAGAATCATCCTGCACTTATTATAGTACAGAACAACCCTGTATAATGCCTTGATTGCATCATTCTTCTTTTTCTACAAGAACATTCTTGGAGACAAATGAAAAGATCAAGGCAAATAGCTCTTATAGTACAAACATGAATACATATAAGAAAATGACTACAAAATTATAAAAAATTTAACTCAAAGATGAATACTTATCTTAAGTTTCAAATATTTCTTTCTTTAAAGTGAGCCCATGTAGGAAATATCACACATGAATTAAAGGATAGAGAGACTTATCTCTTATTGCCAAATATGTCATCCCTCTGGAATCTTCTTCCACTTTTAGCTTTTGAACACCACCTTGAATATCACAAAGTGTTGCCTCAATGAATATCAATGAATATAAATTCTTTGGTGTTGCCTCAAGGATCACAAAGTGCCTGGAGACAATGTGCTAAAGTATGTGATCTCAGTCCTCCTGAATTCAGGCACCGGTCAAAGCATATACACATCTGCTCTCGGTTGTACAAGTTAAACACAAGAATTTCCCTCACAGATTTTACGCATATTAAAACTATTGTCTTTGTCTGCTAGTCAATTATGATGTTATGCCTCACAGCATCACACCCTCAACAGAGACTTCACACATAATCAGGAACCCGTTCAGCAACTAATGTTTAAGTGTAACACACATAATTACTTAGAACTTGATGTCATAAATAACTATGTCTGTGTAGATGCCTCTTCCTTCATTCTCTACTTATGACACTTGACAATACTATTGGATTCGATCTGTTATCCTTCAGTACCCTGTGCAGATCTCATAACCAGATGACAACATATTGGATACAAAAGTGATCCACGACATCTCACATCATTTGAAATGGTATCATAGACTGGTTGAAGACCGATATGTCTACAGATTTCAGATTGGAGTTATTATCTCCATCAACAGCTATCCTTTGGTGTATCAATTCCTTGGCTACCGTAATGTCTCTTTGAACTTAGTTTGAATAACAAATTCAAGTCTTCGATGCTCTCTATTCCCTTTGTTCGCTGATTGCTTGGTTTATTATCCCTCCTCCTTTAGATTCAATGTCTCACATTCTGAGTTTTGTGGAATGGATGTTCATTATTGAATAGGAGGCCTGAACATACATTTATCCTCTTCTTCTAATAGTTGTCTGATATAGATTTCATCTGCTCATTACTAAGTATATATATTTGACATCAATGTCGCTGTGTATTTTTATCTCCTAATGCAGATGCTTAGGAATTATATAATTAATTTTAATATTGTTGCTATTTCTGATGGTCCAATTTGATATACTCTAAATGAATCGATCTTATATATGCACTTAGTACATTAGGATTTCTATTAAATCTGATAAGACTGATTTCAAATGATCTTGATACTCAATAGCTTTCCCCAGGATTCAAACAAATCCAAAGTTTCCCCAAAATGAACCCGGTTTATTTCCTTATTCCTTTCATCAAACAATTGTTCCATTTCCAAATTCCATAATGCTGGCTATTAATAGTTTACGATAGCTTTTTCCTAGTCTCTTGTTTTGCTCAGTATCGTATTGCTTCTAATTCGATGTATGATTCTGAAACCAGTATCATCTCTGCTCCTCCCTTTGTAAGTTGAGTTCTCTCCTCTTCTAATAGCCAATGAGTGTGCATGATGTGAGGAGTCGTATTTCTTCCATCAGGCCCAATCTTAACCTTTGTTAATTCATAATGCTCTTAAGGTAATATTCCACTATATGACATGATAGTCATTAACGTGTTGTTCAGTCGCAATGTTAATTGCTTAAGGCTCCTTGATAAATATTAAAGTCGTCGCTAATGAGAAATTGATTCATCGACACCCACTGCCCCTTGCATCATTCTCTAATCTTTGCAGAGAGAATCGAGGATTATTTTCTTCACCAATTTTGCCGACATCACCTTCCACTATGGTCACTTTGGTGTTCACTCGAAAATCTTCTGTTACCATTTTGATTCATTATATGATCGTTGCTTAATATTTCAATTAATATCGGACCAGTTGTATTAGACAATCACACATTGATCATCGGTACAATGTATATTTGTCCATCCTGAAGTCTTCAACAGAAAACATGAATCGAGTCTCCCGTATGCTATCTATATCCTTCCTTCCTTATATAGTCGCCAACTCTAAGGACATGCTAGTGTGTGCAATAATCTGATGACTGTATCCTCTGAGCAGTATTGTTTCTCATATTTCCTTGTTTCAAGATTCTTATTTTTGTTGTGGCCATTCATGTTCAATCTATCCATAAGGATATGCAGTGGGCTAGGAAATTACATTGATATTTAATCGCATATCCGTATTGAATGTTTGTTTGTCCTATACTCAATGTGTCGTCTATATTCGGTGCTTTTTATCTCGTATTGGTTAGGCTCTGATACCATGTTGTGAAAACTGGATCATCCAATAGAGATAATACTAGTGTGATATTGTAGAATACAATTGCCTTTGTTATTGATTGATTCTACAATAACAACAGGGTATATGTATATATATTGAATAGTCATGTAATGAATAGACATGACTGTATATACTTATGGTCATGTCACTTCATTACATAACTATTAGTTAACATATCTTAACCAATAGTTTATTCATACTTTGTATAATATATATATACACACACACACACACACACACACACACATGCATATTAATATATACTTACTTTTCAATTATATTATATAGTATATATATATAAATATATCTATATTTATATGCATATCATGATTGTCTCGTCGTTTATTAAACGCGAATGAACAATACTTTAACACCACCAAGGCCTAATGCAGCATAAATATTTTGTATATGTGTTGAGAAAACATGGCCTCAATCATTGTCTAAAAGGCTTTCTAGTCCAAATGGCTTCAACTATACTTTTCTTTGGCATAAGGCCAAGAAAACCAAGTAGAATTGGCATTGGAGTAAAGGTCATAGAGATGTCCAATTCTTTTTCGAAAAAAAATAGGCAAGTGCATCTAAAGAGTAGCTATCAACAACTTATATTGAAACAAGATGATGGGAGACCAAAATATAGATTATTGGTTGATGGATGATGCATTTTGAAATTCATCATCATTTTATGGTAACCATTTCTTGATAGTTATCCAAGTCTTCCAAGTGCTTTTTATCACAACGGTGCCATTGATGTTAATAGGTGTTAGAAATGGTGTTGCAACCTTGCTCTTAATGTTAGGAATACAAAAAATACAATTTTAAAACTTTGAAACTAAAAACCTCAATTCATGAGTTGTAGAGATTTTATTTACAAAAATAAATAATTTGGGTTGTTTGACATCGTGTTAATGGATGCTCAATTCCTATGTCTTTTTGAGCTCTGCAATTTTTTAAAAGGGACTCCAACAACCTATCATATCAAAAGTTTTGGCTTCTCAACTAGTAATTATGGCCTTCGAAAGTTGGGCCTCCCATATTGGATATGTAAAAACATCTATGAAACATAAAAGTGTTTTGAGAGGGAATCACACTTATTGACCAACTTATGACACATTTGTGGCATATTGTGAACCATCTTTAATGGAGATAATGTAACCAAACTAGAAGTCTCAAGTTGGTGAGTGGGTTATGATGAGCCTATGGTATATGGAAGGAATATGTCATTTTTGTCATGTGAGATCATCTTGGGATTTAAGAATTGAATTTCTAACTAGGGGTTTGGATGTTATATTTTAGATGTTTCTAGCTCATAGTTTTAATTACCATTTGATCATTTATTGTGTTTTTATTCCTATTTATAGGGTGCTTGAGATGGAGATTTAATAGCAAATTTTGTAGGTATTATTTTGCGACCGAAATTACTCTAAAAAACTAGTTGGCGATGTTCCTACAAAGACTTCGATTCTGCAAGTGTATTGTAACCTTTGATTACTAAATAATATGTTGAATTGCTTTGGAGTGTGAAGCTTTTCTTTGTAAGGGATTTTCTCATGTAAGTCATTGTATTATGATATATTACTTTTACATTTATTTGCTTATAATTATGTGTGATTTGTTTAAATTTTACTACTTATCTCATATCATAGATTAGTGTAGGAAGCATCTTATGTACTTCTAATTTATTTTGATATGTATAAGAAAAATTGCAAGTGAATGGATACCAAAACCCTTCTATATTGGATGCCCATAAGATAAACCAAAAGAAATACAAATTCACAACAAAAAATTCAAGACTTAATTGTCATCTCATGCTCTCTTAGCACAAAAATAAATGCCTAAATTATTAACATAAATAAGACCTTTCCCACATTAAAGTACCTAAAAAAGGACACATACATAGTGGATCCAATCATAATCTAGTTTCCCAACACACAACCCTACATTTCATGAAATATAGAAACAAAACTTTATCATCTAATCCAAATCTAGTAGAAGTGTTTAGTTGATCCCTAAGGCCTCCTCTCCTTATATTTGTGCTTTTTTAATTTATTTCTCAAACTCCCACACCTTGTAGTTCTTCAAAAAAGTATTATTTTTTTTTAGAATTAAAACGTATGTTCCTTTCTTTATCAATAATCTCAATGATTATGTATACACCCCAACAAACTCACATACATTATAGTGATTGAATTACTACTAAATGGATAATTGTGTATTATTTTATGTTATTTTAATCTTCGTGATTCATTTGTGTGCATCTACTTTTTCACTATTTGTGCCTTTAAAATCTAGTTGAAGTATTTGTATGTTGTCCTAATATAGTCTTTATGTAAATGTCACCTTAATTGCGAATATTGTGCTAGTAATGTTTTTAAAGTTTTTTGGAGTGTAGTCTAGAGACTTTTCTTTTGGAAAATTCTAGCTTTTATTTCTCACCTTTTAACAATATAATTAAGTTTGAGGTTTTTTTAAAGGATTGCACCAAGATTGTTAAGCTTCTTCTAGGTTTATATCACCTTTAGTATAATTTAGGAAATTGAAAACTTATAAGATATTTAAGGCAACTATTTTCATTGGCTTCATTGCATCAAATAACTTATAAGCTTCAATACTAGAGTATTTTTAGCATTTAAAAGTTTATGCAACTCAAATTTCACTATTTTTGAGAGTTGGGTTCATTCTTCTTTATGGTTTTCTTATTGTTCTACAACTTTATTTTATGTAAATTTTATGCATACAAAGGCTAGGTTTTATGCCCTTCATGTCATGATTATCTCAAGTGAATGCAAATGTATGAGCTTGCAGTAATTATGTGTGTTGGGATGTTGTTAGCTCATTATTGACATTCACTGTCATTTTGGGAGATACTTCTACAGTGATTATTGTACCCATCATAGAGTCAGTATATAAGTCGTATAGATTTAGAGTGCAATCATGTGGAAGTTCATGAAATATGTTGGAAGTATATTCTTTTGCATTAGGTAGAAAACTATGTAGTGTGCAAGTTAGGCATAAATTTTGTATTATGTGAGCAAGGACTTCATTGTCATCATGTATATCCATCTTGGGGATCCTCTTTATATTTAGAAATGTATTTTAGGGAGTATTGTTCCTCATCTTCCAAACTAGGCCATACATACTGATCTACATTTGTATAAAGTTGAGCAAGGAACAAAGGACCAATTTTTTGGTCACTTTCTCATTGAAAATTATCATGTTTATGGACCTACAAAACCATGGGCTAAAAACCACCTAAAAGGTGGCACTCATATTATCTCCAATCAAATATTCCCTATGACGTGTCAAAATGCACACTAACACGTGTAACTCCATTTTACAGCTCATTTATGTGTCCAACACATTTTTACATTTGCTATTTCAAAAGAGACAACTTTCAGAGACCATGAATTATGAACTGGGTTTCCAATGGATGAACTCTTTGAAGTGTCAAAAAGCTTGTGACGTGTTCTATCAAGCTATAACCCACTAAATCAATTAGAAGCACTCTCAAGAATTTTAGGAGCCTCTAAGGCCTTCAAATTTGACTTCAAAAATGAATGTTTTAATATCTTCAAGTTTAGACATGATATTGCAACAAAATTTCATCAACATACTTATCTAGCCAATTCGTAGCTTTGGGAAAAAAAAATTGGACCGATCCATGCTCAAAATGAAAACTTTTGATAAATTGTAACCTTATTTAAATGCAAGGTTGAGACAATATTTTCCTAAAAGAGGTACCAATAGGTTTAAATATGTACCATTGAATAATTTCATTATAATTCCAGTATGGAAATTACTAACTACAAAATACCCCAGTTGTTTTACCAGTGATGTCAACTACTTGTGCATTGACTGTTGTAATGCTTCCATGTATTCAAGGGTCTAAAAATAAAATTTCATAAGTGAATCCTCCCCTGCATTAGCAATTTTGTTGAAATCTCGTCTTCTTGTGAACAATCATAAAGGGTTATTCTTGTTGAATGAACCATTGGTAAAATGTTCAACATCTTGGAAGGGCAATCAAAATTCTATATTATCTATTTCTATATTTCCAAGCTCCTCCTTATCAACACTTAAGTTATAGGAAATCACACTAAAAATGCAAAACTAATTGAAAGTGAAACATATTGTTTACTACATAGATGACTTTAAGTTATAAGAATTAATATTTTTTTATTCACTCTGGATAAAAGTTGAGGATACAAAAAAAATTTCAATCCTTGTTTGAGTTATCTAAGACCAGACACTACTAAGATATTATTTGGTTAGCCTAATCTTACTAAAAATTAATAGGTTCTGCGCAACAAAGAAAATTTCCTCCTATTTTTCTTACTTTAGGTTGAATGAAGCATGAGAGGGGAAAAACAAACAAAAATTCCAACAAGTATTTGAGTTATCTAAGTCTCTTAAGTGTGGGACTTAATGAGAATCCAAACAAGCCTAGATCTAAGTGAATGAAGAAATTACAAAAAGCTAGATGAAAAAAAAATGGGATGAAAATATTAGCTATAGCACAATATCAAGGTCAATAAAGATAAATAGAGAATTATCAATTGTTTCAAAACAAAGGAAGTGTCACACAATACGTGGAATATAGTGGCATTTCCCAAAGCAGTTGAGGTAACTATAAGTGAACTAGTGGAGTCGCTCAACATTATGGAGCACTTATGTCAAGCGAACTCAACTTGATGTCAATTATCTAGTATTCATAAATCTACATGAGGAAATGCAATGACCACCTAAATAAGCTTTATTATTAAGCCTTATATTATAAGATGCACTACAATAATGCTAATACTTTATTTGATTATCCTAATACAACTAAAATTGAACTAATGACTTGGATTTTATTAGATGGGGAACTTTTTGTAATGAAAAACAAAATTACAATTATAGTAGTAATTTTCAAGCTAACAAATTCCCAAGCAAATTCAAATTTATAATACATGTAACAAAATCTTCATTGAAACATAATCATAATGTGAATATAGCCAATTTGAATAGCAAATAAAAAGAAAAAATAGTGGTTATACAATATGCTTACTCTAAAAAAAGTCATGTTAAAAAAGCAATATAAATATAGTGTAGAAAAATAATAATTTTAAATTATCTGAGATAATATGAAAATAAACATAATAAACTTATATGCATCATCAATCTCAAATCCAATTACAACTAACACTAAAAGATATAGCATTGTATAATTCATTCATCAATATGCATAAAAAAATCATTATACTTGGTTTATGTCCTTATGAAATGTGAAAAAGGAAGAAATGCAAATAAGGCAGATTGCCTCTTCTTTTCAAGATTCCACATTCAGAAGGAAGATGCCCCCAATAGACTCAAGAGGTGAGTCAAGCACTAAATGGGGACAATGATCATTCACTAAATATGTAATTTTTAAATGGGAAATGACAATAAAGTCATAAATGCAAATTAGGAAATATTTAAATGCATCTAGAAATGAAATAGGAACTATACTAATTCAAATATGAATAACTAATAGACAGAGTCTCGAAAGTACTCATAACAAATTTTTTGAGATCCTGACATTGTAACCTACCTTCATGTCAAATCTAAGCCTATTTCCTGATGGTATATATTAGCTGAACCAATCTGTACCCAAGTATATATTGACTATGTCGATCTATACCCTAGGTTTCTGCCTGAAACTTTTAGAATAGCTCCGATTGTTCCTAATTTGCCTGAAAAAGTTCTCCAAATCTATAGCATGTTCCTACACATAGAAAAATAGGGAAAAGGTTGGGTAAAAGGGGTTTGCCTTGGTCAAACCCTTGCTTAGGAATCAATCTTGAAAATGATAAGAAATTGCATAAAAAGGAAAGTATGTAGAAAGGTGAATGTTAGATTCACCTTGTATAAACCCTCATCGATGGATGTTGGAATCACTCATACACATGAAGATGCTTGAATGTGCTTAGAATTAAGGAGTTGACCTTGATGTGTAGAATAGGAATCAAGGGTGTCCTTACAAATGTATGGATCTATGAATGTCACTCCTAGATCTTCAATGTAGACATGCTTGATAATCACTTGCAATGAAGGAGAGATGAATGTGGATAGAGGAAAGGATCTTCTTGATTGATTATAAATTCCTCTACTTGGCCATCATGGGAGAGAGACTTGCTTCAATGCATAAGATCACCTTGGAATGAACTTGAATGAATTAAAGAAACTAAATCTTGGATGTTTTCCTTCAAATCTTGAATCTAATTGCTCAATTGCCCTTGATTGCTTGATTGCCCTTGAAAACTTGATTTAAAAGTTCCAAATCCTAAAAGTATATCAAAATGAGGAGAGATAGGGTGTTTTTATACCTAATCCAATATTTCAAGATTTAAAATTGGTCTAAGCTGACCACTGAATCCTTTTTCCATTAACACCCCAACATAGGGCTTCAAGCCAAATTTGGGCCCAAATCCAAGGGTACAGATCGGTTGGGTTGATCTATACTTAGGTATAGGTCACTTGGTTTGATCTATACCTAGGATTTTAATCTCCAAATTGAAATAGGTTCCAGGATGGTTGAGAAGAAGCGGAAAAAGAGGAATTAGGTTGTCAAGATCAAGCATAACAGACATCTGATCTCGAAATCACCAAAATGATGCCTAATGGAGCATCTAATTATGGGTGCTAACTTTTTAGGATAGTATATTTAGCCTCCACTTTAGCGAAAGTATGAGACAAACTCATGCTCACAGGTAAAGTAGATCAATGTATAAGAATAATCTTATCAAGGTCAAAAACAAAGAAACACCAAGCCCTTGAGTGACTTAAGTCCTCATAAAATCCAAAGCAAAGATAAAAGAAGCATAGAGAGAGAGAGAGAGAGAGAGAGAGAGAGAGAGAGAGAGAGAGAGAGAGAGAGAGAGAGAGAGAGAGAGAGAGAAAGGCATGACCACTAGCCTAATAAGGTATTGTCTTGCTATAGATCATACAAAGAAAAAGCACTACTACAAAAGATGGTATAGATCTACTAACTTAGGGGTCGGTATGATCATATGATAACTCATGTATATCATAATTATATCAAAATGAACTATCATCATTCCCCAAAGATAGCAGAACTACAAGCATAGTGGAATAATGTCATGTAAGAGTTACAAAGAAGATTCTTTTTGGATCAGCATCATGGAGACCAAAAATAATAGGTAGCTACCATTTTGCATCATTCCCAATCAGACAACACAAAGGCGCATTTATGAATAGTGGCACATGCATGAAATAACATGTAACAACATATAGAAACGTAGACACCTAAAATCATTCATATTAATTAAATTTATTTAATTAATAATCCTTGTGATATCATGATTAATTTTAATTAATTAATCATTATTGTCATATTCCTCTACCTATTTAATTGTAAATATTTAATTAAGTTGGGTTCATTGCCTAAAGTATTTAAATCTAATTTGAATACTCCCCTCTTTAATGTATTTAACTTATTTTTAATACATACCCCTCATAAATCCCTTTTTGAATAAATCTCTATTTATTACAATCCCTCCACATCCTAATATTATCCTAAGCCTGGATTAATCTATAACCAATTTAAATTAATCTAAATCCTCACCTAAACCATAGTCTGCACCCATCACCTCACTTGCTAAACCTACTCTCCCACCTAATCATTCCTCCAATCTCACTTAAAAGGTGATTCCTAACCTCATTAGAGCTAATGAGTTGCTCACACATGTGTGAGCAACTCTTCCCAAGGAAGCCACCTGTATCATCTTAAAATGGAAGCACTTCCATGATAAGAGTGTTTATCCCTCCAAGTGAGTGGTCTGGGGTCATGTCAAGCATCTTGATTAGGTCTTTTCATGAATCTGGCTTTCTCCCCCCATTCTACTTCTCTCTCCACCTATTTTCACTATATTTTTGTATTTCCTAGCACTCTGGATTGAGGTCCTAAGGTTTTTGACCTCAAGGTCAAAGACAACCTTGAGGGTCAATGATGACCTTGACCCTGACCTAGGTCAGGGACAACCTCGACCCTGACCCAGGGTAGGGTCTACCTCATCCTTGACCCAGGATTCAAATTTCAATATTCCAGGATTTCTAAGTGTCGAGTTTCAGAAATATTTCTTTTCCCGCTTCCGAGTCGGCCATTTCAGGTTTTGGAATGGTAAATCTTTAAATTGCATTTAATGTGGGTCCATTTCTAGGGGTTAAGGTTAATTGAGATTTAATTCCCCAATGTCGGCCTTCTCTAGAAGATTGTGCCCTATATCACTATAAAAGGAAGCCTTCCTCTCTCATTTTCATCATCACATTTTGCAATCAAGCATCCATCATTCAATCAAGTTTTGTGAGAGCATCCACTTTCACATCACTTCAAGCAATAGCATCCATTATTCATCAAGAGCTCTCAAGGAGATTTTCAAGATCAAGCAAGAATCCATTCAAGTCCTCTTCTCCATCCAAGTTCTCCATTGAAGATCAAGGATTCAAGCATTCAAGCCATTGAAGGGATTTGGTTCAAGCATTCAAGATTCATCATTCAAACCCTAGATCTAGCCATCATGATGGTGTGATCTTCCTTCAAGATCCTTTGTTCATCTTCAAGATCCATTCATTCTTCTATCAAGGTGGATTCCAAGCATAAAATCATGGAGGTTTTGAATTTACATTCATGGTTTTGATTTACACTTACCATTGTTGTGTTTGAGTTTTCATATCAATATACTTGTTTACATTTGAAATACAATTTCATATCTATTGAATTCCATAGCTTCATTGTTAGATCTACTTCTACTACTTGCTAGCATTCTCCATTTCAATTTCATTATTAAGGTTGATTCCAAACTGGGGTTTGACCAAGGCAAACCCTCCCCCCCCAATAAACAAAATCTCTTTTTCTTGCAGGTATAGGTGCATGATTGTGAATCAGAGCTTGGATCTGGATACCCTTTTCGATGAACTTCCGAGATCCATGAACAAAGTCAAAGACGACCTTTAAAATCTCGAAGTAGTCTTTGACCTTTTATTGGGGTCAAAGACTACCTGCTGCCGGAAAGACAAAAGTTTTCTAGGTTTTCTTCATCTCGACATTTCCAGTTCAAAATAGGTTGCAGAATTACCCGAAACTGTACACAAACATCAGAAATCAACATTTTCCAGATTTTCCCTATTTTGAGGTTAGTATTTGCCTTTCAATTATTTCAGATTTCAAGCATATACTCTTCATAGCGAAATATAAGGTTTTCTTCTTCATTCATATTCTCCATAGATTGATTATTTTGTGTATTGACCTTTTGGTTGATCAATTTAGATCTCTCCTTTGGGAATTTGGATTTAGAAGTAGATCTCATATTTCTCCCATTCAATAAGGTGATACAATTTTCAACTTATTCACCACCAAACTTCCTTAAATGCTCCAACTCTCTCTTACATCTTTGTCCCCTTCACTCTTCCCCAAATTTGCTCACACGTGTGTGAGAAATCTTGAGTCACTCAAACCTTAAATGCCCATCTTGTCTCAACTTGACCTTTCAAAATTGCCCTCTCCTCTAGCCCATGTGTCTCCTATGTGGCTCCTATGTGGATGCCACATAGGTGCCACCTCATCTAAGCCATCTCTCCCCCTCCAAAAATCTATAAATAGAGGCCCTTCCATGAAAAATTCAACCAATTCCTTTTATGCGTTGTTATCATGTTAGTTTAGCTCTAAAATTCTATAGTATTTTAGCATTGTTAGTTTCCTTTATTGCTTTCAATTCTTAGCTCACGTAGCATAATATTAATGGACAATGAATCATATTTTCCTTATGAATTATTATTTCCTTTCAAGCTCAATCACATATCATGCTTAAAGTTTAATGAATCTCAAATCTTGCATAGCATTTCTAGTTTAAATCTTCATCTTCATCTTCATCTCTTGCATCTCTTGGAATCCCAGGGGAAAAACTAGTTCTCAATACTAGTTTTTGTGCCATTTTGGGATCTCCTTGGCTTGAATGAAGGTTAAATAATCATAGCATAGCATTGGGGATACTCTCATTGTGTTTGGAGAGCACGTCCACATTCTCTTAAAAAGAGAAAATCAAACGGGGCTTGGGTGCTCTCGTTTTGGCTCAATCGGAGGTGGTGTGTATTGGATTTCTTTTTATATGTTGTATGCATGTTTTTTACTAATTTTTGAGTGTCTATGTGTGCTCCCGATAAGTTAGGTTCAACACATCTACATTTTGGCACGCCCGGTGGAACACCCACCATGCAAATTTGCTCCCTTTTTTAGGGTTTTCAACCATTCCCAAAAATTTGACAAACCTCGTACTAAATTTTGAGAATCCTAGTACAAGTAAAATCATTATGGACCTATTTACTTGTACTAGATACATGTGTAAATCATACTACGCATGGTACTAACTCGTATTGGCCTTCTTTGCATTTTCTCTACTTTTTTATTGCATTCTTTCTGGCCATGTTTTCTCGTACTGCAACCCATGTATACTCGTACTAAACATCATATAATCTTGTACTAGAACTCTATTTTAGGTGTTTTCTCATACTGTTCTGTGTTTTTTCTCGTACAAGTCTGCACACAAAAGTCTCCTTCTCTTTTTCCTCGTATCATAAACAAAGAGCAAGTTTAGGGCCTTAAATATTAATGTTTTTGGATTCTGGTGATTGTTATGGTTTTATATTGTCCTTGACCATATTCTTTGGAAGTTCTAACATGATTTTGTAGGGAATATCACAAAAATAATTCTTGTCAAATCCATCAACACTTCAAACTACTAAAACTTTTGTTGTAGGATGATTGCCAAAGAATCATCTTGAAACTATTAATTTATCTATCTTGTAGGTTGCCTAGGAGATACAAACAAACTTTGTGTCTTCATTAATATTTTTCTAGGCATCTTAATAAAATTTCACTTGTAGTGTTTTGTCAAGTGGTATGGTATTATGCTCTTGTCTCTTCAAGAAAATAAAAAACCTAGACCCATTTGGCATTATACTTTAATAGGAACTTTGGGAAAGACTAGCATGTTTGATGTGTTTGGAAGAAAACAACATTGGATAGGAGAGTATGGTCTTTTCCCCTTGAGGGAAAATTAGAAATCTAGACTCCTCTCATTTTCAATCCATGCTTTTCAATTTCATCCTTTAAATGGGCCTGTTGGTGAGGTAAAAATCTCTCAGAAATGACTCACATGAGAACGAGGTGTTAGCCCACCACTCCAACTCACATTAATCAAATTTTATTTTTGGGGTTAAAGCCTTGGAAGCCGAATGACATTTGAGCTTATACTCGTCTCTCACCTAACACATTAGTAGGGTCTCATGGTCTAAATCACATTTATGTGATTGCTTGTGTCAAGGTGCTTTGTGGGGCTATATGCCTAAATTGAGCTTGCATGGATACAAAGAGTGTGTTTGAACGGAGACCCTTACTAAAAGCCATTAGATAGAAGCTACTCGATTCACCCTCAAAAGTTTGATAATCCAAGTACAAGGAGGATAGTAACCTCCCCAAGACAGACACCATATTGTGCCTTCCTGAGCATTTGGAGTCGGATAATACGACATCATAACTAGAGCCATTGCGTGCTTGGTGATGGTCATGTTCTGATTAGCTCTTGAAGTGTACCCAAGTCTGCGAGTGAGGATTTTCTAATAACATTCTTGTCCTCTAGTCTCAACAATAGTGTCCAGGTTTTGATCTTTTCTATATGCTCTATTTCTCCATTCATGGCTTAAATCCAATCTTCATTCTCTAAAGCATCTTTCACTATCTTAGGCTCAAATTCACATAATAAGCATGTTTGATCTCTCAACTTAATTCTTGTCATGACTCCATATTCTTTATCTCCAATGATTTATTCTGGCTTATGATGTCTTCTCACATACTGTGCTAATGTAGGCTCATATCTCCTTTCTTCTTGTTCTTGATCTTTGGGTTCATCTTGTAGATTCTCTGCCTCATCACTTGATTGCTCGACAACATCCTCCTGATGCTTGTCATTTTCTTGTTGTGACTCGGCATGTTCATGTTGTTGTTCTACATCTTTGTTTTCTGGTTCAAGTATATTACTGGGCTTTCCTTCCATGTATACAAAAGATCTGTAATCTGCAGGTTCTTTCTTGCACTCAACTTCATTATGTTCTGCATATTCATCAACTCTAAAATTTGCACTTTCCACAACTTTGTTAGTGTTAGAATTCAAACACTTGGAAGCTTTGCTCTTAGTGGAATATCCTAGTAATATGTCTTCATCACTTTTCGCATCAAGTTTTTCATTCCTATTGTCCTTCAGTATATAACTGTATGCACCCAAAAATGGTCACCTAGACTTTGGGCCCCATTTATTTGATTTATCAACCTTGAATCATTTTGATCAATAATCAATATTTTCAGCATTATTAATTTCTTAATCAAATCTTAATTTCGATCGTATATTGGATTTTTATCCTATGGGCTAAATATTTTATCCTAAGTTTTTATTTATTTAAAAAGAATAGTTCCTCTTCTTTTATTAAATAAAAAGCCCCCACTTTTTCTCTTATCCTAAGTTGCACAAATAAAGCATCATTCTTATTTTATAAAAAGAGAAAAAGTACTTTTTGTCTCATATGGACACTAAAGTCAACTCTTGTTTTCTCACTGGAGGATATTTGTGTACAAGGATCAAGCTTCCATTTTTCTCCACCATTGATTAAGTCTTTTGCCTCTTAATCTCAATGGTCCATTTCACCTCATTTCTTATAAAAGGAGAACTCTCTCCTTCATTTGCATATCCATCTCTTTCATGCTAATATTATGCTGCAGGTTTTCTAAGTTATTTGGGGCTTATTGAAGACATTCCACATCAAGCTTTGAAGACTTGCTTTTCATTGTTGCATCTCATTTAGTTGCATAGTTCCTTTGTTTAGTTGCATAATTATGGCATATTAGCTTAGTTTCCTTTTATGCAATAGATTAGCTTCACATAGCTTAATTAGGGGAATTGTAATCCATTGCTATTTCCTTTCATAGTTGCATTGTACTTTCATTTTGATAGATTAATCTTGCATATTCATATTAGTTTGCATTGCATTGCATATCTTGATTCCATTTGGGGATATTGACATTGTTGCCCTTGTCTTTGATTTGGAATCTCTCATTGTGTGGTTGACTAGCAAGGTCATGAGTTTATAGCTCTAGCTGAGAGCAATTTTACAAATCTTGCAACTCCATGCATAGAGAGCTATGGATCGATTTGTGAGGGCTCATTGTTGAGTTTTCTTGCATGTAAGGATTCATAGAAGTGTGGTCACATTTTCACCATACATTTTTTGCGCCCACTGTGGGGCAGAGTAGCTTAACTTTGTCCTTTATTTTCTGCATTTCCACAAAAAATTTCATCAATTTTCGGCTTTATTTTCGGTCTCTAATTTTTCTATCTCAGAGTGTCGAGCGACATTTTTCCAGTGTCATGCGACAGTTCTTTGTATAGAGGCGTGACACTTTACCAGTTAAAAGTGTCACCCCGTGTGATAGGAAGTGTCACCCTATTTGCTGTGTTCTGTAGCTTGCAAGTTTTGAAGTTTGTCGCCTCGGGAAGAATTATTGCACCAGTATACAAAGAAGTGGTGCACGACAGTTCTGGTGATTGTACTGTCACCTGTACCTGACAGTGAGTTTTTTTAGACCCTTTTAGCCAAGTTTAGATTGATTTGTTTGTTAGCTTGATTTGTTGTAGCTTAATAGATTGCATTTCCAAATTTCAGTTGGTTTACTTGCTTTCATAGGCACATCTCTTTTGGGTTAATAAAAGAACATAGATTTGCTTTTGGTAGTTTGTGAATGCTCTTTGGTTTCCAATATCAAACATCTCATTTGAGTGATTGAGGGCATGGATTCATTCTTTGTTTGCATAGGGGGTTAAATGTTCCACTTTTTGGACTCACCCTATGTTTGCTTGGAAAGTTAAATATTCCATTGATTCCCTTTTTCATTTGTGGGCAGTATTGATAAGCAACTTTAGATTACTTTTGATTGAGCTTGTTAGCTCAATTGGGTGTTGGAATCGCTTATTTCTAATCGCCCCTCGTTATTTTCCCTTTGGGTGCAAGGTCAACATTCATACATGGGGGAGGGGTCTACTTGAAAAGAGCATTAAGTGTTCCACAAAGTTCTCATTTTCATGCTTTCTTGATCTCATTAGTTTTTTAAGGTGTAGACTCACTTTGAGTTTGTGTGAGGAGTTAAATGTTTCACTTTTGGACTCACTTTGAATTTGTGTGAGGAGTTAAATGTTCCACTTTTGGACTCACTTTGGGTTTGTGTGAAGAGTTAAATGTTCTACTTTTGGACTCACTTTGAGTTTGTGTGAGGAGTTAAATGTTCCACCTTATGGACTCACTTCACATTCACTTGAAGAGTTAAATGTTCCACTTTTGGACTCGCTTCACATCCACTTGAAAAGTTAAATGTTCCACTTTTGGACTCACTTCACATTCTCTCGAAGAGTTATATGTTCCACTTTTGGACTTGCTTCGCATTCATTTGAAGAGTTAAATGTTCCACTTTTGAACTCACTTCACATTCGCTTGAGGGGTTAAGTGTTCCACCTTTAGTGTTTTAAATACTTTTGATAGTGGATTGCTTGGAGCTAATTGGATTTTAGGATTGTTCTAACCATTGTGAAGCTAACAAGTTGCTTTGTAGGTACTCTTGCTTGAAAAACAAAAAAAACAAACAAAAATTTTGATGCTTTGCATGCTAAAAGGGGCTACTAACGATTTTTGTAGGGCTGCCCAAAGCATAGGAAAACAAATCAAGTGTTTGTTTAATTGCTTTGTTTATTGATTGAGTGCGGCATATACTAGTTGTTTCATTTCATAGGCACTTAATATCTTGTGGAAGGAATTTTGAGGTGGTAGGAGAAGTATGCTCTTCACCCTTGTGGTGAACCAAAAAATCTTGATCCATCTTAAGATTTTGGAAATAAGAGGGTAATTGAACTTTGCTTGGTGTGTTTGGGAGAAGGCTTTGGGATAAGGAGAGTATGCTCTTCACCCTTGTGGGGAAACAAAATCCTTGAATCTCATAAGTTGATTCATTTTTTTTAGATTGTTAGAATCCTTTAGCGGGTCTACTCTTGAGTAATCAAGAGGAACGACCCAAGTGGGGACAAGCTAATACCAAGCTATTCCAACCCACTATAATCTCAAGGCTATCGAGGACACAAAACTTTGGTAGACGTAGTGCTTGTCTTCGCTTGATGTGAGTACTTGTGAGATTGTGACCATGAAAAAAATATTGAGCAAGAATGCTTAAGGTAATCTTGAGGCCGCGAGGTCCTAGTCCTTTACGAGGAGCAAGAGGGGTACTACAAACGGAAGCCCTTACTAAGAACCATTAGATAGAAGTCACCTTACTTAGCCGCTTAGCTTCTTGGCACAAGATTGATCCAAGTGGAACAACCCAGATCACCTTAAGATACTCACCATATGTGTTCCTTTGGTTGTGTCTTTGGCACTTCCATGACAAAGCCAACATCTATTGTGGGTAACCACTTTGTGTGAGGCGAAGGGACATCAAGTTGTGGGCCAAGTTGATAAGTAATGAGCCTTGACTTTCTAGGATAGATATTTCTTGAAGTGTTTTCGAATGTGCTAAACCATTGTAAGCGTTCTCAACATACAACAATCGATAGCATTCATAGGGTGCTTTTTCAATTTTTGATATCACAAGTGTTTGTCTTGGCAAGGTTGCTTTTGCCCTTGTTTCAAGTACTTGAAGACACGTTTGATCCCATACTGTTTGCAAACCTGTCAATTCACTGTTGTCATTGTGATTACATTCAAAAAATCAACCCTCAAACTGAAAATTTTGAATAGACAGTCTCAAAAACTAAGATTTTAAAATTCACTGGTCAAAGAGTCGCATGACACTGAAGGTCTGTCGTGCTCTATTTTGAGAATTGTCGCACGCCAGTTCGCCCCTGCAAGTCTGTCACCTTGTTTGACGAAAAGTGGCACGTTGATAGCCTAGAAACTGTCGCCTGGCTTAAGGCAAAGTGTCGCCTAGATACAAACTGTCGCATATCTTGCTTGGAAAGTGTCACTTGGGCAGTTTCTGTTGTGTTTTTTAGTTTCAATCAGTTTCAGTTGTTGCTAGTCAGATTAAGTCTTGGAGTAGGTTTCTTGCTCTGTTGTTGAAGGCCTATTTTGGCTCTAAATCTCTACTTTTTGCCCTTTAGGAATAACATCAATTGATTTACAAGGTCACTTGGAAAATAATTGTCAAGTTAGAAGGTTAATCTTGGTAAAAAAGTTTATCTCTAAAATTGTTAACTACATTCTTGGAAAATTTCAATACTCTTATTGTCCAAATCATTTTCATTTAATCTCAATTTCAGTTATATTTCTGCCTAGTCCAACCCCCTGATTCAAAAGTGCAAGGGTAGTCACCCTTTGACTTGAAGCACCTCTTTGACAGTGTTAGTAAAGCCCCTTTTTCTATCTTTTCATTTCATTTTGGACAATAGAGAACTTTGATTATCCTAGTTTGGTGTTGACATTTCAGGAGGTCATCTTATCATTAAGAATCTCTTTCTTTCATGTCAGTTACAACAAGGTACCAAGTCAATCAAGGGAAGCGACCCCCTGTTGTCTTTAGCCAGTTACCACCAGTTAAGACTCGTCAATAGCACAAGGGAAAAGAACCCCTTTTCGATCAATCTTCTAAAAGTGAATCTGAAGTTTGTTTTAATCCAAAAGGTAATCCTAGTGAAGTGAGCACCTCTTTAACACCACTTTCATCAAGTATGGACATGAGTTACACTTTCACTCAACAACAAAGAGAAGCCATGAATCAAACTCTTGAAGATATTTTCCAATAGCATAGGAGTACCAGAGTGTATGGTGGTTCTTCTCATGCTAGTCCACCCAGGTCACCCCCCAACAACACAAGGTATTTTGATGCTCACCAACGAGCTGAGAGACATCATCGACAAACTCACTCAGATTTAGGGTCACAACACGAGGACTAGAACAACGAGTCTAGTGACCACCACATCAATGCAGCCAATGCAATGAGGCATTCAAGACAATCTTCTCCACTTAAAGATACCTCTCGATATGCAAATACGAGATTGAAAAGCATTGAAAGGGAGAAGCAAGCCTATCTAGATGAACAAGCTGCCAAAAAGGAAAAATTTAGACAACTAGAGGAAGAGGAACGTGCATTATTAGACATAAGAAAAAGAGTCACCCAAGAAGAAGAAGATAGGCTCTATGCGCAACAACTCCAAAATTGATTTAATGGGAGGGGTACCAATAGTGGGACCAACTCACCCCCATCTACCCCTTCACCAAGTCCTAGAAGAAGGTCAAGGACACCCTCAAGGTCCCCAAGTCCTAGAGGAAGAAAGACTTCAAGATATGATCACCATAGGAGATGGTCACCTCATAGACTTTCAAAACAACCCTCCCAATGAGCACATCATGGTTCACAACATGGAGGAAGTTATGCCAACTTTGATAAAATGGATTTTATGACTATGCAACAAGAACCATCTTTTCAAGCATATGTGGAAAGATATGTGGAACAAAACAAGGACCAATTCCTAGAAAGTCTCATCAACAAAGGTGCTAAGGTCCCATATAATTTTGATGTCCACCAAAAGATTAAGAAACAAAATCCTTCAACCAATGAGGTGATCATGCAAATGCAAAAGGATATAGAAAGGATGAGGGCTCCTAAGAGCACATTTAATTTAGACTCCATATGTCCCAACCCCATAGACAAAAGTGTGGTGATGATTGAATTACCTAAGAAGGTTGAGTTCCCAACTTATGACAAATATGATGGCATTGGTGATCCTCATGACCATGTTAGACAATTTTATATAATGAGCTTTGCTTTTCATCATGAAGACTCCTATTTAATGAGATTATTCCCAAGGAGTCTAAAAGGTCAAGCTATGGAGTGGTTCACCAACCTTACTCCTCCAGTGAAGACATTCAAAGAACTTGTCCAAAGATTTGTCCAACATTTTGCTTATAATCTATCTAGGTCAGTCACAATGCTTGATTTGTGCAAACTCAAACAAAATCAAGGAGAACCTTTTGTCACCTTCTTGCAAAGATGGAGACGGTTATACTCAAAGTATCCTAGGACAATTCCTGAGGAAGAAAGAATAAACATCATTGTGAGAAATTTAATACCAAAGCTAAGGTATGAGGTCAGAAAGATCCCATTTAATTCTTTTGATACCATGGTGGAAGTGGCATGTCGCATAAAGGATGTCCTAAAAGAACAAGGAATTTTGGCTAAACCAACTAATAACAACAATGGCCAAAACAACAACACTAATGGTAATAAGGACAAAAAGAACCCTTATTGGAACAAGAATAAGCAAGTGGTCAATGATGGAGTTGCTGACTCATCTCAACCTAAGAATGAAGGAGTTCTTAATCTCTCCAATGTAGTCCAAGCCATGAAGTTGCAAACATCTTCAGCACAACAAGAGAATAAACCCAAGTATCAAGCGAGACCTAAAATAGAAAAGAGGCAATTTACCAAACTTGGGGACTCCTATGCAGAGATTTTCAAGACGTTAATTGCTCATAATTTGGCGCACCCCCAAGATCCTGCAAAGCACCGCATACCAGATCCTAAGCCTCATTGGTGGGATGAGAAAGCTTTTTGTGTCTTTCACAATGGAATTGGACATGATATAGAAAATTGTTTTAAACTTAAGCATCTTGTCCAAGATCTTATTGAAAGTGGACGATTACAAGTTGATGGTTTAACCACTAATGCGGATCACAAAAATTTTAAAGAACCCTTGCCCAAATATGAGAAAGGAGAGAATTCTAGAAATAAGAATGGTAAGGCTGCTATTAACTACACCTACACAAATGTGGAGAATGTTATTAACATGCTCGAAGTTGTTGATGATAATGTCAACATGATGAGAGGGAAAGACCCTTATGGATATGATGTGGATTCGACTCCTATGCCTGATGAAGGACCCGTTGTGGTCTTAAGAGGTCCTCACTCACGAAGGATGTCTCAACCCCTCAATGCTGTCACTAGGAGCCAGTCTCAAGCTCCCATTGTTATTAGAGGTCCTAGCTCTAGTAAATCTAAGCAGCCCATGTCAAAAGGTGCTCTCCCTAAATCTACCATTGGTCTTGATTCGAACTATAACCTTATTGATCAATTACAATGCACACCAGCGCAGATATCTATCTTTGAGCTTTTGAAATTGTCCCCTAAGCATAAGTGTGTCCTTGAGGATGCCTTGCGAGCGGCTAATGTCCCTAATGATATAGATGTAGATCAATTCCAGAATATGGTCAACCACTTGGCTAGCCCTCACTACCTTACATTCTCAGAAGAAGATGACAAGTCATTAAGCCACCCACACAATTTGGCCCTTCATATAGAGGTTATGATCCACAAGACCCATGTCCAGTGCGTGTTGATAGATGGGGGTGCTGGGCTTAATATTTGTTCTTTGAGCTTATTGAAGGCCTTGGGTTATTCAGAAGAAGTCATTGATACAAGGAAGAAGATAACTATCAAAGCTTATGATGAAGCAAAATGTAGTTCTAAAGGATTGGTTGTTCTTCCTATCCAAATTGGTCCTGTAGAGAAAGATATTTTGTTTCAGATTGTTGATGTCAGTCCTTTGGCTTACAATATTTTGTTAGGCAGACCATGGATACATGAGATGCAAGTGGTCCCATCTACTTATCATCAGTGTGTAAAGTTCCCTTACAATGGAATAGAAGTTTGCATACCCGGGGACAACACACTGTCAATTAACACAATTTCAGCAGGGTCTCATGTTCCTTTGAATAGGGAGGCTAGCACTTTTGATACTACATTTGAACAATGCAAGAATAAATTCAAGACCATAGATCTTGGTACGGGGGATTACAAAATGGATTCATTCACAAAATTGTCAATTTCCCCTAGGTCTTATGGCAAACCTTCTCAAGAAATGAAGCCCTCATCTTCAGCCATGACATTGTTCGATAAGTTTGTAGAATCCTCAGTTCTGATTCAAGAGGAAAAAGAAGAGGTTGCCGTTAGGGACTGGATCTATCAAGAAGAGAAATACCTACATAATGAGAATTTTGCACCTTCCCCTAGAGCTTATGGGAAAGGGTATACATTGGTCAAGAATATGGGTTATCGAGGACATGGTCCCCTTAGTCATAGGTTGGATGCTAAGGCTGAACCTCTTAACCATGCCCTTTTTGGACGAAGGAATAAGTCAACAGTTGGCTTAGGTTTTGAAAATAAGAAACAAAAAAGTGTCCCTGTCTCAGCTGCAATGGACAGTGACAATGACTCAGACTACACACCTAATCGCTCTAATCAACAAGACATGTCTGATGATTGGGTGCCTTCAACAAATCTCCTTTGGGGAGATTCAAAAGCTTTGACAACTGAACTCCTATCATAGCTACGACGGATAGTGACTATATGAATGCTAGATTGACAATGGAAAGTGTTGCTATCCTAGCTGCGACGGATAGTAACAATGCTAGTGTTACAGAAGGGGAAACTCTTCCCAATCTTGAGGCTTCTACATCACAAGGCCCAACTAATGATTCAGAAATAGACTCACATGAGTTCGAATGGGACTCACTTTTAGATGCAACAGTTGATTTGGACATGGATGTTGTCCATACTTATAGTACTCGACCCGATGTGATCAACGAGCCTAGTGTAGGACTAGAGGATTGGACTCCTCGAATTACCTTAGTGGACGACACTTCGTTTGATAGGACAAATCCTGACTCGAGTATCTTAGGAGGGGACTTGATGAATCCCGATTGTATGGTCACCAGAGATAACACATTCCACATAAACAATGTTGAACTAGTCATTGACTTACCCCTTGTTCACTATGACCTAATTGACTGGTCTTAGTGACATCAAGAGCCTAAACTCCTCACTTTTCAGAATGACTATGAAATTGCCTGCTATCTGAATGCTCTTGAACCTGTAGTCTCTTCCACCAGTGAACCGACAACAAGTATGATGGAGCCTGATATTAAGTACCTCAGTCTAAAAATAAAAGAAAATGAAAAAAAGAGAAATAGGTCTGATGGCGAAAACCACTTTGTGGCGGTGTCAGAACCAAAAATAGTAAAAAGAAAAGACGTATCTGAGGGTGAAAACGTCTTTGAGGCACCTAAGGATGGGGTACTTAATAACTTGCCAAGTTACTTCCAAGACAGGTCATCAGTTCTTATTGAGCCTACGCAACTAGTGAATGTGAATACAGAAGAGGCTCCCCAAATAGTGCACCTAGCTCAGTCTCTATCAGCTGAAGAAAAAGAAGCATATACAAAGTTTTTGCAAAAGAAGAAAATCAACTTTGCTTGGACATATTTAGATATGCCAGGACTGGACACTAATCTTATTATGCATCATTTATCTATAGCTCCAGAAATAAAACTGGTTAAACAAAAGTTGAGGAAAATGCATCCTCACATAGCTCTCCTTGTTAAAGCTGAATTAGAAAAACTCCTCAGTGCAGGATTTATTAGAGCTATCGATTATGCCGAGTGGATCTCAAACATTGTTCCAGTCTCAAAGCATGATGGATCCATTCATGTATGCACAAACTTTAGGGACCTTAACAAAGTGTGCCCAAAGGATGACTTTCCACTCCCTAACATAAACATGATAGTGGATATGACGGCGGGTTATGAGATATACTCCTTAATGGATGGGTTTTTCGGATATAACCATATAAAAATAGCTCCTGAAGATCAAAAGAAAATAGCTTTCACATGTGCATGGGGAACCTATTGTTGGAACGTCATGCCATTTGGCCTAAAGAATGTAGGAGCAACATACCAACGAGCTATGACCACAATTTTTCATGATATGATGCATAAGAACATGGAAGATTATGTGGATGATACCTTGGCTAAATCTAGGAAATGGGATACACACCTCGACGATTTGGAAGTGATTCTAGATCGCATGGAACAGTTTCAACTTAGATTGAATCCGAAAAAGTGTGCATTTGGAGTTACCTTAGGTAAACTTCTAGGATTCATAATTTCAACAAAAGGAATAGAGGTTGATCCTGAAAAGGTCCAAGCTATCTTAGATATGCCACCTCCAAAGAACATAAGTCAAATGAGAAGTCTTTAGGGATGACTCCAATCCATAAGGAGGTTTATTTCACAGCTTGTAGATAGAGTACAACCATTCAATAAAACATTGCATAAGGGGGCCACATGTGCTTGGAATGAGGATTGCCAAAAGAGCCTTGATCAAATAAAATAGTATTTGGCTAATCCTCTGATTTTGATGCCGCCTATTCCTGGGAAACCATTGATTTTATACATTTCAGCAACAGAATCTTCCTTGGGGGCATTGTTGGCTCAATTAAATGACACTGGGAAGGAAAGGGCCATATACTACATCAGTCATACTCTAGTATCTTATGAGATCAATTATAATAACATTGAGAAGTCTTGTCTCGCTGTAGTTTTTGCTTCCCAAAAGTTGCGACACTATATGCTTGCTCCTACTATACATTTGGTTGCAAAAATCGATCCTCTTAAGTACTTGCTTAGTAAGGCTGCCCTCACTGGTAGACTTGCTAAGTGGATGATGGTTTTATCTAAGTTTGATATAGAGTACATTGAGAGAAAGGCCATAAAAGGGCAAGCTATTGCTAATCAGTTAGCTAATTTTCCAGTTAAGGATAGTGTGCCTATTCAGGTAGAGTTCCCAGATGAACATATTCTATACATGACCACCCACACTTGGAAGATGTTCTTTGATGGTTCCAACATGCAAAATAGATCAGGTGCAGGAGTATTGTTTGTTTCTCCTCATAGGTATAATATACCAAAATCCTACAAACTTTTATTTCCATGTACACACAATATTGCAGAATATGAAGCATTAACCAATGGATTGAAACTAGCTATAGAATGGAACATAACAGAGTTGCATGTCTTTGGAGATTCACAGTTAATTATCAACCAATTCAATGAGGAGTATCAAACCAAGGATGATAAATTGGTATCTTACAAAAAGATGGTTGAATCATTGAGACATTATTTTACCTTTGTGACATTCCAACAGATCCCTAGAGCAGAAAACAAAGTTGCAGATGCTATGGCTACATTAGCTTCACTCCTACAGTTGGAACAGCATGAATCCAGATTTGAATTCCTGGTGGAAGAGCTACACCACCCCATATTTGACTCATCTAAAAGCAATGTCATTTGTACCCTTGTCGCACATGAGTCTTCCCGCTATGGTGCTATCTATTCATATCTACGCGATGGCATCATCCCTAACACTTTCAACCGTTCTGAATGTCGAAACCTCATCCGTAACGCCTCTCGCCACACCCTTATCTCTGGTGATTTATATAGGAGGGGTTTAGATGGGACACTTCTTAGGTGCTTGGAAAAGGAGGAATCTGACCAAGCGTTAGTTGACATTCACAAGGGCATTTGTGGTGGACACTCTAATGGTCTTGCCATGGTATGAAGGTTGCTTAGGGTGGGGTATTACTAGCCCACAATGCAAACTGATGCAGCAGTTTTCTATAAATGTTGTGAGAAATGTCAAAAACATGGAAACCTGATTCACGCTCTAGGGAGGGAGCTAATTCCTTCTATTTCTCATTGGCCATTTCAGCGCTGGGCCTTTGACCTTGTTGGAAAAATTCACCCCAATTCATCAGGTGGACATAAGTTTATCATCATAGCTACTGATTATTTCACGAAATGGGTAGAGGCAGTCCCTCTTTCTATTGCCTCAAGCAAGACCATTTCACTATTTATCCTGAATCATATTATTTGTCGATTTGGAGTGCCTTCTGAGATTATTACTGATAATGGAGGTCAATTCAAGAACAAGGACCTAAAGCATTTATGCAAGAAGTTTAAAATTAAGTAGCATTGGTCCTCCATCTATTTTCCACAGGGAAACAGATAGGCAGAAGCCTCTAATAAAACCATTCTTAAAATCTTTCATAGAACAGTACACAAGAATGGTAGGGATTGGCACTTACAAATCAATCCAGCACTATGGGCCTATAGAACTAGCATTCGTACACCTACAGGAGCTACTCCTTTTGCTCTTACCTATGGCACTGAAGTAGTGTTGCCTTTAGAAGTAGAGATACCTTCACTTAGAGTTTCTCTCAAAGGCTTGATTACAGATGAGGATTACCGTGCCATGAGGTTACAAGAACTAAAACTTCTAGATGAGAAGCGTAAGGCTTCCTTTGATCACATGAGAGTATATTAGAAGCGTATGTCCAAAGCATTCAACAAGAAGGTTCACCCTAGGGAATTTCAGATAGGTGATCTTGTTTTGAGAGAGAACCCTAAGAATCAACAAAACAAAGAACAAAAAGGCAAGTTCAAACCTAATTGGCTTCGACCATACATTATTACAGCAACTTTTGGTACAGGTGCATATTTACTGTCGGATGAAGATGGAGAACAGCTCCCTGAGCCCATCAACATTTTACACCTAAAAAAGTTCTATCATTGATGCCCATTTCTGTCTGGGGGCATCCTTTGTACATACTTATAAAGTCCTGAAAAAATACAAAAAAATCAAAAAATGCAAAAAATTCAAAAAAAGAAAAAAGAAAAAGTGCCTTGGTAGCAAAAATACCTAGAAACAGGTGCCTTGGTAGCAAAAATACAAAAAAAGAAAAAAATCAAAAAAAAGAAAAAGAAAAAAGAATCCAAGTGGTGAAAATTTGGAAATAGGTGCTACTTGAGGCCTTTGCACTCCTATTTGTTAGAATGCGTCCTCGACACTGAACCTTTCTCCATCTTGCCTTGACCTTATTTGACTTGGTCTGGAATTGGTCTTTATTTTTGTCTAGGGGGCATACCTATTAGCATAGGTCCTTTAGGTGCGTTTGTCTCTTGGGGCATTTCACAAACAGGTGTTTTTCAACACCACCCCAAACAGTGTTTTTCAACACTACCCTAGCATCGAGTGTTTCTCAACACTTATCAGGTGTCTTACCCAACAGTCTAGTATGATGCGATGTTTCTCATTGGCAGATGTGATAACCAGAGTCTGACTCTATGACCAACACACACACACTTAAACAATCAACTCGTTGAGATATGTTGACTTTATTTTTCTTTGTGTGCTGTCTATGAAGATTTCTTTGATGAGTGGTCTCTCCCTGAGAAGTTTTCAATGATGCATAGCTAGAAGACTGAGGGTATGAGAACATGTTTTATTTCTTTATCTACTTGTGGGTATATTTTGTTGGTCCTAATTGTCATGAGCATTTTATGTTGGTCTTACTTGACACTATGGATTGACAAGGTATTATCCTTGACTGTTGTGCGAGTGCATGCTTCTAGTTATCCTGACTTTCATGTGTCTTGATACAAGCATAATCTCGCCATATCAAACTTAGGTGATCTCACTGAACTAGTCATCTTGACCTACATGTCTTTGATGCCTAAGTGGGATTTCCACATTTCTATCTGATAAAGATCATATTCATATTCACATAGTTATGCTAGTGTGCATTGTATGATCTTATGATGCTACCAATAAATCTCAATGATGATAATTAGATGTCTATAAGCGTTATGACCTTGCAAGTCAACCACTTTCATAGTAGCTTGCATTCTTAGGTTCATCATAGTTTAGTTTTTGTATCTTGCATATGGAGAGAGCTCTCATTTTCATCTTATGTGGACTTGTTGGTCAACTGTGCTCATTTTCTGATTCTTCTTAATCATATCTTTCATTTTTGGTCTTTCATATCACATCATTTTCTATCTATTTTCGGACTCGAAATCGAAATCCGAGTCGCGTTTCCATATTTTCTCATTCTTTTATGCAGTTGACTGACCTTTTGAGGCATAATTCTTCGATCTTTGATGGAATTTCTTCCTTCCACGTCTCTCAAATTTTCTAGTCTTTCATTCGCCCTACTTCTTTTCTTCTACTTCCTCACTGGGGCATGTTTCACTGCCTAATGGTTATCTTATCGACCTTTACCTTCGATTATGATTTCCTTATGATTTGATCAACCTTATCAATTTTGTTGTTCCTCTTCATCTGATTTTGATTTCGATTCTGAGGGGGCAGTATTTATGGGATTCTCATCCCCGATTCCTTGATTTTCCTGATTCAAATATCTTTTGTGAGCTTTTGCTCAAATTTGAGATTCTTATCTCTTACTTTCAATGTGATCCCGAATCAACCTCATGTTCAAAGGCTTTTGTTTATGCTTTGTCCGGATGTGATCCCGAATTGACCTCATATTTGAGTTATTTTGTGATCCCAAATCGATCTCACATTTCAACTTCATTCTTTGACTACATGTGCTCCCAAATCGATCACACATTAGTCAAAGAGGGGCAAATGTATGCAGCTAAAAATGGTCGCTAGACTTTGGGCCCCATTTATTTGATTTATCAACCTTAAATCATTTTGATCAATAATCAATATTTTTAGCATTATTAATTTGTTAATCAAATCTTAATTTCGATCGTATATTGGATTTTTATCCTATGGGCTAACCATTTTATCCTAAGTTTTTATTTATTTAAAAGGAATAGTTCCTCTTCTTTTATTAAATAAAAATCCCCCACTTTTCCTCCTATCCTAAGTTGCACAAATAAAGCATCATTCTTGTTTTATAAAAAGAGAAAAAGTACTTTTTGTCTCATATGGACACTAAACTCAACTCCTATTTTCTCATTGGAGGATATTTGTGCACAAGGATCAAGCTTCCATTTTTCTCCACTGTTGATTAAGTCTTTTGCCTCTTAATCTCAATGGTCCATTTCACCTCATTGCTTATAAAAGGAGAGCTCTCTCCTTCATTTGCATATCCATATCTTTCATGCTAATGTTATGCTGTAGGTTTTCTAGGTTATTTGGAGCTTATTGAAGACATTCCACATCAAGCTTTGAAGACTTGCTTTTCATTGTTGCATCTCATTTAGTTGCATAGTTCCTTTGTCTAGTTGCATAATAATGGCATATTAGCTTAGTTTCCTTTTATGCAATAGATTAGCTTCACATAGCTTAATTAGGGGAATTGTAATCCATTGCTATTTCCTTTCATAGTTGCATTGTACTTTCATTTTGATAGATTAATCTTGCATATTCATATTAGTTTGCATTGCATTGCATATCTTGATTCCATTTGGGGATATTGGCATTGTTGCCCTTGTCTTTGATTTGGAATCTCTCATTGTGTGGTTGACTAGCAAGGTCATGAGTTTATAGCTCTAGCTAAGAGAAATTTTACAAATCTTGCAACTCCATGCATAGAGAGCTATGGATCGATTTGTGAGGGCTCATTGTTGAATTTTCTTGCATGTAAGGATTCATAGAAGTGTGGTCACATTTTCACCATACAATAACATTTATTTCCAAAGATTTTAAATCATTTCACATTAGGTACATAACCATACCATAATTCAAAAAGTGTAGCATTTGTACCTTTTTATTTGTACTCGGTTCAAGGTATAAACAGTTGTACTTACAACTTCTCTCCAGTATTTTGTGCAACATCCTTCTCTATCATTGGTGTTCTAGCACAATCCATAATTGATCTATTTTTTTCCTCCACTATACCATTTTATGGAGTTATCCTTGGTGCAAACATTTATCTCTTTATTCCTCTATCATCACAAAATATGTTGAATTTATTTGATATGAACTCTCCTCCTCTGTCATATCTCAAACATTTGAAGCTTTTACCTATTTCTTTCTCAAATTTTGCCACATACCAATTAAACAATTGAAAGGCATCAGATTTCTCTTCCAGAAACATTACAATTATCATTATAGAATAGTCATCAACAAACATAATGAAATATTTATCACTGCAGTAACTTTGCACACCAATAGGTCCACAAAGGTGAGTATGAACCAATTCCAAAATATTATCAGAAGTATATGTCTTTCTCTTGAAACTAGAATTGTCATTTTTTCCAATTGACATTGTTTACACATCACATTATTAGGTTTCTTCAATCTTGGTAAACCTATAGCTTTCTTCATCTTACTATTATTTACCAAATTGTCAAAGTTCACATGACACAACCTCTTATTCCATAACCATACATCATCAAATTGTGCAAACAAACATGTTTGTTCAGATAGGTCTAGATAGAACAAATTACCTCTGGTATGTTCTCCACTTCCAATTAGTTCACCAGTGGCATCAAATATTTTAGCCTTCTTGTGATGAAACTCAACTCGGTAACTAATATTGTTCAACTATGCAACACTCAACAAATTATAGTTAAGACCTTCAACCCAATAATCATTATCACAAATGATCTTATCAGTTAATCTTATTGATCCTTTTCTCCTCATGGGGCATGGTGCATCATTACCAAACTTAACGCTCATACCTTTATAATGATTTAAGATTTCAAACTTACTTCTATCACCAGTCATGTGATGTGAACAACCACTTTCAATAATCCATTTATCACCTTTAATCACATATGAAATAAGCGCGGTTTTCTGACGCAGTCAAGGGATGGTGGATCCAATTAAGGACAATTCAAACCTTACAACTTCAGAAAAATACAACGGAATAACACAACACCAATTGTTTCAAAACCAATTTTCCATTAACATGCCCGGCTGTAAGGCCTTCTGGGTTAGGGCCAATTACAATCAGAAGTAATTCTACAAGATCATCAAGATCCAACACAACTCCAGCTATTTCAGCTCTGAAGACTATCAGCAACTGATGGAAACCCTAAGGAAGATCTAAACTTGATCTCGCAAGCCTCCAAGCAATCTCCTTGTCTCCAAGTGTGCAAACCACTAGCTCTACTATTACAAACTATCGGATAACAATCTGATCTACAAGATCCTGCAGGAACTTTTCCACAACTTTGCTAATCAGCTACCCTCCTGTCTTCTTTCATGATCTCTCTAAGTCATGCTTAGTCCTCCTAAACAACTACCCCAAACACCCCTTAACCACTAATCATCAGCCACAAGTCGGCTGGATGAAACCATTAACTCTTCCTAACAAATATTAAATACAATATAAGTCGGCTCACAAATAGCCTTACAATTAATAAATCCAACATGTCAGCCTGTAACAATAGCTACCAACAATAAATGCACCAAGTCGGCCAAACAAATCACACAGAACTCCAATTGGTAAACCAAAACTATTGAGCGCCAAAGAAACAACCGAGCACCAGTGAAACAACCGACCAAGCCATGTAACACCGAGAAACACATGTATTACCAAGCACCGGTTCCACCAAGTACAAGAAGTCTCACTGAGTTCCTTCAGCGACCGAGCTTCCTTCAATAACTGAGACCATCGGTTAAGGCTGCAACTGAGTAACATCGGCCAAGAAACACACCACCATGCAGATTCACCAAGGACCAAGAATGCCCTTGCATTAGACACCCCAAGTTCAAAAAGATGTTCATATGTGAGAAGAACATCTTCCAGGATTTAGCACATAAACCCTGAACTGGTTCTTCACATACAAGTCCTCCACCTTTTCACTTTGCATACTCTTCCACTTCAGCTTCCTTTGTCTCTTCAAGTCTTTCCTTGATAACACACATGTCTATTCTCTAAACTGATCATTCATTCTCTCAAGATCTACCAACTCAACTCGGCTACCAATACTCAGACTTCTCCTACCGAGTATTGTATCTAGTAAAGGCATCAGGGAAAACTTCTTGTCATCCTTCTCAATGGTAAACACATTCTTCACACAATCATATATAGCTCTGCAATCATATTGCCAAGGTCTACCGAGCAATATATGACAACTATTCATCTCTACAATATCACATAACACAAGATCCTTATACTAGTCAATCTGAACATCAATAAAGCATTGTTGTCTTACTTCTAGAGCATGATCATCTTGCAACCAGCAAATCCTATAAGGATGTGGATGTCACATTCTACTCAAACCAAGTTTCTGAACCATGTCCTCAGCAACAAGGTTATCAGTACTACCACTGTCAACAATAACATCACAAATTTTACCTCTCGACTTGCACCGAGTCCTGAACAAGTTACTCCTCTGACAAGGTTCCTCCTTTGTACCGAGAAATGTTCGTTGAAGCAGCAAGTTCTCAAATTTGGGTTCATTCTCAACATTTGCATATACCACATTAGTTTGTCGGTCACCAAGCTTCTTCTATGTGCACTCAAAATAACAGTGTCCTTCTTCACCACAATTATAGCAAGTACCCTTTAAAATAACTCTACACATCTTCTTCTTTAGTTCCACAGGCTTCTGTTCATCTTCTGCAGTCATCGGTTTATCCTTCACCGAGTGATCAATCTTTTCCTTCCCTCAGGGATTACTATGTTGTTTCCTTTTCAACTTATCTTCTGCCTTCAGAGCATATTGATAAGAATCTTCAACAGAATCAATCTTTAGCATACCAAGCTCATCATGAATATTGAATCTCAAACCATTCACATATCAAGCTACCTTTTCCTTACCAAGTTCTTTATGTCTAGATGGAATAGTAAGTTTGTAAAACTCCTCGATATAATCTTCAATAGTCAGATCCTTCTATTTCAGATTCTGCAACTTCTTAAACAAGTCAAGCTCATAGTCAGCAGGTATGAACTTAACTTTCAACTTAGTCACCATCAACCTCCACTGATTGATCTTCGTTTCACCTTCATCTTCTCTATCTCTTTGTAATTCTTTCCACCAAAGATCAGCATGTCCTTTCAATTTTGTTTGTGCTAGCCTCACCCAAAGAGGATCTTCAATTTCTTCCAGCTCAAAGAAATCTTCAAGTTCACCAATCCAGTCAATCAAATTCTCGGGCTTCAAAGTACCAGAGAAAGTAGAAACTTCCATTTGGTAACTATTACTTAACCAAGCTCCAGATCTAGGCAACTGAGCAGTTTTGTCTTCACCAGATCTATCCCTTTGGTCATCACCACTAGATCTAGCAGGTTCAAAGTCTTCAGCAGCTTCCTCATAACCATCTTTAGTACCAACATTCTAAGGTACACCAGCAACAACTCTCATGATCTTAATGACCATGTCATTCTTCATCAACTCCGTCTTAGATCTGAAATCTGATTTCACCTTCTCTGTAATCCTAGATTCCACAATATCACAGAGGTCTGCAATCACTCTAGGGTCCAATCTTCTCAGAGGCATCCTTAAAGATAAGAGAAACCCTTTGCAACAAACCCTACACTGACCACCTTGTGACAACCTCCAAGTTGTATGTAAGTCAGATCAGCCTACCACCTCGCACAAACAACTAGGCCAAGATTCCACAAGTTCAGTGCCACAGATCTGCAACCCAGATCATACGATCTCTCTACCAACAAGATTAACTTCGCAAGATCAGCCTTGCTAGGTCAACCTTCGCTCCACAAGATCAACTCAGCTCTGATACCACCTAACGCAGTCAAGGGATGGTGGATCCAATTAAGGACAGTCCAAACCTTGTAGCTTCAAAACAACACAGCGGAATAACACAACACCAATTGTTTCAAAACCAATTTTCCATTAAGATGCCCAACTATAAGGCCTTCTAGGTTAGGGCCAATTACAATCAGAATTAATTCTGCAAGATCATCAAGATCCAACACAACTCTAGCTAGTTCAGCTCTGAAGACTATCAGCAACTAATGGAAACCCTAAGGCAGATCTAAACTTGAGCTTGCAAGCCTCTAAGCAATCTCCTTGTCTCCAAGTGTGCAAACTACTAGCTCTGCTATTACAAACTATCAGATAACAATTTGATCTACAAGATCCCGCATGAAATTTTCCATAACTTCGCTAATCAACTACCCTCAGATCTACTTTCATGATCTCTCTAAGTCATGCTTAGTCCTCCTAAACAACTACCCCAAACACCCCTTAAATACTAATCATCAGTCACAAGTCAGTTGGATGAAACCATTAACTCTTCCTAACAAATATTAAATGTAATACAAGTTAGCTCACAAATAGCCTTACAATTAATAAATCCAACATGTCAACCTATAACAATAGCTACCAACAATAAATACACCAAGTCGGCCAAACAAATCACACAGAACTCCAGTTGGTAAACCAAAACTACCGAGCGCCAGAGAAACAACTGAGCACCAGTGAAACAACCGACCAAGCTAGACAACACCGAGAAACACAGGCATTACCGAGCACCAGTTCCATTGAGTACAAGAAGTCTCACCGATTTCCTTTAGCGACTGAGCTTCCTTCAATAACTGAGACCATCGGTTAAGGCTACAACCGAGTAACACCGGCCAAGAAACACACCACCATGTAGATTCACTGAGGACCAAGAATGCCCCTGCATCATTTTCTCATCTTCATTAAAATCATCTTTCATAGCAACATAAACAACTTCTATATCACAATCTTTAGATTCACTAGTTTCACTGTTAGTTTCCTCTTCAACAATATAACAAGATTTCTTACCTTTGTCTTTGTAGTCCTTGTACCTTCGTGATCTCTGTCATTTATTTTAAACTTGCTTTCCCTTGTTTCATCCTTGTCATTCCTTTCAGGGCATCTTACTGCAATATGGCCAACTTTGTTACATGAAAAACAAATTATAGGAAGTTTACCTTTGAATCTTCCTTTTCCTCTCGGTAGCCTTCTAGCCATAAGTGCCTCAAGATCATCTAGATCATCATCAGAAGTATCACCATCATTATCATTGTTACTGTCACTATTCACACATATTTCTTTTCCTTTCTTAGACTTATGAGAACCATCTGAGACTTGAATGTGGATTCAATGTTATGAGTAGTAAAATTATCAAAATTGGACAACTCAAAAGCAGTAAGCCTACCAAAAAGACCTTCCAAAGTTAGGACGTTACAGGGAGTACATCTTGATTCTTGTATTGTAGAAACTCTCATAGCATAGATAGGAAGTAGGGTTCTCAAAACTTTACTAATAATAGTTTCATCATCAATGTTTCCATTAGCTCCTCTAATAGCATTTACTACCTCTTTAACTCTACCACAATATTGAACAATGTTTTCACCTTCTAACATTTTCATTTCATCAAACTTACCTCTCAAGCTTTCAGATTTGGCTCTCAACACATTTGTATCCCCACCATAGATAGCTGCTAGTGTCTCCCACATTTGCTTTGCATTATTACAATCCTTGATGTCTTCAAATTCTAGGTAACTTAGCGCTGATACAATCTCCAACATTTCCTAATTGTGTTCTTGTTTCTCTTTCATCTCCTCGGGTGTCATAGGTGCAACAACTGGTACATAATCATTTTCCACATAGTATTTCATTGAATCACCAATACTAGCTAAGTGCAATTTCATCAAACTCTTCCATGCAGGGAAGTTCTGCTTGTTCATCTTTGGTACCTCCTTTTTGTACATCTTTATCATTAGCTTTAAGTACCTTTAAACTTTTTCCTTACAAACACCAACAACTCTGATACCAATTGTTAGAATAATTTTAGAATAATTGAGAGGGGGGATGAATCAGTTATCCTCAGGTCCATATGTACCAACTCTACTTTTAAACTCTTCAACAAACTTAAATCTTTTCAACAATTCACTTGGTCTCTATAGAATATATCAGTAACATAAAACTTACAGTCCACTGTCCAAAAGTAATCAACTTGCAGAATATAAAACTTTCAACAACATAACACATCAAATAACATTCACACAAGTATAACACCATGATTTAACATGGAAACCCAATATGGGAAAAACCACCAGTAACATGATACTAAATTTTCACTCTTTTAAAGTGAGCTCTGTGAGAAGCCAACTTTATTAAAGGTTTACAATACACACTATTAGGTGTGACCCTGTTAAAAGATTTAATCACCTTGTTAAGAGTGGCCTAGTTAGAGGGCTTAAGAACATTCCATCAGAATGTCACCTTGATTAAAGGGTTTACAAAATGACTGTTAGGTCAACCTTGATTAAAGGATTTTAACTGATATAATGGTTAGAAAGTAATAGTAGGTTTTGATTTGAAATATACAACTCACTTTACAAATACAGATTTAATACACTCATATGTTGATTCACTAATTGACCTTCATTACCATCTCCATCTCTATTTTTCTCAGAAATCTCTTCAAACAATCACCTCAACTCTATTCAGCTCTTCATAGCTCTCCTTAGCCTTTTGCTTAGGTTCGTTAATCAATAACATCAACCTCTTTCCACATTCTTCTTAACCTCACAATTAGGTCATCCTTATACATCCTTAATTAGGTAGATTAATCTTTTGCCTCTTAATCTTTTCCGTAGATCTTAGGTTTAGGTCAGATCCATCGAATCCTTCCATCATTTTGTTCTAGTCCTTATCCTTCTAGACACTTCTCCAAACTTCTCCTTGGATCCATAAGAAAATGGTTTACCATGCATTAAATGCTCTATATCATTCATTAATAATGTCAACATGTTTTACATATCCCAAGAATTCAACTATGTCAGCTGAGATTCTCAATTCCTTCACAAATTATAAATTACTAACACTTGGTCAATACTGTGTTCATCTACTCGGTCATCATTGAATAACTCGGTTATCATTAAAACTGTTCTACTAGGCAAACACTATCTTTGCTCAGTTAATTCTCTGATACTCAATAATTACTGATGCTTGGTCGATACTAAAATTTACTCAACTTATA
This sequence comes from Chamaecyparis obtusa, assembly GCA_027943335.1. NCBI lineage: Eukaryota > Viridiplantae > Streptophyta > Pinopsida > Cupressales > Cupressaceae > Chamaecyparis > Chamaecyparis obtusa. The sequence goes on from BSBK01001079.1 coordinate 235,204, forward strand.
CTGGTGCTCGGTCGACACTAGCATCACTTGACTTAAACTGAATTTCTTCTCTTTTGCTCAGTTAAGCCTATGCTTCAAATCTATTGACTTCTTCACTTAGTGTTAAAGATAAACAACACATTACCTTGTCAATGTGCCAACTAATCAAGTACCTATCATAGTATCACATAACTCAACCTTTCCTTAGGTCCTCTTGTTATCTCTTCTTTTCAAATCCAAAAGATATGGTACTCTACTAGATAACAACTTTCTTACCAGTTAAGGTTTGACATCAATGACAATATAAAAATTGTTTCAATTGTAGTTTTCAACACCTCCTCGATCATGTTCCATGTGTGTAGTTACCTTCATCCATGCCCACTTACAATAGTGTTCTTTTTTCATATTCTATTGGTTCTTCAATTTCCCATAATGGTCCAAATATTTTGCACATGTCTCCTACTACTCTTTCTACCGAACCTACTATCAATATCTTGGCTCATACCATTTCATCCTTGCAACAACAAATTGCCTCTATGACTCAATCCAAGTTTAGCATTCCTACTTGTGACATTGCTAGTCCTTTTTCCTTAGACATCATTTGTGTACTCATCCCTCAATACATGTAAATTCTTCATTCAATGGCTTACAATGGTAAGGGTGATCCTTTGACTCATGTCAAAACCTTCCAAATGTTGTGTAGCGATTTCTCTCAGGATCATAGATTCATGGCTAAATTTTTTAATAAAACCTTTCAAGACAAAGCCTTGAAATGGTATTGTTCTTTACCTCCTTATTCTGTTGATTCTTTTCAAAAACTTGCTAATGCTTTTATTCAATAGTTTCAAAACAATATTGGTCCTAAGATTTTTTTGACTAATTTGACGCATTGCAAATAGGGCGTTAAAGAAAAAGTGACTGATTTCATTGGTAGATTTAAGCATTTGTGTGCTCAAATTTCTTATCTTGTGCCTAATGTTGATATACAACATGTTTTCATTTCTGTAATTATTTTGAGCAATACAAATCCACAAAACCCGAAGATCACCTGCATACAAAAACCTGTTACAAGGAAGTAGAGACAAGAAGAGGGCAATGGATTGACTCAAAAATATGAAGAAGAAAATATCCTCAATTAATGAATGAATAAAATATACAGTGGATCATCCTTATAAAGGAGATCGAAAGCCTTGAAAGGAAAAACCTAGTGCATGTAATAATTAGTTAAATTATTACAAGACTAATGCATGCAAGTTTATATTTAAAACAACTAGTGCATGTATGTTTAAATATAAAAAACTAAAGAAAATGAGTTGACATCTTAAGAAGGGAGTAAAGTTAATTTAATTAACACAATTAAATTAATACTTTACTCTAACACCCCCCCTTAAGATGAGCAACAATGCAGCTACAAACAATGCAAGAAGAAAGCAAAGGAAACTACAGTGCTAAAAGCATAAAAATGGGTCCCGGCAACATGGCTTGATGAGGTACCCAACACAACCAAATCTCTGTAACACAGAGAAATAGAGAAAACCCACTGGGAAAAAACCCTACTCCAAAAAGAGATATAAAGGCAAGCAAAAGAAAAAAAAAAGACTTCAAGAGACTCTCTCGAAGCCATAAGTACAATGTGTGCTGCCAACCCCCCCATGAGAGAGGATCAAGGCTCCAAAGCCCCCCCAGAATGAAAGAACCCCTGGATCAATGAACAAACCACTGTGACTCCAATGCAGAGGAGTGAAAGTCAGTGGACACTGAAGAGGTAACCTCGAAAGATGAGGTGTCACTGGAAAGCCGAGTTGATGCTCAAAGGAGTAAACACAAGGATCCTGAAAGGGAATCCCCAATGTAGGTGGTGTGACAGGTGTGTTGACACTGTCATGAAAGAGGAGATGACTGTCCTCTGTAGAGTCCTCAACAAGTGCACTTGATGGCTCGATGAATGGAGCTGGAGGGTCAGGCAGTGCTGAAGAAAAATTATGCTGAAGAGAGAAGACCTCAACAGGATGTGGTGTGACAGTCACAATAGTGATCTCAAAAATAATACAAAGGTTCAAGCGACCTGACTGCACCACATGATGCTCTCGCAAAAGAGGAGAGTTGTGCTCCGAAAATGGAGATGGTGGACCAAAGTGTGAGAAAGTGTAGAGATGGGTGGAATGATCAACTGTCCCTTTAGCAACAATGCCTCCTGTCACACTATCCCGAATGAAGACTGAATCTCCAGTGAACTCAACTGTCTTCCCTGATCCACTGTGTGTAATCTGATAAATCGAGAGAAGGTTTATAGACATAGATGGAACATACAATACATTATTGAATGTATCATCCTGAATGCCTACTAAACCTTTCTTGCAGACTGTCATGACAATGTTATTCCCCATGAGAATATGAGGAATGGGAGAAGCCTCAATAGTAGAGAAGACCTCTTGAGAAGATGTCATATGGTGAGAAGCACTTGAATCTAGTATCCAAGGGACCTGTGAAGGGGATGTGATGGATGCCTATAATGTATGACCCTGTCCAAAATCTTGTCTAGATGTCGAAGATGTGGAAGACTAAAAAGCAGACTACTGTGAGGTAGAAGAGGATGGAGAGGAAACAATGCTCTTCTGAATAAGAGCTTGCAAATCTGCAATTTGTTTCTCATAGCCATCAAATCTCTTTTGAAAACAATGTGACTCATCATGAGGTCCCTTCTGACAATAGGAACATGTAGGTCTCTCAGTCTTCTGTTTCTCCTTCTTAGAAGAAGATGGTGGGCCAGTAGAGTGCTGAGAAAAGGAATTTTATATATGCTTCAGCTTCTACTTCTACTTTCCATTGGATGGCTGGGCAACCAATGCTTGGTTCTTTGATCCTGTTAGAGAGTCCAACTAAGTAAGTTTGGCCTACTCTCTAGTCAAATGATCACAGAACACCTCAAAAGTGGGCATGGTGAATGTAGGTCCCAAAGCGTCCATGGTAGAATGAAAGGTAGAAGAGAAGATCTGAAAGTTTCCCCTAAGCTTAGACAAAATCAGATAAATGCACTCTTTATTAGTCTTTTGCTTTCCACATCCATGTAACAAAGATCTTTGTTGTTTGAACTTCATCATAAAGTCCTCAATAGAGGAAAAAGAATCAGGTACAAGAGAGGTAAGCTCTGCCTCAATTTGAAGTTCTTTGAACTCATTCACTGTACTAAACAAGGTGTTTAGCTTGGTCCACATAAATAGAGGGGTATTGCACCCATCAAGATGAAACTGCAAGCTGTCTGATACCTGTAAAGCAATCAACCCCATAGCCTCATCCATCTTGTTTTGATGTTGCATGATCTCAAAGGGCCTCTGTAATACTGGTTGCACTGCATCTAGATAAGACCAGAGCCCTTTTGAACGGAGAAGTCATGTCATCAGGGTTTTCCATGTGTGATAATTCTATCGGGTCAGAAGTTCTAGACAAGAAGAGGTCTCGGCCATATTTTTTAGAAGGGGTTTTGTTTTGATAAATATCTGGTTTAACTAATAGAAATAAGAAAAATAACACCCCCCCCCCCCCCCCCAAATCCAAATATTGAACCCCTAAGCCTAGAATGATATGATTTATCAAGAGAAGAGCAAAAAAGCTTTAGATCTGAATCTTGTGCACCTTGAAAAAATTCTGATGAAAATAGGTAGAGATCTGGATGGTGTTTGAGAAGAGCTTTCTAGCGCTTCTTCCGGATCGAAAAATGGAGCTAATTTGAGCAAATTAGCCCCCCCGGAATGCAAAAAGGATAATCGGGCATTGACAGCAAAAATAAAAAGCTAGATGAAAAAAAATACTAGATTAACTTCCATGAGAGCGTCGGGTTCAAAACCAGCTTTCCAATGATATCTTATTTGCCCGATTTAGACACCGTATGCTCAAGTTATGAGCAAAATACCAACTCGTGCGCTAGAGAGCCCAAAAAATGGTGCAAATAAGGATGATGCATGCTGACGTCATCAAATGACGGGCTTAAATTTGATGGCCAAATGGCTGTCGCCACCCCTAATTTTTTTTAAAAATCGCATGCGCACCTCAGGATTCGTGCTAAGACTTTCAAATTTTTGTCTTGATTTGCGTGCCATTTTTTTTTGGTCTTGATTTGTGTGATAGATATCAATTTTTTTGTCTCAATTTGTGTGCCAAGTTATACAAATTCTATTTCGAGAAGCATGTCAATTCGTATAAATTTTGCATCGGGAAGCATGCCAAACATATGGTACAAAAAGCCCCAAAATGCAAAGTTGTCCAAAATGGATGTGCCTTATATTGAAATAGGGGTTTTTGGGTGCTGTGAGCTCAACGATGAGGTCCGTTTGAGCTCAAAGTGCACCAAAATTTAGGGACCCCCTAATTTAAATAAAAAATAACCAAAAAAGCCCTAATTTGAATCCTTCAAATGCAAACAAGTTGTAGTAGATTAGGCTCTGATACCATTTAGGATTTTGAGCAATACAAATCCACAAAACCCGAAGATCACCTGCATACAAAAACCTATTACAAGGAAGTAGAGACAAGAAGAGGGCAAGGGATTGACTCAAAAATATGAAGGAAATATCCTCAATTAATGAATGAATAAAATATACAATGGATCATCCTTATAAAGGAGATCGAAAGCCTTGAAAGGCAAAACCCAGTGCATGTAATAATTAGTTAAATTATTACAAGACTAATGCATGTAGGTTTATATTTAAAACAACTAGTGCATAAGTTTAAATCAACTAGTGCATGTGTGTTTAAATATAAACAACTAAAGCAAATGAGTTGACATCTTAAGAAGGGAGTAAAGTTAATTTAATTAACACAATTAAATTAATACTTTACTCTAACAATTTCTAACTTGCAAAAGCACATTAGGGATAAGATATTTTTGTCTGAATTTCCCTCTTACTCAATTATGTACCATGCTTCACAATTATCAACTTAAAGTGAGTTAGCTTGAGAGAACTTTTCTAATGGCTCTGGTTGATAAGAATAATGCAGCCTTTCAATCCTATCAAAATTTTCAAAAACCTAAGAGCTTCATCAAAATCAATAATTCATCAAATCAAGTGAATGAATAAGTGGTAACAACATCCAAAGGTGTGGCTCCTTTGTCATTTATTTTTAGACCTTCTTGCAATTTTACATATCTTTTTGAATCTTTTCATAATGTGATGTTGAATTTGATTAATGCTAATGTGATACAAGTTCCTCTCATTAAACCAATTAACACATCCAAACTTTTACCTAAATCCTTTGACCACAAAGCTTTTTATCAATACCATCATCAACCTAACCATGATACTGAGAAGTGTTTCCATTTGAAATCTATTATTCAAGACCTCATTGATTCTAATGTTACATATGTTGGGGGTGTTAATGATCAAGGAAATAAATCTATAGCAGCTCCCAACCAAAACTTGCAAATTTATACCAATCCTTTGCCTTCTCATTCAACCAATGTCACTAAGTCTACTTTGTCATTACCTTCTACTTCCACCCATGTTGTTGACTACGACATTGAGTGTATTGAAGTAAATAATATTGTCAACCTTATTCATCAATCTGAACCTAAACTCAAACTTGAACCTAAGCTTTGCATTACATTTTATCCTAAAGAGACTATTGAAGCACTTGATGGTTTTCCTTACATTGTACAAAGGGTTAATGGTCTTCCTAAGATATATTATAGATGATTTTTTAATATGGCATCTTGTGCTAGATACAAAATTATAACCATATATCCAAAAGGAGATAAATAATTTTGTAAAGAGACATCCACATCACATATAATTTTGTTGTATTATATGAATGCATCACACAAAGATTTTAAAAATTACCACATCATGGTAAATCTTATCACTTTGTGACATCACATGGAGTTTTATCGCATTGTGACATCACATGTTTTTTTATTATATTATCACATTGCGTGAATTTTTATCAAGTCATGCATCAAACATAGTTCTTCATACCACTTTCTAGGAAGGTGGAATTTCCTATCCTTTCTCTTCTTCTTTTTCATAGACTATTAAAGCAATATGTAGTTTTTCCTTATTTTTCAAGTCATGAGGTTGATACTAATCATTGCATTATTTTTTTCGGTTTTGATGGAATGCTCATACCAAGGAGAGTATAAGAAGAATCATTATATAATTTTTGTGGAGATTTTATGTTGTATGAGTGGTGAAATATTTACTTTTCATGTTGGTAGAGAATGTACAAATACTACAAAATGCATGCTCATTTTAGATTTCAAATGCACATCAAAGTGGGTCAAAATGTAATCATGAAATAAGCATAGCCATGACATTTCCATTTAGTTTTGTGTCAACTTTGATGGGAATGTCTAGGCACAATAACATCTCGCTAGATGACATGTATTCTTGTGCTAACTTTGGTTCATGGCCTAATCCCCATCCATCTTTATTTCACCCCAACCAATATTAATTTTAGTGCTCCCCACCTTGATATCACTATCTTATCTCTATAGATATTTTATGTGTAACTTAAGGATTGATCTGAATCAATCATGAGAAGAGTGAGAATGATCTCCAAATCATAAGACATTAAATTCAAATTCAATATTTGTTGCCCCCTTCACTAGTTGTTATGAGCAAAACTAATACACATTTAAAGACATTCATTTAGCACTTACATATCCAATTATGAAATTGTAGAATTACTAGAGCATTTGCTTTCAAATTGAAGATAATTTTTAAATCTAGATCATCATCATATGGGCCATCTACATGTTTATGAATGCTCTCTCTCTCTCTCTCTCTCTCTCTCTCTCTCTCTCTCTCTCTCTCTCTCACACACACACACACACACACATCAACTTAGAAGCCACAATAGGAGTCCAAGAGCCAACACTAGAAATAATTTTGGAGATCAGAACACCAGTCTCCATCTTAATCACCTTGTGAAGATTAGAAAAAACCCCATTGATATAATTTTATATTATATAATTTAATAATTTATTTTCTATTATTTGAATTAATTTCATTCCTTCAATTAACTACATAATCATACATACAAAAAGAGACATTTGACAAGTCAGAAACCTAGTTTTCAGGTCACTACCATGATCACAGAGATAAAAAACACTTCAACTCTATTGCTTGAAATTCTTAGAATTAACAATGGCATATTAATGGTAGAGCTATTAAATTCCCCTGTTAAGCCTAAATTACTGGTATTCAAGAAAGAACCAATAACAATGAACAGATTCAACACCACAAAAACTAAAAATGCAGCTATTAACCGAATCATAATCCAAATGTACTAGAAGGATCTCCAACTCCTTAGAGATTATAATTACACATACCAAAAAGTACTAAAAGCTGAAGCTTTTACTTTACAAAGACCATATATCCAGAGAAGAGCTTTATATGATGCCTATATATTTGAAACCAAGAACAACACCTACACCAATGATGTGTCTGAGGGCACCACATGCAAGGGTGTCTGTACCAGTGAATCCTGTTGGGTCTCCAGTCTACAACCCTAAATCTTTGTCCTACAGTTCGAACAACCCCATAATAGGTAATAATAATCATGTCAACCTTCTCCTACGAATAGTGTATTCAAACTAAGTATTATTTTACCTATCATGAAGTGCATTTAAATTGTCAACCCAGGGACATATACTTGAAATGGGACTACACGGTTTGTGCACTAAGTCTCTCGTGGAGTCATTTTGCTTAATTTGCAGGAAGGGAAATACATGAAAGAAACTTACACTATTGTTGCAGGAAAGTAAACACACACAACTACTTAATGAAAATAATGTTGAGAACTATAATTCCAATCTTAAGTTGTTATATCAATCCAAAGCATTCACAATGATCAGTATCTTTGCAGGTGTTGCAGGAACATACATAGTGTATAGTGCTACAGGAGAGAACAATGAATTCTACTTGAAATGTTGTAAATGCTTAAACTACTTACTCTATTCTACTCTAATCCACCTCCCAAGTGCCCCCCCTTGGTCAGCTTCTGCTAGCTATCAACACAAAATATAACTCAAAATCACTCCATTGTATTTCTAAAAAAACTAATTACATCATCATAAAACAATACATGAAAGTAAAAGAGTAACTTTGCTTCAAATTATAACAATGATACAATCATCTGACTAATTGATTTCTAACAATCATATCCCTTTATATAGAGGATTGATACTTATTTGAACATAATGATAAGGTCTGACTAATTCATGCCATAAAGAAAGGAGAATGCAATAGTCCACGACAGAATATCATAAAGACTGAATAACCGCTTCAACAGAATATTGACCATAGAGGAAATATAGCATAAGTGTGTTCCTATATTTCCTGAAATGATCATTCCTTCAATTCATCAGGCATATTCCATGATATCATAATGGTTCTCCTCATCGTGACCGAGTCTTCTTCACTTCTTTATCAATGTTTGTTGATCCACTCTCTAGTCGCTCTTCTTTCCCTAGCAAGTTACTAGCACATGCATACATATTCAAGTATTCAACCATTCAACCTAATCCAAATATTAGGACATACATTCAACCAATTATATGAAATACTGCAACATATATATAATATTTAGCAAGGTATGTCAACTACTATCTACCCATAGGTTTTGTAGATTTGACTGCACTTATAGCATGTACATAAGTTCGAGTACTTAAAAGACACAACAAGTGTTTTGGAAATGTCTAGAACAGAGCATAAAAGTAGTATAAAACAAAGACAAATTATTGCCCCATCACTTTGTTCGAAGGAAAATATAATATTAATTGCAAATGGTTGGTGTAGATGTCGAAGCCCATTGTTTTGGTTTATGTTTCTGCTACATAAAGTATCAAAACAAAGTGTTGCTGGGCACATACAGAGGATGATTTTCATGCAATGTACCATTACATAGGGTTGTGGTTAGAAATAGAGTCTCCTATCATTTTGAAGAAAAGATGGTAATACAACAAAGGTAAAAGTAGTGGTTTTATGGAATGTCTTGGATACAAATTTGGGTTGGCCTTCATGTTATTACATTTACAAAGTGCAAATGCTAACTTAGTATAAATGAAATTTACAGGATACAAAGCTAAAGAGTTCCAATCTACAAGTGGCAAAATTTGGAAATATCCATGTTGTCAGAGTAACTAGATCATCTCGTGTGTAGAATTGGTAGTGGGCCCAAATTTAAAACCACTAAGCTATGATGATCTTAAAATTAATAATTCCTTTCAATGACTCATCAAGAAGTCACCAAAAGTAAATTATTTTACTTTTTAGTTGCCAAGAAGTAGTTACTGAGGAACTAAAGAGTCATTCCTGGTGTTATTTATTCTAACAACTTTCAAAAAAAGGGCATTTTTATTGATTTTTCATTGTAAGGGAGGAGCAGAGTTTTTCTTTTCAGCATAGTTGTATTGTTCAGGGGTGTGAGGTCTATGAACCCACATTTTGATATTGTATAATGAAGAAGATATTTCTGAAACTTTGAATTTGTGGACGTTTTCTTTAAATTATAATGATATTTGAATCTTTGTAATCACTTTTAGTATCATTCTGTGTATTAAACTGTGTATGTATTTAATTCTGAAACTTTGGATTCAGATTAAATCATCTATTTGAAAGGGGCTGCACTTTTTTTCTTTGGTTATTATTAGTGAGTGTGAGGAAGGTGGACTTTGTGTCATTTTTCTGCATTCACCTTCTCCTGTATTTAAATCATTCGCATCTACTTTCATGGCTATGGGTAGATCTTAGCACCTTTATTGCTTTCTAGTGAAAAGCATACTTGATATTTCATTCATTGCAAATTTTGTTAAGGGGGAGTTGTACCTCTAAAATTCAGGGGAAAGTTATCAGTTCAATGATAACTTCTCCAATAGTTGGTAACATTTATCCTTCTTCTTAGGCATTGTGAGTCATATTTTGTGTTTATTTGTGAAGGTAAAATATGTTCACTAACAATATCATAACCACTTCCACTCAAAATACCAATCCTACACATGTTAGCATTCCTAATCCTATTGTTCCTCCTCCATCATGTTCCATGTGTGTACTTACCTTCATCCATGCCCACTTACAATAGTGTTCCTTTTTCATATTCTATTGGTTCTTTGATTTCCCATAATGGTCCAAATATTTCACACGTATCTCCTACTACTCTTTCTACTGAATCTACTATCAATATCTTGGCTCATCCCGTTTCATCCTTGCAACAACAAATTTCATCTATGACTCAATCCAAGTTTAACATTCCTACTTGTGACATTGTTAGTCCTTTTTCCTTAGACATCATCTATGTTCTCATCCCTCAATACATGTAAATTCTTCATTTAGAGACTTATGATAGTAAGGGTGATCCTTTGACTCATGTCAAAACCTTCCAAATGTTGTGTAGTGATTTCTCTCATGATCATAGGTTCATGGCTAAATTGTTTAATAGAACCTTTAAAGACAAAGCCTTGAAATGGTATTGTTCTTTGCCTCCTTATTCCTTTGATTCTTTTCAAAAACTTGCTAATGTTTTTATTCAATAGTTTCAAAACAATATTGGTCCGAAGACTTTTTTGACTAATTTGATGCATTGCAAATAGGGTGTTAAAGAAAAAGTGATTGATTTCATTGGTAGATTTAAGCATTTGTGTGCTCAAATTTCTAATCTTGCGCCTAATGTTGATATACAACATGTATTCATTTCTAATTTGCAAAAATACATTAGGGATATGATATTTTTTGTCTAAATTTTCCTCTTACTCAATTATGTATAGTGTTTCACAATTATCAACTTAAAGTGAGTTAGCTTGAGAGAACTTCTCTAATAGCTCTGGTTGATAAGAATAATGCGGCCTTTTAGTCCTATCAAAAGTTTTAGAAACCTAAGAGCTTCATCAAAATTAATAATTCATCAAATCAAGTCGATGAACAAGTGGTAACAACATCCAAAGGTGTGGGTCCTTTGTCATTTATTTTTAGACCTTCTCGCAATTTTACATATCTTTCTGAATCTTTGCATAATGTGATGTTGAATTTGATTAATGCTGATGTGATACAAGTTGCTCTCATTAAACCAATTAACACATCTAAACCTTTTCCTAAATCCTTTTACCACAAAGATTTTTATCAATACCATCGTCTACCTGGCCATGATACTGAGAAGTGTTACATCTGTTGGGGGTGTTAACAATCAAGGAAATAAATTTGTAGCAGCTCCCAACCAAAACTTGCAAATTTATACCAATCATTTGCCTTCTCATTCAACCAATGTCGTTGAGTCTGCCTTGTCTTTACCTTCTTCTTCCACCCATGTTGTTGACTATGACATTGAGTGTACTAAAGCAAATAATGTTGTCAACCTTATTCATCAATCCAAACCTAAAACCCAAACTTGAACTTGAGTTTTGCATTATATTTGATCCTAAATAGACTAATAAAGCACTTGAGGGTCCTCCTTACATTGTAGAAAGGGTTAATGGTCTTCTTTCTCATGGCGTCCTTATAGATCCCACTTGTATGGTGAATGTTATAACTGAAGAACATCTTTACAGTAGACAATTGCAATGTAATTTCTATGATAAATATGATGTTATGATTCAAAATTGTAATGGTTTCACCTATCTTACTCATGGCTCCATTACTTTTACCATATAAGTTGGTGGTAAAATTCTAGATGTTACCTTTGTTGTCATCCAAACTTTCGATTAGTTTCAAGTTAGGTTTGGTCTTTTGTGGCTCACTTCCATGAAATTTGTAGTCTCTTCTATCCACAAGTATTTGAAATTTACCCATGATGGAGATATAATCATGATTAATCATAGTCTCTATCAACCTTTAACACCTAGAGGTTATTTTGACCTTGATTTTTTTTGGCCTTCTATACTTCAATCAACTCAACATCGTAAAGGCAATATCTTTCAATCTTATCATAAATTAAAAATTCAAAAGACTTCTGATAGTGATCTAAGGATGTTCCATCTCCTTGACCTAGCCCTAGACTTATTCCTACACCTTCCACACGTCCTTTGTATGCTTATGTTTTGCCTCCTATATCCTATAAACCTTCCATTGATGTTATCTCTCAGCCTAGTGTGGTGCCTTTCGTTCTTCCTCCTAGAGAAGAAAATGACTTGATGTTGATTGATCCTAAACCAAATCAAATCTCGAGAAAAACCAAATGTAACCTTAAAAAACTACCCATGTGCTTGTTTTTATACACATAAGCTTGCCCAAAACCACCAAGTGGTATTATATTAAACCATGTGATTAATAAGATGAGCTTACAAAACTATTTCCCCTCGCATTTTTTTTGATATTAAGCTTTCTCAATATTAAATATTTATCCAATATGCAGCCCCACATTCAATATGTATCCCAATGTTATATACAACACATAAAGTGGTGCCAAGAATGTTGACCCCATGTGATGCACACATCTCTTATCCCCCTAAGAGCATCACACATTATATTAAATTACATTATAACATTATGCAAGGTGTACAACACACCTTTTCCTAACAAAAAGGCTAATAAATGAGTAATGTATTCATTCAAAAAGGTGTAAATGAGGATGAGAAGAATATGTTGGAATGTGTACCATCTAGGGTAAATCAAGTATGGAGAAATGAAATCATGAGTAAACTTAGTACAATTTGGTGTAATTTGTTGATATGCAATTGTATCAAGATGTATTACATCAATACATGCCCAAAATTGAATAAAAAATGACATGGACATATAAAAGTCACCATTACACTTACATCTTATTGGATGCAACTAACTCGAGGGTACATATTGTGTTGTTAATACTTTTTATAGTGATTTTTTCAATATGGCATCTTGTGCTAGATACAAAATTATAACCATATATCCAACTTGAGATAAATAATTTTGTAAAGAGACATCCACATCACATAGATTTTTGTTTTATTGTATGAATGCATCACACAAAGATTTTTAAAATTACCACATCATGTTAAATCTTATCACTTTGTGACATCACATGGAGTTTTATCGCATTGTGACTTCACATGCTTTTTTATTATATTGCCGCATTGCATGGATTTTTATCAAGTTCATGCATCAAACATAGTTCTTCATACCACTTTCTAAGTAGGTGGAATTTCCTATCCCTTCTCTTCTTCTTCTTTTTCATAGACTGTTAAAGCAATATATAGTTTTTCCTTATTTTTCAAGTCATGTGGTTGATACTAATCTTTACATTATTTTTTAAGGTTTTGATGGAATGCTCGTACCAAGGAGAGTATAAGAAGAATCATTGTATAATTTTGTGGAGATTTTATGTTGTATGAGTGTTGAAATATTTACTTTTCATGTTGGTAGAGAATGTGCAAATACTATAAAATGCATGCTCATTTTAGATTTCAAATGCACATCAAAGTGGGGAAAAATGTAATCATGAAATAAGCATAGCCATGACATTTCCATTTAGTTTTGTGTGAGCTTTGATGGAAATGTTTAGGCACAATAACATCTAGCTAGATGACATGTATTCTTGTGCTAACTTTGGTTCATGGCCTAATCCCTATTCATCTTTATTTCACCCCAGCTGGTATTGATTTTAGTGCTCCCCATCTTGATATCACTATCTTATCTCTATAGATATTTTATGTGTGACTTAGGATTGATCCAAAGCAATCTTGAGAAGAGTGAGAATGATCTCGAAATCCTAAGACCTTAAATTCAAATTCAATATTTGTTGCCCCCTTCACTAGTTGTTGTGAGCAAAACTAACACACATTTAAAGACATTCATTTAGCACTTACATATCCAATTATGAAATTGTAGAATTACTAGAGCATTTACTTTCAAATTGAAGATAATTAACATTATTAAATCTACATCATCATCCTATGGGCCATCTACATGTTTATGAATGCTCTCTCTCTCTCTCTCTCTCTCTCTCTCTCTCTCTCTCTCTCTCTCTCTCTCTCTCTCTCTCGCCCCCATCTTACTCATGGTTCCATTACTTTTACCATATAAGTTGGTGGTAAAATTCTAGATGTTACCTTTGTTGCCATCCCAACTTTCAATTAGTTTCAAGTTAGGCTTGGTCTTTTGTGGCTCACTTCCATGAAATTTGTAGTCTCTTCTATCCACAAGTATTTGAAATTTACCCATGATGGAGAAATAATCATGATTAATCATAGTCTCTATCAACCTTTAACACCTAGAGGTTATTTTGACCTTGATTTCTTTTGGCCTTCTATACTTCAACCAACTCAACATCATAAAGGCAATATCTTTCAATCTTATCATAAATTAAAAATTCAAAAGACTTGTGAGCTTAGTGATCTAAGGATGTTCCATCTCCTTGACCTGGCCCTAGACTTATTCCTACACCTTCCACATGTCCTTTGTATGCTTATGTTTTGCCTCCTATATCCTATAAACCTTCCATTGATGTTATCTCTCAACCTAGTGTGGCGCCTTTCATTCTTCCTCCTAAAGAAGAAAAGGACCTGATGTTGATTGATCTTAAACCAAATCAAATCTTGAGAAAAACCAAATGTAACCTTAAAAAACTACCATGTGCTTGTTTTTATACACACAAGCTTGCCCAAAACCACCAAGTGGTATTATATTAAACCATGTGATTAATAAGATGAGCTTACAAAACCATTTCCCCTCGCATTTTTTTTGATACTAAGCTTTCTCAATATTAAATATTTATCCAATATGCAACCCCACATTCAATATGTATCCCAATGTTACATACAACACATAAAGTGGTGCCAAGAATGTTGACCCCATGTGATGCACACATCCCTTATCCCCCTACGAGCATCACACATTATATTAAATTACATTATAACATTATGCAAGGTGTACAACACACCTTTTCCTAACAAAAAGGCTAATAAATGACTGATGTATTCATTCAAAAATGTGTAAATGAGGATGAGAAGAATATGTTGGAATGGGTACCATCTAGGGTAAATCAAGTATGGAGAAATGAAATCATGAGTAAACTTATACAATTTGGTGTAATTTGTTGATATGCAATTGTATCAAGATGTATTACATCAATGTATGCCCAAAATTGAATAAAAAATGACGTGGACATATAAAAGTCACCATTACACTTACATCTTATTGGATGCAACTAACTCGAGGGTACGTATTGTGTTGCTAATACTTTTTATAGTGGATTTTTTCAATATGGCATCTTGTGCAAGATACAAAATTATAATCATATATCCAAATGGAGATAAATTATTTTGTAAAGAGACATCCACATCACATAGATTTTTGTTGTATTATATGAATGCATCACACAAAGATTTTAAAAATTACCACATCATGTTAAGTCTTATCACTTTGTGACATCACATGGAGTTTTATTGCATTGTGACATCACATGCTTTTTTATTATATTGCCGCATTGCATGGATTTTTATCAAGTTCATGCATCAAACATAGTTCTTCATACCACTTTCTAAGTAGGTGGAATTTCCTATCCCTTCTTTTCTTCTTTTTCATAGACTATTAAAGTAATATGTAGTTTTTCCTTATTTTTCAAGTCATGAGGTTGATACTAATCATTGCATTATTTTTTAGGTTTTGATGGAATGCTCATGCCAAGGAGAGTATAAGAAGAATCATTGTATAATTTTGTAGAGATTTTATTTTGTATGAGTGTTGAAATATTTACTTTTCATGTTGGTAAAGAATGTACAAATACTATAAAATGCATGCTCATTTTAGATTTCAACAAAGTGGGGCAAAATGTAATCATGAAATAAGCATAGCCATGACATTTCCATTTAGTTTTGTGTCAACTTTGATGGGAATGTTTAGGCACAATAATATCTTGCTAGATGACATGTATTCTTGTGCTAACTTTGGTTCATGGCCTAATCCCTAACCATCTTTATTTCACCCCAGCTGGTATTGATTTTAGTGCTCCCCACCTTGATATCACTATCATATCTCTATAGATATTTTATGTGTGACTTAGGATTGATCCAAAGCAATCCTGAGAAGAGTGAGAATGATTTCCAAATCCTAGGACATTAAATTCAAATTCAATATTTGTTGCCCCCTTCACTAGTTGTTATGAGCAAAACTAACACACATTTAAAGACATTCATTTAGCACTTACATATCCAATTATGGAATTGTAGAATTACTAGAGCATTTACTTTCAAATTGAAGATAATTAACATTATTAAATCTACATCATCATCATATGGGCCATCTACATGCTCTCTCTCTCTCTCTCTCTCTTGGGGGCGCGCTCTCGCTTCGCTTCCCCCCCCCCCCTCCCCCCACCTAATTAACATTATTAAATCTTTATCATCATCAAATGGGCCATCTACATGTTTATGAATGCTCGCTCGCTCTCTCTCTCTCTCTCTCTTCCCCCCCCCCCCCCATATCAACTTAGAAGCCACAATAGGAGTCCAAGAGCCAACACTAGAAATCACTTTGGAGATCAGAACACCAGTCTCCATCTTAAGAACCTTGTGAAGATTAGAAAAAACCCATTGATATAATTTTATATTATTTAATTTAATAATTTATTTTCTATTATTTGAATTAATTGCATTCCTTTAATTAACTACATAATCATACATACAAAAAGAGACATTCGACAAGTCAGAAACCTGGTTTTCAGGTCGCAACCATGATCAAAGAGATAAAAACCACTTCAGCTCTGTTGCTTGAAATTCTTAGAATTAACAATGGCATATTAAATGGTAAAGCTGTTAAATTCCCCTGCTAAGCCTAAATTACTGGCATTCAAGAAAGAACCAATAACAACGAACAGATTCAACAAAACAAAAACTGAAAATGCAGCAATTAACCAAATCATAATCCAAATGCACTAGAAGGATCTCGAACTCCTTAGAGAGATTACAATTACACATACCAAAAAGTACTGAAAGCTGAAGCTTTTACTTTACAAAGACCATATATCCAAAGAAGAAGAGCTTTATATGATGCCTATATATTTGAAACCAAGAACAACACCTACACCGATGATGTGTCCGAGGGCACCACAGGCAAGGGTGTCTGTGCCAGTAAATCCTGCTGGGTCTCCAGTCTGCAGCCCTGAATCTCTGTCCTGCAGTTTAAACCCTTTGGATACCATTCTGTTTGCAGAGGGAGCAAGCCCAAATCTTCCAGCAAACAACATCATTGTTGTGCTTGCCACCATTATCTGTCAAATCAAACATCATTTTCAATTAACCCATTTCAATGGTGTCATGGTGATGGCTCAAGATTTCAATTAACCCATTTTAATGGTGTCATGGTGAGGAGAATTCAGACCGTTGGTGAGAGAAAAAGAGAGAACAGAGTCTGTTAATGGAAGAAAAAGCAAAATTTTACCAGATTTGTTGGAGATCCAATGTAATCACAGCGAACACTTAAGCCTCCCATGCCTTTCCTTGAGGGCAGAGATGCCTGACACAGAGAAAACAGGGATGTCAGTCATCATTTGGGGGAAGAAAAGGAAGAAATGGGTTACTCTGCATTACCCTGTCAATCACCATTTGGATGAAGAAAAGTATGAAAAGAAGAAAATGAGGAAATGGGTTACTCTGCATACCCTGTCAATCACCATTTGGGTCGATAAAAAGGGAAAAAAAGAAGAACATGAGGAAATGGGTTACTCTGCATTACCAAGCTCTGTGGCCTTGTGAGTTTGTTTGTGGTGCTGACGCCATGGAAACGAGGAGATGAAATGGACACAGTATGGGTTGAAAGCATTGCCTTTGCTGCCATCGTTACACAGATAATGGAGGCTCTGATCACACTGCACTCTGACTAACACCTAAAAACGACGGGAAATATCAGACCGATTGGTGATACATTGATGAAGCTAATGGGCTGTCATTGGGAAGAGATGGATACTTGTTGCTCACCTGGCAGCTTTCTATTGGACCAATTTCCATGGATAAGATAGTGGATTTTCCGGCTCAAACAAAATGATTATGTGGAGGGTATCAAAAACCAATTCTT
This sequence comes from Chamaecyparis obtusa, assembly GCA_027943335.1. NCBI lineage: Eukaryota > Viridiplantae > Streptophyta > Pinopsida > Cupressales > Cupressaceae > Chamaecyparis > Chamaecyparis obtusa. Next base: position 253,155 of record BSBK01001079.1, read on the forward strand.
ATGGACAATTTTGTACCACCATTCTATTCTCAATTATCAACCTTTAAGATCCAAGTTTACTAAACTAAACATAGCTTTGTAAAAAACTATTTACAAGTTAAGTTTTTTTTTTTTAAATTTTTCTTAATCTCATCTAAAACTATTTAGAAGCTAAGTTTCTATTAAGGCAAAGATTAATGTTTTCATAGAATCACTTTTCCATTAGTTTATCTTGAAATTAGTTCGTTGCAAAAAATTAAACATTATTTCTAATGTTTGACATTGGTCTGATTATTATTTTAAATTTTGAAGAATATTTCCTTTTTCAGATTGGTTGTCCATATTTTAGCTAGGGGTTTAATTATTTTCCCATTCACAAATTATTATTTTTTTGTCTAGGTCAATAATAAAAAAAATAGCACAAAGATTTTTTTTGTTTTGAGATTTTAATATTTTTAAAAGCTCTTTTGGAAACTTCTGTGAGTCATAACCAGAGACGGTTAGGGTTTGGAGGGCCTGCTTTCTAGTGGTTTAATATGCTAATTATTCATCACCAGGTCAAAACATTCAAGCTCTATGATTTCTCACACTTATCATATCGTTCCATATTAGTTGTCGAACAGAGTGTGGGGGAGTGGGAAAATGGGCTATTCATATCTGCTTCGATTCTATTCAGCAGATCCAAAAATTGCCAAGTAATAAAAACCTTTTTGATGAGTTCATGTTGATCTTGTTGGTCACGACCCCTTATTGGTTGTGTATCCTTTATATATGAAGTTTGAAGCTCTTATGTAGGTCATAGCTCTTCGATGGATTTCAACTATATCCATGTATGTATTTGCTAGTGCCATTGAGTTTTCTTTTCAAGATTTTATATCTAAAAACGTTTGAATTAAATGCTTTACTTTCTTTTCCAGATTCTGGGTATTTTCAAAAATAGAAGGAAAATAGATCTGGCTTTAACCCCTATCAAGGGTTTCAACAAAAATTGTAATCTTCTATCTCATTGTCTCTTTGAGGGGGGTTTCAACCTTGAAAAGTTTGAAGGAAACAGTGACTACATATATACCTATCAAAACCTACATTTTCTTGGTGTGGGTATTTAAGGAATTCAATCATGCTTATGTGTTATGCAATGAAGACTTCATTGTTTGGGTTTAAAATACTCACTTAAAATACCTCCTACTTATCATTTAAAATACTCGCTTATGCTTCTTTCAATCATCTGGGTTCAATGAATGATTGGCATAATGTCTAAAAGATTATCCTTAGTTGAATGCCTTTGAATGTATATTTTTTATTCATTGTAACTATTATTATTTATGGTACCCATTGTTGTTTTTGTTACATAGATAATTCACACTTTTTGCACATAAACATGCAGTATATTGTTTAATATCTCTTCTCCCTGTTCCAGGCACACAACAAGAAAAATCAATATAAATATGTAATCTAAATTTGTACTAGGCCTCTTACCCTCTGTTGGGTGCTTGTGCTTTTTTCAGTTTTAGAATCCAGGTATTTGAAATATAATTTGTGACAATGCTAGCATGTGCCTCTACAAAAATTGTGAGTTTAAGGCCTTTGGAAGGTTTCAAGTCATCAAGGGCTACACCATATTCCACCATTGCTATTCGACATCAGCCCATTAGAAGAATAAACTTAGGTTGTCAAATCATCCATAACTATGGTTGCCAAGGTAGTTATCCAATTCATTTTTTGGTTTGGATTGCTCATCTCAATGTAGGATGTGTTGTTTTCTATTTTTTGTTTCTAGCAATTTCTTATTATTATAGATTTGTGCAACAAGTGTCTAGAAGAATAATGAGGAACATAGATAGCTTCCCTGAAAATGGTTGGTGGACAACAAAAATCTTGGCAGAGCTTTAGTTAGATCTATAATCACTCAACTTTCTCTTTTCTTTCATCTTATTCTCAAATTCATTTCCTTGTTATCTTGTGTTCCCCTCCTCACTCACTCTCTAAATCTGGTTTTTCATTTTAGCCCACTTGACTTGTCTTTCTATTTTTTTCATAATAGACCTTCCCCAACATGCCTTGTCTCAACAACACTTCTGCAATAGTAAATAAGAGATAGGGATTTCTCTGAACAAAATTGACTATCACTGCTCTTGTGAAATAAGTCTATTGAACATTTTGTGTATCTCTATATCTATTTTTATAATGTTTCATTTTTTGTTTACTATTACAAGGCAACACTACTTGTGCTTAAAAATAACTTATATACTACTTTTCTTACTATTGAAAAAGTAGTTCATGTAAATTACCAAAATCATTTAAAATGTCACCTTCGTCGAGAATCATGTTAAGACTTTTTTTGCAAGTGCCAAAAACCTGAAATTTAGTTTATAGACTTCAAGTTTTTGCAAATGCATAGCATTAGTAAAGAAGGGCTTCATGATTTTTTTTCAGTTGTATACTTGTAAGGCATCATTGTTTAGGACCTATGAGCAATGGGAAGTTTCACTTGGGTGAATCTCTATTTTGTGATATTTAGATCTAAATGAAGAACAATGGTAGGGTTGCTAGCTCAATTCTTTTTCCATCTTTATTGGGTGTTACTTTATTATTGGGTCAAGGGTCTCTGGAATCACCAGGGCTTACTCAACGAGTTCTCCTAGTACTTGCATAATTCCAAAATTATGGTTTGAACCACAATCCCTCTTGAATGTAATGATCTTTATGGAACAATATGAAAACTTCTTTTGTAGTTCTTCATTTGTAAATTGTAACTCTAGTAAAAAAATGACATATCGCATTATTCTCTGCTCTTCTTTGATCAATAGAATGTTGAATTAATTAGTTTTTAACATTCATAGATGATTATTTGCAGGGCTTCTTGTATTGGAAAGAAAGTGAACGTTTAGACATATGCAAGGAGAAAGTTGTAGAATAATTCATTTGAACCACAATCCCTCCTGAATGTAGTGTTCTTAATGGAATAAATATGAAAAATTCTTTTGTAGTTCTTCATTTGTAAATTGTAACTTCAACCAAAAAATGACATATTGTATTGTTCATTTCTCTTCTTTGATCAATAAGATGTTGAATTAATCATTTTTAATATTCATAGATGATTATTTGCAGGGCTTCTTGAATTGGAAAGCAAGTAAAAATTTAGACATCGACAAGGAGAAAGCTGTAGAATAATTCATCTTAACAGTTAAGTTAAATCCATATGATGGAGATGCTTTCCATTTTCTAGTGCATTATTATAGTCAAGTTACAAAAGATGTGAACATGGCTATAAGGTATTATTAGAAATGTTTCACACTCAACCGTGAAGATTTAGAAGAAGGGTTATGGATACACGTGCATATGCACTTTTCTATCATGTTATCCTAAATAATATTTATTAATTAGTCCATAGTAATTTTTTAATTCAAAAATTATTATTGGGTATTTCTTATCAATAAGCTTTATGTGATATTTTGGATTCTATAAAACAAGAAACCTTGGAAGTATCTATATGCCATGAAGCTTTCCAACGCTCCCCTCGAGCATTTTGGGTTTGGCTTGAATGGGTTACCTTAAGGTGATTTGGATTTGTTTATACATATGCAAAACACTTTCTACCATTTCGATTCTAAAAATATTATTAGATCATTTAGATTTTTTATCCTAGTGGTGATGGAATCTTAAAAACACTAAATCTAGTGTTGAAACTTCCAACCACTATTGTGAAGGTTTTTTCAAACTTGCATTTTTATAGAATATTAGCAATATTTATCCATTACATTTCTTTTTCCATGTATCTATGCAAAATATTTACTGCTCCAACACCTTAATTCTTCTTGGGCCGATGTGTGGTTTAGCCTATCCATTTATTAATCTTGTTTTCAATAATATTTAAACAAATATATCAATCTCATTTTTAATAAAATTTAAATAGCTTTACATTAAGGTGATATGGATATGTTCATACATATGTGAAACACTTTCTACCATTTCAGTTCTAAAAATATTATTAGATCATTTAGATTTTGTATCCTAGTGGTGATGGAATCTTAAAATGATGCAGTCAAGGATGGAGAATCCAATTAAGGACGGTCCAAACTTGCAGCCAACACCAACACAACGGAATAACATAGCACCAAACAAAATCTGAAAGAAAGCATATATCTTTATTCATTGAAACTAACTGATTACATGCAATGTGTTGGGCTGTAAGGCCTTCCCGGTTATGGCCAATTACAATGCAAGAAATAGTTCTACAATATCACGCAGGATCCAACACACTTCTCCTCAGCTATCCCAGGTCTACAACACAACAAGACACTGGTAGGCACTCTAAGAAAGATCGAAACTTGTGCTCGCAAGCCACCAAGCAATCCTCTTGTTCCTAGGCTTGCAAGCTACTAACTCTGCTACCTTTTATCCAGATATAATCTAATTCTAGATCTCTGCTCTAACTCCCCTAAACAACTACCCAAACATCTACTTAAATACTAATAATCAGCCACAAGTCGACTGGATGAAATAATTAACCCTTACAAACAAATATTAAATGCCAAAACATCAGTCGACTCTCAAATAGCCTTACAATAAATTAATTCTCCAAGTCGGCCTCCAAATCCACATAGGAGAATGCAACACACTAGATCTAGGTCCCCACACGTCCAACGGTCAATCCATAACTCGAGGAATGCGACCCAAATTAAATGCACTAGTCGGCCAAGTCGATTCACCAAGAACATCTGTTGATAATCCAAACTATCGAGTGCCAGGAAACATACCGAGAAAGCATACCAACTGAGCTCCACAAGCATTATCGAGCACCAAAAATGTCAAGTCTCCTTCCATGACTGAGCCCTCCAGCGACTAATCCACTTCAGCGACCGAGCAACAGTCATAAACACTGAGACCCCATCGGTAATTGAGCACCGAGCAACAAAACACCAAGTCACCAAGTGACCAACATCAACCGAGATCCACCAAAACTTCCAACTGAGAATCACCACCAAGATCACTGAGCTCCATCGGTGAATCGAAACAAACTTTGACCCATAACTATCACCCAAATAACCAAGTAAAAGCAGGTCCTTACCAAGCTCATCCACCTCCTTTGCCGAGTACCAGAAAATCACAAGGAACTGGACAAGAAGCCAGGATGCCACTGCATCAGACTCCTGGAGTACAAAGAAAAGTGTGTCCCACACTTTCTCACCAAAGGGAACATCTGAACAACACCAACTCCACTTCATCTTCACCAAAGGTTTCCACTCCATCACAGGAAAAAGAACCAATCTACAACTCAACCAATCAACATGTCCAACATCCAGAACAAACCGAGCCTTCAACCCATCACCAAGGATCAAGGAAGAATCCCATCTCAAAATCTCATCACAAGACTTGTCACAATCAACCAACAACTCAAGTCCACAATCAACAAACAATCTCTTCACCTCAACACCAAAAAAAAGCAATTCAACAACACCATCATCACAAAGGTGTTCAACAATAGGTAACTTCTCATCAACAACAACCTGATTAGGTACAACCAGATGCTCTGCAATCTCCATGTCATGCACAACCAACTGAACATGAAAACCAATCTCCTCACCAACCTTCACAAGGTCAACAACATCGTCGGTAATCACAGGTATCTCAGCAACAACCGCAAGTTGCTCTATAGGTTTCATGGAAGAATCCACCAATTGACCATCAAAACCAATCCCGCATACCTCCATATGTCTCCTCTCTCAGACCAGTCTTCTAACAGGCCAAACAACTTTCCTCTAGATCAGCATGCTCCAACTCTGGTAAGCTCTATAAAGTTCAACAACACTTTCCTTCGCAAGGTTCTTAACTCGGTTCAGTAATTCCGCTTGCAATCGAGAAAACCTCTCAGAAATCTTCATCTCCACCACATCGCGGAGATCTGCAATCACACCAGGGTTCAATCCTCTCAGAGACATCTCCAAAGATCTTTGAAAACCCTCTGCAAAAAACCCAACACCAACCACCTTGTGACAATCTATGAGTTGTATGCAAGTCAGATCGCAACCTGCCACCTCGCACAAACAACTAGGCCATGATTTCACAAGTTCAGTAACATGGATCTACAACTCAGATTGCACACAATCTCTTCACCAACAAGATTAATTTCACAAGATCAGCTTTGTGAGATCAACCTTCGCTCCAACAAGATCAAACTTAGCTCTGATACCACCTGATGCAGTCAAGGATGGAGAATCCAATTAAGGACGTTCCAAACTTGCAGCCAACACCAGCACAACGGAATAACACATCACCAAACAAAATTTGAAAGAAAACATATATCTTTATTCATCAACTAACTGATTACATGCAATGTGCCGGGCTGTAAGGCCTTCCCGGTTACAACCAATTACAATGCAAGAAATAGTTCTACAAGATCATGCAAGATCCAACACACTTCTCCTCAACTAGCCCAGGTCTGCAACACAACAGGACACTGGTAGGCACTCCAAGAAAGATCTAAACTTGTGCTCACAAGCCACCAAGCAATCCTCTTGTTCCTAGGCTCACAAGCTACTAACTCTGCTACCTTATATCCAGATCTAATATGATTCTAGATCTCTGCTCTAACTCCCCTAAACAACTACCCAAACATCTACTTAAATACTAATAATTAGCCACAAGTCGACTGGATGAAACAATTAACCCTTACAAACAAATATTAAATGCCAAAACATCAGTCGACTCTTAAATAGCCTTACAATAAATTAATTCTCCAAGTCGGCCTCCAGATCCACATAGGAGAATGCAACACGCCAAATCTAGGTCCCCACATGTCCAATGGTCAATCCATAACTTGAGGAGTGCGACCCAAATTAAATGCACCAGTTGGCCAAGCCGATTCACCAAGAACATCTGTCGGTAATCCAAACTACCGAGTGCTAGGAAACATACCGAGCAAGCATACGAACCAAGCTCCACAAGCATTACCGAGCACCAGAAATGTCGAGTCTCCTTCCATGACTGAGCCCTCCAGCGACTGAGCCATTTCAGCGACTGAGCAACAGTCATAAACACCGAGACCCCATCAGTAACCGAGCATCGAGCAACAAAACACCAAGTCACCGAGTGACCAACATCAACCGAGATCCACTAGAACTTCCAACTGAGAATCACCACCAAGATCACCGAGCTCCATCGATGAAGTGAAACAAACTTCGACCGAGAACTATCACCCAAATAACCAAGTAAAAATAGGTCCTTACTGAGCTCATCCACCTCCTTTGCCGAGTACCAGAAAATCACAAGGAATTGGACAAGAAGCCAGGATGCCACTGCATCATAAAAACACTATCTAGTGTTGAAACTTCCAACCACTATTCTAAAGGTTTTTTCAAACTTGTATTTTTATAGAATATTGATAGTATTTGTCCATTACATTTCTTTTTCCATGTATCCATGCAAAATATTTACTGCTCCAACACCTTAATTCATCTTGGGCTGATGTATGGTTTAACCTATCCATCTATTAATCTTGTTTTCAATAATATTTAAATAAATCTATCAATCTTATTTTTAATAAAATTTAAACAACTTTACATTAAAAAGAAAGAATGATCGCATTAGTCTTGGATGTGCCCTTTTCCTTAATCTAGCCTACAATTGCTTATCTTATCGTTTCTTACCCATAATGTAGTGCTTTGGTAGAAGTGGATCTGGAGTTGCAAGACATTGATGGAAAAGCTTTGGTGTGTATAAATTCATTAGTTTTCCCAAAAATCATGAATATGATGATTTTTTTCCTATATTCTCTTTGTGATTGGTGGGAAAACTCTCATGTTTGCAACTTTGTTGTGGTGGCATCTATTTTATGCTTTAAGTGTATATCTAAGCTATTGGTTCATCAGCTAGAGGCCCTAGATCTAGGTCCAATCTGAATTAGTATTAATGTACCGACTGATTTCCAATATCTAAAGGCAAGCATTCCAAATGCATTAGTTGTGAAGTACAATATATAAGATGTCTTCATCTATTTTTGCATTTTACGTGTTTGGAGCTATGTTTCCCCTTTCTAGAATTACTGCTTTGGTCCAAATAATGAGTAACTAGAGAAATGTTATTTAATCCATAGATTTGCTTGTTATCTTGGCATTGAGTTCGATCATAGTGGTGATCATTTGGCTACTAGAGATTGTGGTGGGCGTGTTACACATTTTGAAAGGACAGATGGCAAAGATGTAAGCTTGATAGAGCAATGAGGGCACACCTGCAATTACGTTTTTCTTATCACTTTGACTGTTGTAATTTTTCATTGTAAAAAGGGATTTGAATGTTTTTTTTGGTTTTAGAAGTTTAATAGTTTCTAAAAATAAATTGCTTAGTTGTTTCTCCAATATTTTGTTTATCTGGTAATTGATGTTAGAAATCTTTCAAAGGAATACAATTATATTTCTACAATTGAATGTCTTATAGCTGCAATCTCAGGCTGAGCTTAAGAGGCTAGATTACACAATGCCCAAGGAGGAAAACATTGAATATTTGTTGATTTATTAGCGTTATGACCATATAAGAAAACAAATACATAACTCTTTGTGGCTACTTTGCAAATTTTAGCTAGTGGTTTGTGTGTCTGTGATAGTTTGACTATCTGAAAATTTTGGAAATAGAAGATAAAATCAATATGATCAGTTGGTGCTCAACTGTCAATGGTTCTTTGTTTCTTCTTTCAAAAAATGACAAAACCATAAAAACCATCAATCTATGGAAGGTATTCAATACTTAATTATATTAGAGTTTGAGTGGTTCCATGCCATGAACATTTACCAAACAAATTGTAATTATCACCTTTCTTTTTACCATATCGAAAAATGACTTTATTGAATTTTCTTCTCTTCAAACAACTTATGCCATGCTTCATACTTCTCATTTCTTACAAGGTGGGAGAGACTATAGATTTGTAGAGCTCTTATTGGTTTAAAGTTTTCTTATTCATAAACAAATATTTATGTGCATGTATTATTCAACTAATCTTTTTTTTTTTTCTTTTTCTTTTTAAAATCTCTAACAATGAATATTTTATTAATATAAAAAATATTTACAACCAATTTACATAATAGAGTAATGCTCGAAGTTATGACAATGCAAAGAACCCATCCACCTATCAATTATGAATACCAAACATAGAAATTCCCTACACCCTAAAACCCTTCCCATTACATTATGCTCTTTCATAATAAATCGAGCATAAACTATGGTCCTTTACTGACCAGATAAAAACAAATTTTAAAATATCCTACAAAAAACACCATTGGTCTCATTACGAGCCAAAAAACTAACGAACGAGCATTAAAATATTATTCCAAGCTCAGCCAACACTTTCTCATTAACAGTCACTCTTGCCAAGGAATCCATCAAATCAGAGCATCATTTCAAATTTTGCTATTATATCAAAAACCACATCCCATCCAAATCATCCACCAAAATTTCATCCCCCCAAAAACCATCTTATCTTACTCCACCATCCACATTAGAGGCTTCGACATCACTTCCTACAACTCCTTGTTCTCATCCTATTTGGGACTTGTAATGGAAAGGCATGAGAATAAACAATATCCGCCGTCTCATGGTTTGTAATGGCTTGCTTCAAATTACCCCACATAGTAGCAATTTTTGCTTTATAATCCCTTTTATCCACCCACCCCCACCACCTCATGAAGGAAACTAAGTTGAAACCCTGACATGATTTTCATCCTTAAAACATTCCAAAATATCAGACCCGACCCTAGGAACAATCCACTCTAGAATGAAGTCTAACCCTATTAGCAACTCAACATCAAATAAGGTTGTCATCATCCATTTCATATTCTTCGTGTCCTCACCGAGCTCCAATCCCCAAGCAATGATAATTGAAATTATTTCTAAATTGACCCTCCATCTGTATTTTTTCCCATAAACTTCTTCCTAAGAACCCCAAAAACAACATCAATGACTGCATCATCCTTATATTTTAAAAGGTCATGTAGTCGTTCTCTTTTCATAGGGCCTTTAAAACCTTTTTGTTGCTTCTCTGTGTCCACTGAAAAATTTGCCTCCATTTTAACTTCAACCTCCCACACTGCTCAAATCAAGCTTCACCTCCTTTCCACCATTTTCACCTATTAGCCAATAGCTTCATTTACACTCTATCATCCTTTAAAACATTGTATTGACACAAATTTTCGTAACCCAAAATGTTGCCCAAAATTAATTTGGCAAAAAAATTGATCCCAAATCACGTCTCTGTAGATCTATATTGTTTAAGAGATCAATCCTCCCCTTTCACACACTCAGACAAGCCAAGAAATCATGTGCTACATATAAAAAGACTCAAACATCAAGTTACCTTCTTCTAACTATAAGATGATATCATCATCCCACTGAACACCATATCTAAAAATTATTAGCGGTTCATCTTCTCAAAACTATCCCCTTTATCATCTTTTCAATTAAAATAAGAACTATAATAAATAAACACTTCAAAAATCTAAATGCACACGCTGAAGATCTTCAAACCTCATAACATTCTCTCTGTCAAATGTAATCGCCCATTTCAATAGCTTATCGACCTCTTCATTGCCACTTCTCCTCACATGACTAATTTTAAACTCTTCAAACATGTTTAAAATCTCCCGTATTGTGATAACTGAATTTTTAACTCTAAATGTATTTTATTCAAATTTATAAGCTTCCCCAATCTAAGAGTAAGAAGGGCAACTCTTGCCTCCGCCAAATTATTTGTTCCTTTAGACAATCTTTGTGCTCCCAAAGCCAATGTATTCCCCATCCAATCACGCATAATCAAACCTGCTCCTAAAGGACTTGGGTTGCCTTTCACAACCCCGTCAAAATTGATTTTAATCCATCCATCTTGAGGCAATTCCCACTTTACATCTTCCCCCCTCTGGGCCTTACCACTACTACCCCTAGCACTGTTCTTAAATAACATCTTAATCCCCGACCATTCTTCCTGAATATGCTTGTCATCCCCAGTAATTATTCAACTAATCTTAAAAGAACGAGTGTCATGGATATTAAAAGAGTCCAAATTTTTATATTAGGTAATTTTTTTTTCAATTATTAATAATAAGATAAAATGTCTTTTAATTATAGTATCACGATTCTTTTCATCAGGGTTCAAATTTTGATTGGGATGCTATTGTTAATTGTTCATGTCAATGATGAGGTTCCTCATATGTAGCATCATAGGTTCATAACTCTGGTTAAAAGTGTTTACCCCCAAATTTTTTAAAAAAACTAACATGTTTTGATTAGAGAAAAAAAATGTTGCAAAAACTAGATGCAATTTTAATCATAAAATCAAATAATTAAATAGTTGAAGTAATCAAATATGCATATGAAGGATTTTGATTATCAAATTTCAATTTGCAATCATGATTTGAAAAATATTAGTTAATTAGCTCCCAATCAATAACATCATTTAATTTTCAATAGATTCTTTGTCTTTGATTTGCTGAGTATCTATAATCTTACGAGGAAATGAAATGGCTAATGCAAGACAACTAAACTTCCCATCTTATCCAAGAAGAGACCCCAACCCATTCTTCACATACGACATGGAGGCCCACTTAGGAAGTAGAGTCCAACTAGTGTGGCTTTGCTTGAAGAGAACCTCCTTCTTGTCATTATCTTTTAACACTTTAATAATGATATTCATGCCTTATCATTTGTATCTTTTTTTTTTACTTTATTTGCATATTTTGTATTGTAGAAGATTCAAACTTAGCAACATCTAGGTGCCTACAACATGGACTTTGGCATTAAACTAAATGGCTTTGACCCCTTTATTTGCATTTTGACCTATTTCTCTATGAGTTCTTCACATGTTTGATGGTTCCTCACGAGCCCAAAATTTGGACTCACCAATTTGGTCTCTTAATTGATCTTCTTTTATCTCCATGTTTACTATTTCTAATTAGATCATTTTATTTATGTTTCACCACTTCCTTCTAGTACTTTTGGCTCATTTTCTTTTGTGTTTTCCAATTGATCTTGAGGTTTATTCTACTTAGTTATTACTTTGCTTTTTTCATGGTGTTTTCAGTGTTGTTTATTCTCCCTTACTAGTTTCTAGTTAGATTACATAGCTTCTTTCAACTTGACGTCTTCATATTGACTTCTTGTTTATAATATTTGTAGTCTTTTTTTTTATGATTATTAATTAATCAACGTATATTTTTTAAGATCACATTAGTGTTATTGTGGGGCTACATAAATCCTTTTGTTCTTGATTATCCTTTGCCCTTTTCTTATTTATTAGATGAGTTCAAACCTCAGTTTGCTTTATCCCTACCTCAATATGAGTCTTTGAGCTCATATTTTCCTTTCTTTTATCATTTGTGTACCTTTTATTCTCCTCGCATTTGTTGTATTTAAGTAGTATCTATTGAAGCATTGAACACTCTTTTTGTAAAAATAATTGCATTTTTTAAAACTTTGTTTATTTTTGTTTTCAATTTTACCTACACAACCAAATAGCTATAGTTTAATTGTTCAAACACGATTGATGAGGGTGATGATACGTTCCTTGATTGTGCCGTGAACCAAGGTTTAAATCCTCACAACTATGAACTAAAAGCTGAAATCGAGATCATGACCTAAACAAGTATGACAAAATAAGTACCCTTAATATGTAACTTTCAATCAAGGAGTTATCGATGTAAACTTAAACAATAATGGCTAAACTCCTTACAAAAACACACCAAAGACAAAAAAATGTCAAACTTTTTTTTTTTCCACATTTGCAAAACACACATCAATTTTTTTTGCGATTTTTGACCACAAAATATACAGATCATGAAGAACAAATGATATAAATTTCACAAAAATCTATTATATTTTTCATTTTTAAAAATTTAGTTAACCATACATTTTGTAAGGAGCTTAACCGCGTCCAACTTATACTATCATATTAAATAACAAAACAAACGCATAGAAAGTAAACGAGCTTTTATAGTTAAAAAAAATTCCCTTGAAATGTTTCCACGCATGTATACAAACTTTCCTATGCATCTAGAACGTTGCCCTATGTTGACCCTTCCCAAGCACAGAAATTGGGATATTTTCATGGTTATTTTTATTACTTTTTCTACCACGTGTCCACGTATATTTATAGCGCGATAAGCAAGAGCTGTATCTATTCTCTGTAGAGCTCAGTCGGTTCGTCGTAAAAAAAAAAACCCTCAGTGCATTTGACATCATCCTCCATTTTTGTGCTCCGTTAAGTTTTTTCTTAACCTATCATATATTGTAATCTGTGATTGGCAAATCATTAATCATGTTGAGCAGCGTTGTTCGTAACGTGGGGAGGGTTGTTCGTGGATCCGGTGGCGGAGAGGCGTCGAACGGAAGACCTCTGGCTGCTGGTGTTCGAGCATACCACGAGAGGGTAGTTGATCATTACAACAATCCACGCAACGTGGGTTCTTTCGACAAAAATGATCCAAACGTAGGCACAGGCTTGGTGGGTGCTCCCGCCTGCGGGGATGTCATGAAATTGCAGATTAAAGTGGATGAGAAAACAGGGGAAGTGAAAGATGCCTGCTTCAAAACCTTTGGTTGCGGCTCTGCTATCGCCTCCTCCTCTCTTGGTATGTAGAGCAACGCCTTTCATTGTTAATTCATTTTCTTTTTTTCAATTAATGCGATTCACAGCCCTCTCTCGACATCATACGATGAGAAATTTAAGGAGGGCCAGCTTTATAATTTTGTGTGTGTATAGCTGGCATGTGTAAGGGTTTATTTCTTCTGCTATAAAATTCTCTGGCAACTATCCCAGGGTCGAGTCTCAGGTTTCACGAGGCCTTGATTCCGTAGACTGACATCAAATCCAAGGTGGTTGGAGTCGGCGGCGTAGGAGAAGTCAAATCCTAACGCTGTAAAAAGGAGAAATTTTTTAACCCTGGCCATCATCGCAATTGCTCTTCTTTAGACAATAGCGATGGAAATTAATCTTCAAATTGGCAATGTTGACTTGAACTTACAATATGCGAACCAAATTAGAATTTAAGCCTACCGTTTCCAAATTCTTTCGGCAAAATATTATAAAAGAACAAGTGATTGGCATTAGTCCTTGTAATACACGAGACAGAAGGTTTAATCTGGGACAACATCAAAATAGAGTTAACAGTTGTATTAATTTATGAACATAGAATCCAAATGCAATATAGTCTCCTTATTCTACCTTTCTCAATCTGTAGGAATCCTCTTTAGCAATCACTGTTAGCAAACAACATCTTGTTCCATTTCTGTTTGGTGGGTTGTGGTTTCTTCTTCCTAGTGCCTGTTCTATTTTCTTCTCACCATGGCTGGCCATTTCTTTGGCTGCTAGGCTCTTCTTTTGCTGCAACGCGACCTTGACTAGCTCTTTTTGGTTGTTTGTTTCGTTTCCTTGGATTAATTCTTTCAGTTTTGGACGGGTAGTTACTTCTGGCCGTGTTGCTAATGTTTTTATTGGAAGGCAACAGTATCTGAAATAGTTTCTTGGCCAGGAAAGTTATCTTCATATATTATTATCTATCTGGCGTGGATTGATCTCTAGCATGAGAGGAGGACTGGACCTTAGTTGAAGTAGGAATAGAAAGGGAAAATAAATGAGACTCTGTTTAGCATAGTAAATAAAATGGTGTATATCCCTGGAGATCAAAGAGGGGATTACAATGAGATTAAGGTTATAAGAAGCTTCCTAGTGATTGTAGAGACAGGCTTCAAGAATTGTTTTAGTTACTTGTAGGACAGTGTAATTTTGTAAGCAAGTCGATATCCACTAGAGGGACTTAAGTAATTTATTGTGGTTTGCTTTGTAGCTTCTATTTTGTGTTTGGATACTGTGAATGATTTGTTGGTTGCTAGATTAGGCAGTTTTTAGTTTAGATTCCCTGTTCTAGATTGCATCACCAAGCTGGTATCATACCTCGGTTCCAAAAGATTCAAAGAAATAGTGAATCTCTGTCTTCCAGGCCTGTTTCCTAACCCAACACAGACTGCTAACTTAGTTCTCTAGTGGCTTAGAGAAAGTTTGGTCTATCTATTGAAAAGGTGGAAGCCTATGGTAGTTTTAAATGCTTAAGGATTTACAGCCGAGGTACCTCTTTGGATGTTTGTAAAAATCAAATGCGGGATTTGAGCTGAAATACAATTTAATTCAAAAGTTGAAATGACTAGTACTGTATTGTTAGTTTGAAACTGCACTGACTTGTAAATTTAATCAGCCATTTTTGACTGAAATAAAAAATAATGAGTTTGTTCTAGACTTGTAGTGATGTGATTCTTTTTCCCAATTTACTCTTTTACTTTCAATCTCCCTATTCTCATCAATACACCTCATATCATTTGCTAATGATAATTCTTGGTTTGGTCGTTGTCAGCAAGTGAATGGATAAAAGGAAAGAAGATGGAAGAAGCCGTGTCTATCAAAAACAGGTTAGTGGTTAATATTCAAATTTTCTTGGTACTTGATTGCTTGGTCTCTTCTGCAGAAGTTATGTAGTTTCCCTGTTACAATTTACATTATAAAATTCCTCTTTTTATAGGAGTTTTTACCATAGAATTTCTTCAAATATTGTTACTAGTATGCTCTGGTGTCCTGCCTTTATAGAAGATATGTTGTAAAATGGAAATTAGAGACTGGGACTAATTGTGATTGTGTGTTTTCTAGTCATTTGTTTCACTTTAATGATAATTTACATCATCTGCAATATGGGCCATTTAGGAAATTTATTTGTGTTCGTAGCAAAGTGGACTGCAGCTTCTGTGACATAATTTTGTTGATTTATATTAATCTAGATTAAATGAAATCCTTGACTCCAGTATTTCCACTGTATGATGTGCATCGGTTATCTTCTTTTGTTAAACAGTTGGAATGTTTCCATCTATTATGGTTTATTAAGATACAAATCTATAGACTATACATAAAAAAGCTCATATCTTCAATTTATATTTGATCCCAGCCAAAAATCTTATCACCTTGCAGTTGTGGGTTGCTGTCTTTAGACTCTTTACTCTGATCGAGTTTTGTGCCTGTGGGTTTCTGGTTTTATACTATCTTGCATTTATGCAAGTGGGTTGTTAAATTCCTTATTTTAAAAGGTATAACTTGGCTGATTTTGAGAAGTCCTATGCAAATAGTTATAGTGACTGGGATTGGATGCAAATTATCATCTGTTTTTCCAGTCGATAGAGAGTTTGTTGAATACTCAGGGTCACCCTTTCATATTCAGTTATTTATAACATTAAGTTCAAACTTACTTATCCATGTCTTAATGCATATAACAGTGAAGTCTGAACAATAGAAATTAGTAATGAGGACTGTTTGAGGCTGATATTGTAAGCTTGATTCAATGCTTCTTTCTATCTGAGCATTTCATGATGTGAATGCCGAGTGCCCATATTCTTGTATCAGTGATACTGTGAAACCTACCCCAATAACTGGGGCAAAAGGTTCTATTGGTTCATAGGATATGCAGCTTAGGCCTGATAACTCTTTTTTAGACAAGTACCTGTTCCTTTTTGACTGCAATTTGTTTGTTGTGCACATGTTTATGTATTGAACAACTTTTATAAAGGACAATCTTAGAACACATCTTATCTTTCTAATGCCTTTACATTCATTATGTCCTCTATCTATATTTCAAGAATCTCAGACTCACCAAATTGGCAGCTCAAAAATTTGACTGTGTAATATCCCCAAATAGGGATAATGGAAAAACCACAATATCTCCACAAGTATACAATAGAAAATTCTGAAAATTTATTTGCAAATAAAAACCCTTCAACCGACTCAAATCTATACTTGATTGAGAATTTTTTTTTAGATTTTTCTATGATTTTATAATTTTTTTTGAATATAGAAAACTTAAAAGTTATAGAAGAATACTAGAACTGCCCAGAAATTTCAGGAACAGCTTTCTTCACTATATTTCAAAAATCTCAGACTCACCAAATTGGCAGCTCAAAAATTTGACTCAGTGTAATATCCCCAAATAGGAATAATGGAAAAAGCACAATATCCCCACAAATATACAATAGAAAATTCTGAAAATTTATTTGCAAATAGAAAACCCTTCAACAAACTCAAATCTATCCTTGATTGAGAATTTTTTTTGGATTTTTCTATGATTTTATAGAAATTTTTGAATATAGAAAACTTAAAAGTTATAGAAGAATACTAGAACTGCCCAGAAATTTCAGGAACAGCTTTCGTCACTATCATTATTATTTTACATTCTGAGATGATTGTAACCAGCAGTATATAGGTTGACACCCAATTACCTCAAAAAATGCCTTCAAATCCCTAGCCACCCTTGCAGAACCCTTAGAAAATAAGTGTTGGGTCTGACAATGATGTCGCCCTTGTCCTTGCTGATGTTAGCCTGAAGGATGCTCAGGAAGATGCTAGAATTTTTCTGTTAGTTGTCCAAATGTGATTCTGATATCTCTGAGTTACTCCTCCAAAATGGTCTCTAAAACTGATAAGAATAGGAATGTGATTCTGGTATCTCTGAATTACTCCTCCAAAATGGTTACCAAATGATAAGAATAGACAGCTCTGAAAATGAGGTGCTAGAGAATCAAAGACCAAAACCCTTCCTCCAAAACACACTGACTCAAGGATTTCAAGCCTCAAATGAAGATATTGCAGCAGCAATAGAGAAAACCACAAAAGTATAATCACATAATGAGCTCCAAGAGAACCCTAACATATCATGACTCCCAAAAGAATGATCTTATCTCAGTCATAGATTCATTGCAAGTCCACTCCGGTGCTCAAAATAAACCCTTAACAACTGAGCCAATAAGCTCCTTACCTTCCAACACCCCCTTTTGCCCCTTTTTGCACATGATTAATAAAAATCACTTAAAGTACATGCCCCTTAAACCAAAGCAGAAATAACAAGTCTTTAGGCTAAGGGTGATTTAAGTTGTGTTAAAAAAGTTTCCACAATTTAAGATCACTGAAGTTGCTTAAAAAGACGTGCCCCCAACTTAAGAATATAATAGAGAGCAAGCAGAAGACTAACACTTACCCAATGATCCTCTAGTCCTTTTCCTCTAGGGTAGTCTCTATCACTTTAAATTCTGTTTGGTACACCATGAAGTTTAAACACTTGTTCAAAAAACTGACCAGCAACCTGTATTGCTTTAAACTGGAAAGATATTGACAAAAGTGAGCATATTTAGTGAGTCTATTGACCACAATATAAATACAATCCTTGCCATTGATATTGGGCAGTCTAGTAATGAAATCCGTTGATATTTGTTTCGACTCTTGATTGGGAATAGAAAGAGGATGTAGCAGCCTTGCTGACTCTTACATGCTTGAGGACTTCAGCTTTCATACCTGCTTGAGGACATCATCTTTCATACCCGTCCATTAAAATCTTTCAGGAATGTACCTGCATGTCTTCAAATAACCTAGATGACTAGCAAGCTGATTGTTATGGACATCAATAAGAATCTTATGTTTGAGCTTACTTTCTGGTACATAAGAGATTTTATCCTTATAATAGATGATGTCACTCAACACTTTCTACCTTTCGCTGCTGAGTTTACCATCTAGAATCTCAGAAGCATGCTGATTTTTTGAATATTCTACTTGAAGATGATCCTTTCACATGGCCGAAATTTTTGAACTTGAGCAAAATGAAGGGTTTCTATATAATGCATCAGCAACAATGTTATTTTTCCCTTCGAAAAACTCAATATCAAAGTCCTATCCAAGTTTTTTCTTCCTTTGTTTTATAATTTATTTAATCTCTTTTGCTCCATGAAATACTTTTGGCAATTATGATTAGTCCTCACTATAAACTTGCTGCCCACAAAATATTGACAGAACTTTTCAAGTGCATGCATGATTGTCAATATCTCCTTGTTATATGTAGAGAACCTCATTTCAACCTCATTCAATTGTTGATTCTCACTAGCAATTGGGTGCTTGTTTTGCATTAAAACAGCCTCAATACAATACTAAATGCATCACACTCAAGCACTTTTTTAGAAAAATCTGGCGAAGCCAAAACTGGACAAGGACTCGTCACCTTCTTAAGAGGGTCTATGATCGTTTGAGTCTCATCTCTGTCCAAACAAAGGCATCCTTATTGGTCAAATTTGTCAAAGGAGCAATTAATGAAGAAAATCCCTTCACAAACCATTTATATTATGCATAGACCAATGAAGCCTCTCAAGTGGGACATGTTCTTTGGCTGTGGCCAATCAAGTATAGCTTGAGTCTTTTCCCTGTGTGCCTTCACACCACCTTCATCAATGACATATGCTGAATATAATAGCTTGGTCATGCTAAACTCACACTTATGAAGCTTTTGCAAAATGGGAGTTAGCTGCTAAGATGCTCAACACTTCATCTAGGTGACGTATATGCTTCTCTCATGTCCTATTGTATACCAAGATGTCATCAAGGAAAACTAACACAAACTTCTGCAGCTGCTTGTTGAGCACATGGTTCACGCAAGACTGGAAAATTGCTAGAGCATTGGATAACCCAAAGGGCATTGCCAAATACTCAAGATGCTCATAGCAGCACCTGAATGAGCACCTGAATGCTGTTGTATGCATATCCTACTCCCGAACCCGAATCTGATGGTATCCATAACAAAGTTAGAGAAATAGATTGGTTCATGTAGCTCATCCATTAGTTTATCAATGCGTGAAATAGGATACTTATTCTTGATGATCTTATTATTTTGTGCACAAAACTCAATGCACATCGTTGTGATACCATCCTTCTTCACCAAGACAATAAAATCAAAGGGGCTAGAACTAGGTTGTATATGTCCCCCTTTAAGCAACTCCTGAATTATCTTCTCAATCCCATCCTTGAATTGTCAAGAGGATGACAGTAGGGATCTGTAATAATTAGCTTGCTATGTAGAAGCTCAATAACATGCTCAAAACCATGATCTAGAGGTTGATCATGCAGTAAATCTGAAAACACCAAACTGTGCTTATCCAACAAGTCCTGTGTGTGCTATGTAGAAGCTCAATAACATGCTCAAAACCATGATCTAGAGGTTGATCATGCAGTAAATCTGAAAACACCACACTGTGCTTATCCAACAAGTCTTGTGTATGCTATGTAGAAGCTCAATAATATGCTCAAAACCATGATCCAGAGGTTGATCATGCAGTAAATCTGAAAAGACCACACTGTGCTTGTCCAACAAATCCTGTGTGTCAACATGGTATCCACACTGCCCTGTATCAATGGACCTATCTGAAATGAAACAATGCACTGCCCATTCGGCCTTTGAATGCCAAAAGATTCTCTCCATCCTCCTAGCTTAAATGACTGTAGGAGTATCTGTAGATAAGCCCCGTAATATCACCTTCCAACTACCTACTGTGAAACTCAACTACATAGTCGTAAAGTCCATGACATATGGACTTATAGAATGCAGCCACCAAAGACCCAAAACAACATTGGTCTCATCAATGCTGACCGCATAAAAGTCATCAGTAAGGGTGTAATTACCCAAGGTCATACTCAATTGTGGAACACAATCAGCACAATGCAACATTGTGCGACTCGCTTCTCACACTTGGAAGCCATCATGCTCCTTGATTTGCAAGCCACACTTGTTTGCATAGAATGAATCAATGAAGTTGCGGATAGCCCTATTATCAGTCAGAATGACGACTGGCCATCCCTGCTTAACACCCTTTACTCTGAAGGCGTTATAATGGGTAGTGCTAGTGATGGTAGCAATCGCACCATTTATCTGTGCCAAATCATCTTGATGCTCATCTATACCTTTCTTTGCTTCCATCTGTGTAACGTATATCCCTGATTTTTTTAAAGTTGTTTGGAAGTATTGTAAGCAAAGTAAACTGTTTTCTGATTGCCTGTTTTCAGATTTCATTTAGCAATTAGGAGCATACATAGAACATATTGCATTTGAAAAGATTGAATAAACCAATATGCTATCACCACGAAATCTTTCAACAAGAGGCATAGAATCTGAAAACCCATGCAAAACAATAATCAGGCCTGGAACTATGACAGTGTTGAATACTTCAAATCATGAATAACAGTTTGACAAAGCTTCATATGACTGTCCCAATGCACAAGTCTGAAATATCCTTCAAAATATTTTGAACAGGTGTTTGACAAGCTCCATATGGCTGTCGCAATACACAAGTGTCTAAATCTCCTTCAAAATATCATGAAGTTCCGGAGTTATATGGGGATGCATCCTCAGGATTTTTTTCAGGCATGCTCGTACCAGGGTTTTCTAGGGGACGTCCCTATACATTCTGCATATTGACTATAAATCCTATAAGCAATTTGACTTCAACTCTCAATTTAACATAGATTTGGCATAAGAATTCTGCTGGTTCTTAAATGGTAAGGTTCTATAATATATATGTGCATGCTTTATCCATATTTTCCATCTGAATACTTTAAATTTCCCTATATATTTTAATTTTCCCTATTTTTCTCTTTGCGGCCCCCAAAGTTGGCTTGAAAATCAGCATCCTGGAAATGTATCCCCACCTCCCTCCGTCCCGGAAACTCAGGGTAACCCTGTAATAAACAGCAGTTTGACAAAGCTTCTTTCGACTGTCCCAATACACAAGTATCTGAAATCTCCTTCAAAATGCTCTCCAATATGCTCTCCAAACTGGTAACTTCTTCTCCCTCACTAAATGCCACAGCTAGGTGATTTTCACATACCAAAGGAAGCGGATTAAGTTCTAGAAAACTACATACGTGCTAGGGCAAATTGTGTGCACCTCCTGCCTAGAGGGGCGATCTTCTCTATAAAAATCTAGTGTTCACAAAATGTTGCATAAGACACATGGAAATGAGGCACCCAGCTGCTAGGAATCCAAAGAAACAATTCCATAAGCGGAAAATGCCTCTTTCTTGAAATATATGCCAAAATATGGTTTCCTGTGTACTTGATATGGTATGGACAGCACAGGAAAAAGTCTTCAAACCTCTTGAAACTCAAACACTCCAAAAAGGCATTAAACACATCAAAAGCTGAAAACCCAAATCAAAATACTAAACAAATCTTCATTCTTACCGAACCCTTATCACCAAACCTCAAGCCAAACTCTGAAAACTCAATCTGAAAATCAACAACCAGCTAGGGTGGATCTTTCATACGAATCCAGGCTAATTGAAGAGGGTTTTCACCTTAATAATCCAAAGAACTCTTCAAGTTCATTCCAATAGCATCTATTTATGTGTGCACAAATAGAATGAAAGGAATGAGAGTCCAAATTCCAATTTATAGAGTTTGGAGGGAGAATCAGATCAATAAAATTTTTAAATACTTTATTTCCCTCAAAAAAGCCCCCCTAATATCTTTTAAAAACAGCTTATGTCTCTTGTAGCCTAGGCGTCCCAATTGGAGACACACTTTTTGAAATATTAATTCACTTAAATATTAAAAAGTGACTTTTAAACACTTAATTGAAAATATTAAAATGATTTCCATCACCTTACAATAACTTGCCAAGGCACCAAAAACATAGAATCGAACATGCTAGAACCAACTGAAGTAGAGAAATGATGATGCAAACATGGGCACATACTATAAATAGTAGTATTCTTTGAGAACCAAAGAGAAATACCCCCCAAAACCCAAAAAGATTGGTGCCATGTAACCACTTTCTATAAATAGTATTGTTCATTGAGGACCAAAGAGAATGCACCCAGAAAGATTAGTTCCGTGCAAGCATTTACTATAAATAGCAATTGCTGTTGAAACCCATTGAAACTGAGAACCAAGCTCAACAAGAACACTGGAACCCTCCCAATACATCAGGAAACTTGTAGAAAACCTTGAAAATTGGCTAATGCTCGCTAAACAGGATGATGTTTAAATGGGAACATTACAATTTTCTCATGCTGCTTGTTGAGAACTTATGTCTCATGCAACAAATCATCACTATGATCCTCAAAGACCTCAATCTAGTGGGCCTTGCCCCTACCTCTACACTTATGTCTAGGTGTTAAAGAGTTACGACAATTGAAGCAAATCCTCTTCCGTCTCAACTCTTTCCTTGAATGACAAGGTGTACCATCAACCGGCCTAGAAAACTCACCAGTGAAAAACCGAAAGATACTGAGAGGGGGAAGGGGTGAATCAGTATTTTAAGCAACTTAATAAGATATCAACATCAGAGAATGCAAACACAAGCAGAAGAGGCAAGAAACAGATTTTTCTCTCGTGGAAAACCCAAGATGGGTAAAAAACCATGGCACACACTAATCTCAAACGGGCAACATCCCTTCACATCCAGGAGCTACAACTCTTCACAGCCTAATTACAGAACAGGCTCCAACCTGTCTTAAAAGGCATCAACCTTTTGCTGTAGGTTATTTGAGAAATACAGAACAAAAATAAGCTCAACGTCTTCACAGAAAATGCAAAGACTTTCCAGTCCAAGATGAATGTTTTGAACAATAAGTGGAAACCAGAGATCACTTCTAAAGGAGATAAAATCTGTTTTTAGTTTGGTATCTTCCCAGACTGCACATTGAAGGACACACTTTGTTTTGGATGCTGAGATATGATGAAGCCTTCTTTCACACAAGATCAAAGCTCAAAAGCCTTTTTGCTGAATACCTGCACACTGGTTACACATACTTTTTATATAAATACTTCATTATCAGTGTATCCTTTTACCATGTTATTAACACCGTATCCCTTCAAGGCTTGCGCACTGCCAAATAAACACACACAGCCGCATGTATTTCTCTACTCAAAAACATTTTTATCATCTCCTAAAAGATTTATATCCAGACACTCTCTGTGGTGTCCATTTTGTTAACTCCAAAAACGACTCAGATTCCTCACTCACTCTCAGAAAATTTCAACACATTGATTAAATTCCCCCCTGCCGA
The DNA here is from genome assembly GCA_027943335.1 of Chamaecyparis obtusa. Taxonomy (NCBI): domain Eukaryota; kingdom Viridiplantae; phylum Streptophyta; class Pinopsida; order Cupressales; family Cupressaceae; genus Chamaecyparis; species Chamaecyparis obtusa. The sequence continues at coordinate 277,024 of BSBK01001079.1, forward strand.
GACGCCTGTGTATCTTCCTTCAAAACGACAGCACACACTTTTTCACCAACTTGCGCTCACCTTTCATAACGCTCAAGACACAGTCTTTATATCCCCTTTACCAAATTATCAACTGCAGCCTTCAGAATACACACCCACCGATGAACACCCAGCAACAACGTTTTTGCTTTTCATCTTTTTTTTAAAATGTGAGAACATACTCGTATATGCGCTGTTGTATTTTCGGGTTATCTCAACTCCTATACAAAATGAATCCCACTTCCAAAAACGACATACGTTTTTTTAACCTTTCTCTGAAAACAGACTGGTCGCACACACTCATGATGACATTGCCCAGAAAACGGCAACTGATGATTTTTCACAGAGATGCCAGTCTCTTATCCTTTGATACGAGAGCACTGTGTTTCTAACCGACAAGCTCTTCGCATGCGTGACACATCTTTCGTTTTTCACCGTGTATAATTTAAGACTGGGATAAAATACATTGGCTGGCACGCACAGCACGCGTTGAACACACGCCTCTGTTTTATATATATTTTCGCCTCTAATCAAAGGAGCCAGCATTCGACCAGAATTCCAATCATTTTTTCAGTTACAAAATGAGCTTTATTTTAATAAGAGTATACCCAGGCGAACATAAGTCCTCATTATTAATGGACAGTTATTCCGCTGCATATGATAGGCGGACACATGGTTTTCACAGCACCCGACAGCTTCAAGCATTACACGATACTATGAATACCTAATGAGTTAACACCTTTGCACCGGAAGGCATCAACTAGCTATTACTCCTTCTCTGGACTGATAGCTACTCCTCTCTCTGGACTGGTAGAATTCAATTATTGAGTATCAATGGTAGCCCCGGGTATAGGTATCACCGTTGAGGGCTAGAACTGATAGGAGCCCGGGGGTTCGGGCATGGACCTCCCTCCCATCGAGCCCACTACGTTTTATAAAAAAACATTCATTCTACACTGCAACTGTCGCATAACCCAAACACATGGCATTAAGGGTGAGCTACAAGCTGGTGTAAATACGATGCCAGCCTTTCTAGGAAATCGAATGTCATGGGAACTGAACACTTGTCACTGCCAAAGCACCTTAGGAACTCACTGGACTGCAGAAGAAGGAAAAAATAAACACAGACATCAATGACAGAAACTTAACAACCAGTTGGTCTAGTAAACTCTAGTGCTTTGTACTTCCTTTGCAACAAACTTTGTGATAAGGAGCTTTATGGATACTTGCTAGGAAATTTGGCCTGTGGCATGGATAGCTCATGTTCCTTGCACATTTAACATCGCCTTGCACAGATGGTGGATCAAAAACTCTAACCCAACCTTTGAGAGGTTTTGACAAGCCCTCTATGAACCAAGAAGTCAAGTCCTCTTGGTCACACAGAAACCATTATTGACAGTCGCCAAATCTTTGAAATATATGTATCATGTGTCCCAACCTGTTTCAACTGAGCCAATTCTTTGGAGTTTGCCTATGAATACTTGCGGTCAAGCTGCTCTATCGCTGTAGAGAAAAACTGATTATATGAAACTATTGCATGATGACCTTGTGTCACTAAACCGTGATATCGCCACTCATGTGCTGATCCTTCAAGGTGGAGGGTAGCAAACTTGATGGCCTCATTCTCCTTCATCTATTGTAGGCCGATTTAAGTATCCAACTTCTTATACAAACTCTAGCGGCACCTTTGGATAATCCATCAAAGCTCGACAAGGATAGATGACCTAACCTTTTCTTCAGCCCATAATTTTGCTTCCCTTGATTCCACTGATTAGGTTTTGGCTTTGTGCATTTGGTGACCTTCAAGTGATCTATGAAAGAGATAGCTGACTGATAATTTGTCACTAAGCATCCTCATTAGCCAAAATATTAGCATCCTCATTGTGCTCCAAGGGTTCGTCCTGTATGGGCTCAGAGCCTCAGCCTCTTTTAGGAAGGTACGCATGGCAGGTCTAGATTGTGATGAACCTAAAGGTTTACTAGAGGAGTATTCATTGTTTTCTGTACCTTTGCTGTGTTCCCCTCTCTCCATATGCACTATATCTCTTCCATTTGTTGTGTTATGAGCCAACTGACTCAAATAAAGATTGGTGGTTTGTAATTTTAGCATTTCTGCATAGATTTGTTTTGCCTCCTCTTCACCTGATGTAGTTGGTTGGTCACTATTATCCATTACTCCTTTTTCTTCAATATTATGACCACTCTTTCCATGCATACAAACCAACCCAGACAGTTTGGCAAGATGGGCAGCTCTGATACCACTGTAATATCTCCAAATATGTTATTGGGAAAACCACAATATCTTCACGAATATACAATAGAAAATTTTGAAATTTTATTTGCATATAGAAAATCCTTTAAACAAACTGAGATCTGTGCGCAGAATATTTTTCTGATTTTTGTATGATTTTATAGGAATCTCTGAATATTTCTGAATATAAAAAGTTACAAATGACATAGTAAAACTGCCCAGAAATTCTAGAAACAGCTTTCATTATTTTTCTTATTTTTTTTGAGATGAATGTAACCAGTTGTATATAGGTTAATTTTCAAACACCTCAGAAAATGACTTCAAAACCCTAGCCGCCCCTGCAAAACTTTCAAAAAATCAGCATTGGGTCTCACAATGATGTCGCCCTTGTCATTGCTGTTGTTACTCTCAAGGATGCTGAGAAGATGCAGAAATTTTGTTGTAGGTTGTCCAAATTTGATTCTGATATATCTGAACCACATCTCCAAAATGATCTTCAAAAGTTGATAAGATTAGGCAGCTCTGAAAATGATGTGCTAGGAAATCAAAGACCACAACCCTAGTGATCAGGGGGAACCTATATTTCTCTCTGAAACTAGCATTAGTCATGAGTTTCAAGCTTCAAGTCAAAAAATTGCAGCAGCAAAAGAGAAAAATATAATCACATAATGAGCTTTAAGAGAACTCTAACATGTTATATAATGACTCCCAAAAGAATGATCTAATATCAGCCTTAGATTCATTGCAAGCCCAATCCAATGCTCAAAATAAAATGACTCCCAAAAGAATGATCTAATATCAGCCTTAGATTCATTGCAAGCCCAATCCAATGCTCAAAATAAAACCCTTAACAAATGAGCCTATAGGCTTCCTTATTCTCAACGCTCCCTTTTGCCCCTTTTTGCACATGTTTAATAAAAATCACTTTTAAGTACACATCTCTTAAGTAATTATGCTCAAAAAGTGAAATAATGAGTCTTTTGGCTAAGAGTCACTTAAGTTGCACAAAAAGATATGCCCACAACTTAAGATCACTAAGTTGCATAAAAAGATGCATCCACAACTCAAGAATAGAATAGAGAGCAAGTCAAAGACACTAATATTTACCAAGTGAAAATTTTAATAATACATTAGAAATTAGAAGCATAAATACAGAATCTAGAGATCACATATCTACTTTAATCATAGTAGAATTATTCAGAATCATGATTTTGCTTGGGATTTAATTGGGAAACTAAAGGTAAAAAATGCTGTTTTCATTATTTCAAGCTAAATAAATGGGCAGAAAAACTTTGCTTTTCCATTCGGTACACGGCCCAAAACAAGTTTTCTTTTTCACCTTTTTAAAAACCACAATGGAGTTGAGAGGCTGCATTCCTTGTGGGGTCTCGGGGTGGCATTTCTTGTGATACAAGCTAGGGCTGAGGGGTGGAGATCCTGCCACCAGACTCAATTTAAGGCCCGCAAGGCCACAGGTACCTTAATGGGACAACCTATTTGTCATTTTTTTTAATCAATTAAAACTGTGATTAAATCATTCCAATCACTTGATGGATCAATCCATGCTGCTGAGCTCCAAATTGTTGTAGACAAAAATGGAAAAATGACAAAAATGAAGGGTTTTATGTAGTGGCCAATTTTTCATGTTGGACAATCATGAGTATTGAAAAATACTTGAGTTTCTGCAGCAGACCCAGCTTTCGAGTTGCATGCAATTTACTTGTTTGTTGCAGAATTTTTCAAATTAAGCGAGAGCTCACCAAGACTTTGAATTATGCTTTGTCCAAAGGGAAACTGCTATTCCAATGGAAACCACTTGTCTTTTTGTTTTCATTTATGGTACACTAATCATAAGGGGAACTGCTTGTCCTTTATTGTACTTTGGTTTCTTTGTGGATTGCAATGTTTTAATTAATTGCTATGTCTACCTGTTTGGTAAATGTGTAGTGTATTACTAGAGGTAAGAAAGTGAGGATGTTTCCTTTATTACTGATTAAAGCTCAATCCCACTCAAAACTTGGCTAAGTGCTGGATGACTTGCTAACCTATGGTTCGACATCTTCAAATGAGCAAGGGTTTGTACCTAGAACTAATCAAAACTTAGCCAATTGACTTGGAGACTCCGGAATTGCCACCAAACTAAAGCTACCTAAGACAACTACTCTATTGCCAAAGCGAAAGAGGGGGTCCCCATTTGCAATGGGGCGATGGTGCGAAAAGGTCACAACACTACCACTTTGTATTTCACCTTAGATGTTACTTTGGGGATTTGAAATTGGTCTCTTCAATGAGAACACAATTAACCATTCAATAAAAACCTCTTGAACCATATGCTGTGATTTGATTTTGTTTACCCTGGTTTTGTAATAGGTTAATAAGTTATTTAATAAGTTATATGAGTTTTTAGTTGAGGAAGATAGCAGTTGAAACATTATTGGCAATACTGGATAGGCTGTTAGACAAGAGAAGATTATATAGAATTTCTGTTTTGGTTAACTCTAGTTTATCTAAAGGCTTGATGAAACAGTTTTTTGAGTAATAGAAGGGTGCATTATTTATATGGATGCATGGAAAAGGGTTGAATCAGAAGAATGTTTATCATGATATTTTAGAGAACAGACTTATTTATCTAAAGATAAATTTTGTTCATCTTATCCACCGATATTATAACAAGGAGCAATGAAATGTTCAATAAAAAATAGAAAGCTTCTTAATAATAGCATTTTGGCTGTGGTTGGGGAGTGTCCATCTAAATCAATCTAATAGCTAGTACCTTGTCACTTCTACCAAACTCAAGAGCTTAAAAGAGATGTCAACATGCCAAGGCCCAAGTGATGGAAGATGCTTGCCTCAATAGAGCCCTTCAGAACATGAAGGCAAAGAGACATATTGTTAGGTTTTGGTGGCCCACATTGACTGCTTGTTTATTGTTTTTTGAAATCTTATTGATGTATCGTTTGTAATAGTTTTCCAAAACAGAAGCTTTACAGAACAACATTGATTGTTCAATCTAATTAGAATCTAAGTGCTTCCTTTTAATCTTGCTTCAGAGATTTATAAGATGTCAGAAATGGGTAAGCACTAACCATTTGATCAAAGCTATATCAACAGCTAGCATTTTCCTGTTCTCCAAAACCACCAAAACTTTGAAAGCACAGCCTTGATAATCCTATCAAAAACTTAATTCAATGTTGTCATTTGGCTTCAACCCAAAGCTTTTTGCCTTGTTATTTCTGTTTTTCATAGTTGTTTCAAGGCAAATTGAATGGCTGATGCTCCATCATGTACAAGCAACTTGCCCTTCTTTGGTGCTCGAAGCTTTAATATTACTGTGATCCCAACAGAGATTTCAACTATTGAATTGCAAGCTAAGTCAACGACTCTCATTCATATTCAACTCCTCTGCTATTTTGAGAAAGCATTCCTCTATGTTGGTTTGGTTTTTCTTTTCTTTTAAAGCTTCTGACTAAAAAATATAAAACAAGGACATGCAACAAACTAGCATCATTCATCCGTCACAGCTGATAAAAGTAGGAGTACAGAACAAAGGAAATGGGGGATTTTTAAAAGGTCTTTTTAGAAGTTGCTTGAATGAGAATGCTTTTGTGGATTTTAGAGATTAATATGTTTGCTTTTGGATTCTTCACTTGCCGCCTCATGTTTTTCCCTAGCAACTTTCTCCCCTCAATTTGTATATAGGATTTAAAAAGCTTATTTTTGAAGCCATTTATTTGCTGCAGATTAAAGTCTGAGGGCTATGGTTTCCCCTGCTTCAAGCATGTAAATCTTGAATTTGGCTAAAGCTCCCAGAACTGAAAAACTTGATGTGCTTCAAGGCTTCACTATATTTAGAATTTTAGAATTCGCTAATCAGAGGACTTTGACATTAATAAAACGTTTTTTCAAAAGCTTTTGCCAATTTTTTTAATCCTCCTGCAAATTTTATACTATTTTAACGCTTACGTCAATTTTATTCTGAATAACCATCCAGTGATATTCTGTTTTTCAATTGATAAAAAGTCAAAACTACTATGCCAAAGTTCTTGGAAGATTGGCTCTGAAAATAAAAATACATGCTACGCTATGGCATAGAAAAGAGAGATTATCTTGTTAGGTGAAAACAATTCACCTAAAGTAGGGAGATCTTATATGTCCATAAGTGCTGAGAGATATAACTTGCACTAGGTGCTAAATCAGGACAATAATGTGTTAATGCCAACTGACACATCTTCTTTCTTGTTGTTTTGAGTACATTTTAATTTTGCAATGTGCTGTATCCTTTAACTCTTGTCATTTTGGTCACCGTTCCTCAGCAGACTTTGCGGTGCAGCCCATTTCTCATCTCTTGCTCAGTTTAGCCTCCTATGTAGATTAGTTTAGAAATTATTTGTTGCCTGCTAGTCGGTAGTTTGCTCTGATTCTAATGTTTCTTACATTTTCTATCTACATGTGCATCTCTCACACTTATCTTATTTTGTGCTCCTCGTGTTGTGAACATCTGTTAGACCATTTATTGTTTCTTTGCAACATGTACCAAGGACAACTTTTTTTGAAGAATGTTGGTTCACTTCCCACGCACAATCTTCCATCAGAAGCCTCAATGAAGCATTGTCTTCTAAAATTCTCACTGTGCATCTTGATGTGCATTCCTCTGCCTGTTTGGGTATCTATATGTGCTCTTAACTAGCTCCTTAATGTGTGGGCCTACTTGTATTTTGTCTCTGCAATACCTGTTGTTATTTGTGCAATCTTATTAATAGCTGAATCACCAGTTATGCAACAGTCAGTAGCTTGCTTATGCTCATCTGCTCTTGTGAGTGTATGTTTGTCCGTGCCAGCATCTTCCTCGTGTACTTTTCATTTTATGCTCCTTGTGCACTCACAATGCACCTGAGTTGCCAAGTCACCAAAATGGATTTACCCTCTGATAGTTATAGTATTTCTCCATCTCAAACTAGATTCAATTTGGCCCTGGGATAAATAAAAATAAAATAGAATCATAATTTCCTATTTATAGTGAATGACAATAAGCAACAACTAAATTGCTCATTCGGAGAGAATTATATTATTATAATGTAAAATATGGATTTGTTTAAACAAGCAACAATCTTTTATGGCGTTAAACATCTGCATTTTTTTGGGATCCTTAGTAAAAAATTGCCATTTCTTTTGTGATGGAATATAGATTGTTGATGTGCCTTGCAGATCGTTCACAATAATAGTTAAAAAGCTTTTGGTTTGTAAATGCTAATGCCAATTTGTCTTGTGCTTCCAGTGATATAGCAAAGCATCTATCTCTTCCACCAGTTAAGTTGCATTGTAGCATGCTTGCAGAGGACGCTATTAAGGCTGCTGTTAAGGATTATGAGGCAAAAAGAGCCAAAAGGAATGGGCAAGCCGAGGTCCAACAGAATGAGGAAATAGCAGGGACAGCTTGATACAGTTCTTAAGGCCAATAGTTTGGTGTTGTCAGCTGCCATGCAATAAGCACTGTATAAAATGACAATTTTCAAAATTAGCTGGACATGGAAGTTCATGTTGCATAGACTTAATAACTATGCTCGGCAAGCAATACACACTGCAGTCTATTTACTATAAAAACTATGTTTGCAGTATCATGGAAACTATACAAGTTATTGAAAGTTATTGTATAGAAGTTATCTCCTTATAAATTGTACTGAATTGCTATTACCACGTGACTATTGCTTTCTTTGGTTTGTGACAAGCTAGGCAACTTTATCTGAATAGTATTTGATTAGCTACGTAGTTTTTGTCCTACAAGTTTCTGTCAAAGGGTGAAAGAGAATCTTATGTATAAGATGTTAGGGATAGTTATAGAAGTTCTGTGTTGCCTAGTGTTGCTATACAAATTTTTATATGCAGGAGGCAGTGGCCTTTGATTTTTAATATCTATTAGTTTCTCTTGGAGTAATTGGTGCTTGTACTTACATGGAAGGTGTTCTTCCTTATGTATCTAAGTTCTGGTGGATGTGCTCAACTATTTTTGCTGATTATTATCATTTTACAGCCCAGGACTCGCATTTTGTTGCACATTAATATTAATCAAAAAAATTGTCATTATAGTTCATATTTTTAGTTACTGTGGGAGTAATCTATTTATCAAAATAAGCATGTTGTACATATTTTTGTTATCAATGGCTACATTCCAATAAATTTACGAAAGTTATGCCTTTGGTGGTTTGGTTAGCGATGAGGTTGAGCTTTTGCCAAGAGATTGTGATGAGAAAGTGGCACGCTGAGCCTCAAGTGTTTACCATTGAATGTGAATTTCCACCTGATGTTGATTATGAAAACGTTTTTGAAGTGAACTCTGAATGTATATGGGGTGCTTAATCACTAAGACTTTTCTGTTCTCGTGCCAACCTTGCTGAGAGTCTGATGGTTGGTAGACCTGAAATGTGGCCAAAACTTTCGTTTTCCATTCCATGAGCATATAATAATTAGGGTAGCGTTTTCTGAAACGATGTTTAGTTTTTTTCATTCTGGTAATAATTATTTGGTGTAGCTGGGAAGTCAGACATAGGACACTCGGGAAGTTTGATTGGGAAGGGAGCATAGTTATAGTTTCAGCTCCTAAATGTGAGCAGATTATAATAGGGAACTGCGAATTTTAAATACAGTTCGCTCTTCATCAATAATTGGAAACTTAAAGTCCAAATGTGGTCCGTCCTCCTCCATCAGTGATTTGGAACAATCGATGCATTTGCAGTTCTCTGCTAAGCAACTTTAAGACACTTTGCATCGAATACAGTGTAATTTTTGTCTTTTGGTATATCCGCCTTGATTTAGTAGGGCATTTAAATTTGGGCTGAAGGTCTAATGTGTACCATTAGTCTGAACTAATAAACTAGTGATCAGGTTTAGTACCATTAGTCCAAACTAATGAGCAAGAGTAAGAATGTATGATTACTAGATCCCCATGTGCATGCAGCGCAAGTTTCACTAGTGTTTGCATCTCAGAATCTCTACTCTCAAGATTGATTCCACTCTCAAGCACTCTCTTCATATCTGGGATTATAAGGGAAGGTACCTCGTTTAGAGTATCATGGAGTACTTTGTTCTCTCTCCTAGAAAGCATCTTCCTCATTAGTTCTAAAATTTCATGGTGCATCATCTTTTGAGGACCATAATAGCATCTTCAATTCATATCATTATTATATTTTCTCATACATGTGCCTTGTTCCTCAACAAGGATGCATTGATAATCTAGTCCATGTGTTCTCTTTGATTCAGTTCCCTTGTTCAATCCAATTATGGATTACTCCAAGCTACCTTTGCATTCAGTGAATAACACTTTCCATTACATGACCTCTCTTTTCTGTTTTTGTATGTGGGATGATGCAAATCAATGCGAGTATGTTCAACACAATGCTATCTATGTTGACTAACATTGCCTTTGGTTTGAATGAATGAATAATGTTTTTCATAACACGTCACCTTGTTTTTTTTCGTTTTTGTATGTGGGATGTGATGCAAATCAATGCAAGTATCCTTAACACAATGTTATCTATATTGACTAAATTTGCCTTTGTTATTGATTAAGTTACTATTATCGTTCTGCGTGTCGATCTTTTATTTTTCTACATGATTTGCTTTTCTTAATGTTCCTTTTGAGGCATCTATTGAAAATATTATTTAAACTAAGTAACTTTAAGATCCATATTGTGCACACGTATTATTGAAAAGAAGTGGAATAAAGCTCTCTAATTTAGGATACAAGCAATGCTTAATCGAAAAAAATTACTTTAGAGAAAGATATAAAATATACCAATGACATTGTAGAATGTTTATCTTGCGAATGCCCTTTTGAAAAGAAAAACCTAATGTTTAGATCTTTGAATTACTTGTATTCCAAGCAACAACGATGGTTATAATACAATCTTAGATTTAAGTCTTCAAAAAGATCATCCTAACAATAAAACTTGCGAAGATATCATACTAAGAATAAATTTGAAAATATTTCAACAATGTAGAGTCAAGACAATACCTTCATCTCAAGCATTCAATATAGAGTCAAGATCAAGTTGACAAATTATACTTCATTTCTAAAACAATGGGTTAGGATACATATCAAATGGCTAATGTTTATGATTGGATAATAAGGGATACAATCACAACGTAGGTTGGTATACATAATAATTTATTATCAAATGTTCTATATATTTTAGCTAATACATATTTTTCTTTTTCATTTAATTTTTTGTTATTCCAATTATTTGGATGTCTCATAACCACTTTTCACATTGCATAAATGAACAACTCTTTTGATTTCATGACACCTCTTGGTTTCTATTTGCTTTTGTATGTTTTTTTCGTAGATTCGGTTTGGTGCAAAACAATGCAAATGTCCTTTACGTACTTTTGTGTTTATGTTGACCAAAAAAATGTTGTTTCTATTTTTTCAGTTTTTAATTTGTCTTTTCTAATTGAGCTACTATTGTTGTTCTTATTAATCTTTTGCTTCTTTTGTACGCTTATGTTTTTGTTTATTATGCTTCTAAAATAAAAAGATCATAGCAATATTTACATTCAAGGAATCAATTGATAGCCACTAAATATGTCATACACCACTCAAACCTATCCTCCTAACTACCTTTATAGATCAATTTATCTATAGATCTAATGGAAAAATAGAATGTATTTTAAAAGTACACAAACATGACACCCACAATAGATACTATACACTTGTAACTAGCACAAAGATGATAGAAAATTATGTCTAGTGCTCATACTAAAACCAAAGTAAATTATAAAACTTACATCTTTGAATATAGTGCAATATGGATCCACCAAAAAGTGTCAACCCAAAAATATGCAAATTCAATATTCCATTAGAAAATTAGAATCAAGACACCATACATATTCTTCCTATCGAACAAAAATCATATCCAAAATACCTTCAAATACAATATGCCAAAAATCCTTAGCTTTAAAAGATCCAAAAGCCAAGAACTAGATGCTAATGAACAAGCCTTTGTCCATACTTGAAAGCATTCGTGAAAATATGAAGCTATCTTCATCTTACCAATCTTTGAGAGTTACAATCCAAAAAATAATCTCTCATAGATTTGCAAAACTATAAATTTTAGATGAAGAACTTTACAAAACTTCTCATACTAAAAGAATATATGTAATTTGAATCCATAAGATTATAAAAAATAACTATAAATATTAGGAGCAAGGATTCACTATCTAAACAATGGAATATCACATATTTATAACCTATAGATCCAAACACTATGGATTCATAACATGTGAGTGCATACATCTAAAGAAAACCAATGACCATCCAATAACTCTAGTACAATAAATGACCAACTTCATATCATCATCAAGTATATGCATCTCAGAGCTCTAGGAAAAGTCATTACATGACCAAATCCTCCATCACGAACATGTAAAAGAAAGAATTAGAATGTCCAAAAGCTTTTAAGTTATCATATCACCAACTCTACAACCTCTATGCAACTAAACATCAATGGCTACTTTGGGAATTTCTAGGTCACCAAATGACCAACTAAATAACTTCCCTCTAACAAAAAAAATCATCTAAAATGCCAACATTAGCTCAATTCGATTGCATGACCAACTTGAATAATGTGGTGATGACTTAAGGACACTAACAACACAATCTTCAATTCTATCACGATCAAGAAATCCTCCATCCCATGCCCTCAAGTTGAAAGTGTGTCCCATTGATACTCTTCACCTTTGTTCTAAAAGTGATTTCAATAGAAATCCCTAAAACAAGATCACCTATAACCAACTCCCATTGGAACAAGGAACAATATCAAGGTGTAAGGAATACTTCTCCTTTAGCCTTAAGCTAGGATTTGATAGTAAATGAAGATAAATTTTCATTTCTAGTACTGACATAAAAAAAAAAAATTCTAAAATTGTATGGTTATAAAATGTAAGGAAACACAAAATATTTCCTACATTAACCCCCTAATTGACCCATGTTTCATGAGCAGTGATTCACGAGAAACCATCTATCATGCGAATGAATAAAACCCTTAGCAATCATTACTTATAGGTGATGCTCATAGGAGTGAGGCACTGGGCCTTCCAGATAGGTTATCCATCTAAGTATTGCTCCAACTCAAGCGTGCTTAACTATGGAGTTTCCTCCAAGGTTAAATCCACTTAGCTTGCTACCCAATTTTCAAAAACTCCAAAAAGTGTTGTGTCTTATACACCATTCATTATAGAACCCCTTAGCTCATCAATTGATAAGTAGGAGATATTTTTCACAAGTCAAATTGTGATATTGGTGTTAGGATTCAATTGTGTAGTTTTTGAGTCAAACTCATTGACCCATGTTTCATGAGTAGTGATTCATGATAACCCATCTCTCAGGAGAGTGAATGGAACACTTAGCACTCATTGCATTTATATGATACTCAAATGGGTGAAGCACCGAGCCTTCCAGGCAGGTCACCCATCCTAGTATTGTTCCAGCTCAAGGACACTTAACCATGGAGTTTCCTCCAAGGTTAAACCCAATTAGCTTGCTACCCCATTTGTAAAACCTTTAGCAAGTGTTGTGCCTTATGAACCATTCATTATAGAGCCCTTTAGCTCACCAATTGATAAGTAGGGGATATTTTCCACAAGTCAAATTGTGATATTGCTATTAGGATTCAACTGGGTAATTTTAAATCAAACTCATTGACCCATGTTTCATGAGTAGTGATTCACAAGGATCCATCTCTCATGAGAATGAATAGAACACTTAGCATCATCGAATCTAGGTGATGCTCACATGGATAAAGTATCAAGGAATACTCGAAGGTCACCCACCCCAATGTTGCTCCATCTTAAGAATGCTTAACCATGGAGTTTCCTCCAAGGTTAAACCTGTTGACACCTAAAATCATTCTCAGGTGTAACGACCTTATGGGAAGTTCAATGAGTGTGGGACCTCATCCATTTTCATTGAACGACCTCTGAGATTTTAGAGGTCGACTCTTCATTTTATGCTGAGAGGAAAGGGGAAGAAAAGATAATCCTACTAAGGCGATCCACCAAAGCTTTTGGAATACTTTAAAATGAACATGCTAACTCCTAAAACAAGATAGAAAGACAACCCTTTGGATCAGATAAAAGAACAATCACATATATATAAATACTATCTAAGCACGAGACATAAAGCATGAAACATGTAATGATAACCATATATAGAGAAGCCTAAAGCATAATCTACATAGCAAAAATCAAAATGCAATTGCTGAAGTCACGAAACACACATAAGACATTCTTGAAAACAAATGAATCCTTGAAAAACAAGGGGCTACAAGCATGGTTGATATATTTCATTGATTTGAAGTGCTCATTACAATCTTAAGGCTTGCTAGAATAGCCTTTTGCATAAGAGCGAAAGTCCTAAAAATCCCCCCTTGTACATTACAAATCTTTGCATATATAGCCAAGGCACAATGTGAGAAACCTAAAAGCAGATCAGAGAGATTACTACATGTTTCCATTCCCCCTTAGCTTCTACATTGGGCCACCTTATTGGCCGTAAAAATGTGACAACTAGCACCCCTTTTCAGAAAAAAGAATTAGGTTCCCATAATTACACTAGCCGCCATTCCTTAGTAATCATGACAATAGTTTCACTGAGAACTGCGCCCACGCTAGAAGAATGTTGAAAGTGAAAATCTAGGCACGTGATAAAATATGACTACGACAGAGAAGACATGCGACACGACAACGTTGAAAATTGTAATCAACCGAGGCTGGGCTCCTTGAAAAGCTCGCAATACCGCCATGTGTCCAATTTTGAGAAAGAACCAAGACTGCCAGTGGAAAGAATCACAACTAGCCGGACATAATAACCCGGCCAAAATAACCTTGGACACAATAACCCCGCCATAATAACCCAAGGACACAATAACCCATGGTCAAAATAACCCATGGTAATTTTAGATCAATTTAGTATGCTAAAAAAAGGATTGTGAGGCACCATAGAGGATATTTAGGTAATTTTTAGACCATATATCCAGTATATACCTCTAAAATAGCCTTAAAACATCTTTAATATGCTTAAATAACTTATAAAATGGTAAATAATTATAGAAATAAAGACAAATTCGTGGGAATAAGCTAAATAAGAGTTATTATGAAAAGATATAAGTCAAAAGACATTATGAAGAGGCATTAAGAGGATATATAAAGTGGTAGAATTAAGAGAAGTAAATGAAGGAAGAAGGGGAGAAGAATTAAGAGTGTGTAGAGTGATAAGAAAAAGAGAAATCAAAATTTATAAAAAAAAATATTTTTTAATATAATTTTTTGAACATTATATTAAATTTTCCTCGGGGTTTCTATAAAAGTATACAAAAATAAATATACTTTTAGGGAATCAAGAAATTCTTCATAATTTGTAATATATACAATGCCTCTTCAATTTTTAACTAGTAAAAAAAATAAGAAATTACTCATTTTAAATGGTTACACATTTTTGCTTCATCGAGAAGGTGTCAGTAAAATGATATGGCATTGTGCAGAATATTTTACAAATAAATGTTCAAGTCGGTGCTATACTACAACACAAACATAATCTGGTGATGTGATTAGCAGTACAAGACATAATCACAGTCCAAAAATTGAGATGATTACTGTCAAGAAGAAGTTGAATGAAATGAAAGACATGGCGTGCTTGACTCAAGACTCTACAAGAAATATCATTTCTACTACATGTTCTAATATTTCATTACCGGTAGCAAGAGCAATACCATCAACCAATGCATTATCCAAAATGATTCGAAGGAAAATAATAAGATTTGAAGCACCACCACCAAATCCTCAGACATTGAGAGATCTTATCTTACCAATTGGATATACAATTACCAATAGAGGGGAAAAGTATATTTTTCATGATAGTAATGATGATAATCATTTTTTAATATTCACTACCACACAAAGTTTGCAATTACTAAAAGAATCTGAAAATTGGTTTAGTGATGGTACATCTAAAAAAGTACCAAGTATTTTTCAGCAGTTGTACACAATAATAATATTTTAGATTATATAAGAGGCATTGCTCATAATTTGACACTTAAATTGAAAATTTGAATAAAAAAGTTTTTTAGAAATATACTTGTAATTTATAAATTTTATTTTTCTTTCTCTATAATCTTATGGGGTTCTTTTGTCCATGGGTTATTTTGACTGCAGGTTATTTTGGATTGGGTTATTATGACCCTAGGTTATTTTGTCCTTGGGTTATTGTGACTGGGTTATTTTGGCCAGGTTATTATGTCATGTAATTGCCGAAAGGAGGACGTGTGACATCTGCATGGGGAAAATATCTTTGAACAAAGCCACAACAACTCCGATCACCCATGAGGAGGCTGCATGTCATATTAAAAGAAAGCTCAGGCCCACCATTGGATGAAGAAACAGTTTGGCACTTGAGAGACACATGACATATTAGTGGAAATTATAGCACAATGAAGGGAAGACCGTGATTAATACGCGTGCCGTACAGAAAAATGGAAAAGCACGATGCTCTCAATCTTGAAATGTTACACAGAGCGAATGAATGAGGTACTCGCACTGACTTTCCCACGCATGGTGAATTTTCCTTCACATTTCTTGCAACTTTGAGGGACATCCTTCTTGTGGGATGTGGACCCAAAGCTCTGGCTTCACATACCATTACCTTATCCATTGAGCTCAGAGAAAAATAAACTTAGAACAAGGGAGGACACTAAAACATGTGCAAGTGTGTTGTAGTGCCCACCCATAGTTTGCTTTTCAGTTTTATATTACCAAACTCTTTTAGGCCACTTTCATGTGTGCATTGATTATTTCAACTTTATTTTAAGGTTATGGATGCATGACATTACTTGGCGATTTGATATTGGATAGTCATGAGATATCACGTGTTTACAGTTAGATGATTATAGTTATTTTGATGATGATTATTTATATGGTTATGATGTCATTTATATTCATTGTTTTACTTACCCCATACTTGCATGTGTAAGACTATCATGTATGTTTTACCTTTCTATTTAATGTGCCTAATGTGGTTGAGGGATGGAGTCGTATTCACCTATTTGAGAGATCTACATGATGTACATATCCCTTCCATGTACACACACACACATGCTTGTCTTTTACGTAGGTTTGCAAGTACCATACATCATCTTCCCTGAATTGTTAGGATGAGCGTGCCCTATTGTAATGTCTTTATGATAAGAGAGAGGAGATAACATTTTGGTCCAAATCCCAACCTAAGCCATTTATTGTCCAAAAATAGTGGGCACATTTTTGATTTATTACCTCCCTGAATTCGTCTACGTGATGTGAATTCATGAGCCTTTTCCTAGAGCACGATTGTTGTATTATTAGGTTCAATTATTTTTTCACTATTCAATGGATGGTCATGTGGCTGGTGTGATTGTTGTATGGTTAAGAAATCTAGTGAGATTAATTATGTGGTTTAATAATATAGAAATATTAAATGTGAGGTATGTTAGAGTAAAGAATTAATTTAATTACATTGATTAAATTAACTTGCTACCTCTTAAGATTTCACTTTATGCACTTGCATTAGTCATTTAATAATTAAATCTAATTATTAAATGCCTATTTACCTATTAGGCTTTCCCATTAGGTTTTTCGATCTCCTTCTATAAGGATTGATCCATTGTATATTTTGATTCATTCTTTTCGCTGATAATAAAAACTTTCATATTGTCAGAGAAAAACCCTTGTTTGTTTCCTATAGATTTCTTCCTTGTGACAGGTTTTTGCATGCATGTTTCTTGGGCTTAATAGATTTGTTTTTCATCAAATCTTACAATGTGGTATCAGAGCTGGATCTGCTGTAGCTTGTTCATGTTTGAAGAAAAAAGGAGCAAGGGTTTGACAAAAGAAATTTGGGATTTTTTCAGCTAATTTGAGAGGTTTTGGTTGTAGTTTTTCAGATCTGGTATTCTTAGCAGGATGTTATTTTTTGTTTCTTTTTTGCCTGCAAAAAAGAATTTTTTTTAGCACTTTTTACAAGCACATGCATGTGAAAGGGAATTTTTTTTGGGTGTCCTTCTCGACACCGTTTACAGTGGTGTCCTTCCTGGTGTTGTTTACCAGACCTGCACCTTATTCCTCTGATCGCCGTGCATGAGTCGACGTTTGCGTTGGTAGATCTGAAAAGGAAGAACTTCAAACCCTCGCGGGCATTGTATTTAGACTTGCAAGCTTTTTTACGTACGATAGCTATCCAGATCTATGGATATTTTCATCAGAAAAATTCAATACCTACACATGATACTCATTTGAAGCTTCTCTCTCTCTCTCTCTCTCTCTCTCTCTCTCATTGTAAACAATCTTTTCCAGCTTCTAGGGTTCTGTTTATTGAATTGTGGGGGGTGTTCTATTTCTTGTTTTATGTAATTTACTTCAGTAAACTTGAAATTATATCAAAATAAAACCCCTTCTAAAAATATGGTCAAGACCTCTTCTTGTCTAGAACTTCTGACCCCTCATAACTATCACACATGGAAATCCCTGATGACATGACTTCTTCGGTCAAAAGGGTTGTGGTCTTGTTTAGACACTGTGCAACCAGTTTTACAGAGGCCTTTCGAGGTCATGCAACACAGGAACAAGATGGATGAGGCAATGGGGTTGATTGCTTTACATGTATCAGATAGTCTATAGTTTCATCTTGATGGGTGCAATACCCCTCTAGCTAGGTGGACCAAGCTTAACACCTTGTTTGGTATAGTGAATGAGTTCAGGGAATTTTGGATTGAGGCAGAGCTTACCTCTCTTGTACCAGATCATTTTCCATCTATTGAGGACTTCTTGATGAAGTTCAAGCAGAATAGGTCTTTATTACAGGGATGTGGAAAGACTAAGACTGAAGCAGAGTGTATCTACTTGATTCTGTCAAAGGTTTGGGGAAAATTTCAGATTTTCTCCTCCACCTTCCACTCTACCATGGATGCATTGGGTCAAAGATTCCAGATGCCCACTTTTGAGGTGTTTTGTGATCGGTTGACTAGAGAGCAGGCCAAGCTCACATAGTTAGATTCTTTATCTGGAACTAAGAACCAAGCTTTGGTTGCTCAGACTTCTAAGGGGACACGTAAGTGGAAACAAAAGCCCAAAATAGATTCAGTTGGCAGTGAGCATTCCTTCAAGCCACCTCAGAAA
The DNA here is from genome assembly GCA_027943335.1 of Chamaecyparis obtusa. Classification (NCBI taxonomy): domain Eukaryota; kingdom Viridiplantae; phylum Streptophyta; class Pinopsida; order Cupressales; family Cupressaceae; genus Chamaecyparis; species Chamaecyparis obtusa. Next base: position 295,487 of record BSBK01001079.1, read on the forward strand.
ATAGAGTCTAAGAAATCCACTCCTAAGGGTAAATCTTCTAAGTCTAGTGAGACTTCCTCCAAGACTAAGAAGTTCACAGGTGAACCTTGCAATTTTTGTGGCAAGAAAGGGTATCTAGTTTCCAGGTGTTGGAAACATCTTGAGGCTCTAGAGGAAGCCTTGCAACAACATAGTATTGCCTCTCCATAGCCTTCACTTACACCCACAAGGAAATGCCATTCTCTTTCTGCACGAGCATTATCTTCCACTGCTACATGGATCATTGATTCAGGTGCTTCGCACCATATGACACACATACCTAGTTTGGTTACCTCACTTGCTTAGAGTGCTACTACAAAGATTGCAGTTGGTGACTCCGCACAAATTTCAGTTACAGGTTCTGGTACAGTTTCATTGGATGGTGGATCTCTACAGATGTTATTTTGGTTCCTTCCATTTCTATGAACCTCATGTCTGTCTATTAGATTTTCCATTCTGGTTTTGGTAAGATAGTTGAGTTCTCACCACATGATGTAGTTATTCGAGACCTCCATGATCCTAATTTTGTTGTTGCTATTGGGAGTGTTGATTTAGAGTCTCACTTATACATGTTTGATGGCTTTGGGAGCTCTGATTATACAAGTGTTTCTCTTGTTTCTCATGTAGACAAAGTGAGCAAGCTTTGGCATGAGTGTTTTGGCCATGTCAACTATAGATATCTACAACAAATGAGTACACATGAGTTAGTGATTGGGCTTCCTCAAATCTCTTGCACTCATGGTGTTTGTCGAGGTTGTGCACTTGGCAAACATCATAGAGATCCTTTTCCAAAAGGTAGATCCTCACGTGCTAAGGCACCATTGGAGTTGATACATAGTGATCTCATGTCATTTCCCACTCCTTTTTTTGGTGCTCATTATGTGCTCACCATTATTGATGACTTCTCCAGACACACATGGGTGTACTTATTGAAGTACAAGTCTGATGTCTTTGATTCATTTTGAGTCTTTAAGACATCTGTGGAGAAGCAGTTTGGTCTTTTTGTTAGGCAGATACACACTGACAATGGGGGGGAATATGTGAATCGGTCTTTTCATGATTTTTGTACTGAGCATGGTATATTGCCTCAGCTGATAGATCCCCATACCCCTCAGTAGAATGGTGTTGTTGAGAGAAAGAACAAAACATTGCAAGAGATGGCCAATTGTATGATACAATCTCGAGATATGCAACCTTCCTTTTGGGCAGAGGCAGTGAATTGTGCCAACTACATTTAGAATCGGATGCCTCATAAGGCATTATGACATTTGACTCCTGAGGAGGTTTGGTCCCATGTCAAACCTGATGTTTCTACATTTCGAGTGTTTGGTAGTGAGGCTTGGGCATTTATTCGAGATGCTCAGAGGAAATCCATGGAGAGAAAGAGCCGACCACTAATATTTGTTGGCTACTGTGAGGATATGAAGGCGTACATGTTGTTTGATCTTGATTCTAGAGAGGTCTTGTTTTGGAGAGATGTCTAGTTTGATGAGCGCTATCCTTAGATGGAGCCTCTGTTACCAACTTCTCCCTCATTTCCTAGTACTTACTCTTCTCCTCTTCAAGATTCTATATCCTCTAAGGATGATTTAGATGATGATCCACCTTCCCCTCCTCCACCAGATATTCTGCGAGTGCCCAAGTGGGCTCGGGATATAGTTAGTGCTGCTGGTTCTTTGGTAGGAGATCCTTCAGATACCTATTGTACTCATGCTCAATGATCTGGTACTGGTATTTTGAGTCATGCTGTTTCAGATGATCCTCAGAATTTTTTAGAGGTGACAAGACATCCTAAGTGGGATAGGGCTATGGATGAGGAGTACTCTTCTTTGATGAATAATCGCACTTGGGATCTTTGTACTCTTCCGAAAGGAAGAAAGCTAGTTCGGTGCAAGTGTGTGTATCATACCAAGTATGCTGCATATGGTTCTATTGAACAGTATAAGGCATGTCTTGTTGTGAAGGGCTTTTCACAAGTGGAGGGTATTGATTACTCCGAGACCTTTTCTCCTGATGAATTCTATTCGCCTAGTACTTTATTCAAACTAGTAATCCAAAGAATACCATGGCACAATTATATCCATCATTGATACTAAAAGGCTATCTATCAAAGTAATTAATACAAATCATTATCATAAATCCCCATTTGGGAGTGTTTTAGAGCTAGATATGACATTATGATATCCCTATGATAGAATCACAAGCACAACTATTTCATACAAAAGAATTCACATTCATAAAATCTTCCCATGGCATCAATGATCACCATCTTCTACCTAGAACATATGGTCACAAAAGAACTACGTACTTACATAAAATATAACACTAGAGCATGATTAGATGTAGGTATTTTATGCCAACACAATTTATATATTTGAAACTATAAGATATCCCTCCCTTCGACTTACAAGGCCCATGAAAAACCTTAATATTTGTCTCCCTATGTCTCTTCCACTCATGCCAATGCTTTGTGATGGGAAAAGGCTAACAAACTATAATCAATAAATTCATGACATGCAAATATTCTATAACAATAAGCAAGATTCTCAAAAGACCAAAAACTCATATCCACCACTATTATGGTAGATATCTTTGTTGCACACACATACTATACACACGCTACTAGCACAAAGATGATAGAAAATTATGGCTAGTGCTCCTACTAAAACTAAAGCAAATTACAAAACTTACATATCTCAAAATAGTGCAATGTGGATCCACCAAAAAATGTCAGCCCAAAAATTATGCAAGTTTAATCTTCCATAGGAAAAAATAGAATCAAATCACCACACATGTTCTTCCCACAAAACAAACATCATATCCTAAATAGCATCAAATTCAATATGCAAAAATTCCTCAGCTTTATAGGAACCATAAGTTGGGAATTAGAGACTAATGAATAAGCCCTTGCCCATACTTAAAAGCATTCATGAGAATATGAAGCCATCTTCATCTACAAAACCTTTTCTCGAATTACAATACAAAAAAAATCTCTCATAGCTTTGCCAAACTATAAATTTTAGGTGAAAAGCTTTAGAAAATTTACCATGCTAAAAGATTGCATGTAAATTTGAATCCATAAGTACATTAAAAATAACTACAAATATTAGGACCAAGGATTCACTATCTAAATGACAAAATATCACAAATTGATAACATATAGATCCAAACACTACGAATTCACAACATGCGAGTGCATATTTGAAAGGACCAGTAACCATCCAATAACTCTAGAACACCAAATGCCCAATTCCACAACATCCACCAACTATATGCATCTAGAAGCTCTAGAAAAAGTCATTACGTGATGAATAGAGGTAAAATGGAATCATCTCTATTGAAATGGAAAGGGGGAAATATGAGATCTATTCTCAAACCCAAATTCCCAAAGAAGAGATCCAATTTGATCAACCAAGAGGTTAATACACAATCGAATCAATTTATGAAGAATATGGAAGAGAGAGAGAGTAAATCCAATATTTCCCTATAAAGGAAATTATGCTTGAAATATGGAATAATTGAAATACAAATACTAACCTCAAATTAGGGCAGATTTGGAAAATGTCAAATTCTGATGTCTGTGTATACTTTCGGGCAATTCTGCAACTTGTTTTAGATTGGAAATGCCGAGACAGAGAAAACCCAGAAATCTTTTTCCAAGATGAGCTCAGGTCGGGTTTGACCCTCATAAAAGGTCAAATACTACATTCTTTATTTGAAGTCCGATTCTGATTCTGTTCGCAAATCTCAAAATTTTTCCAAAAAGGGTATCCAAATTCGCTCTCAGATTCAAAATTCTGCACCTGTACTTGCAAAAAAATGAGGGTTTTTGTTGTATGGGGGGTTTGCCTTGGTCAAACCCCAATTTAGGAATTAACCTTGAAATTGAATTGAAATATATTGTGCATAAACAAAGTAATAGAAACAAATCACCTCGCTTATGTTGAAGTCCTTGTAGAGGATTCAAATCCTCAAATCCACAAGTAGGAATGCTTCAATGGATGTAGAATGAATGTAGGATGTCTCCAATCAACGACATTTGATCTTCAACACCAATCTTGACTTGATCTTTGCATATGAGAAGGCTCGAATGAATGTAGAAGGATGGATCATCAAGGGGGCTCCAAAGCGATTGAATCCTTCAATAGCTAACAATGGATCTCTTTGATGGATGGATGCTTGAACACTTGAATGCTTGAAGAATTGCTTGCACTTGAGAGCTTGCAATTGCTTGTGATGTGATGTTCTCACAAAACTTGATGATGAAAACTTGATGTGAAAATGAGAGAGGAAGGCCTCCTTTTATAGTGAACTAGGACACAATCCTCTAGAGGGGCCACCTTGGAAAATCAAATCCCAATTAGGTCCTAAACTTTAAAAAATATACCTAGATTAAATGCAATTAGAGGATTTACTGTCCCGAAACTCGAAATGGCCAACCCGGAGGTGGCAAAATAAATATCCCGAAAGCCTGATGCCTGGAAATCAAGGATTCTAAAAAATTGAATGAGGGGGGCAAAATCGAGGTTGGACCTGACCTAGTTAGGTTCGAGCTCGATCCTGACCTAGTCAAGATCAACCTCGAATTTGACCCCGGGCCCAGATTCAGTCAGAACCAGGTCAGGAGGTCCCGGGGATGCCCAGAAACCTAGAAATGATATCAGAATAGAACATAATGCTAGGGATAGACATAAAATCCTATGATTACTGTGATGAAAACCAGGAGGACCTATTTCTAAATCCTACCTAGAAAATAGAGCCATGAAAGAGGGAAATTAAGGAGAATCCTCGGGATCCTAACCCTAATTTCACCTAGAATGAAGAAATCAAGTGCAAGAAAGAAGTGGAAAGCGGGGAGAAAGCCAAATACATGCAAAGACTTGATCAAGGTGCTTAACATGACCCCAAACCACCTACTCGGAGGGCTAAGCACTCTTATCATGAAAGTGCTTCCATTTTAAGACGCTACACGTGATCAACTCTTTGATCAATAACATGTAAACAAAAGAACTAGGATGCTTAGGAGGTTCTAAGTTATCATATTACCAACTCTATGACCTCCGTGCAACCAAGCATTTGAGGACTACTTTGGGAGCTTCTAGGTCACAAAATGACCAATTCCACAGCTTCCATGTAATAAAAAATCATCTAAAATATTAACATTAGCTCTAGACCATCATAGGTCCAACTCCACCAATGTAGGGAAGACTCAAGGACACTAATACGATGATCCGCAATCCTATCATGATCAAGAAAATCCTCCATGACCTCAAGCTAAAAGTGTGTTCCATTGATACTCTTCATCTTTGTTCTAAAAGTGCTATGAATAGTTATCCCTAAAACAAGATCATCTACAACCAACTCCCATTGGATCAATGTTTAATACCATGGCGCAGTGAATACTTCTCCTCCTTTAGCCTTAAGCTAGGATTTGATAGTAAATGAATAGAAATCTTCATTACTAGTACTAAAATCATAAGTAGATTGCAATGCTAAATGGCTAACAAATGTAAAGAAATACTAGTAATTTCCTACAATAACCCCATGAGAGAAGTTTTCATAGTGATATCACTAATTTATAAATTCCTGTAGTATTCTTAGATAAACCTCACATAACATGAACTAAGAAGATAATAAACACACAAAATAGAAAGAGACACTAATATAAGTTAATATATTTCTTTAAGTTTTATCATTAAGAAGCATTATATTAGATGGATTGTCTTTTGATTTATAATTAATTAAAATATACAAATCTTCTATAAATTTAACTAGCCATTTAATCATTCAACGATGACCCCTTTTAACACAATTGCAATATTAAACAAATACGACTTCACCTAAAACATATCATCCAATTATAATACATAAAATATTTTAACATTTAAAATATACAATAAACTTCCAACACTTCTAAATGAAATATTAAACAAAAGTCTTTCGCACATGGAAACAAAAAGTCGTTACAGAATAATGACGACAACACCAAAAAAACAAATAAATAGAAAAATAATAAAATATTAAAATATCGACTGTCATATTCTCCGTTCAAAATGGCAAATTATTTAGAATAAATTATATAAACTAGCAGACCATTTCAGGAATCTTGTGTCTGCAACCAACACAATTATTTCCCAGAATCTCTGGCAAATTATTGAAGATATATTTTTTAATATATGAATTAAGTATTAACACATGTGGGTATTTAAATAGAATACATTGTTTGGTTCCAACTTATCTCATTAAATAGAACACCTTCTCACCATTCTTCTGTATTGAGTCCAATATCTCATTGATGATCTGTCTCTTCACTAAGCACACCATAAATTCCACAATTTCAGACAGCCATGAATGGATCAGTTGGAAACTCCAAGGGAAAAGTTATAACATGTAAAGGTAAGGTGTGTGATTTTTAGCAGTTGAATTATAATCTTACATCCAACAATTGAGATTTTGAAAGAGATATCTGATAAATTTGTGGATATGTTGAAGCTGCTGTGTGTTGGGCACCTGGGGAAGCTCTGGTGATGGAAGAAATTCAAGTGGCTCCACCACAGGCTCTGGAAGTTCGCATCAGAATCATATGCACTACTCTATGTCACTCTGATCTCAGTTTTTGGAATATGAAACAGGTTGGAAATCTTTTATCTGAATTGTGCTTCTGTTTGGCTTATATAGCATGCTTTAAGCTTTAATTTGTTTAGGTGGATCATCTTGAATCACATTTATAAGGGTGCCGGTTAAGCTCCCGACAGAATGCATCAAAGACAAAAAAAAAGTCAAACTTATTTTTTTCAGATTGACTTATTTTTTTCAGATTTGCAAAAATACTGATTTTTTTGCAAATATTTTGTAGTTTTTGACCACAAAATGTGCAGATCATGAAGAACAGATGCTGAAATTTCATGAAAATCTGTTGTGTTTTCCATTTTTTCAAATTTAGTCAACTGTGCATTCTGTCTGGAGCTGAGTTGTGTCCTTCATAAGTAGGTCATCTGAATCGTTCATAAGTAGACCTTATTGAAGAAGAAGTGGGTGTGACTTCAGATGAATTACCTAAACAAATGAGAGTTTACAATTTGCTATTTAAGCCAAACTACCTCTGTCATGAGACATCTGTATTTATGACCTCGTGGTGTGTTATGACCAGGAGAACAACACAGGACATCCTCGCATTTATGGCCATGAAGCAGTTGGGTATGTCCACTTTTCTCACTCTATGATTTTAATGACATTAATATTGGGAAGTAGGTGATATTTTCGATAGCAAGTCAAATTGTGTTATTGTTATCAGAATTCAACTATGTAGTTTTTGAATCAAATTTATTGACACGGGTTTCATGAGTAATAGTTCACAAGAACCCATCTCTCATGAGAATGAATGGAACACTTTGCACTCATTCCATTTAGGTGATGCTCACAGAATTGAAATATTAAAGATTGTCTAACTGGTGAAATTAATTGAGAGTTTGTCTGATTCAGGAGAGTGGAAAGTGTTGGGGAAAATGTGAAGGGTATTGAGGAGGGAGACATGGTGATACCTGTGTTTAAGGCACATTGCACTGAGTGTGTGGATTGCAAATCAACCAAAAGCAATATGTGTGCCAACGGTACAAAAGGCAGAAATGAAGGACTGATGAGTAGTGACAATGGTACCAGATTCAGCATCAATGGGAAGCCTGTATACCATTTTTTAGGTGTTTCCAGCTTCGCCGAATATACTGTTGTAGAGGTCGATCAAGTCGTCAAAATAAATCCAATGGCTGCCCCTGATAAAGTTTGTCTTCTTAGTTGTGGGGTTACAACAGGTAAATATATTACACTCTTATGTAGTGGATAGATAGCTTGTTCAGTTCAATAGAATAAGAGTTACAGAGTTAAGAAAATTGGAACTGTCAAATTAGGGCATCAGGAAATTATGTAGTGAGTCCCTTATATATATGATTAAAGTAATTGAAGAACTTGTATTCAAATACAGTGACTAAAAGTTGCTTGTAAGTACAGTGTTTATGGAACCGGATTGAGTTATACAAATTGAAATTTTACTGTTGTTTTGAAGAACTGATTACCTTGGGGGTTTTGTTCATCAGGATTAGGTGGGGCTTGGAAGGTGGGCAATGTAGAGAAAGGCTCCACTGTGGCTGTCTTTGGTTTAGGAACTGTTGGCATGGCTGTAATTCACTTACTCTTCTTACAGTTGATCATTATATCTTCATCAAGTGGCAAAAACAGAGGATGTGGTTCAGAGAGTTTATAGCTAATTCAAGATTTTTTCTTTCTGACATGTAAAATTGCAGGTTGCAGAAGGTGCAAGAATCAGAGGTGTATCTAGAATCATTGGTGTTGATGTGAACCCTAAAAAATTTGATATTGGTACATTGAATATGAATTTGAACCTCTTTCACTGTTATTTTGCATTAAAATGATAATGTTTTATTGTGTCTTTGGGAAACCAATTTATGCACTTACAGTCAAGTTTATAACAGAATTATGCATCTTACATGCCATTTACACCGAAGTTGTATTCAGCAGCTGAAATTGAATCTCTAGTGCATGATAGTATATATTGATTATCAGTATCAAAACTGATGTCATTTAATTGTGGGTTTTTTTGTATTGAAGGTTCTACCATTTTATGTTTACAAATAACTATCGGATTCACCTCAATGGTGATACAATTCCATTTTCTGATCAGTCTCCGATCAAATGAAATGTACTGTATTTGTTCGTTTAGAAATGTCTGAAATGTATATTAGGTTTTCAAGAAAATCTCTGTCCATTCCACTCCCGTTCAGTCTGGTCATTAATTGCAAACATTATCCATCATGATAGGCTCTTGCTAACCAAATTTACTTTGCCGATAGCAAGTGTCTAAGCTTAATAAGAACAGAATTGGGGGATTGAATTTTCACCTTTAGTGCTTCAACTCTATTTATTCAAATACCAATACTCTCTCAATTTCCTCATGTTTGGTAACAAATCATTCAGCTTATCTTGTTGGGTACTTCTTGCAAAGATGTTTAAGTTGTTTGAGTATTCATCATGTTGTATGGATATGTGCCGAAATCAGGAACTTTCTTCCATGTCCAGGTTTAACCAAAAATTTCAAAGAAAAACAAGCAAACTTCGAGAAAAATAGAACAAAATTTCAGATGAATCAGCTAAAATGTTTACATGTGACAATCTCAAATATCTAACAGAAGAGGCAAACTTATCTATGCTGTTTCCAATTGGCAGGAAGGAAATTTGGTGTTACAGACTTTGTGAATCCTAAAGACCATGAAAAGCCACTTCACCAGGTTTTTCTTCTTCAATCCTCTAATTTTTAACAAAGGAGGAGTGTGATGGGGATGAGCTAAATTTGTATATACATTATCACAGGTGATCAAAGAAATGACTGGAAGTGGGGTGGATTACAGCTTTGAATGCACAGGCAACAACTCTGTCATTGTTGAAGCCTTCAAAAGCACTCGTAACGTAAGATATCTTGCATTGTTTTATGGTAATGAAATCAAGATTGGCTTGATGTCATTATATTGTATTGTTATTAACAAGGGTATTTTGCAGGGATGGGGTACAACAGTGGTTTTAGGAGTGAGTATGACAGAGATACCCATAGATTGTAAAGATTTGTTGCAAGGTAAAACCATAAAAGGGTCATTATTTGGAGGAATGAAGGCAAAAACAGATCTTCCCCTACTGGTGGACATGTACATGAAAAAGGTTTTCCTCATCTTCTGAACTTGGCATTTTGAGTCCGAACATATGATCATGCAAATAGGATGCTTTCAAGTTTACCCTCTCATTTCTGACATTAACTTAACTTTTGTAGATGTAATTGTTTTGTAGTATGATTACTCTGATTGTGTTTGCTGTTGTCTCAGGAGCTTCAGCTAGATGATTTCATTACTCATGAAATCTCATTTCCAGAGATCAACAAGGCATTTGAGTTGTTGAAGGGAGGGGAGTGTTTGAGATGCATTATGTGGATGGACAGGGCATTGCATTAGCTTTCCACACCTAATTAGAGAGTAATCACTGGGTTTAGTTCATTGAAAAAATATATATCTTTTTAAGGCTAGATGTTTTGTACTTCATTCTCTGATAAAGTTTTTCCTCTTTTGGGATGTTATAGTTATGTTTCCATTTTCTACATTGAATGTCATCCATAATTTTGTTGTCAAATTATGTTTCTGTTTGATGGGATCTCACGTTTGTATTCACTATAGTTGACACACAATCAAATCCAGAAACCCACATACACATAGCTGACAGTTCTCATTAATATATGAAATTCTTAAAATAACATATTATTATAATACAGAAATCAACTATCAAAACTATTACCATCTGTTTTGTTGTCCAATGTCAAGCAGAAAAAACATGTTTTCAGCACTTTTCTTATTACATATGGAATTAGCAGAAACTACCAAACTTATTCCTTGTAAAACAATCAAAGACTACCAAAACTTAAAGCCTTGTGATGAATATTTAAATTGCATGTAATCTTTTGCTTCGTTCAGTGGCTAAATATATATGTTAAAAAAAACATGTTTCACTTTTCTACATGTATAATGTATTAGCGAATTGGCAGAGTTATTCTTAGTTGCAACTAAGAGGTTCCACATTTAGGTTACACTTATATTGTTATAATGAAATTTTTAAAAATTGTAAAATTAGGTGATACTTCTTAATTGATGTATGACAATTTGATAGCACTTACAATATAATTTGAAATAATCTTATTATATTTTTAAGAAGGTATGAAATTGTGGATACATATTTTTTAATATAGGAGTATATTAGAATATCGATAATATAATGAATAAAATAGTTGTTTAAACTGATTAATAAGAGAGGTAAAAAATACTTAAAAAAAAACTTTTTTCCACTTTATTTTGAATTTATGAAATTTTCTTTTGAATGCAAAAATCTTGAGCTTAACATTTGTATTTGTATAAAATTCAATTGACATCTTATACCCAATTTTAACTTATGTCCGCAATTACCCAATGGTCTAAGACCTAACTCTTAATTTTCCAATTCTTACTCATGGGTCAAGACTATTTAAGCAATGATTATCTTGGATAAAATTTACTAAGCCAGCCTTGAAGCCTAAATTTTAATTTTGGGGCCCCTCTAATTAACTATGGCTTGCCAACTCTCAAGAATACTCAAATTGAATTTCAAGGTGCTTTGTAAAAAGGGGAAAACCACAGTTCATTTTGACAATAACAACACATCAATGGGTAAGTACACCAAGATGAGGGACCAAAATGTTGCCACTTGTAATCACCTAAAATTGGTCTACTAGAACTTGGCCCCCCTTCTTTCGATCAAATCATCTATTTGCTAAGCATTATTATGCAGAGTAACCCTTAAAATCCCCTTTTACATAATTAAATAAAAAATCTTATATCAAGCTTATACTATGGTCTAATTTCTAGAGCTTGCATATTTATTTAATTGCTATAACCTTTCTTTTAATATAAAGTTCCTACACTTTTTTTTAAAAGAACACATTCGCAAATAGAAACATCATAAAAGGGTTGTAAGATCTTCTAACATGGATCATTATACTCTAGTGCAGTTTATAGTGGGTGCTAATTCCCACCGGGGTTTTTACCTATTTTGGGTTTCCCCATAACCAAAATTATGGTGTTGTGTTAAGTGTTATCTTGTTGTGTTTATGCTTAAAGTTCTTCGGTACTAATTTGGATAAAGAATTGAATCTTGTAGATAACTGATTCACCCCCCTGTCTCAGTTATCTCTTGGGATTATTCCTAACAATTGGCATCAGAAGATAATTTGTTGAGAGCCAACATTATTTATATTGTTTTTATAGTTGTGCCTATCATTATGGTATGTGTGTTTGGTTTCATGTTTGGTTATGAGCTAAGGTTGTTTGGTTAAGAGCGCATAACATATTTCAGCTTGAGAGATAAGTTTTAGTTAATTTGGTGGAGCTGACAGTGTGAAGTGACGCTTCTACTCATATTGGGTTGCACAGTCCTATTTGTGTTGTGTGCTTAGTATAGCTATTGGAGAGTTGTATTGTTTCACTAATAAGATTTCAAGAAGATCCTAACAAACCGACTTGATTATATCTTTTGGAGAAGGCTACTTATAGTCGGTCAGTTGTGATTGTTGATTGTGAATTATGGAAGCAGTGTAAGAAGGTACGAAAGTATTGAGCCAGTAAAGCCATATCAATCATTAGTTGAAGATCTATGTGAAGAAGCAAAGAGTGTATGTTATTCATTGGAACTAATCAAGACAACAGGTCTAATTCATAGTTCACCAAGATCCAGATATAGTGTGTATCTATTGTGCAGAAGGTTGCAACCTTCACCATTTGAGCAGTGTGCTCTCGGACAGTGTGTCCTCACCTTTAACATGGTTATTTATAAAAGACTCCTAACAGGGTCTGACCTTTGACCAGGTCACTGTACTTCATTTATTGTAAAGATCAACTCCTAACAGGGTTGTAAGATCTTCTAACATGGATCATTATACTCTAGTGCAATTTATAGTGGGTGCTAATTCCCACCGGGGTTTTTACCTATTTTGGGTTTCCCTGTAACCAAAATTCTAGTGTTGTGTTAAGTGTTATCTTGTTGTGTTTATGCTTAATGTTCTTCTGTACTAATTTGGATAAAAAATTGAATTGTTAAGAATGGGAACACTGAGGGGGGGGGGGGGGGGGGGGTGAATCAGTGTTCTATAATTAATGTTTTTGTGCTTCTTGAAACTTAGCCCAATTACTATAATACTAAAGTGTATAGAAAATCATATAAAATAATCAACCATAACACATAACATAAGATATGTTTAAGGGGAAACCTTGGCTAGAGGAAAACCCCAGTGGGAATTAGTATGGTCCATGAATAATTGTACTAGCCTTATGAACATGTTAGAGTTCCTTTGCCCTTTTAGGAACAATCTTTACAATGCTGAGTACAATGACTCTGTTAGGAGTCTGAAAGAACAAACCCTGTTAGGGGTGGATGACACACTGTCGAAGTACACTTCTCAAAGAAGAAGGCTACAACCTCCTGATAATCAGATACACACTATATCTAGAAGGGTGAACTGTTGCTTTGACACTTATGTCTGATCAGTTCCTTTTGTGTGTTGTTGCTCTAACCTCTTGTAAAGCTTTATTCCATACTGACTGTAATATTCTGCTCTTCTATATACTTCACATACTTCTTCTCTTCTATCTACTTCTATCATCCTCAAATACAAAAGCACATGTCATATATATACATGCTGAATAGACACAACCAAAACTTAATACTATGTCGGCCTAAAACCTAAGACACACAACGCTTCCAATATAATTGGCTCAAGCATGTTTACATATGATGATAATAACATGTTTATAACACAATTACAATAGTCGCATAGCTTTTACAAAGTGAAATGATATACTCTAAACAAAATCTTTCCCGTCGGCTTCATGCTCTATTCTGCTCTGTCACTAAACTGCTAGTGTCACTTAGACTGGCTGTAACTTCTCGATACTATCATATCTGATCATGCATTCTTAGACTCAGCATAATAAGATATTCAAAAGCTTATATCCAAGGGCGCATACCATAACTCGATCATACACACATGTGCCGATGCTTTGATCATCAAGTACATCGCTGTCTGCACTGTCTACCATACTTAGCTGAAATATGAACTTCAAAGCTTGTGCGCTGACTATCAAAACTCCATATGACTTTGTTGCCATATTGACAACACAAAACTAGTTATATAATCTCAGTAAAGTCAACTTGCCAACAATCTCCCCCTTTGTCATTAATGACAACAAAGGAATATGGCGAAGTTGCTAAACTTTGACTTTACACAAAAACTGCTATCATATAACTTATACTTCTCTGCATACTGTACACCATATACTATTCTATCTTCTTTATACACTATACACTACTCCCCCTTTGACATTAATGACAAAGGTGCTCAAAAATGAAATCTCTAAGTGCTTACATGGAGTATACATCTAGATATGCAATCTGAAGGTTCTTAATTTCTTGCTGCCAAAATACCTTAAGTGCATCAACAGTTTGGAGATGAGCGCATAATGCATATGTGAGCTTCTCCATCTTTTCTAGATCCATGCAAGGGCTTTGATCATATGTTATAATTATAGCATCTATATGCTTGATGTTCTGATTTAGTACATCTAATGAGGGCGCTAGTGCATTTCTTAGTTGTGCTTGTCTAGCCCTTATCTTTGCAATCTCTCTCTCTGCTTTCTCTATTTTGTCTATTTGTCCTTGATAAACATTATTGCACATATTTATGTCTTGAGAGGGGTCTTCAACTGATTTACTTACTACTGCCATCAGAGACTCTGCTTCCTGAATCTTCTTTGAATGTTCTGATGTGAGTCTATCTTTGTTCATGCAATCAACTATCATCTTTCTTCCTTTTGCTGCTAACTCTTTTAACATTGCTTGACCAATCTTTAGAGAGTTTAGGTCTAAGGAGAAATTGTTTATTAAGTCATTCAGCCTTTTCTTGTTGTAGTTCTCTTCTGCAATTTTTGTTGCTGAGTCTTCTAGACTAGAAAAGTTTTCTTTGAAACTCGACAAAATACTATGAACATCATCCATTGAGTGAACATTAACCAATTTCTTATTTGTAGGCAATAAGTTATTTAATATGCTGACTGATTCTACAAAGAGAGGGTTTTTCATCACTTGCTTTTCTTTGGATTTCTCTATAGCCATCACACTTATCTTTATTAGATCTTCTTCTCCCCATGAATCTAATCTTGCTGTATTAGGAGTCAATCTTGAGAACATTGATATGGAGGGATGAGGAGTAGGAATTAAGTTTGCGCTTTGACTTACATTCATACTTTCACTCTCCATCTTTACTGGGATCTCAATAGAGGTTTGTTCTTTAGGTTCATCTTCTTTTTCATCTTCCTGACCAGTTATATCTTCAACTAGGACTTCTTCTTGCTGCATAGGTGCTTCTTCACTGCATAGGATCTCAACTTCTTTGGTACTTACAAAAGTTTCTTCAAACTTATCCAGATCATTATCTATAGTTGCCATGGTTATTTCAACATTATCAATCACAATAGTTTCATTTTTAGCTTCAACTGCTTCAGAGGGTGCTGTAACCTTGGGCGCAGAATCCTATGGACCTGTAATAGGTACATTTGGAATCTCTAATTCTTTTTCTTTCTCTAGAGTAACTTGGGGTGCAGGCGCAGTAGGAGGGTACATGTGTCTGTCCAGAAATACTTTCTCAAATGCTTTCTCCGTCTCCTTCGCAATCAACTCATAATCTTTGTTCATTATGTGCAATGTTCTGATTTTTGATCTCAGATGAGGCTTTACCAAGTCTAACAATAGGGTGAACCCACAATAGTGGGTTACACATTTTTGCCTGAATGGACACTGAACTCTACATTTTGAGAAAAACTTTCAGATTCAAATGCATATTGCCATTGAACCGTTCAAAATTGGAGAATGAAGTAAATTAGAGTCTTAGAATTTTTTGTCTAGATTCTAAATATATATTTTTTATATTTTTTGAATTTATTTGAATACATTTTTCTTTCTCCCACAAAAACTGGTATGGTGCTGAAAACATCATTTTCAAATAGTAACATTGTTTTCATAGAGCATAACTTTTTTTTAAAAATAGATATGAGTGTGATTCTTTCTAATTTAGTTTCGTAACATCCATATGGAGGGCATGCAATTGGTTTGATGACATTATCATGATTATTGTATATTTTATTAACGTTTGAAGTTGACCAAACCATAATTTTTACATACCTTAACTACATAGCTTATAACTTCTTGTGTATTTATCGAATTTCAAATTTTTTTTTTTTGATAGAAAGTAGACTCGAATACAAAGGGCACTGTTATTTTTCAAAATTTTCCCCCTTTTTTACTATTATTCATTGAACGCCAAACTCAGAGGTTTATATTTGATAAAAAACCTACATTCGATTAACGTAAAAAACCATACACATAAATTAAAAAATAGTCAAATATATAATCGTTAGAAAGCTAGTTCTGAGTACTTGTTGTATGCAAAAGAACATCTTCTTATTCTTCCATTTGATCACTGCGCTTGAGGCCTGAAGCCATGAAATTCTCAGAATTCTTTCATAGCTTGCAACCATGGCCTAAACTAGGTACTTTTGATCAAAACTTTTGGGTTTCAATCGAAATTACTTTCTATCGAAAGTACTTTCATGGATAATGCAATCTTTAGCCATAACTAAACTACTTTCGATAGAAAGTAAGTTAGTTTTGATCGAAAGTCAACTTTGACTTTCGATAGAAACCCAGGTCGGCCTATTTGGTGTCATTTCCAGTTAATAATGATTAGGTATAACTAAATGTATATTTTTTTCATTTCATTAATCTAAAAGCTGTAAAATAATTTGCATTTAGGAGAAGGAAGACATTTTGGCAAGAACAACTTTCTAAGTTGTGATGGGAAATAAAAAGAGAAGGCTAAACAAAAGTACATGACATTATTCAGAAGAGACTGAACAAAGACTACGTGAAGAATCAAGAAAAAAATATTATCGTTGGAAACAAGGTATGTCTCAAATGTTTCTCTCTAGATATTTTAAGTTGATGGTCAAGACTTGTCTTAATGTTCATCATGTAAATGTGATATTGTAATACCTAATTTTAGAGCTAATTAGACCTACTAAGACTAATTATTAGCAATTAGGACCTATTAAGACTACTTATAGGTCTAACTAGACCTATTAGGACCAAGTAGACCTAACTAGGACCTATTAGTCCTACCAATTAGATCTATTAGGACTTGTTAGTCTGACCAATTAGATGTATTAGGACCTATTAGGACCAATTAGGACCTATTAGACTTAACTAGACCTAACTGTACACCTATTTGGTCCTATTAAACCAATTATGACCAATTTGACCTAACTATCTACCTAATTAGGACTTATTAGACCAATTAGGACCAATTACTTGACCTATTAGGACCAATTAGGTAGGTATTAGTCCTCGACCAATTAGAGGTTTAACTATCTATTAATTAGACCTAACTAGATAGGTATTAGGACCTAACTAGACCTAACTATGACCTATTAGTACCTATTAGACCTAACTAGATCTGGCTAAGACCTATTACGACCAATTAGACTTAGACCTAATTAGACCCAATTAGGACCTAATTAGACCTAATTAGACCCAATTAGACCCAATTAGACCTATTAGGACCAATTAGGACTAATTAGAACCAATTAGGACCAATTAGAACTAAGTAGGACCTAATTAGACTCAATTAGAACCAATTAGGACCTAATTAGACTCAATTAGAACCTATTAGATCTAATTAGGACCTAATATGACCTATTAGAACCAATTAGGACCTAATTAGACAAATAATTAGACCGATTAGACTCAATTAGAACCAATTAGGACCTAATATGACCTATTAGGACCCAATTAGACTTAATTAGACCAATTATGACTAATTAGGACCTATTATGACCTATTGCATGACCTATTATGACTTAATTCTAGACCAATTAGGACCTATTACATGACCAATTAGGACTAATTAAGACCAATATGACCTATTAGGACCTATTATGACCAACTATGACCAATTATGACTAATTAGGACCAATTAGAGATAATTAGGACCTAATTAGACTCAATTAGAACCAATTAGAACCAAATATGACCTAATATGACCTATTAGAACCAATTAGGACCTAAATATGACCTATAAGAACCAATTAGGACCTATTACATGACCAATTATGACCAATTGGGGCTAATTAGGACCAATATGACCTATTAAGACCTATTATGACCAACTATGACCAATTAGGACTAATTAGGACCAATTATAACTAATTAGGACCTAGTTAGACTCAATTAGAACCAATTAGAACCAAATAGGACCTAATATGACCTATTAGAACCAATTAGGACCTATTATGACCAATTATGACCAATTAGGACTAATTAGGACCACTATGACCTATTAGGACCTATTAGGACCAACTATGACCAATTAGGACTAATTAGAACCTAATATGACCTATTAGAGCCCAATTAGACTCAATTAGAACAAATTAGCACCTAATTAGGACCAATTATGACCAATTAGACCCAATTAGGAAGGAATAATTAGGACTAATTAGGACCCATTAGAACCAATTAGGACCAATTAGAACCAATTAGGACCAATTAGAACCAATTAGGACCTAATTAGACTCAATTAGAACTAATTAGGACCTAATTAGACTCAATTAGAACCAATTAGATCCAATTAGGACCTAATATGACCTATTAGAACTAATTAGGACCTAATGTGACTCAATTAGAACCAATTAGAACCAATTAGGACCTAATATGACCTATTAGAACCAATTATGACCTAATTAGACCAATTAGGACCTATTATGACCTACTATGACTTAATTCTAGACCAATTAGGACCAATTAGGACCTATTACATGACTAATTATGACCAATTAGGACTAATTAGGACCAATACATGACCTATTAAGACCTATTATGAGCAACTATGACCAATTAGGATTAATTAGGATCTATTTAGACTCAATTAGACTCAATTAGAACCTAATTAGACTAAATTATGACCAATTAGGACTAATTAGGACTAATATGACCTATTAGGACCAACTATGACCAATTAGGACTAATTAGGACCTAATACGACCTATTAGGACCCATTTAGAATCAATTAGAATCAATTAGCACCTAATTAAACTCAATTATAACCAATTAGGACCTAATATGACCTATTAGAACCTAATTAGACTCAATTAGAACAAATTAGCACCTAATTAGACTTAATTAGGACCAATTAGACCCAATTAGGACCAATTAGGACCAGTTAGGACCAATTATGACCAATTAGAACTAATTAGAACCAATTAGAACCAATTAGAACCAATTAGGACTAATTAGAACCAATTAGGACCAATTAGAACTAATTAGGACCTAATTAGACTCAATTAGAACCAATTAGGACCTAATTAGACTCAATTAGGACCTAATTAGACTCAATTAGAACCAATTAGATCCAATTAGGACCTAATATGACCTATTAGAACCAATTAGGACCTAATGTGACCTATTAGAAACAATTAGGACCTAATGTGACTCAATTAGAACCAATTAGGACCTAATATGACCTATTAGAACTAATTATGACCCAATTAGACCAATTAGGACTAATTAGGACCTATTATGACCTATTATGACCTACTATGACTTAATTCTAGACCAATTAGGACCAATTAAGACCAATTACATGATCAATTATGACCAATTAGGACTAATTAGGACCAATATGACCTATTAGGACCTATTATGACCCACTATGAACATTTATGACTAATTAGGACCTATTTAGACTCAATTAGACTCAATTAGAACCTAATTAGACTCAATTATGACCAATTAGGACTAATTAGGACCAATATGACATATTAGGACCAACTATGACCAATTAGGACTAATTAAGACCTAATATGACCTATTTAGAATCAATTAGAACCAATTAGCACATAATTAGACTCAATTAGAATCAATTAGGACCTAATATGACCTACTAGAACCCAATTAGTCTCAATTAGAATAAATTATCACCTAATTAGACTCAATTAGGACAATTATGACCAATTAAGACCAATTAGGACCAATTAGGACCAATTAGAACTAATTAGAACCAATTAGAACCAATTAGGACTAACTAGAACCAATTAGGACCAATTAGAATTAATTAGGACCTAATTAGACTCAATTAGAACCAATTAGGACCTAATTAGACTCAATTAGAACCAATAAAATCCAATTAGGACCTAATATGACCTGTTAGAACCAATTAGGACCTAATGTGACTCAATTAGAACCAATTAGAACAAATTAGCACCTAATTAGACTCAATTAGGACCAATTAGACCCAATTAGGACTAATTACGACCAATTATGACCAATTATGACCAATTAGAACCAATTAGAACCAATTAGAACCAATTAGAACCAATTAGAACCAATTAAGAATAATTAGGACTAATTAGAACCAATTAGGACCTAATTAGACTCAATTAGAACCAATTTGACCCAATTAGGACCTAATATGACATATTAGAACCAATTAGGACCAATTAATAGCTAATTAGACTCAATTAGCACCAATTAGGACCTAATTAGACCCAATTAGACTTATTAGGACCTACTAGGACCTAATTAGACCTAATTAGACCAAATTAGGACTAATTAGACCTAATTAGACCCAATTTGGACTAATTAGGACCAATTAAGACCAATTATAACTAATTAGAACTAATTAGAACCAATTAGGACTAATTAGAACTAATTAGGACCAATTAGAACTAATTAGGACCAATTAGAACTAATTAGGACCAATTATAACTAATTAGGACCTAATTAGACTCAATTAGAACCAATTAGGACCTAATTAGACTCAATTGGAACTGATTAGATCCAATTAGGACCTAATATGACCTATTAGAACCTATTAGGACCAATTAACACCTAATTAGACTCAATTAGCACCAATTAGGACTTGTTAGGGCCTAATTAGACCCAATTAGACTTGTTAGGACCCAATAGGACGTAATTAGACCTAATTAGACCCAATTAGACCCAACTAGACTTGTTAGGACCTATTTTTAATTAATACATGAACCTCGTTAGACCTAACTTTATTCAAAAGTTTTTGTTTAATAATTTTTACTTCATACATGTAGGAAATGCTCAAGAAGCACAACCTTCTGAAGTTGGAGAAGGGTCATCACAAGCTCAACAAGCCCAACCTTCAGAAGTTGGAAAAGGGTCATCACAAGTTGAACAAGCACAAATCTCAGAATATCAAATAAGTACACATCTCTCTCTCTCACTGACTCTCTGTCATTGTCTCGATTTAGTCTCTTATTGGTGAATATGCATTTTGGGTCTTTCCCCTTAAGAAGTTATTATTTTTGTTGTGTACATGCAACCTTTGATGATGAAAATGTTGGACAAGGGGCATCCCAAGTTGAATCAACCCAAGGTCAAATAAGTATGTGTTTCTCTCATTAGTTTATAAATTATTATAGGTTTGACATTCAAGCTTGTAAATACTTATTTCATGAAGGTCCCCTTAAAATGAGATATTAAGATATTTTTTAAATTTTGTTTGCAATGGAAGTGCAAGAAACATATGAGAATGATAGTCTACTCCAACAGTTGAAGAGAAAAATTAATCATAAAATCATAGATCATTTAATTGAAATGGATGTGGAAAAATTAAGAGATTATGCTAAACAACCCATACATATTATGAAGAGGGCATTGAATAAAAAGTCTAAGAAAATAATGAAACAATTTGAGAATCTTGGTACACTTGAAAAAACTCAACTGTTATCAATTACACTTCTTAAAGATGAGTTAAAAGAGCCATTAAAATTTTTGGGTGTAGATGCAAGTTTGAAAAAGTTAAAATCATGTAACGTACAAAAAATTATTGTTGACATTGTTAAGGAAGGTTTGCATTCCATTGGAAAAACAACTAGATCTACAGATAGGTCCATTTCAAGAAGAGTAATATTGACATCTATTTTAAATAAAAACATGTCTCAAAGAAGAAAAATTTCTTCACTTTCATCTCAGATCGGGTACAGTAGGAAGACAATGATACACTATTTGAAAAGAAGAATCAATTTTGGATGATACTACATTGGAAGGTAATTGGGCACTAATGTGTAGAGCTCCTCAGTCTGATAGGATTAATGAAACAGTTAGGAAATTAGTTACGCCATTTTGGACTAATCATACTCATTCTTCACCAAATACAAGAGACGTTATCAAGAAGAGGACTGGGCCTAAGGAATATTTCCAGCACACAAAACATTGGTTGGACACCACACAACATGAATTGTATCTCTCATTTTGTAACTCAAATCCTGACATTAAGATTGGAACAACAATGTTTGAAAGATTAAAGCCATTTTTTGTAAAGATAAATAAATCTTTTGAAACTTGTTGTTGTCAATATCATATTGAATTCAATCTCTACTATCAAGGGTTTAGAAAGATGATAGAAGAAAGTGGTGGTTCTCAAAATGATTTTCCAAAACGTCCAAGCCAATTCATAGCATCAATCTTATGTAACAAATCAATTGATCATGAAATACCTAAAATATATTGCATAAGAGGAACTTGTCAAACATGCAGGGATTTGGCTAAATTTCTTTTGAGACTTGAAGATACTAACATGACGAGGATGATAAAATTTAAGAGATACAAGTACATAAAGTCTGAAACAAAAGTCAGGAAAGAATTAACAAGGTTGGAATATGTAGAAGATGAGATACCTGTTGCAACATTTATGGAGAATTTTCTTAAATTGATTCAACCATACATACGTCATGTTTTTTTGCTAAATGGTAGGCAGAACAATTCCAAATACAAAAATAAACTTTTCCAGTTGGAACAATTTTATCGGTTGTTGATTTTGCAAAGAACTACTCCTTTGTTTCTCAAAAACAACTTCAAGCAAAATACTACTATACAGAGCAGGTCACTATCATGGTACATGTGTCTTATCGACATGCATAATTAGGCTCAGTTGAACTTGTCTGTGTAGGTTTAGTTGTCGTGCAAGGAACATATTTGAAGCAAATCAAAATACTTAAACATGGGATTCATTTTGTTGATTATCAACCTAACAATAAGGTTTATCAGTATAGCCATCTTGTAATTGCCACTGTCCTATCTCTTGTTCCTATGACGGGACGTGGCATTCGTAAGTGGAGACTTGATACTGACGACCATGAGAGAATATTAAATGTTATTTGAGAGAGAGATGAACCACTTGATGTGGACTAAATCATGCATGAAATATGATTTGAACTAAAATTTTCACAAGTGAGACCAAAGGTTTTCTTAGCTCCATTCTTTCCTACTGGTGCCCATAGTGAATGGAGCTTGAATTAAATTAAAAATTTATAATATAGATCTAAAAAATGTCTTGCAAGTGGATATGATATATTAATTATCTACCTGAATATGAAGTAATCTAACTTTGGAATGTGAATGTGTGTATTTATTGAATTCACAACATGTGTTACATTAGGACGTGCATGTTTTAAATATAAAATCTACTTGAAGTACAACAACATTAAATTAAAAGTATGTGCACAACTATTATTGAATGTACATTTAAATATAAGTAAGATTCAATCAAACATCTAGGGACCTCAATTATATAGCTCATATGTGTCAAATTTACTTCATTTATAACTTTCATAAACATGTACAATCAAACATCATTCATGTATGTAATCAAATTTAAATTAAACACATGTATGTAATCTATTGAAAGTATTGAAAATTTACATTTATAAATTTGAAATCACATGAACTCATGAAGAATCAAACATGTCTACAAGTTCATCACACATGCACACATAGATCTAGAGTGAAATTATATATATATATAACATGCATGAAACATCAATCATGTGTAGATCAAGTACTATAAATATGAAACATATGGATCAATCATGTGTCAAACATTCTATCAAAAGGGTCTAGAAATGAAATATAACATCAAACACATCAATCAGTCCTGTAGAGTCTAGAAATGAAATATAGTTCATCAAACACATGTGAATATATATGTAATATGAAATATGTCTAGATCAAATATGAAAGTGCCTAGGACTCATCATGATGACTCCTCACTAAGCGGTCAGACCCAGAGTGACTATCATGCTATGAAGGATGTGCAGATCCCTACAAAGAAAGAGATATTACACATCTTAAGTTTGATTTAAAATATTGTACAAGAAAACATGTTATAAAGTGTGTACACATAGATAATAAATTAAAAACTCACTTGTCCACTATTGATGTCATCATCGAGTGAGTCCCAATGACGTACACGATCAGTGCTCAAAGAAGGAGTAACATGAGGCATATCTTGGTAGACAATATATATATATATATATATATATATATATATATATATATATATATATATATATATATATATATATATATATATATATATATATATATATATATATATATATATATATATATATATATATATATATATATATATATATTGATTGACTGATTGAAATTTTGAAAATAAATTTAAGTTAAATTGTAACATTAAATACATGTATATAATCTGATTTATACCTGTGTAGGTGGTGGAAAATGAGAGTACTTAGATTCCCTGGCCTCAATCCTATCAACCAAGGTATCAAGATTTTGCTGCGTCTAGTCCAAGCTCAACTCTGCATTTGCAACATGAGTAGACCACACACACCTCTCTAATGATGAATGCAATGGACTAACCAAATGAGATGGCATGAAAGTTGTATCATCATGTGTCAACAAATCTAGATAACCTGTAGTGGTCATGCTGAACTCAACATCGTCAAGGCCAATATCAAAGAACTGATGCCCTACACTGACTGAAGGGTCTGTACGCTGTGCCTCTCCCTGTGGAGCAATAGAGTGGTCAGTAGGTGGATCCTCACAAGCACTACCACTATGGCCATAGTATAGGTGATAAGGATGTAGTTGAGCGTATCTGACAATACCCACACGAGATCTAGCCTTTGATATGGGGATATCATGCTCTGCTGCTATAAATGCATATGCATCCAATGGATCCTCAGCTAAACTAGTCAATGTGACACGTGTCATCTCTCTTGTAAGTCCCTCTAGGCTAGAAAGTGAAGGGATGCCTGACGCACTATACATGTCATGTGCGGTCCTACTAGAGGGTGCTCCACCTGATGATCTGGAGTGTCATCGAGACATCAGGTACTAACCAACTTGATCACTAGATATAGATGCGACAATTGCTACATTGTCCCCCACACTATCAATCGCAACTCAAAGCTGGGTGCTATGAATAACATCATCTGTAATAGGACCCAATGAAGGAGGAGCTATAACAGGTGCCCTTTGACCAACAATGGCCCTATGTACTAGCCTCTGTTGATCAACTTGATGAAAACATCTCTATCAGTAAGTCTATCATACCCCTGTCCTAGATGTGATGGCAAAGCAGTGTAATTAACAACCCTCCCTAAATGAACCTCAGCAAAAATTTGTTGTGCAAAGTACAATGGAATCTGGTCATTATTCAGATAATGACCATGGGAAGCTAGAAATTATGGGTATATCAATGCTGATAAAACATGATCTTGACACTTGGTAACTTGATACCCCTTCACATAATTTAAATTTACATAAGATGGGAAAACTTCCCTTTTTAGGGTTACTTTAGGTATTAAAGCTTGTACGTCCTTAAGAGAAAGACCAGAGCCAACCTCTTGTCTCTTCCTCTCAAGTATGGCCTCTATAACATCTGGGGCATAGGGAGTGGTACCATGAATGTCATCCCTAATTCTAATCAAGCTAGTAAGGATGGATTGACATGTGCTCTTATAGACACTAGAGCTAGTCGAATTATTTATGGATTCTTGCAACAGTTCAATTTCTCTATTAGTGCGTGTAAATAGTTTCGCGGGAGGAATCGGTGCATCTACCATGTGTGATGTGCAATAATATGTCTTATAGATAGAATAAGTATACCTGAAAGATTTTATTTACTGTCAAATGAAGTCTACATATATGTACGTTTTCCTAATTTAAATGAAAATAAAATTAAAGTATGCACATTTCACTACATTATTTTAAAGTAAAATCAATTACATAAATTACATTTAAATGTAAATAAACATGTACTGTACGTATATACACACACATGTACAGGTGCATACATACATGGACACATACATGTGTACATGCATATATACATACACATGCATATATATACAAATGTACATTTATAATATGACATGTACACATGTACATGTATGTATACATGTCATATATATATAGATATATATATGTCATCTATGTATATATATATACATGTTGACATATTATATATATATATATATATACATACATACATACATACATACATACATACATACATACATACATATATATATATATATATACATACATATATATATATATATATATATATACATATATATATATATATATATATATATATATATATATATATATATATATATATATATATATATATATATATATATATATATATATATATATATATATATATATATATATATATATATATATATATATATGGTATACATGTATATATGTATGTATGTATAAATGTATATATGCATGTATACATGCATATATACATGTATATATGTATGTATATATGTATATATGCATGCATATATGCATATATGTATATATATGCATATATACATGCATATATGCATATATATACATGTATATATATATATGCATATATGTATATATACATGTATATATATATGCATATATACATTCATATATGTACATATATACATGCATATATACATATATTTATGCATGTATACATGCATATATACATGTATACATGCATATATACATAGATATATGTACATGTATATATACTAAATCTAGATATCAAAAACTTCAAATAATGAAAAATCTATATATATACATACATATATGCATATATACACATATACATGCATATATATAGACATATATACACATGTATACATGCATGTATATATGCACATATACATGTATATATGCATATATACACATATACATGCATATATGTACATGTATATATACTAAATCTATATATCAAAAACTTCAAATAATGAAAAATCTATATATATACATGTATATATGCATATATACACATATACATGCATATATACATGTATACATACATATATACATGAATATATACATGCATATATACATGTATATATGCATATACACATGTATACATGCATATATATATATGTATATATGCATATATACATGTATATATACATGTATATATGCATATATACACATGTATATGCATATATACATGTCTATATACTAAATCTATATATCAAAAACTTCAAATAATGAAAAATGAAAATTAAAAAATTGAAAGCGTTGTTTAATAAATTGGAAGCCAAGCCACAAGTTTCACTGTCACTGAAAGTGACAGTGATAGTCACTTTCGGCGGGTTAGAAACCCAACCAAAAAAACTTAATTTTAAAATTTCGATCAAAAGTTCCATATTAAGTATTTTCAATCAAAATTTCTTTCTTAGTTTTGTTCGAAAGTAAAAAAAGTACTTTCGATCAGAAGTAACTTGCGATCGAAAGTATGAAAAACTGTACTTTCGATCAGAAGTTACTTACTTACGATTGAAAGTATAGGTTACTTTCTATCGAAAGTAGGAAGGGATTTTTTAGTCGGATTCTCTTTTTGGGGCATTTTCCTTCCTCTGAAAAAGTGTAACCCACTATTGTGGGTTGACCCACCATCATCTTTTCTTCTAGTGAACAAATAGGAAGGTTATCATCCAATGTCTTCTCTCTAATTCTCATATCCTCCTCTATAGCTTGTCTTTTCAATGAATCAAGTATGTTCCATTTATTATTAGGGATGATTGTCCTAAGTTCCAAAACTAACTTTTTGAACTTAATCATATGTTGGATAATCATAGAATGAATTTCTGATCTATCAATCTCTCCATATTTATCATAGAATTTTCCAATTTGATCTATCTTGCATTCATCAACAACTCTAGATCTCAGAACTTTCAAACTTGGTCTGAATCCTACCTCAGGAGGTGCTTGAGTGTTCTTCACTTTGCTTCTGGTTGTCCTTGAGGATGGGTGGCTTGCACCCATTTGCTTCTTTCTTCTAGACACATTGCTTGGCTCAGAAGGTAGAGAGGACTCCAGATCAACTGTAGTTGAGGGCACAGAGGTGCTCTCTCGTGTCTTATTCTTCTTCTCCTTTGGATTATCATCAAATTTTTCTTTTTTAACTTCTATAGATGAGGGTGCGCTCTCAAGTTGCATATAAATCTTGGCTTCCCTTGCTTTATCTAGGTATTCTTGGGTGACACCATGAATTTTTAGAATATCAGAGGTAATCCGAGATACTTTCCTCTTAGTTGCTACACTATACAAGACAAAATCAACTTGTTTTGTCTTCTCTTCATATGTACCCCATCTAGGCTCATTGGGATCCTTTGGCACAGATAGAAGGACTTGTGCATAGCCTTCCAAAATGTGCTCATCTACTTCATAACCAAGTGGATGAATCCACTTTGTTCTAGGCTCAACTCTTCCATGCAAGTAGAATCTATTTCTACCATAAAACATATAGTGTCCTTGTATTTCTCCACTAATTTCTCAGGTATTCTGAACCTTCTTTGCATCTTAATTCTGAATGTTTTAATCTCTAGATCCATGAAGTCTTTCATAGTTCTCTCTAATGTTTCCTTTAGTGAAATTTGAGGCAAGGTAGGTTTTCTTCTGTCTAGGTAAAGATCAGAAACCTTACCAATAATGTGAAAGTACATGTATATAATTAATGAGCTGAACTTGAATACTTTGTTCTTGTCATGTTTTATATCTCTAATGTTGTCTATCAATTGTGCACGCAAGATCTCACAAAGGTTAAACTATCCATTTTCTTTCACTATCCTTATTGCTTCCAGAGTTGTAGCTGCAGATACATTGTTTACTCTATTTGCATGCTGAAATTTTTATCCAAGGATCATAGCCATGAGTTTTATGTCTTTCTCCTCTATGGGCTCAATGGTCATGCCACGCTTGTCACTCCTAGATTTACATGCCTTCTCAACTTGGTTTCTGACATGTTTTCCTATTGGAAGAAGGGAACCAACCTTAGAGAGTCCTATCATCTCATGAATGAGATCAGTTGTAATATGGACAGGGACTTCACCAATCCAAAAAAATCATCATGAATCCTACTGAGTAAAATCTTAATCTATTCTAGCTCATAAAATTCATACGTAGTTGCATACTCAATAATAGGGCTATCTATAAGGTGAGAGAATTCATTCTTGAAGGTATAGTCAAGATTAACCATAGTTTCCATGTGCGACCTTATTCTGTCTATTCCTATAGACTCCTTATAATAAATGTAAGCGCAAATATCTTCAACATGCATGACTCCCATCAGAGTTTTGGAAAATGCTCCTTCTAAATCATCTAAAATTGACTTGAACAGGTGCTTCTTAAAAATGTATCTCTTCCTTTTAGTGAAATCAAAGATTACTGGAGTTTCCATTACTTACTTGCTTCAACACTCAAATAGGGTTCCAAAAGAGTTATGAAATGACGTGTCCGAGCTAGGGTTCCGTTGACAACTTTAACTCTTATCTCTGATGAAATGACTGTAATCCTTCAACACTTGATGCTTTAATCTCCTATGCTCTCCAAGGGCTTGATCTCGAATGTAAATGTGAAGATAATAGATCTCTGGTGACTTATACATCAAAATTCTACAATTAATGCTTGCTGTCGTAACACGGGTTTCAACTGTGAATTCAAAACTTAGTTTTTGTTCTCATTTAGACTGTGTGCTCTTGCATACTGCATCAAATAGAAACCAAACATTTAAAACCATAGGTGCATACTCTGAGGGTGAGTATACAATCCGCGTAGGGGTCTAGAGCTTATCTAGCTCCCCCTATGACCATGAGGGTCATTTATCCAGAAGTAGAAGGTGCGTCCATTGTAGATGCAGCTACCACTTTTTCAATAGCATTATCTTTCTTTACTTCCATCCAAATCTTGCTCGCATCTTATGTAGCTTGCACAAACTTGACTTCTCTAGATTCATCCAATATTGATCCTTGAGACTTATTAGGTCTTTCTTGTCTTTGCGCTTGTGATCTACAAAACTTTGAGATGTGTTCAACCTTTTTACAAGAGTAAAAAATGACTGGAGGCCTTATATTCCTAGGCGTATTGATGTGAGTTACCATATTGCATTCTTTAGCCGTGTGTCCATTAAAATTGAATATCTGACATGTAATGTTCACAGGACTTCTAAAACTTTGCTGTGGTTGATTTCTCTGATTGTGCTATATCTGACTTCTTTGATTTGATCTACAATGTACAGCTCTATGACCAAAATTATTGCATGAATAAAAATAACCATTGAAAGGTCTTACCTCTTTACAATCTCTTGCTATATGTCCATGCCTATTATAGGCATAACAGGTTTTGTTTACTAGCTTGCATTCATCTTTAGGTGGTTCTGCTTTAGCTTCAACTTACTTTTCAGTCTTCTTAGCTTCTGTAGATTCTTCTGGTGCTTTCATTCATTCTTGCATTGCATTGATTTGAATTTGTGCTTCATTGTATCCAATACCACTGGAATCTCCTTTTATCTTCTATGCATAAATCTATGAATCTAATAGATCAGTACTTGTGTGCAATTTGTCAATATGATTCTTGGCTTCTGTCAACCCAGATTCCATCTTCTTCTTGATGTTCTCTAACTCCAAGATTTTTAGGTTTGCTTGCATAAGTTCTTCATCAAACTGTTTGTTTTCTTTGATCTATTCTTCAAGGGCTGACTTGCTATCAGTTAACTATTCATTGAAATCTTCAATCTGATCCTTCAGAGACATGTTTTCTTCATTCAGCTTTTTGACCATTTTTCCCAAATCATTCGTTGAACAATCTTTCAAATCTTTTCTTAGTTTCTTGATGAATACTTGTGAGCCATTAACCTTCATTTTCAGTTCTTCATTTTCTCTTTCAGATCTGTCAAGATCTTCAAGAGCTACTTCAAGATTTTTCTTTAGATGTTTCACTTCATCTGAATCCATGATCATCTCAAGTGGTTAAACTTCTCTTAGAGGACCTAATCTCTGATACCAATTGTTAAGAATGCAAACACTGAGAGGGGGGGGGGTGAATCAATGTTCTATAATTAATGTTTTTGTGCTTCTTGAAAGTAAGCCCAATTACTATAATACTAAAATTAATAGCAAAGAATATAGAAAAATCAACCATAACACATAACACAAGATATGTTTATGAGGAAACCTTGGCCAGAGGAAAACCCCGGTGGGGATTAGTACCCATGAATAATTGTACTAGTATTATGAACCTATTAGAGTTCCTTTGCCCTGTTAGGAACAATCTTTACAATGCTGAGTAAAATGACTCTATTAGGTGTTTGAAAGAACAAACCCTGTTAGGGGTGGATGACACATTTCTAGAGCACACTGCTCAATGAAGAAGGCTACAACCTCCTGATAATCTGATACAAACTATATCTGGAAGGGTGAACTACTGCTTTGACACTTCTGTCTGGTCAGTTCCTTTTGTGCATTGTTGCTCTAACCTCTTGTAAAACTTTATTCCATACTGACTGTAATATTATACTCTTCTATATACTTTGCATACTTCTTCTCTTTTATCTACTTTTATCTTCCTCAAATACAAAGGCGCATGTCATATATATACATGCTGAATAGACGCAACCAAAACTTAATACTGTGTCGGCCTAAAACCTAACACACACAATGCTTCCAATATAATTGGCTCAAGAATGTTTACATATGATGATAATAACATGTTTATAACACAATTACAATAGGTGCATAGCCTTTACAAAATGAAATGATATATTCTAAACAAAATCTTTCCTATTGGCTTCATGCTTTTTTATGCTCTGTCACTAAACTGCTAGTGTCACTTAAACTGGCTGTAACTTCTCGATACTATCATATATGATCATGCATTATTAGAATTAGCATAATAACATATTCAAAAGCTTATATCCAAGGGCACATACCATAACTCGATCATACACACGTGCGCCGATGCTCTGATCATTAGGTACGTCACTATCTGCACTGTCTACCATACTTAGCTGAAATATGAACTTCAAAGCTTGTGCGCTGACTATCAAAACTCCATATGACTTTGTTGCCATAATGACAACACAAAACTAGTCATATAATCTCAGTAAAGTTAACTTTCCAACAATTCACATGTGTGCACACTTAATCATGATTAGTTAGTAATTAAAAGGGATTTTTGCTTTCAAATGCTATTTTGTCTTATATTACCTAACATCTATTTTTGCCTCTTAATCCTCACCACTCATTTCTACCTAACCTTGCATCTCCTTTTGCCTCTTCATCTCATCCACTCATTCTTTTGCCTCTTAATCTCCATTGTTCATTCTTGAGGCAATTCCTTTAAAAGGAAGCTCTTCCCTTGCTCAAGGGTCTCGAATCTTCATTTTTCTATCTTGGTCATTTTACATTCTCTTGCATTCTAGCATTATCATTTTAATAATCTTTCTAATTTTAATTCTTAGCTTTAGCTCTCCCATTGCATAGTTTAGCTTCATTTTTAGATTAATATTGCATTGTTAATCTAGTTTCTTTCTTGCATTCTCATCTTAGAATACTAGTTTCTTGCATTCATCTTAGGTTAATATCTAATTTGTATATTGTATTCTTGCATCTTAGCTTCATTTTATTGCACTTGAATCTTCCATTTTGGAGTAGTCAAGTCACTAATCCTTCATGCCAATTTGATGAGCATCTTGAGAAGGATTAAACTCGCTTCAACTAGGAAGCTATGAGCTACTTCTTGGGATATCCCCTTCCATGGGTTTCTCTCAAGAGTAATGGTTCATAGAAGTGTGTCACACTTTTGATCACACATCTTTGGCACTCACCGTGGGGTTGAGCATCCATTTTTGGCTCCATTTCTTATGCTTTTGGTTTCTTGTTGTCCCAGATTTAGAAATTTTGTTTTTGCAAGCTCAAGAGTCATACGTGATTTCTTATAATACTTAGGTGACATTCCTTTATACTACTATGTGACACTCTGAATTCTCTGAAGTATCATTATGAGATACAAAGAAGTGTCACACTGCCTTACCAGAGAAGTGTCACACTGCCTTTATAAGGTATGTCACACTAGTCTGGAATGTCCAACAACTTTTGTGAGGTCTGTCGTATGAATTTATGATAGACTGATTAACTATCACCCAAGATTTATTTCTATCGCAGTCTGAGCTTTGGCTGAGATTTCTTGATTTTCTTTGCATTTTCCAATTTTCTGATCTTCTAACAGTGACTAACCAATGATCTTGTAGGGATGTTACTTCATTTAGCATGCTTTTATGATCTAAATCATGGTTTTGTAGGTCCTTGTTTATCAAAAGAACTCAATATCTTCATGCTTGCTAACATTTTTTGATGTAGGATCCGCTTGCCAAAGACTATATCTTGAAAGTACTAATGCTTTGTCTTGTAGGTTGCCTTGGAGACACAAATAAACTATGTTTTTGCTTACATTTGATTTCTAGGAACCTAGCTTAACTAGAAGGATTATTGTTTTGTGGTTGGTTAAGTGGTTGGAAATAGAGTCATGAAGAATGAAGTATAGGGAGCCTGCTTGTAGATGGGTGGAGGTGAGCAGGGAAAACGTAAAAACAAAATTGAAAGCGAAAGAGAGCTACACCACTAAGATGCCTAGACTAAAGAACGACCAAAAATAACAAAGAATAACTTATTTACAATATGTATACAGGTAGGAAGATCCTACCATAGGAAGAAAGGGAAAAAAAACTCACACATGACCATTTACCGATAGAGAGAAGTATGAGCCATTTCTAAAAAAAAGGGTTATATTTGAGTGAGATAACCTAATACAACCTCCATGTGGCAAACTCCCTATCACTACATATCAAGTTGATTGTGTGTAGGAACCTTATAAACCAAATATCATTCCCA
The DNA here is from genome assembly GCA_027943335.1 of Chamaecyparis obtusa. Classification (NCBI taxonomy): domain Eukaryota; kingdom Viridiplantae; phylum Streptophyta; class Pinopsida; order Cupressales; family Cupressaceae; genus Chamaecyparis; species Chamaecyparis obtusa. Next base: position 329,212 of record BSBK01001079.1, read on the forward strand.
AAGAGTCACAATTCATTATAAACTTCTAGTTTTTAATGATCCTTTAGTATGAGACTTTCCAGATCATTATCAACTTTTTTCTAAAAGAAAGAGTATTCAAACATCCCCAAAGTACACACTACATTCTTGCTATCATCCTTTGTTAGTACATCATCTTTTAAAGGATTTGTAGCACTTAGAACATCTTCATAACAAGAATAAGACTCATATAGAATTGGGTCAATGTTAACTAAAACAACTTCTTCGTGTTTTGCTACAATTAAATTTGAAAAGTCTTTGTCTAAGATCGATGCATTAGGCAAAGCAATACCTGAATCTTTCTCTCTCAAATTTTCTTGCCCAACGGATGTCAAGAACTTTTCAATAGTCTCTTCCTCAGACAATGGAGTACCATAAGAGCAAGCTATTGATTCTTGGGGTTGTAATGCTTCAACAATCTGATCATCATCCAACTCTAAATTTATTTTGAATGCTATTTTACCCATTAAACTCAAGGAATATGAAGGGCATTCAACCATGCACAGATCAATGTCATTTCCAACAAAAGATGATGTATTCATATCTTTGAAGCAAAAAGACTCCAAAAGGGTTTGCCTTAAAGAATCACATTCATCCTCATGCCATTTAAAATCAAATGTTTCATATTCTAGATGCATATGAAGTTGAAAGTCTCCATTTTTAGATTTTCTAGGAAAAGAACAACTTTCAACACTGTCAAATTATGAAAAGAGAATAAGATTATGAAGATTTTTCTCACCTACATAAATCTTTCTCACCATGTTTGGTCTTCATGAGGTCACACCAACTCTTTTTGTAGTTCTTTTTCATCCAAGGATTAGTAGTTAAAAGAAACATAATCAGGTGACATTATTGGGTGTTTTTCATCATCAACCTCTGACAATTTCTCAGATTGCAATATCTTCTTTTCACATTCTTACATATCTTTAAACTCATGAAATCTATCATGAACTCTCCTCAAATAAAGTACAGATACATGGTCATCCTATAGGCGATATTTTTCTTCACTGCCTAAGAAATGCTCTCTTTGTAACGATCCCACAACTCATGTAACACTTCATCATCCATCTGCTGAATTTCCATGATTGTGGGATTCAACCTTTTCCTGATTACAATCCTTTTTTTCAACATGGTGGTTCAACCAACTTGCATGCACAAAGAATATTCAAAACTAAGGATAACAAATCAAGAACCAATCTTCATTTTCATCTCCCCAGTCCAGTCACCCAAAATATGTTAGTGAGCATATTTGCATTTCAAAAATAACAACACAAAGTGACTCATGATGCCCAGATAGAAGTAAAAATGCCACTAATAGTTGGAAAATTCCCCATTAGATTGACAACTTTCCTCTGAATTGAGAGGTACACCTCCTTTTTAATGGATATTCAATGAATTAAAATATTGATATGCTTTTCACCAGAAAGCACCAAAGGCACCAACATCTAGCCATAAACATGATGTAGATGTGTATAGATTTAAATACATAAAAAAAATAAATATGAGAGGTTGATACAAAGCCCACTTCTCTCACACTCACAACTCGTAACTCATTAAATCAAGAAACATGTATTCTTTCCAAACATAGCCCAATTCAAGAAATAAAGTTCCAAAATCAAGCACATGCACAACTGAATGAATAAAATATGATGTTGAAAAAGAATTTAAGGAGACAAAGCTCAACAAAATTTGAAGAAACAATAATAAATTCAAAGACTCATAAATTGTTTCTCCATTATTTCAATATCTAAGATGAGCTGTACATTACATCTGCGTAGAAAGAAAAACATGCCCACTCTCTTTTATCAGAAATCAGAAAACTCCCCCTTTTGTAGCACATAGGCTGCCAAAAAAAGACCCCATCTTTAATCGCTGGAAAATTCCTCTTTTAAAGTCTTCATTCAATCTTTGTAACTGTTTCTTAAAAATATTATCCAATTTTCTTTTCATTTACTCCTCATCCTTCAATGAATTGGCGTCTTTATAAAACCTTGGAATTAAAAGATTCCATCATGTAATGCTCTTAAGGTTCAATGACATAAATATTTAAACTTGGACGCGTGGCATTTGAATATGTTTTGAACCAAAATTAAAAACAAATATCTGATGCTGGGCAGACTAAAATATTACTAGCAGTTTGATGATGCTATATTCTATTGTTTGTATCTCACAAACCAAACATCATTTTCCAAATCGCTCTTGTGCAAATTTAGAAAATTAGCTTTCTTAACATATCCGAAGTTCAACCTGATCCAATAGTGGAGTTAAAAGTTATGCCCTCTGCAACATGAATGTTTTTCTATCATCGACAAATTCATGATTACATGTTTCATTAAAAATTATAAAAATTATTCTTTCTAATTTTTGCACATGAATCATCAATTTGAGTTGATCTACATTGTTTGGACATGTTCTTCCACACAAGCCTTCATACGGAGTTCTGTCATTATTTTTATTCAACATCATGATACCAAATTTGGGTGATATATTAACTAAGCTTGTTGTCAACAATTCATCATTGAACCAATTTGAACCCTTGAACCAGTTTGAACTTTGTTCAAAGGGTTCAACGAAGTGATGGATGTTCATCTTTTAAAACCTTGAGATCTCCCTTGAACCTTACTGAACCTATTATTGTGTGTGTGAAAATTGTACCTGATCTGTAGACACAACACTCAGTAAAACATTAGAGGTTAGTGATAATCAAAATCGTGCAAAATTGAAATCTAATCTAACCAAGCGATTTACTACCTTCTAATAGGTGCGAGATTGATGTTCTCAGATTGTAATCGAGATCAGTGACCTAGACGACACCTAAACGAAGGATTTGAATGCAATTGATCTAGATATGAAATTGAATGCAATTAAGCTATTTTTTTGGTATTTTCTATGCAATAAGAATGAAAAATTGATATGAATCTATGCTAGATGAAATTGATATGCTATGAATGCTAAATGATCTAACAATGAAGATTCTAACAATGATATGAAAACTATGAAATTCTATGCTAAGATATAAAAACTATGCAATTGAAATTGATCTCACAAAGCTTTGAATTTGCAAGTTGATTCCTCAGCCTCCAATTCTCCAGCGTGATTGTGCAGAAATATGAGATGAATTATGAAGAGCTGAAGCCTTAATTTATAGAAATCCAGGGCTTTGGAGGTGCATGGATAAAAGCCATAAATCACTCAAATAACTCAGGTTGATTTTTGAATTATCTGATAATAACAGATAATCAAGTCACAAAAATATGCAAAAGCTAAGCTTTAACTCAAAATAGAGTTTAGCTTTAATTGATAATTGACAGTTGTCTGCTTTTATGATTGTGCATGTTTTAATTATGAATTAATTTAATAATAAAGTGATTTATGCTCAACTTAACTGATTTTTGAAATAAAATAATTAATTTATGGGTCAATCAATTATTTAATCAAACTTTTATTAAAAACTATATTATTAAATAATGACAATTTGCTTTAATTAATTAAATAAGAATTTAATCAATTATTCATATGATATTAGATTTATTGTCAAAATTAAATAATACAATTAATAATAGATAGAATTAAATTTAATTATACAATTAAGTGGCAAATATTAAATCTAATTAATTAAATATGAAAATATTCAATTAATCAAACTTAGGATAAATGTGATTTATTGCCAAATAATTATTAAATTAAAGATAATTAAGATAATTAGGAATATTGCTAGGAATATTTTCCGATGCAGAATATAAGATAATCAATTAGATTTGATGATGTTCAGATGTGCCTTAGATTAGGACTTTGATGTCGATTTCGTTCAATTTGTAGATGTAGGAGATTAATGAACTTATAGCCCATTTTTGGGGTATTACATTTTTCCCCTCTTTGAATTACTGTGCGAAGCACAGTGGTTCAAAGATAGTCTGTGTTTGATAAAGATATGAAACTGATTCAAAAGATAAACCGATTTCAAGATAAAAACCGATTGAGAGATATTGAGATAGGAGGTCCTGAATGACTAGAGATAATGTTTACTATAGCAGCAAATGAACCTATGATTGTGAAAAAGTGTCAAAACACCTAATTCTGAACCTTAGGATTGATAAGAAGTGAGTGACCCATTCTAGACTCAATTGTCTTAGCAGAACTAGCAGGTATCACATCCGAACCCTTTAGTTGCCGAAGAACCAAGGAAAGAACACTATGATCTGATGGTTGCAAAAACTGATATAGTTTACAAGATTAGGAGAATACCAGATTGATATGGATCGATGAATCTGATATGCCCCAAGTGATGATAGATTTGTCCCGAGCGATGAGGACTTTTGATGAATCAACAACTAGACGTGATTGTTTGTCTTGATCACTGATGAAAGATATTGATAGATTTGATTGATAGAATTTGATTTACAGACTTTGAATGATGTGCAATACCATGCCCCCTTCGGGATTAAAATTGAAATCTGACAAGAAAAGTCAGTGTTGAGAGCTGAGAAGCATGTTGATTGATGGGAAAAGTGGTTATACACGTCTGAGAATGCATTCTGCATCGTTTGGAGGTCCAAAAGACCAAGTTTGACTAGGTTTGACCATGAGTTGACCATGGTTGACCAAGTTGAAATTTTGATAGCTTGATGTAAGATAATCAGTTAAGTTGAATACTAGATTTTTGTGATGATTGAAGGTTGATTATGCAAGCAATTAATAATATGAATGATCTTAGATTTGAATTTTGATCCCAAAAAAGGATTCTACTTGCTATTTCATTGGAGGAACCTTCGTGTGAGATTCAGTTCTTGTTAGATTTGAAGATGTGATTGAAGAATCATTTAAGCATTGAAGTTCATTTAGCCATTGTGAGATCATGCAAACATGCAAAATGCAAAGAGACATGCAAGATGAAATGCAACCTAAGACCTAGGACCTAGTCACTGATCATGTGTCGATTTGTTATCATCATTGAACTTTTAGGTAACTAGATAAATCAATACAATGCCCACTAGCTATGAAACCATAGACATATGAATATCAATTTGTATGCGCAAGAATCAATACAACACCCACTGGTCAAACAACCATGGATATATGAATATTGATTTTTTTTTTGGAATGTCAGAGTAGATATAAGCACCAAGGCACAAGCGCTAGGATGACCTGAATATCATGTCCATTTTGATATAGCAATTTGTAGAAGCATCAAAACATAAACGTCATGATGACCTGAATACGCCTTGCATGAAAAACACATCAAACAACCAAGAGATCATTCTAAATCCAATGTGAATTACCCGTAGTGACCCTTTATCATTCACATCCTTAGGTAAGATCGTGTTTCACAGTAGGAGAAAGAACTCACTCAAAAAGACAATAGTTAGATCAAACTTCCTTGAATTTTCTGGGTATCAATGGTCGAGGTACGCATGGCCATCCAATTTGAGATAGAGGCTCTTGTAGTCGGACACCATTTCAATCCAGAATTTCCAAAGTTGTTAGATTTTCACATACAAGCAGAAGACGAAGAAAAGATTATGCCCCCAGTCATCACTCTCTATATCCTATAAAGGACATCATTGAGGAGATCGAAGGGACACAATATGCAAAAATCTCAATGTGAATCAGTAAGCATACAAGGAGATAAAAGCATGTAAAAAGCATAGATTGTTTTCAGTTTTCAGTTTGAATTTGATTGCGTTGTTGTTGATGCAAAATCCTTTCTGGAGACAAGACAGACTGACTGACTCACATGAAGCTTCAAAGGACTCTGATTGGATATGACACATCTCAGATACATTGGAGGCCATAGGATATGACATTGATTGCCCCCAAGTTTGAAAATTGATAGGATACAAACGCTCAAGCTGGTTGGTGTACAAACCGACTTATTGAAAACTGGAAATGCAAAAACAAACCGAGAGATATGTACAAACTAAAGCAAGACTGAAAGCTGGGAAAGACCAAGATTGTGCTGATAGATGGAGCATTTGGAACAAGTGGCACCCATTTGCCAGGTTTTCACCATCTTGGCAGAGATTCTATTTTTGCTACCAAGGCACCTGTTTCCAAGTTTTCACCAAGGCACTTTTTTTTTTTTTTTTTTTTTGTATTTTTCATTTTTCAATTTTTTTGAATTTTTGATATTTTTTTTGATTTTTTTGTGAATCATCAAGGCGCCTATTGCTAGGTTTTCACCAAGATGTTCATTTTTTCAGGACTTTTTCTGATTTTTAAGATTTTTTTCAAGACATTTACCAAGCACTGAATGCCTTAGGCGTAGAATTTCTTCAGATGGAGAATGTTGATTGGCTCTCAGAGCTGTTCTCCTTCAGTTGTTGAGAGTTGATAGGCACCAGAGTTAAAAGTAGCAGTGATTACAAAGGGACCCAGCCAATTGGGTTCGAACTTCCCCTTGCATTCTTGATGTGATTGATTTTTAGAATTTTCTCACAAGACTAGATCGCCAACCTGAAATTCTCTGTGTCTGACTTTCTTGTGTTAGCCTCTAGACATTCTCTTCTGATATACTATGAGATGATCATACGCTGCTTGTCTACACTCATCTAGTAGTTCAAGTTCTTGTAACCTAGACACTCTGTAGTCTTCATCAGTGACAAGTCCATGCATTCTGATTCTGAGTGATGGGATTTCAACCTCAATAGGTAGTACTGCTTTAGACCCATAAACTAAAGTGAAAGGTATAGCCCCTGTAGGTGTTCTGATACTAGTTCTGTATGCCCAGAGAGCTGGATTGATCATGAGATGCCAGTCTCTTCCTGTTTTATTCACTGCTCGGTGCAAGATCTTCAGGAGATTTTTGTTTGAAGCCTCAGCTTGTCCATTCCCTTGAGGATAGTAAACAGAAGACCAATGTTGTGTAATCTTGAATTTAGCACATAAGTCATCTAGATCTTTGTTTTTGAATTGTCCCCCGTTATTTGTGATTATAGAGTGAGGGATCCCATATCTGCAAATGATGTAGTTCAAGATGAACATAGAGATCTGTTTCCCCATTGCTTGTGTTAGAGGAACTGCTTCTACCCATTTTGTAAAATAATCTGTAGCTGTGATTATATGGGTATGTCCATTAGAAGAGTGCGGATGGATAGCACCTATGAGATCAAATGCCCATTGTTGAAAAGGCCATTGTGTAGTAAAGGGAATCAAATCTCTCCCTGGAGCATGAATCAAGTTTCCATGTACTTGACACTGTTGACAGTTTTTAGCAAATTTAATAGCCTCTTTCTCCATTTCAGGCTAATAGTACCCAGCCCTAATAAGTTTTCAAGATAACATTAAACCATTCGAGTGTGACCCACATATACCCTCATGGACTTCCTCTAATGCACATTGAGACTCTTCCCGTTCTAAACATCTAAGCAGTGTACCATCTAGACCTCATTTGTACAGGTCATTACCAATGATGACATATCGGGATGCAGATCGGATAAGGTTTCATTTCTCAAAATGGTTAAAGGACTCAGGGATGATTTGGTCATGGAGATAGGAGAATAGATTTTTGTAGCGAGATGGGTCATAACCTACAACAGTGCAGATCATGCGGGTTTTAGGGGAGTCATATGCAGGATAGGATAGGGCTTCCACCAGGAACTCGTAGTGTAGCTCATGTTTGGGCTACTGTAAGAGAGTAGATAGTGTCACCATTGCATCGACAGCCTTATTCTCCGTTCTAGGTATTTGCTCAAATGTGATAGAGATGAAGTATTTCTTTAAATCATCTACCATTCTCTTGTAAGGAATGAGCTTTTCATCTTTGGTTTGGTACACATCATTGACTTGGTGGATAACCAGTTGTGAGTCTCCATGGATGTGCATCTCTGTAACTCTCCACTGTATTGCCATTTTCATACCATTGAGAAGTGCCTCATATTCAGCAATATTGTTTGTGCAAGGAAATTTTAGTCTAAATGCTTTGGGTATCGAGTATCCTTGAGGAGTGATGAACAATATGCTTGCTCCAGATCCATTCTGTGTGTAGGAGCCATCAAAGAATAATCACCATTCTCTAGAAGAGAGGTGCATGATAGAGGAATCAGGAAATTCTATTTGCATGGGTGTATCATCAAACATGGGTGCATCTGCTAGTTGATCAGCAATAACTTGACCTTTTATAGCTTTTCTTTCAACATATTCAATGTCAAATTCGCTTAGAAGCATGACCCATTTAGCTAGTCTACTGGTGAGGGCCGCCTTGCTTAGTAGGTATTTCAGTGGATCAATTTTTGCTACTAGATGCATGGTATGAGCTAACATATAGTGTCTCAGTTTCTATGATGCAAAGATCACAGCTAGACATGCCTTCTCTATCATTGAGTAGTTCTTCTCATAGGCCACTAAAGTTCTACTGATATAGTAGATGGCTCTTTCTTTCTTGTCCTCATCATGTTGCGCTAGCAATGCCCCCAGTGATGTATCTGTTGCGGAGAAATATAATATTAATGGCTTCCCATGAATAGGAGGCATTAAGATAGGAGGATTCGAGAGATAATTCTTGATATGATCAAAATTCTTTGCACAGTCTTCATTCCATGCAAAGGTCACACCTTTATGTAATGTCTTTGTGAAAGGTTGTGATATGTCAGCTAACTATGATATGAATCTCCTAATGGACTGTACTCTGCCTTGCAACATCCTCATTTGACTAATATTTGTGGGAGTTTGCATCTCTATTATAGCCTTGACTTTAGCCAGATCAACTTCAATGCCTTTCTTTGAAACTATGTATCCTAAGAGCTTTCCAGAAGTGACACCAAAAGCACACTTCTTAGGATTTAGTCTGAGACTAAACTATTCCATTCTATCTAGGATCATGCTCAGGTCTATTAGATGTTTAGTTCTAATCATGGATTTTGCCAAGGTATCATCCATGTAATCCTCCATTGTTTTATGCATCATATCATGAAAAATAGATGTCATTGCTCTTTGATATGTAGCTCCAGCATTTTTGAGTTTGAATGGCATAACATTCCAACAGAAGGTTCCCCACACACATGTGAAAGCTATTTTCTCTTGATCTTCTGGAGCAATTTTGATTTGGTTGTACCCAGAAAAGCCATCCATTAAGGAATACATTTCATAGCCCGCAGTCATGTCCACTATCATATCAATGTTAGGTAGCGGAAAATCATCCTTAGGGCATGCTCTGTTCACATCTCGAAAGTCCGTGCACACTCTGATTGAACCATCTAGTTTTGAAATAGGTACAATGTTGGAGATCCACTCAGCATAGTCTATGACACGGATGAATCCATCCTTTAGGAGTTTTTCTAGTTCTACTTTGACTAAGAGTACAACATGAGGATGCATCTTTCTCAATTTTTGCTTGATTGGTTTTACTCCAGGAGCAATGGATAGATGGTGCATAATGAGATTGGGATCCAATCCTGGCATATCTAAATATTTCCATGCAAAATTGATCTTTTTTTCTGATAAGAATGTAGTGAATTTCTGTTTCTCTTCTTCTGATAGAGATTGTGCTACATGTACCAATTGTGGTTCCTCTGTTGTACCCAAATTGATGGATTGAGTTGGCTCAATCAGAACTGGAGATCTATCCTGTAAATGACTCAGAAGGACATCAAATATCTCATCCTTAGGCACCTCAGAGAGGTTTTCACCTTCAGATACATCTTTTCTTTTTACTTTTGTCAGTTCTGAGACTGCCACAAAGTGGTTTTCACCCTCAGAACTCTTTTTCTTTTTCTTTTTACTCTTGTTTTTTTGACTAAGATATTTGATGTCCAACTCAGTCATACTGATGCTCGGTTCACTGATGGAAGTCCTCATAGGCTTGACTACATTGAGGTAGCAAGCAAGGGCATAGTCATTTGGAAAGGTGTAGATACCATGGCTCAGGTTCATGGAAGTTCGATCAATAAGATCAGGACGTTGGATAGTTAGAGTGGGAAAGGCTTGGGATATGGTGTTCACGGATGGGGATATGTCATCATTGGTCCTAACCCGACGCTCAAGTTCAAAGGTGATATTACAGCTCAAAATGTTCAATTCATGAATAGGCTCAACATCATCATGGGAGTCCTCTTCATCCATAGGTGGATCAGACACGTTAAGTTCATGGTTTCACTCTAGACCTACGTTGGGTTGAGATACATATTGGTGAATAACATTAATATATTTCTCTGTTATAAGCTCCTCTTCTTCTAGAATGGCACCCCATTCATAGTCATTTGACTCAGCTTCTGATTCAGGATCTCTAGGAAATCTTTGAAAATGTGTGAAATCAGGATGAATACCCCAAGAAGGATTACACTCAGTCTCTGACTTGAATTCATATTTATGGGAATCAGTGTCAGAATAACTATCCCCTTCTTCTTGATCAGCTTGATTGCCTTCGAGATTAGTTGGTTCTTGTGGTGCAACCATCTCTTGTGCTATAGTAGGTTCTTGTGTTTCTACTACATTAATTCTTCTGATAGGATCATCTTTATCATCAAGAAGATCTTTGATCTCTTTAGGCAATTTTTCATAGGGGATAAGCTCAGAGCTATCTGAATCATCATCAGAGGGTTCTGTTTCTTCTTTCTTGAGAAGGGGTTCTCTTGGTGCAATTTGATCTATGACATGAGAACAACCACCTTTGAGATGATAGGGTTTCTTCTTAAACCCTAAGCCACCAGTATCTTTGTTGGCTCTACCAATATGTGAAATGGGTGTCACAAGACTCTTTTCGCTAATTCCTAGAGGTCCTTGACCAGAATATCCCATCTTGGCTATCAATTTGTTCCCTGGACCATATGAATTAGAAGGGATTGTAGGTGCTACAGATTTGCTAGTTTGAACAATTTGGGATTCAGAATCATCTTTGTATAGCCATGCAAGCACAGATTCATCCTCTTCAAATTCTTGTTTGGATACTTGCTCCACCACAAAATTTCTTTTGTATGCTTCCATAGGTTCCTTAGATTCTGATTTAGATTGCTTCAAAGATTGTCCATATGACTTGGGTGAGATAGGGAGAGATGTCAGAGATAAGACTGGCTCTATAGTGTATTCTCCCATCCCATTTTCTTTGATATTGATCTCTTTAGCAATGTCTTCCATCTTGGATGTGGAAGCCACATTTTGTTGCTTGATGGAAGATTCTCTGTTATTGGGAACAAGCTTATCGGCACTTTCCTTCAATTTATTGCAAGTTGTACTCAGATCTGCTGGGATAGTAACCTCCACTCCGTCATAGGGAAATTTCAAGCATTGATGGTACGTAGAAGGAATGGCTTGCATTTCATGGATCCAGGGTCTCCCTAGAAGGATATTGTAAGCCAATGGTAGATCAAGCACCTAACATGTGGTATCTTTGATGACCGGACCCACTCGGATGGGTAAGACAATGGTGCCTTTAGAAGATCTTTCCTATTCATCATAGGCCTTTATGGTGATATTCTTTTGAGGATCAATAGCCATCTCTGAGAATCCCAACCATGTGATTAAGTTGTAAGAACAAATGTTGAGGCCTGCACCCCCATCTATCAACACACGTTTGACTCGATGATTCTAGATCAAGACTTCTATGTGTAAGGGCTGATTATGTGGGTGACTTAGGGAGTTGTCATCTTCCTCTAAAAAGGAGATATATTGTGGAGACGTTAGATGACCAACCATAGTCTGGAACCTGTTTAGATATAGATCATCAGGAACATTAGAGCCGAGCAAAGCTTTGTCTAAGATATCTCTGTGAGCTGGAGATATTTGAAGTAACTCAAACATAGAGATTTTGGCATTGGTATGCTGGAGTTGTTGGATGATGCTGTAAGATGTAGGTCTTGTATCCTTTGGATTGGAAGATTTTAAGGCAGCCTTCTGTTTAGAAGCAGATGTGAGATTGAAAGGTATCTTAGGGACATTAGATGAACTTGGTGTTTGTCCTTTCAGATGAGTCTGAGCTTGTGATCTAGTAACCGCATTAGCTGAGGAATGATTTCTATCTCTTCGTACAATTGTGATGACATTGCAGCTCTCAGAGAGACATGGTTCAACCATATTGATGATAGCATTATTTCCAGGGTAGGCATAGTTGACTTTCGCCCCCATGTTAGGCTGAGAAGTGGAAACTCCTTTGCCATGTTGTGGAAATGGTTTTGTAAATGCTGTGTGATCATTATTACTGGTAGGATTATCGATCATGATGTCCCCTTGATCTATCAAGTCTTGAATGGTATGTTTCAAGTGGAAGCATCCATTAGTTCTGTGGCCTTTAGTCCAATGGAAAGCACAGTATTCATTATATTTCCACCAATATGGTTTTGGATCCGGATCAGGGTGTCAGATTGGTGGTAAAGAGATCATGTTATCAGCTATCAGGGTTCTCAGGGTAGATTCCAAAGATTCTCCCAGGGGAGTAAACTTTCATTTATTATCCCATCGTTTGAATGGCTTCTTTGGAGATGGTTCAGCAGATTTTTTCTCTGAAGCTTCAATGGCTTTGGTGGCAAGGGTGAGATTGTAGGCCAGTGCCTTTGATGGGGTGCGGATAGTGTCAACAACACCATTAGAGATAATACATTTGTTTCTATTCCAGCTCTTGTTTTTATCTTTTGAGCTAGATCCAGATTCAGACTTGTCCTTTTGAAGTGTGATTTCTCCTTTCTTGACAAGTACTTTCTCAATCTTGATTGCATTATCCACCATTTTATCAAAAGATACATGATCTTGCATTTGTAATGGATAGTTGAGCTCTAGAACAAGGTTATTGATAAAGATTTCAAGTTTCTCCATTTCAGGAATTGGTCTAGCATATAGAGAAAACTTCTTTCGCCACCTCTTGAGAAAAGTTAGGAATGATTCCCCTGGATATTGCTTGAGGTTATAGATATCGATCATGGTAATCAGATGTTGAATATTGTAGGAATATTGTTGATAAAACAATTTAATCAATTCCTCAAAAGTTTTGATCGTAGAAGGTAATCTTGAAAACCACTGAATGGATGCTCCTCCCAAGGATCTAGGAAAAAGATGCATTAGATAAGTTAGTTCATGCATGAATTCCATGGATTGCGTACAGAACTCTCTGATATGATCTTGAGGATCAGAGTGTCCATCATATTTGTCATACTTTGGAATCTCCACTCTCTTTGGAAATGGAGGCATATACAAGTTTTTGTCAAACGGGAAAGGACATAGGGCCTCCATGGAGAACTCCTTGGGTTCCTTCTCCTTCTTAAGATTGTTAAATTTGACTTGTATAGCATGCATCTATTTTGTCATAGCTGTGAGTGGAGTTTCTTCCTCATATGTGATTATATCATCAATGTTAAAGTTGGGAGGAAGCTTAGCCCCTTCCTGGGATAATTGTAAAAAGTATGCCTCTCTATCCACTTTCAAGAAATGCCTCATGATTCTCTTGAATTCATCGTCATTCTAACATCGATGGATTTTAGAGGGGGTAGGTTCTTGGTCGGCATTATGTTGAGAATGGTGTCCTTGGGACCCTCCTCCTAGAGAACTGTGGTTTGTCCCTGCTTGAGACATGATAGGAGTTTTTGGTCTCCCTGGAATAGATTGAGGAGGAGTTTGCTGATTACCTCTGTGAGTTGATAAAGGAGGTATGTAACTAGTTTTCAATCAAAAGTTACCAAGACCATCATCTTCATAGATACCTGACTTGATGAGTTGTTCAAGGGTTGGACCTGGTGTATTGGTCAAAAGTAAGTTCTGAGATGTTTCTTCTGATTTCTTGTGTGAAGAAGCTCTGGTCTCCACCATTAACTTTGAATGAAACAGAAGAAAAGGATGAAGACAACTAAAGAACAATTTGATTCGAGAAAATTGGATGACGCAACCTTGTCAAGATTATGATAGTTTTGAAGATCTGATGAGATGTGGGTGAAGGAAACTGTGCCCTGGATGTATGGGATAGATCGCCCAAAAGATAGCGGACACGAGTTCTCAACATTTAGGGAGTTTTTGAAGATTGATTGAAGATTGATAGTTATGACAAGGTTTTGACATGAGATAAAAAGGACTCAAATTGATCAAATAGAAGACTAGATCGGATTCATAAGATCAAACTTGGAAAATGGTAGAATGCTCAATAGCTACTGCTCTGTTCCTGACACAATGATATTTTTGATAGATTCTGGAACTAGGCTGGAAACATTGGATATCTTGCAATTTGACAATTTCTAACAACTCTCTCAAATTTTTCCAAACGATACTCTGCAGACTTGTACGACACTGGGTAGTCTATGAAATGACTGTTGCTAAACTCGTACGACAGTTGCTAATAGGGTTTTTACTTTCTTGAATTTTTTGGTTTGAAAACTCATACGACAGATGGGCAATACTGAAATGACACTTGACAAAACTCGTACGACTTTTGACTTCTTGAAATGACTTTTGACTCGAGAAAGATTTTACGTCAATTTTTGCAAAATTTAAGGTCTTTAATTTTGGATTGTTTGTAAATTGTACTGTCCAGATTTTGAAGGTTATACCAGATTTGATGATTTTTAATAGCCAAGCAGATAAACAAGCCCGTAGAACAGCAAGCAAGTGATTCGAAGCACGTCTAAAAATAATGAACAAGGGCAAAAGCAACCTTGTGCATGAACAATCAAGTGACCAAATTGTGCTAATCCCTGAGAGTACTAATTGTGTATGTTCTAAAAAGTTTTGCAATAATACACATATACCTGAGAATGAAAAATTGGCCTCTCTAGGGTTTTTAGTAATGGTTTGACTCTCCAACTTTTATGATTCAAAGGGGTGAACTCCAATCCCGGCGCACCAGGGTTTTGACACAGTCTGAGAACTTAATCTTCAAGAGCTGCTAGGGAGATCTGACAACCCAACAATGAACCATACCCGTGGAGATTTCTTCCACAAGGACATTTATATAGCGGCTGTCACTACCAGGTGAAAATGGCTATTACCGCTTGAGGTTTTGTCAACGCAGTTTTCCCTATGAAGGGATTGTCCGCTACGGTTAACCCTCTCTAAAGATGACTCACAATAGTATACCACAAGGGGACTTGGCTCCAGATCCAAGGTTTTTGACACCTTTTCACTTTTAACCCAAACAAAGCAAGCAAATTAATCCGACACGCTAAGACAAAGTTTTGCTTCACCAAGGTCTATGATGCCAACTCCACGTGATCTATCAACCTCTCTGGGGAGAGAATGTATCAATCAATAAGAGAAGGCACACTAACCAATTTTGATTCACCAAAGCTCATGATGTCAACCCCATGTGATCTATCAACCTCTCCTGGGAGAGAATGTATCGATCAATAAGAGAAGACACACTAACCAAGTTGAATGTGAAACGCACTAAGTATCCTCCCTACCTACAAGGATTCCATCGTCAAGGAAGGATTTCGCTAGGAATCCAATCTCTCAAGAATCACAAATAGTGTTCATAGGGCCTAATTACTATGTGAGCACATATATATTCCCGAAAGCAAATCTACCAAAAGTACCCAAAAAGCAGAAAGAGGAACACTTAACGCTTAAAGCGAATATGAGATGAGTCCACAAGGTGGAACACTTAACACCTCACACAAGCTAAAAATGAGTCCCCAACTTAGAAAACAAGTGAGTTCCTAAAAGCACAAAAGGGTTGCCAAGTGGAACACTTAACGCTTCTGTCCTATTGACCCCTCCCCTTTATGGTGCTGAGATTGCAACCACAGGGTGGAAATGAGGGGCCGACAGATTAGCGAGTCCAATAACCCAAGATAACAATCAAGATCAATCACAAGTATTCTAAGACTACTTAATGAATCCTTAAGGGGTCACAACCTAGTATCAATTATGCAAGTGTGTAGAAATAGATAAAAGCATGAAAGGATGCACACAAGCCAAACACATAAGAGATTTATTTTAGGATCCAAATTGAAATATTATCAGCTTGAGAAGAATACCTTAGGTCCAATGCTCTGCAATCCAGAATTTAGCACATGTCTGAAAGTACAAAATCAAGACCAATCAATAGCAAACTGTAAGTGTTAGAAATCAATAATTTGAAAGTACAAATCTACAAATTATGTGTCTCTGTAGCAAAATCTCACGCGAGGCAGGATGCAGTCCTGCGCGAGGAAACACTGTCTCGCGCAATGAAGAATGAAGTCTCACGCGAGGAAGTACTATCTTGTGCGACAAAGGATGAAGTCTCACGTGAGGAAGTACAATCTCACGTGACAAAAATATGAAGCCTCGCGCGAGGAAGTGGAGTCTCACGTGATAAAAGATAAAGTCTCACGCGAGGAACTGCAGTCTCATGCAAGAAAGTGATTTTTCGTGCAAAAAAATGATACCAGTGAAATTTCGCGTGACACAGAAAGAAATCTCACACAATGCAAGTGAAATCTCACGTGAGAATTCATACAAAGATGTATGGAAGTATAGACAGAATGATAAAAATCGCTGTGTACGGACAACTTTGATAGAAAAAGTGTCAAATTTTTTTTTTCTTTTTTGCAGGCAAAAAAGAAATGAAAAATAACGTCCTACAAAGTATACCAGGACCCTTGAAACCCTTAGCCTCAAAAGATAGAAAATTGATAGAAATGAAGGGAAACCCATTTCAAGGCCCCACGGTGGGCGCCAGAAATGTGTGTGAAAATTGTACCTGATTTGTAGACACAACACTCAGTAAAACATTAGAGGTTAGTGATAATCAAAATCGTGCAAAATTGAAATCTAATCTAACCAAGCGATTTACTACCTTCTAATAGGTGCGAGATTGATGTTCTCAGATTGTAATCGAGATCAGTGACCTAGATGACACCTAAACGAAGGATTTGAATGCAATTGATCTAGATATGAAATTGAATGCAATTAAGCTATTTTTTTGGTATTTTCTATGCAATAAGAATGAAAACTTGATATGAATCTATGCTAGATGAAATTGATATGCTATGAATGCTAAATGATCTAACAATGAAGATTCTAACAATGATATGAAAACTATGAAATTCTATGCTAAGATATAAAAACTATGCAATTGAAATTGATCTCACAAAGCTTTGAATTTGCAAGTTGATTCCTCAGCCTCCAATTCTCCAGCGTGATTGTGCAGAAATATGAGATGAATTATGAAGAGCTGAAGCTTTAATTTATAGAAATCCAGGGCTTTGGAGGTGCATGGATAAAAGCCATAAATCACTCAAATAAATCAGGTTGATTTTTGAGTTATCTGATAATAACAGATAATCAAGTCACAAAAATATGCAAAAGCTAAGCTTTAACTCAAAATAGAGTTTAGCTTTAATTGATAATTGACAGTTGTCTGCTTTTATGATTGTGCATGTTTTAATTATGAATTAATTTAATAATAAAGTGATTTATGCTCAACTTAACTGATTTTTGAAATAAAATAATTAATTTATGGGTCAATCAATTATTTAATCAAACTTTTATTAAAAACTATATTATTAAATAATGACAATTTGCTTTAATTAATTAAATAAGAATTTAATCAATTATTCATATGATATTAGATTTATTGTCAAAATTAAATAATACAATTAATAATAGATAGAATTAAATTTAATTATATAATTAAGTGGCAAATATTAAATCTAATTAATTAAATATGAAAATATTCAATTAATCAAACTTAGGATAAATGTGATTTATTGCCAAATAATTATTAAATTAAAGATAATTAAGATAATTAGGAATATTGCTAGGAATATTTCCCGATGCAGAATATAAGATAATCAATTAGATTTGATGATGTTCAGATGTGCCTTAGATTAGGACTTTGATGTCGATTTCGTTCAATTTGTAGATGTAGGAGATTAATGAACTTATAGCTCATTTTTGGGGTATTACATTTTGCCCCTCTTTGAACTTGTTTGAACCATTTCAACTGATTTGAACTTGCAGATTGTACCAATTTGACCAAGTTCGAGGGTATCTAAAATCTATTTTCTTCCTTAACATAGTTCAAAACACAAATTTAGAGAGATGATACTTGCCAAAGTATGGTATGGACCTAGAGATAATCTATTTCTAAAATTTTTTAAGCGAGACCATATGTGGGCCGACATAGGCTTTACTAGGGGAGTATTTTTCATAGATAAGAAGAGAACTCCAACATCTCTGGTTGAAAATATAAGTGCCTAGAACCATTGGGCAATAGAGTCATGAAGAACAAAGTATAGGGAGCCTACTTGTAGATGGGTGGAGGGGAGTAGGGAAAACAAAAAAAACAAAACTAAAAGAGAAAGGAAGCTACACCGCCAAGATGCCTAGACTAAAGCACCACCAAAACTTGCAAAGAAGAAATTATTTACAATATGTATATAGGTAGGAAGATCCTATCACAAGAAGAAAGGGCAAGAAAAAATCACACATGACCATTTATCAATAGAGAGAAGTATGAGCCATTTCTGAACAAAGGGTTATATCCAAATGAGATAACCTGATACAACCTCCATGTGGAAAAATCTCCATCATTGCATATCAAGTTGATTGTGTGCAATAACCTTATAAACCAAATATCATTCCAAAAAAGCCATGATTCATTATAGACTTTAGGTTTTTCATGAACCTTTACTATGAGACTTTCTAGATCATTATCAACTTTTTGTTGAAAGAAAGAGTATTCATACATCCCCAAAGTACACACTACATTCTTGCCATTAGCCTTTTTTAGTCCACCATCTTTTAAAGGATTCGTAGCACTTAGAACATATTCATAACATGAATAAGCCTCATCTAGCATTGGGTCAATTTTAACTGAAACAACTTCTTCATGTTTTGCTGCAATTAAATTTGAAAGTTCTTTGTCTAAGATCGATGCATTAGGCAAAGCAATACCTGAATCTTTCACTCTTGGATTTTCTCACCTAGTGGATGCCAACAAATTTTCAATAGTCTCTTCCTCATATAATGGAGTACCATCAGAGAAAGCTATTGATTCTTGGGGCTGCAATGCTTCAACAATCTAATCATCATCTAGCTCTAAATTTATTTTGAATGCTCCTTTACCCATTAAACTCATGGAATCTAAAGGGCCTTCAACCATGAACAGATCAATGTCATTTCAAAAAAGAAGATGATGGAGTCATATCTTTGAAGCAAAAAGACTCCACAAGGGTTTGAATTAAAGAATTGCATTCACCCTCATGCCATTTAAAATCAAATGTTTCATATTCTGGATGCATATGAAGCTGAAAGTCTCCATTTTCAAATTTTCTAGGAAAAGAACAACTTTCAACACTATCAAATTCCTAGAAGAGAATAAGATTATGAGAATTTTTATCACCTACATCAATCTTTTTCACCAATGTTTGGTCTTGATGAGGCCACACCGTTTCTTTCTACAGTTCTTTTTCATCCAAGGTTGAGTAGTTACAAGAAACATAATCAGGTGATGTTACTGGACATTCTTCATCATCAACCTTAGACTAAAATATCTTCTTTTCACATTCTTTCAGATATTTAAACTCATGAAATTGGTCATGAATGCTCCTTAAATTAAGTGCAGATACATGGTCATCCTCCAGGCTGATATTGTTCTTCACTACCCAAGAAATGCTCTCTTTGCAATGATCCCACAACTCATGCAACACTTTGTCATCCATTTGATGAATTTCCATGATGGAGGGATTCAACCTTTTCCTAATTACAATCCTTCTTTTCAACATTGTGGTTTAACCAACTTGAATGCACAAAGAATCTTCAAAATTGAGGAGAAAAAATCAAGCACCACTCTTCATTTCTATCTCCCCAGCTGAGTCACCAAAAATCTGTTAGTGAGTAGATATGCACTTCAAAAATAACAACAAAAAGTGACTCACGATGCCCAGATAGAAGTAAAAACACCACTAACAGCTGGAAAAGTCACCATTAGATTGATAAATTTCTATTGAATTGAGAGGTACAACACCCTCTTAATGGATATTCAATGAATTTAAATACTGATATGATTTTTGTTAGAAATAACAAAAAAATAGTAGAGCGAAGGAAAGAACCCAAGTGTGAGTGCATGAAAGGAATTTACCAAGATCATTGAGAGAGAGAGAGGAAATGCTTCAAAGAATCAAGCCAAAAGATCAACAAAGTGATCCAAGAGTCCAAACAATGAGCCAAGAGATTTTGAAAGGGGAAAGCAAAGAAAACCCCTTGTGGATTATATGAATGAGGCTCAAAGCCTAAGGAAGAAGAAGAAATGAAGCACAGATCTCATTACAATATGGAGAGAAAGAATGAGAGAATAGAGAAGATTATTAAGCAAGTGTGTGAGAGGCATCTCTTAAGTAGAGATGAGTGGAGGAGTTTGCATGTAACTCCCATCTCAAATGAATGCCACATTCATATTGTGTGTGTGACAAATGTGAGATTCCTCTTAAGGAGAAATATCTAATTTCCTTATTAAAGGAATTACAAAAATGTGCAAGTCCTCTTACTTGGACTAGAGGACAAATACAATATAGGATACCTTAGTTTATCCTTTAATTACATATATTCACCAAGGAAAGATTAATTCTAACAATTTTTACTAGAAAGTACCAAAGGCACCAACATCTACCCATAAACATGATGTATATGTGTAGAGATTTAAATACATAAACACAATAATATGAGAGGTTGATACAAAGCCCACTTCTCTTACACTCACAACTCGTAACTCATTAAATCAAGAAACATGTATTCTTTCCAAACATAGCCTAATTCAAAAAATAAAGTTCCAAAATCAAGCACATGCACAACTGAATAAATAAAATATGGTGCAAAAATGATTTTAATGAGACAAAGCTCAACAAAATCTAAAGAAACAATAATAAATTCAAAGACTCATAAACCGTTTCTTCATTATTTAAATATCCAAGATCAGTTGTACATTATATCTTCATAGAAAGAAAAACACGCCCTCTCTCTTTTATCAAAAATAAGAAAACTCCCCCTTCTGTAGCACACATACTACCAAAAAAAGAGCCCCCCTTTAATCGCTAGAAAATTTCTCTTTTAAAGTCTTCATTCAATTTTTGTAACCATTTCTTGAAAAGATTATCCATTTATCTTTTCATTTACTCCTCATCCTTTGATGACTTGACATCTTTATAAAACCTTGGAATTAAAATATTCCATAATGTAATTCTCTTAAGGTTAAATAGCATACATATTTAAACTTGGACGCGTGGCATTTGAATATGTTTTAAACCAAAATTAAAAACAAATATCTGATGCTAGGTAGACTAAAATATTACTGGTAGTTTGATGATGCTATATTCTATTGTTTATATCTCACAAACCAAACATAATTTTAAAATTGCTCCAGTGAGGATTTAGAAAATTAGATTTCTTAAAACATATCTAAAATATAACCCAATCCAATGACGGAGTCAAAATTTATTCCCCCCACAACATGATTATTTTTCTGTCATCAACAAATTCGTGATTACATGTTGCACTAAAAATTATAAAAATTAGTCATTCTAATTTTTGCACATGAATCATCAATTTGAGTTGATCTACATTGTTTGGACATGTTCTTCCACACAAGAATTCACATAGAGTTATGCCATTATTTGTATTCAACATCATGACACCAAACTTGGGTGCAATATTAACTAAGCTTGTTGTCAACAATTAATCATTGAAGCAGCTCAACTATTGAACCAGTTTGAACCCTTGAACTAGTTTGAACTCTATTCAAAGTGGTTCAATGAAGTGATGGATGTTCATCTTTTTAAACCTTGAGAGCTCCCTTGAACCTTATTGAACCTTTTAGAACCTCTTTGAACTTGTTTGAAAAATTTGAACTGATTTGAACTCGATTGTACCGATTTGACCCAATTCAAGAGTATTTGAACTCTGTTTTCTTCCTTATCACAGTTCAACATACAGATTTAGAGAGATGATGCTTTTCACAGTATGGTATGCACCTAGAGGTAATCTATTTCTAACTTTTTTTAAGGGAGACCATATGTGGGCTAACAAATAGCTACTGGACTAATGCATTCTTGCATCATCTAGTTCTCGCAAGGAGGGGTTTTCACCCCAAGCATATCTCTAAGATACTCAAAGATATCTTTTGGAAAAGGTTTAGTGAATATATCTAATAATTTATCCTTTGTACTAGCATACTCAACTCCGAATTCCTTTTCTGCAACTTTTTCTCTCAAATAATGATATTTGATTAAGATATGCTTGGTTTTTGAGTGCATAACCATATTCTTTGACTTATTGATTGTGCTTGTATTGTTACAATGAATCACAAATTATTCTTCAAGGCTTATTCCAATATCCTTTAGCATCTATTTCATCCAAATAACTTGTGAATAGTTTAAAGCAGCTGCCACATATTATGATTCAATAGTAGATTTTGCAACACAATCCTGCTTCTTGCTTAACCAAGAGACTAACCTCTTCCCAAGGAAGAATGCAACACCATCAATACATCCTATCCAATATGCATGAGTGTATGAATAGAGGGTAAAGACATCTGACTTATACCAAAACCCAAATTCCAATGTGCCTTTCAAATACCTAAATATCCTTTTTATTGCAATATAGTGAGTCTCTTGTGGATCTGCTTGAAACCTCACAACAATTCCAACTGTATTTGGAATATCTAGTTTGGTATGTGTTAAATATTGTAATCCTCCAATCAAAGATCTATATTTTGTTTGATAGACACTTTGAGTTTCATCATTTTCAGTAAGCTTATATCCAGTAATCATAGGTGTTCCAACAGGTTTGCAATCTTCCATGCCAAACCTTTTCAGTAACTCCTTGAGACACTTGGTTTGAGAAATGAAAATTCCATGTTTACTTTGTGTAATTTTTAATCCAAGAAAGAACTTAATTTGACCAATCATAGACATTTCAAATTCATCTTTCATTTCTTCAACTAATTTATTGCTCATTTCATCATTTCCACCCAAGATAATATCATCATTTTTCTAACAACATTCAGTATAGTTTTGTTCCTTCTTTCTACAATCCCATTCTACTGTGGAGTCCTAGGAGTAGAAGTATGCTTGCATATCCCATGTTCTTCACATATGAATTAAATAAAATTGATGTTAACTCTCCTCCTCTTTCTGACCTGAAACATCTTATATTCAGACCTTATTCAATTTCTACTTTTGTCTTGAAGATCTTGAACTTGTCAAATGCCTCAAATTTTTCTTTAAGAAAAGAAACCCACATCATTCTAGAATGATCATTAACAAATGGTATGAAATACCTTTCACCATAAGAGGTTCCAGTCCTCGTAGGACCACAAAGATATGTATGCACTAGATCTAGGTTTCCTTTGGAAGTGTATGACTTTCTCTAGAAACTCCCCTTGGTTTTCTTTCCCATTACACATTCTCTACACATGGTGTTAGAGGGCTTCACAATTTTTGGTAAGTCCCTAACTACATTGATGTTACTTTCCTTCACAATGTTATCAAAATTTACATGACAAAATCTTCTATTCCATAGCCAACTTTCATCAATCTGAGCAACAAAACATTTTGCATCAACGGTATTTAACTGAAATACATTACCTCTTATCTTTGTTCCTGATGCAACCAGGTTTCCATTTTGTCCTTTGATAGTGCATGATCCATTACTGAATTGTAATTGATAACCTTTATCCATAAGCTTTCCAACACTCAACAAGTTATGATTAAGTCCATCAATAAGCAACACATTATCAATGTTAGTTTTTCCATCTAGAGAAACAAATCCTACTCAAAAAATCAGTTTGGGAGTATTATCACCAAATCTGACAACTCAATGATCATGCATCTTTAGTTGAAAAAACCTATCTTTATCACCAATCATGTGATGTGAGCATCCACTATCAATGATCCATTCAAGCATATTTTCAACATGTGATACTAAGGCTTTTTTCTTCATGAATAGATTCATTATCCTTTATAGCTACAAACCCAATCTCATCTACTATTGAACCATCATCAGAAACACCTTCACTATCATAATAGAATTCCTCATCATATAAAATTGGCCTAGTGAACTTAGGTTTGTATTTAGAGACCCTTTTAGGACATCTAGATGCAAAGTGACTGACTTTATTGCAATAAAAATTTTTTAAAGGTAATTTTCCTTCAAATTTACCCTGACATCTTTTCTCCTTTCTTGAGATCAGAGTAAAAAGTTCATCCATCTTCCTATTTTTCTCATCAATTTCCATTAGATCATATGCATAGTCTCCAAGCTCAGGATATTTGTTAACCCTACTAGTACTTGTAAGGTTTGATGAGGTCCTTTTGTCATTATGAACAATTACCTTGAATGCAATTTCTATCTAAGGCACCAAATCCTATAATTATTCCACCTCAAAGGTAGTTAACTTAGCTATCAACATCTCTCTATTGATCCCTAATTCAATGAAATGATCTCATCAATCTCTTGCACTTTGGTCTTGTAAATAGGTGTCAAAGATCTCATAATCTTTGTGATGACCTCTTCTTCAATATAAGTTCCTCCTAAATATCTAATCCCTATAATAAATTCTGAAACCCTCTGGACATAAGATTTGATATTTTCATCTTCTCACATTTTTAGATTTTCCATGTTTGTCTTCCAGTTTTGTAACTTTGCCTACTTGGTGTACTTGTTTCCTTGATAAAGTGCTTCCAGTCTTCCCCAAACATCATGAGCTGAATCAAGGTCCTTAACTTCTATAAATCTTTCTTCAGATAGCCCGCTTATCAAATCTTCCCTTGTAACCATATTGCAAGAAAATATCTTCTTTTCATCATCAGTAGCATTAGGAAAACCACTTTCTGCAACTATATTTTCCTTATTATTTGTAATCATCCAATAATTGATTCTTAGGCAAAACAAATGTGTCCTCATCTTGTTCTTCCAATTGTCAAAGTTTTCAACATCAAATTTAGGACCGTCCTTCCTATAATAAGCTATCTTCAGATCACCTTAAGCGGTCAAGATTTCTCTCTGAGGACCAATAGAACTGACACCAATTGTTGGATACAAATGAGAGGGGGGGGGAATCAATTGTATGTCATTTATATAAAAATTTATCTTTTCATATCAAAATAGTAAATACAAATCTGAAACCTCAAAAGTAACATAGATCAAAACACCAAGAATTGTTCTCGAGGAAACCTTGCTAAGGGAAAAACCCCTGTGGGGATGAAACCCACAAATAATGAACTAGTAATAAAGCATCTCAGTTATAAGATCTTACCATGTTAGGAGTAGATAAATACAACTATTACAAAGTCTCAGTTAAAGGACATAATCCTTTCTTTGATTTAGCAACCCTATTAGGAGTTGATAGGATGAGCCTTTCTTCGCTTGGAGAAATTTGCCCAATGTGAAGGATAAATCCATGTTCAAAAGGTTAAACCCACCTTCTAGAACCACTCTCCAAATGAATGTATATAAATATAATGATCACAGATAATGATCTGACTAACAACAAATCCTTTGCTAAAATAGTTCCAATAAAGTAAAATAATCACAGTGCCTGATGTGCATCAGAAATCCTTGCATCCACACATTCACATCCACACCCACACTCTTTCCATCACTTGTTTTACTCCTTTATAGAAGATAAAAATGATTTATTAGGTTGGCACTAATGAGGAATTTCATAATAAAAATGATTTACTTAAATTCTTGTCAAGATACACATGAGATCTTGGACAAGAAAATAACAAACATCAGTCATCTAGCATACTCCATAATCCATAAATTATCTTTGCACAAGGTAGAACATACCACATTCCATAGGTTGGCACCAAATAAGACCTCACAAGGTCACACTCTAAAGATGACATCACTAAGAGTGCAACGACCAAGGAAAAAAGGAAATTATTCCTTAATGAGTCATATATCATATCTTGAGATCATATATCTCAAATCCATCTTGCATCTAAGAAAATACATAATTTCAAAGACTAACTCTACCGTAGACCTTTGTTTCTATTCCTGTGACCAGTCTGTACCAAAACTATTGTAACTTATTCCTTTGATTAAATTATTACATGCAATCATAGATATAATATCTAAATTCCATATGAAACATAAATCCAAGCTTGAAAAGCCAGACATGTCATACACAACCTGTACAACCATGATGATTCTGCATGTTCCTATCTTAACCAATATTATTGCAACATGAGATATAGTTAAGTCAATCTTATGAAACATGTGTTATCATTATGAAACATATGTTGACATCAATGAAAACACATGTCAGGAACAATTCCAACACACAGTCATATGTATAACTTCTTTTCAGTAAAATTATGCTAGATTCGCTTCTTTGATCATAGTCCTTTCTTCCTGTTGTATGGTTTGGTTCATTTTCTCCACAAAACCATTCTGTTGTGGTGTCCTATGAGAAAATAGTTATCTTCTAATGCCAAACATCTCACAAAATATGTTAAATTCATCACTAACAAACTCTTCTCCTCTATCAGATCTTAAACATTTTATTTTTTTGATAAGCAGAAGATATTTTACGCAACAAATTAAATTATGATATTGCTATTAGGATTGAACTGTTTAGTTTTTTTTAATTAAAACTCATTGGGAAATGTTTCATTTGTAGTGGTTCACAAGAATCCATATCTCATGATAATGAATAGAACACTTAGAACTCATTACATCTAGGTGATGCTCATAGAGGTGAAGCACTGAGACTTCCTGGGAGGTCACCCATACCAAGATCTTTGATCTCATTTACAACATTGTCAATTTTCTAAAATTAGCTTGCTATATCTTTTCCTTCTTCCATCCTTAAGTTCTCATATCTTTCATTAGGTCTTCATCTTAGTTAGTTTAAACCTATCATTTTCTTCATATATGTTTTTCATGGTTTCCCAAACTTCATAAGTAGTTTCTAATGCAACAACCTTTACTAATCTAGTGTTAGATAATGCACTAAAATTAACATACCTTCCCCTTTTATTTTCTTCACAAACATCTATCTTATTTGGAGTAGTAGGTCCATTTCTTGATGCCGTATATTTATTATCCTCAACTTTACAAGTCTTATAACTTAAGAAAATTAGATATCTTCTCATCTTCACTTTCTAGAAACCAGATTTAGATCCATCAAAATTAGGAATAGTTACTTTATGCACCATTAGATCTCCTCGAGTGGTTAGAATCACTATATGGGAACCAAATATCTAATACAAATTTTTAAATATATTTGACAAATGATGCAATTCCCAGGAAGGAGAATCTCCAAAGGAGATATCCAATCTCATAGATAAGAGTAACATGGGAAAGTAACAACTCAAAATCTAGAGAGAAAATTCCTGATCCAATATATTCATTCAGAGATCAAAAAACATACATGCCAGGATGTCAAGCCTTTTTGGTTATGGCCATATACAATAAAATAAATCTCAGATCCTAATTAAGATCTACCAAATTCTTAGATATAGGTTTCTCTAATCAACTGGACCTCTCCTCTTCAAGATACATTGAGTTATTACATATTGGCAACACCCCTAAAGGTCGGCCAAGAGAAAATTACATTCCCCAAGAAGGAAACATGTAGAAAAAATAGACCCGACCCAAAAATGAATCAAATATCCATGAAAAGGAATAAAAAGATGCACTATCATAGGAAATGATCCATAAAAGATCCATGAACCACACACTACAATCACAACGGTCGAAAGAAAAAGATTAGTGACCGCACATTGGATCTCTAAATAGGTCCAAGCAAGTGATGAACATGATACCCATGGATAGAAAATGGATCAAATATCAAACAACCATGAACAAAAGGTGAGATAATAGGAGAATGATCCTAGATAGGTCTAGAATAAGACTTTATGATTGCACATGCTATCTCAAACAAATGACGATTAGCTAGAATAATCTCTCCAATTGGTAAATATGGATAAAAGTAACAAATAACTATTTTTGGGTTAATGCAAGATTTCCATGAACCCAAGATGCTCTTGCATCATACACTTGAGGTAAATAAAACTGATGCTCCAAATCAGATTTTCTGTACAACTTGAGAATAATCCAAATGATCCAACTCAGATTGGGAAATCCAAGTATCACCCTCAATTGGTCTATTTTTCCACTTGAACAAGTACTCCATCTAATCCTTTTCCCTTGTGCTTCTCCCAATCCTTCTATCCAAGACCTTCTCAGTTTTATTTGTCTACTTCTTAGGATATTCCTTCTTCATGTCTATCTCATCATATGACTCATTATACTGATACAAATATACAATGTTGAATATAGGTGATATATCCATGTCAACCGATAACTAAACCTCAAAAGCATTACCATTGTCAAATTTCTTCAGTATCTTACAAGGCCCAAACTTCTTCATCTTTAGCTTACTGTAGGTTCCAATAGAAAATATGCACTTCTTCAAATGAATCATAATGATGAAGGGTACTCCCCGTAATACCACAAACACATAACATAAACATACAACTACAATTTACAAGAATAGAAAATGGGCGTCTTATTATCTCCACAAATGTGGAATGACAAATTTTAGAATTACAATATGAAAAGCCATATGGGAATTTTCCCTTACAATATTCTATAGGACAAAGCCTTGAATCATTACCCAGATCTACCTAGAACTGCCCTAGACAACACTACGAGCCTTCCTTATATAGACAATTTTCCACTGCCCGAGAAGGTTCTAGAAATTTATCCTTTAAGGCCGACTACCCTAAGAATTATTTTATTTTCATCTTTTTTTACATAGGGTCGGCTCAAAATAATTACAAAATATGTTTTTAGGTACCCTAACTTCCGGAAGCCATAAATTTTTAACTGTAGCTCCATTTTTCTATTATAACCACTTTTCAGAAATGGCAAGACTTGATCTACAATGCCTGACTCGCACAAGCTCCAATCAGTCAGGGATCAATCATGATCTAGAGCCTCTAAGGACTTCAAAATTGAGCTCAAATATTTCATACCCAAAAGCCCTAATAAATTCACTGATACAGATAATATGGCAATGAAACTCAACTGGTAGGCTGATATGACTAAGATGAACCTCCACCTATGAAATCAAAACATTCTAAGCTCATATGACCAACTTACTAAAAATAGTAGGTTTCCATAAATAGCACCTCTGCACAAGATAGCCCTTATTGAAAAGAAACCATCAATATTTTTGGGTGATGCAAGATTTCTCTTACACCCAGGATGCTCCTACATCAAACACCTGAGGTAATTTGAGAAGTGACCCTGTCACGTCTTAGACGTGAAGAGAAAAACCAAGACGGTTAACCTCCTCCCTTGTCATCCATGATTAATCTTCAATAGGTCATCCTTTCCATTTGACTATATATTATTCATATATCCCATTCCTCGTGCTTCTGACAACATGACTATCCAGTATATCCTCAATCTCCTTGATAGCTGAAGTAGTTGCTAGAATACTCCACTGTGCTTCTATGATCTCATCTTCAACACCCCCTTCATGATACTCTGTCAGATCTGAAATATTAAATACTGCTGAAATATTCAACTTAGTAGGCAATTATATCTCAGAGGCATTTCCTGAATCATGCTTCTTCAGTATCTTACATGGCCCAAACTTCTTTATTTTCAACTTGTTATATGTACCAACTGGAAATCACTCCTTTCACAAATGAACCATGACTTCATCTCCAACCTAAAATTCCTTATGCTTCCTTTTCTCATCTGCCTTAGCCTTATACTGCACATTCATCTTGGTAATGTGCTTCCTCACCTCTTCATGGATGTTCTTCAAATCTTTTGCAAAATCCTCAGCTTTAGCACTACTTATCTCTCATTTGTCCATCTTTCTCAACTCAGATACATTTCTAGGACTACTTCCATATATAATCTAGAATGCTGATTTAGCAGTGCTCTTGTTGACATAATTATTATATAAAAATTCTACCTGTGGTAAAATAAAATCCCATCATGTTGGCTTATCTCCAACCAAATATCTCAGCAAATTCCTCAAACTTCTATTCACCACCTCTGTTTGTCCATTAGTCTGTGGATGGTGTGATGAGTTAAACTTCAAATCTATCTTTAACTTCTTCCATAATGTGCGCCAAAAATATCTAACAAAATTAGTATCTCGATCTGATACTATGCTCTTTGGCAAACCATGTAGTCTCACCATTTCTTTGAAAAACAATTCTGCTACATGAACTGCATCATTAGTCTTCTTGTAGGGAATGAAATGTGCCATCTTTGAAAATTTGTCAATCACCACAAAAATTGAATCTTGTCCCTGTTGAGTCCTTGGAAAACCAAGAACAAAGTCCATACTAATATCCTCCAAAGGCTTTTCTAGTACAAGTAATGGCTAATACAACCCTATATTCTGCTTTACTCCTTTTGCCATTTGACATACTCTACAACTTTGTACAAACTTCTTGACATCTTGCTGCAACTGTGGTCAGATATAATTCTCACTAACCAAAGCAAGGGTTTTATCATGACCAAAATGTCTGGCCAATCCTCTGCTATGCTTCTCCTTGATGAGTTTCTCCCTCATAGAACTTCGTGAAATGCACAATTGACTCCCTCTGAATAGCATACCATCCTAGATGATGAAATCCAACCACTTTGTTCTGTCTAGAGTAACAGGTTTTGTACAAGTTTTCCAAGCTTCACCAAAATCAGGATCCTATGGATACAAACTCTTGAGTTCCTTGAACCCAACCACCTCAATATGCATCTTTGTCAGCAAAATTTTCCTTATGCTAAGTGCATCTGCAACCTTGTTAGACTTTCCACTCCTATGTTTCAAAACAAATGTGTAACTCTGCAAAAACTCAACCCACTTCAAATGCCTTTTATTCAAATTTCCTTGACTATTAAAATATTTCAAAGCTTGATGATCAGTATATAAAACAAACTCCTTAGGAAGAAATTAATGTCTCCATTTCTTCAATGTGTGAACTATAGCATAAAATTCATGATCATAAACATATATTTTCTCTTGGCACCATTTAACTTCTCACTTAAATAAGCAATAGGTTTACCTTCTTGGCTCATAACAACTCCTATTGCAGTACCACTAGCATCACAGTCTACTTGAAACACCTTATTAAAATCTGGAAGTGCTAAAATAGGTTGTTCTATAACTTTTTGTTTCAACATTTTAAAACTCTTATATACCCCTGTAGTCCACTTAAGTTCTTTCCTATATCCTCTCATTGTTTCAGTCAAGGGTCCACAAATACTGCTAAAACTTTTGATAAAATTTTTGTAAAGGCTAACCAAACCATGAAAAGATCTTACCTCAGTAGCACTCCTTGGAGTAGGCCATTCAAGGATAGCCTGCACTTTCTCTAGGTCCATTTTTAGACCTTCTGCTGAAACTACAAATCCTAGATACACTAACTCCTTCAAAAAATTGCACTTCTTCAAATTAATCAACAATTTCTCTTCCCTTAACTTCTCAAACACCATACAAATATGAATATACAAATTTGGTTCAGCCCACAGTCGATGAACTTTTTATCCTCGAATGTAAGCCTAATGGGCAAATTTTGAACTATGTCGGTGGTAGGATTCCATTTTTGAAATTATTGTAATTATTGTACATATTGGCTGCGAAGGGAGGTTTTCTTCCTACTTCTTTCCTCCTGGAGCCCCATTGAAGTAGTTTAATAATAAAAAATGATGGCTCTGTCTATTTTTATAAAAAAAAACAAAACTTCTCAAACACCTTACAAATATGCATCATATGCTCCTCCAATGTCTTACTAAAGATCAAAATATCATCTAGGTAAACAATGAAAAACTTACCCATAAATTATTTTAGAACTTCATTCATGAGCCGCATGAAAGTGCTTGGTGCATTGGTTAGCCCAAAAGGAATGGCTAGCCACTCATACAATCCTTGCTTTGAATTGAAAGCAGTCTTCCATTCATATCCTTCTCTGATCTAAATCTGATGATATCCACTCTTTAGATCTATCTTTGAAAAATATATAGCTCCACTCAAACAGTCCATAATATCATCCATTCATAGAAATGGAAACTTGTACTTGATTGTGATCTTGTTTATTGCCCTGGAATATGTACACATCCTCCATTCTCCATTCTTCTTTAGTGCTAATACTACTGGTACAACACATGGACTCAGGCTCTCCTGAATCAATCCCTTCTATAACAACTCATGTACTTGTTTGTTCAACTCTTCACTTTCTACTGGTGTCATTCTGTGTGCTGCCTTATTTAGAAAATTGGCTCTTGAAATCAAGTCCATCTGATGAATAATCTTCCTTACTGGTGGTAATCCATCACAAACATTATCAGATACAATATCTTGAAAATCATTCAACAGAGCTACAACTTCTATATGTACATCTTCTACTTCCTCTTTACCAACTTTTAGAATTAAAGGAAAAAGAAATATGCTTATGTATCATACCCTCTAGGAATTTTCTTCCATCAACAAAACTTATTCTTGCATTACCACATACCTTTTCTTCTATGTCCTTCAATGGCTTTAGCTTATGTCACACTCCATCCTTTGTCAGGGAATAGGAATTCGCATGACCACCATGTACACCATGCCTGTCAAACTGCCATGACCTACCTAACAACATATGACATGCATCCATAGATATGATATCACATAGTACCTTATCATGGTATCCACCAATCTATAACTTCACTAGGTACTATTCATTGACCATGGCCTTGTGGTCATTTTGCACCCAGGCAATCCAGTATGGATGTGGGTGTTTTTGCCTCTTAAACTTCAACTTTGTGACCATCTCTTTTGACACCAAATTGTCAGTGCTTCCACTATCAATAATCACATCACAACACTTGTCTTCACACTTGCACCTAGTGCAAAACAAACTCCTCCTTTGCTCAAGTTCATTCTCATCACTCAGCATGACTCTTCTGTTAATTAGTGTTTCTCCTCTTTCAGGATCTTTAGAATGTGATGATTTGACATCTTCATCCACATGTACAACTCTAGTCTAGCCTTCAGTTCTTCTATCTGTCCTTCCTTGGCATTGAGGACATTCAAATACCCTATGACCTTCTCCACAATGAAAACATGTTCCATGGAAGCCTCCTCTTCCAGATCCTTGTCCTCTTCTTCTTCCTCTCTGATCTCTATTATTTTGATCATGGAAATGATTGAAATTGTTTCCTCTCTAATTTTGACTGCTACTGGTCTCATCCTTCTTTTTTGGATCTTCATTTTGGCCTCTAAATGACCATCCACCGGATCTTCCACCATGACCTCTTCCACTTTGTCTTCTCTCAAACTTATTGTTCAACTTTTCCTCTACTTTTAGGGAAAATTGGTATGCCTCTTCAATATTGTTCATTCGAACCAAATTCAACTCCTCTTGAATGCTTGGCCTCAACCCATTAAGGTAGTGGGAAAATATTGCATTTTCTTCAGTAGATCAAGCTCATAATCAACAAGAATGAATTGTCACTTCAATTTATCCACCATCCGATCCCATCTTGTGATTTTCTCATTTCCTCTTCTATTTCGCTCCAATTGAATCTTCTGCCACTAGATCTTCGCATGACCCTTCAGTCTGACCTTTGCAAACTTGACCCGATCAGGATCTTCGATATCATCATACTCAAAATATTCCTCTAATTCATTGATCTAGTCGATCAACTCTTCTGGGTTAAGGTTTCTTGAAAAATGTAGGAACCTCAATCTTAGGTCTTTTCCCAATCTTGGAAATGGCTCAAAAAAGTCTTTCTTCCTATTGGTTCAAAATTTTGCCTTCTCCTTCCTAATCAAAATTTCCTTCTTCTTTGGCTTCATCCTCATTTTTGTCCTGACTGTAAGATTCATTCCTCTTTGAATCTCTTATTTCAATTCTCACACTTGTCTCTAGAGGGCTGTAACCTCATGTGTTACACCACTAGCTCTTTCGCCATGTTCCTTCATGGAGGCATTTTCATGCTGCTCACTAAAACCCTAAACCACAGTCTTGGTGCAAAATGCCTCATAGTTGACAATTTGTCTACACGCTCAGGAACTCCTTTGATACCACTTGATGAAGGGTACTCCCCTTAATACCACAAACACATAACATAAACAGAGAAACAACAACAATTTGCAAAAATAGAAAATGGGCTTCTTATTATCTCCACAAATCTGGAATTACAAATTTTAGAATTACAATATGCAAAGCCACATGGGCATTTTCCCTTACAATATTCTGTAGGACAAAGCCTCGAATCATTACCCAGATCTACCTAGAACTACCCTAGATAACACTACAGGCCTTCCTTATATAGGCAATTTTCCACCGCTCGAGAAGGTTCTAGAAATTTAGCCCTTAAGGCTGACTACCCTAAGAATTATTTTATTTTTATCTTTTTTTACATAAGGTCAGCTCAAAATTATTACAAAATATGTTTTTAGGTACCCCAACTTCTAGAAGCCATAACTTTTTAACCGTAGCTCCATTTTTCTATGATAACCACTTTTTAGAAATGCCAGGACCTGATCTATAGTGCTTGACTTGCACAAACTCCAATCAGTCAGGGGTCGATCACAATTCAGAGCCTCTAAGGACTTCAAAATTGAGCTCAAAGATTTCATACCCAAAAACCTTAATAACTTCACTGATACAGATGATATGGTAATGAAACTCAACTGGTAGGCTAATATGACTAAGATGAACCTCCACCTATGAAATCAGAACATTCCGAGCTCGTATGACCAACTTACTAAAAATAGTAAGTTTCCATAAATAGTAGCTCTACACAAGATAACCCTTATTGAAAAGAAACCAGAAATATTTTTGGGTGATGCAAGATTTCTCTTACACCCAGGATGCTCTTGCATCACATAAATTCATCACTAACCTTAAAAGTCTTATGTCTCCTAGATCGATAAACTGTATCCTTATATTTCTGATTGCTATGCTCCAAATTATACTTCACCTCATCAGGTAAAGTCTTCATGAATTCAACATATCCATTTGCTTCAACACTTCTCTTCTCCTCTAGGCTGATATATTTCAAATATGATATTCCTTTAGGATGCATGCCAGTAACAATTTCAAAAGGTTTTATACCTGTTCACCATTTCACTAAATTTTTATATGCAAACTTTGCTTGTGCCAAAACCAAATCTCAATTAGCAAGTTTATCTCCAACAAGACATCTTAACAAATTACCCAAACTCCTTTTCACAAATTCTATTTGTCCATTGGTTTGTGGATGAAATCTAGAACATAATGTCAAATATGTACTCATCTTCTTCCAAAGTGTCTTCCAAAATTATCCCACAAACTTACTATCCGGGTCATAAATAATAGTCTTAGGCAACCCATACAATGTCACAACTTCTCTAAAGAATAGATCAACTATATGAACAACATCTGATGTTTTCTTACAAGGAATAAAATGTGACATCTTTGAAAATCTATCTACTACAAAAAATATAGTATCATTACCTCTTTGTGTCTTTGGTAAGCCAAGAACAAAATCCATGCTAATGCCAACCCATGGTCTTCTAGGAACAAGTAAAGGTGTGTATAACCTTGTATTATGACTTACTCCCTTAGCAACTTGAAAATTTTTGTGACTTCTAAAAAATTTCTAAATATTCTTATACAACCGAAGCCAAAAGCATTTCTCCTTAATAAGACTCACTATTTTATCAATGCCAAAATGTCTTGCAAGTCCTACACTATGTTTCCCCTTGATTAGATTTTCCCTCACTGATCCTCTTGGTATACATAATTGAATTCCTTTGAACAACATACCTTCTTGCATGAAGTAATCAACCCACTTACTTTTATTATCTATGATCGGTTCCTTACATGCTTTCCAAGGTTATGCAAAATCAAAGTCGATTTTATACAAACTTTTCAAACCATCAAAGCCAAGTACCTAAACTCTCATCTCAACCAATAAAATTCTTCTTCTTCTTCTCAATGCATTTGCAGCCCTATTTGACAATCCACTTCTATGTTTCAACACAAAAGTAAAATTCTGCAAGTATTTAACCCACTTTATATGTCTCTGATTCAACTTATTCTGACTACCCAAATACTGCAATGTTTTATGATTGGTGTACAAAAAAAATTCCTTAGGAATCAAATAATGTCTCCATTTCTTGAAAGCTTGAACAATAGCATAAAATTCTTGATCATAGACTGAATAATTCCTCTTAGAATCATTCAATTTCTCACTATAAAAAGCAATAGTTTTACCTTCTTAACGCAATATTGCTCCAATTGTACTTCCACTTGCATCACAATAACCTTGAAATACCTTAGAGAAATCAAGTAAATCCAACACTAGGAATTGTTCTACCTTCTTCTTCAAGGACTCAAATTTTTTTTGAGCTCCATGTGCCCACTTGAAATCTTTCTTGTCTCCTCTCATTGTCTCTGTCACAACATTACAAATAGAGCTAAAATTTCTGATGAATTTTTGGTAGAAACTTGCCAATCCATGAAAAGACTAGACTTCACTAGCATTATTAGGTGTAGGTTGTTATACTACAACTGATTGAATATTTTAAAGGGAGAGATTGACAGTTGATTAAATACTTCAAAGGGAGAAATTGTTATACTACAAAGATATATGTGACATGTTAAATCAATTATTATATTCTCATTGATGCCAACTAGTTTTGACTGTATTTATCATGATAGTTACAAACATCTGAAGAAGAAATAATGGTGAAGGAATGAGATATTAACACGAAGATGAGATGTATGAGAAATATATGGATATGGTATTCATTGGGTAACTTATTGATGAGTCTATGACATTATGTTAGAGATTTGATTGTATTACATAATTTTGTTATGAATTGAAAATAAAAAATGAACAAGTTTATGTGGTCGGTAAATGAAGAACTTAGTATACACCAAGTTGAAATAATGTACACTGACCAAGTGTAGTGTATACGAAGTACAATATTAATCGAGTTAAAAGTCACCAACACACCATGGTATCGATCGAGTGGAAGAAATAATATGGAACATATGACTGCTGAATAAAGATGATGAGATGGATGAATATGGATGATCTTGAGGTTAAAGATAATTTTTTTTATGAAGATTTAATGGTTGACAAAATTCAAGGATGATCGTATGATGATGAATGAAACATGTTTGAGACACAAGTTCAGAGGAAGATTGAAGTGGAAAAATCAACGGTGAAGATTAAGAGGCAAAATATATGGATAAGAAGAAAATGGTTTATCATGTCTATAAAAGGAGACGAGATTCATTATGAAGATGATGCACATGAGAAGATTACATTCATGCAAACATGGTCAGACAAGTTGAAGAAAGAACCAAAAAAATTTGCAGACTACATTGAGCATCAGAGAAAGGAATTAACTGAGCAAAATAGAGTTGGAGGATACAAGAAATTAAAGTGATTATATTGGCCAGATGTATTTTGAGCCTAGCATAGAACTGAAAATATGCAAACGAAGCTATATTTGAATTAGATCATTCACTATTTCATTTTAACCATTGCTACAGATAAATTTCTTAACCAAGAGGGACTTAATAGTCTTTAGTTATTATTATGACATTCAATGAATGTAGATTGTTTTCATGTTGACCCCATAGTGAATTTTTGGTCACGAAGAACTGTTAGTGATAAATCCTCTAACAAGGTCACACCTTACAGTGTGTTTGTAACCTTTAACAGGGTTGGCTCTTAACTGAGCTCACTTCAAAAGAGTGAAATTATTTCAGGTACCGGTCCCAGGTGGTTTTTCCCCTAACAGGGTTTCCACATTATAAATCAAGTGATATGTGTATGGATGTGATAATTTTTTATTTTACGTTATACATTACAATTAATGGTTTGGTCAGTATATACGCTAGTTAACTTACTGGTATTTGGTTAATAAATAGAAAGGCACATAAAAAGTTTTACTTAGTTGTTTAGTTAAATTGAAAGATTTTTTTATATATTTGGGAGTATTTGGGACCGTAAGATAACTGGACTTCACTGATTCACCCCCCTCTTAGTTATCTAACAATTGGTATTAGAGCGAGAGTATTTGAAGGAAGAAGTTTGAAGGACTTAAGTAAAAGATCACAAGATGTATAAGAGAGAGGTGCCAAAGCTGAACAAAGATAATTTCTCAACACGGAAAAGGAAGATGAAGTTATATCTATAAGGGATTGGTGATTGTGTAATGTACTATTTGGAAAATGAATTCATAACTCCCACTAGTCCTTTGACTATCAACCCGATGAAAGAAAGACAAGAACATAATGCAATGATGATTGAGATTTATTTTTATTTTTATTAGATGCTGAATTTGAAGACATTAAGACATGTAAGACTACAAAGTAGATGTGGGACACACTTACATGAGTTCATGGAGGAGATGTGAATGTGCTAAGGGAAAAATTTGAAAGTCTAAGAGGAAAGTTTGATGATACGAAGATGAAAGAAGGTGGAAAAATCACTCAGTACAACAACCGAATCAAGGAAGTTGTGAATGCTATCCAAGGAGTGGGTTGAACTATTGATGAAGACACCATGGTAATTAAAATTCTCATAACATTGTTACCTGCCTATGCTATTAGAGTCTCTGCAATTCATGAAATGAGAGAAACTCCTGGTAATAATATTTCTCTTGATAGTCTAATAGGAAGATTGACTACATTTGAGCTAAATAACTATGACAACAGTATCTTACCTAACGTAGAATCTACATTTATGTCATCTCTAAAAATTGGAAGATCAAGCAGTAGACATAAAATAAGAAATGAAAGTGAAAGTGAAAGTGAAGGCGAAGAAGATGAACTTGATGAACTTGAAGCATTAATGGCTAGAAGACTACAAAAAGGAAAAGGAAGATACATAGGTAAACTACCCTTGTTATGTTTTAAATGTAAAG
The DNA here is from genome assembly GCA_027943335.1 of Chamaecyparis obtusa. Classification (NCBI taxonomy): domain Eukaryota; kingdom Viridiplantae; phylum Streptophyta; class Pinopsida; order Cupressales; family Cupressaceae; genus Chamaecyparis; species Chamaecyparis obtusa. The sequence goes on from BSBK01001079.1 coordinate 368,012, forward strand.
ATATTGGTCATATTGGTGCAAGATGTCCTGATAGGAAAGATGATGAGAAAAAAAATGAAAGGAAAAAATGACATAAGAAATTACTGAGATCACAGAGGCAACCAACAATATGGCAATAGAGACAATCGGGACTACAAAGATAAAGCCAAGAAGGCATGCTACCTAGTTGAAGATGATGATGACACCATGATGCAAGAGAGACATAGGAGGGGCCATAAATGGCACACCCTAACCTAATCCACCTTTCTCAACAACACATGGAAGAAACAACATACAACAGTGAGAGAGAGAATGCAGAACTTTCATATATTATCTTCAAATTGATTCATACATGTCGGGCTATAAGGCCTTCCCGATTTTGGCCAAATTTTACAATCAAGAACAAGAGTCCTCAAACATGTGAGGATCTGTAGATAATCTCTAATCTTCTATCTTCTATCTTCTACCAAAAACTTCCTCCAAAAATTGACTCCTTAAACTCTAACCAAACAACTACATTTATACAAGAGGCTACCAAATCAAGTTGGCCTTCAGATCCATAATTAATAGAAGGAATGACCAGATCTAGGTCCACACACTTCCCAATGATGGATACCAACATTAAATCTATGACCCAAATTAAATGCACAAGTTAGCCTCAAAAGAAATCCAAAAAAAAAAACTCGGTAAGCAAGGAAACTGAGTGCTAGACAAGCATCACCTAGCGCCAGAGAGATAACTGACCAACATCGATGAACAAAGGAAAGAAAGCAACATCAAACCAACTCAATCAAAGCAAGAACCGAGAAACACAAACAAAATCAAATATGTTTTGGTGACACAAGATTGCCAAGGACCCGATATGCTCCTGCATTAGACACCTGGGGTTATTTGAAATGATTCTCTGAATCAGGAAACATGTATGATCCGAGCTGCATCCAACTTAGACAGTGAAATCCAAGAACTGTCTTCAATTTCTCTATTCTTCCACTTTACCAGATATTCCATAACTATTTTCCTCTTGTACTTCTGCTAATTCTTTGCTCCAAAACATGCTCAAATTCTTCATTCTATTTCTTAGGATAATCCATCAGTATGACCATGTCTTCTTCAGGTTCATGAAACTCATAAAAATAAAAAATGTTGAATATAGATGATATATCCATGTCATCAGGTAACTCAACTTCATATGCATTTCCACTATCAAATTTTCTCAAAATCTTGCAAGGCCCAAACTTCTTCATCTTCAACTTCCCATATGTTCCAACATGAAATCTACCTTTCTTCAAATGAACCATCACTTCATCACCAACATCAAAAGTCTTATGTCTTCTTGATCTATCAGCTCTGTCTTTGTATTTTTGATTACTCTTTTCTAGTTTAAGTTTCACATCTTCATGCAATGTCTTCATGTACTCATTAAATTTTACTTCTTCAACACTTCTCTTTCTTTCATCGGCAATGTCTCTCAAATCTGATATACCTCTTAGTTGTATGCCATTTACAATCTTAAAGGGTGTTTTTCCAGTACTCCTATTCATTGAATTATTGTATGCAAACTATGCTTGTGCCAACATAGAATCCCAATTACCTAGTGTGTCTCCAACTAAACATCTCAAAAGATTACGCAAGCTTCTATTCACAACTTCTATCTATCCATCAGTTTGTGGGTGAAATGTAGAACTATATTTCAACTCAGTACCCAACTTTCTCCAAAGAGTCTTCCAAAAGTATGCAACAAATTTACTGATTCAGTCAGAGATAATACTCCTCGGTAATCCATGTAGTTTGACAATTTCCTTAAAGAAAAGATCTACTACATGTACTGCATCTGATGTCTTTCTACAAGGTATAAAATGTGCCATTTTAGAAAATCTATCCACAACCACAAATATAGAATCATTACCTCTTACTGTCTTCGATAAGCCAAGAATAAAAGCCATACTGATGTCAATCCAAGGTTTCTCAGGTACAACAATCGGTGTATACAATCCAGTATTCTGACTAACTCCTTTTGCAACTTGAAAAACTCCACAACTTTTCAAAAATTTCCAAACGTCTTTACACAAATGTGGCCAAAAATATTTCTCCTTAAGAAACTTCAATGTCTTATCAACACCAAAATGTCCTGCCAAACCACTACTATGTTTCTCTTTTATCAAATTAGTTCTCATTGCTCCTCTCGGTATACACAACTGAATACCTTTAAACAACATACCTCCTTGCATAAAATATTCATCCCATTTAGTACTCTATTGATCTTGAATAGGTTCTCTGCACTTTCTCCATGGCTCAAAAAAATTAGGATCAAATTCATAAGAATCTCTCATATCATCAAAGCCTAGAATTCCAATTTTATCACGGTCATCAAAGATCTTCTTCTACTCAATGCATCAACAACTCAATTAGTGAATCCACTCTTATGCTTTATCACAAATGTATAACTCAACAAATACTCAACCCATTTCATATGTCTCCGATTCAACTTATTCTGACTACCCAAATACTATAAAGCTTTATGATCGGTATACAACACAAATTCACTCGGTATCAAATAATGTCTCCATTTCTTCAGTGCTTGAACAATAGAATAGAATTCTTGATCATACCCATAATATTTCCTTTTTGCATCATTCAACTTTTCACTAAATAAAGCAACAGGTTTACCTTCTTGACTCAACACAACTCCAATTTCACTTCCACTTGCATCACATTCCACTTGAAATACCTTATTGAAATCAGGCAATGCCAAAATAGGCAATTCAACAACCTTCTACTTCAGAGTCTGAAAATTTTTATTAGCTCCATGTGTCCACTTGAATTCTCTTTTGTCTCCTCTCATAGTCTCAGTCATAGCATTAAAAATTGAACTAAAATTCCTAATGAACTTTCAGTAAAAACTTGCCAAACCATGAAATGATCTTACCTCACTAGCATTCACAAGTGTAGGGCAATTCAAAATAGCTTCAACCTTTCTAGGATCCATTTTCAAACCATTAGCTAAAATCACAAATCCAAAATACACAATCTCCTCTTTCATGAATGAACACTTTTTTAGATTTATCAGCAACTTTTCTTCTTTCAATCTCTGCAAAACTTGTCTAACATGCAACAAATGTTCTTCTCTGGCCTTACTATATATCAGAATGTCATCAAGATATATAATCACAAACTTACCCAATAATTTCTTCAAAACTTCATTCATCAACCTCATAAAAGTACTCAGTGCATTAGTTAAACCAAAAGGCATAACCAACCACTCATACAAACCTTCTTTTGTCTTGAAAATAGTCTTCCATTCATCACCTTCTCTAATTTTGATATGATGATACCCACTTTTCAAATCAATTTTAGTAAAATACTTTTCTCCAGCCAAACTATCCATTATATCATCCATTCTCGGTATAGGAAACCTATACTTCATTATTATCTTGTTGATTTCTCTGGAATCAGTACACATTCACCATTCTCCATTATTCTTAGGTGCCAATACTACAGGCACTGCACAAGGACTCAAACTTTCTCTGATCAAACCTTTCTCCAACAATTCTTGAATCTGTCAATTCAATTCCTGATTCTCAATAGGTGTCAATCGATGAGGTACCTTGTTCGGTAAACTAGCTCTAGGGATAAGATCCATGCAATGATCAATGCTTCTCTTCAGTGGAAAACCATCAGGCACATTATCAAAAATGATTTCACTGTACTCAGTGATTAACTTATCAATCTCCTCAAGGATATTGTCCTCTATTTTCTTACTAAGTTTGTTAGGAATCACAACAAAACATACATCATTTCTCTTTAAATCCTTAACAAACTTTCTTCCTTCCATCAAGAAAACTTTCACAGATGTGAAAACATTACTAACATGTTCTTCTATCAAAGGTAACAAGATTTATCTTTTTCCATTAGCCAAAATAGTATACTTATGCAATCTCCCATCATATACAGCATATCTATCATATTGCCAAGGTCTACCCAACAAAATATGACAACAATCCATAGGCATGATATCACATAACACCTTATCATAATACTTTCCAATTTTCAAATTCACATAACATTGTTCACTTAAGAAGAGTGCATGCTCATCTTTGATCCATGAAATCTGATAGGGCTTCAGATATTCCAACCTTTTCAACTGTAACTTTGTGACCATCTTCTCAGATCCCAAATTCTTTGAGCTACCACTGTCAATGATTACCTTCCAAACTTTGTTAGAAACTCTACATCTGGTCTTGAACAAACTTTTCCTTACTGGATCTTCCTTTTTACCTTCATTCCAAAGTTCGCTTCTTATCATCAAGTTATTTTCCTTCTTAGGTTCATTCGGTGACTCTTCTTGCACCAAAGCATTTCTACTACTACCAGCCTTCTTACTTGCATGTGTACACTCAAATGATCTATGTTCTTCTTTTTCACAATTGTAACAAGTTCCTCAAAAATTTCCTCTATTATAACCACCTTGGTAGTTACTACCTCTGCCTCTAGATGAACTTTCACCTTTCCACTCGGTCTTGCCTTTATCTAGAGTTGTTTGTTCTGGTTCAGATCTGCAATTTTCACCATTGGATCTACCTCTTCCTCTAGGGAATCTACCACCTCTACCTCTTTGTCTTTTCTCATGTCTCTTATTCAATTTCTCCTCAGCTTTCAATGCAAATTGATAAGCCTCTTCAATGTTCTCTAGTTTGACCAAACAGATTTCTTCTTAGATGGAAACTCTCAAACCATTCAGGTATCTAGCAATTCTTTCTACATCATCTTCATCATGTCTAGATCTGATATCTAATCTATAGAATTCCTCAGTATATTCCTTTACCGAGCTATCTTTCTGCCTTAAACTTTGCATTAGCCTTACTAGGTTAATCTGATCATCACAAAGTAAGAACTTTCCTTTCAATTTATTCACCATTTTACTCCATACCTTGATTTTGTCTTTATCTTTCCTCTTTCTGTCCAGCTGCAGATGTACCCACCATAAGGATGCATGACTTTTCAACTTTGTGCTTGCAATTTTCACCTTCTTTTCCTTAGGTACATTTTCATACTCAAAATACTTTTCCATCTTAGTGATCCAATCCACTAATTCATCTGAATCCAATTTCCCACCATACTCAGGAGGATTAAAGTGTGGTGTAGACTTCAAACTTGTCAAAGCCTTTAAGAATATTTCTTCACCTTGATCCATCACAAGTGCAGGTTCTACATCACCTTGTTCTACCTCAATTTCATCATCACCAACATCTTCAAGATGTCTTCCTCTTCTCTAGGCTATTTCAAAAACTTCTAATCTAGTAGCAAGTTGTCTCAACATGTCTGCCAATCCTAGATCCGCATCTCACCTCCCACAAAACATCTTGAAAACCCTTTGCAATTGTAGTTTAGATTGCAATCTGCTACCCCACAAAAATTCAACTAGGGCTTCCCAAGAAGGAACCTTCAAATCTAGATTCACAAACCTAAATCTAGATCTCACCTCACTTTGATACCACCTAACACAAGAGAAGTGATAGGAGGGGCCAGATTTGGCACTCCCTAACCCGATCCACCTTTCTCAACAACACACGAAAGCAACAACATACAACAGTGAGAGAGAGAATGTAGAACTTTCATATATTATCTTCAAATTGATTCATACATGCTAGGCTGTAAGGCCTTCCTGGTTTTGGCTAGATTTTACAATCAAGAACAGGAGTCCTCAAACATGCGAGGATATGTGGATAATATCTAATCTTCTATCTTCTATCTTCTACCAAAAACTTCCTCCAAAAATTGACTCCCTAAACTCCAACCAAACATCTATATTTATACAAGAGGCTACCGAATCAAGTTGGCCTTCAGATCCATAATTAACAGAAGGAACGACCAGATCTAGGTCCACATGCTTTCCAATGATGGATACCAACATTAAATCCACAACCCAAATTAAATGAACAAGTCAGCCTCAAAATAAATAAAAAATAAACAGCTTGGTAAGAAAGGAAACCTAGTGCTAGACAAGTATCACCGAGCACTAGGGAAATTCACCGAGCGCCAGAGAGATAACTGACTAACACCAGTGAACAAAGGAAACCGAGCAACACTGAACCAACTTGGTCAAAGCAGTAACCAAGCAACACAGAAAAAATCAAATATGTTTTGGTAACAGAGGATTGCCAAGGGCCTAAGATGCTCCTGCATCACACCAAGACCAAAACTGATGAAGACATCAAAGCAGTATTTTTTGCATTGAAGGAAGATTCTAAAGAAGAAGAAAGGTATGTTAAAATAACACTTATTTCTAAGGTTATCAAGAATGATACTTAGATTATTGATAGTGGCTGCACACATCATATGACTGGTGATGAAGAAAAATTTGAATATCTTGAACATTATAATGGTGCATCTTTGAAAATGGGAAATGATACACCTTGTCAAGTAAAAGGAAAAAGATCTATATTGTTGAATAATAAGATCAAATGTGAAAATACATATTGGGTGAAAGGACTTAACAATAATCTGTTGAGTGTAGCACAACTGAATAACACTGGTCACCGAGTTGCATTTGAGAATAGAAAGGTGAAAATATATGATGAAGATGGAAAATTGATCGGTACTGGTGAACAATCAAAAGGTAACTTATTCTATCTGGACAATGCAGAAACTTCTTATTTAATGATGAAGAAATAAAAAATTGTTGGCAAGTTGAATTTACTAGTATATATGACTAAGTTTTATGTTGTCATTATGGCAACAAAGTCATATGAAGTTTTGTAGTCAGCGTACTATCTTAGAAGATCATAATTTGGCTAAGTATAGAAGACAAAGCAGATAGTAAAGCACCTGATGATCAGAGCATCAACGCACATGTGTATGATCAAGTTTTGGTATGTGCCATTAGATATAAACTTTTGAGTATGTTACTATGCTAAGTCTAAGAACGCATGGTCAGATATGACAACATGAAGAAGTTACAACAAGTCTAAGTAACATAGTCAGTAAGCGACAAAACAAAACAGAGCATGGAGCCGACAGATAGTATTTTGATTAGCGTATATCATTTTGTTTTGTAAAGGATATGCGCCTATTGTAATTGTATTATAAACATGTTAATATCATTGTATGTAAACATGCTTGAGCCAATTAACTTGGAAGCATTGTATGTGTTAAGTTATAGGCTGAACTAGTAGTTAGTTATTGGTTGCATCTATTCAGCATGTATATATGTGACATGCACTTTTGTATTTGAGTATGTATGGCATATAGAGAAGAGAAGAAGTATGTGAAGTATGTATTAGAGAAGTAAGAATGATATAGACCTTTACAAGGGGCTAAAGCATCAACGCACAAAAGGAATTGATCAGACAACAGTGTCAAAGTAGCAATTCACCTTCCAGATATAGTATGTATCTAATAACCAGGAGGTTGTAGCCTTCTTCATTGAGCAGTGAGCTCTGGTAGTGAGCCTTCCACCCCTAACAGGGTTTGCTCTATCAGACTATTAATCGAGTCATTGTACTTAGCTTTGTAATGACTACTCCTAATAGGGAAAAGGAACATTAACAGGTTCACAAGATTAGTACAATTATTCATGGGTATTAATTCCCACCAAGGTTTTCCTCTGGCCAAAGTTTCCTCATAAACATATCTTGTGTTATGTGTTATGGTTGAATGTTTCATTTTCTTTACTATTCATTTTAGTACTTAAGTAATTGGGCTAAGTTTCAAGTAGTAGAAAATTATTAATTTTATAAAACACTGATTCACCCCCCCTCTCAGTGTTCCCATTCTTAACAAAAAGGAACCAAAAGACTATGGTAGATTTTCTTACATTGAAGAACTTGAAACTCTACTTGAGCAATAGTTTGGTGTTACTGAGCAACAAAATAATGCTACCGAGAAATAGTCTATACAAACTGAGCATCAACAAATAGTTATTGATGAAAATAATGATCATGCATTGAGTGGAGAAAATATTAAAGATCAAAGATTTGAACCTGTACTTGCAAAGTATGGGAGAGGACACCATCAACTTAATCATATATGTATACACCCTAAAATGGTCACCTAGACTTTGGGCCCCATTTATTAAATTATCAAATTCCTGAATCAATACTTTGTAAAATTCAAATCAATTCCTTTGATCAATCCTAATTAGTTCAATCATTTCAATATTTCCTAAGGTTTGAAATATTCTCTCTTAAATAAATAAAACAACCTTATTTAATTGAAAGAAATATCTTTTAAATAAAATAATTTTATTTAATTAAAATCCCTTTTAATTAAATGATTTTATCTTGTTTAAATAATATCTCCCTTTTAAATATATAATGTTATCTTATTTAATTAAAAGAGAATCATTCTTTTAAATAAATAAATAAAAAATCCTCTTAAAGCTCTTTTGTGATGAAAAAGGGAAACAAATAATTAAAAATAAAGAAAATTCCTTTTCTCTCCACACTTTCTTAAAAAATGAGCTTTGTTTCCTCTTTTTCGATTTATCCCACATTGCTCTTGGAGATGGATTCTCTTCCACATTTTCTTATAAAAAGAGCCCTCTCCTTCTCATTTCGGATCCAGAATTTTCATGCTATTGTTATGCTGCAGGTTTTCTTGGCGATATTTGGAGTTTTGAAGATTATTACATTCTAGCTTTCATATTTACATTAGCTTAATCTTCATAGCATCTTAGCTTAGTTTCCTTCATTGTTTTAGTTTAATCTTCACATAGTTAATTAGTAAAGGAGAGGAAAACTTGCATTTCAATAGCATAGTTTATTCTTTTGCATTGTTATCATCTAGATTAGTTTTATTTAACATAAAATAACTTGATGATCAATGGATATTAGCACTCTTGCTTCTCATCCATGAATCTCTCATTTCTTGGTGTACTTGCATGGGTTTAACAAGGTTGATCTGAGGGCCTCATATACAACCCTTGCACTCCACGAATAGAGAGCTGTGAATCACTATTTGAGACCTCATTGTTGAGTGTTCTTGGATGTAATGATTCACAAAAGTGTGACTACTTTCTAGCACACATTTTTGGCACCCACCGTGGGGCAGAATGACTCTATTTTGTCCTTCTTTTTATACATTTCCGTTCCATGTTCTAGTGTTTTTGAAATAGTTTTTGAGGTTAAAGGTGGTATTCTTTGCAGGACATTATTTTTTGTTTCTTTTTTGCCTGCAAAAAAGATTTTTTTTTTTTTTTGCACTTTTTCTATCAAAACTGTGATTTTTTTAAATTTTCTATCTGTACTTCCATGCATCATTGTTACGAAATCTTGTGAAAAGTTTCTCACTGTATCACATGAAGTTTTGCTGCTATTAGCATTTTTGCGTGTGACAAAGGAGTTTTCTCATGCAGGCCTATGTTCTTTCTCGCGTGAGCTCTTGTACTTTCTCGCATGAGCCTTTGTACATTCTCATGTGGGCTTGTGCTTTCTCACATGTGGTTTGCTACTTTCTTGTGCGACCCTGGGTACTGTTTCGCATGGAATTCCATGATAGCAGAGACCTAGAATTCTAGAGTTGCTAGTTTTACTTGCTATTTCCTATTTTCTGACCTTTCCAGATTGCTGAGATTGTTCCAGATTTTGATTCTCTGAGACAACACATCAGTGACCTTGTGTTGCTTGGAACCCAAGGTAATTTGTTGATCTCTATAAAACTTGGTTTTGGGCATAGAATTAATCTCTTGTGTGTTTGGCTTGAGTGATTTATCGCTTTCATAAACCACATTTCAATTTTGGACTTTAAAAGGAATATAGATTCATTTCTTGCATAAGTGTTCCACATAGATAAGTAGGCCCTATTAACACTATTTGTGGTTCTTGAGAGAGTGGGTTTCCAGTGAAACTCTTCTCAATGAGAGAACCCTTGTAGGTAGGGAGGTTACTAGAACTGTCTTTGCGTTCTACTAGATTTGTAGTCTTTAACTTTTTGATTGATGCATTCTCTCTCTGGAGAGGTTGATAGATCATGAGTTATTGACATTATGAATCTTGGCAAGATAATTTTAGTCTTAGCGTGTCGGAATGAATCTGTCTTCTATGTTTGGGTGCAAAGAAAAGGATAGAGGATTATGCTCTACTCCCTTTTTGGGTAGTAATAGAAACTCAAACCCTTGGATCTAAGCCAAGTCCCCATGTGGTCCTTGTTGTGAGTCACCTTTTAGAGAGGGTTAATCGTAGTGGACATTCCCTTCATTGGGTAAACCACGTTGATGGAACCTCAAGTGATAATAGCCACTTTTGCTGTGGTAGTGACAACCACTATACAAATGTCCTTGTGGAAGAAATCTCCATAGGTACAGTTTCTTGATGGGCTATCAGATCTCCTCAGTATCTCTGATTGATTAAGTTCTCAGAATGTGTCAAAACCCCGGTGCTCCTGGATTGGAGTTCACCTTCTTGAAATTGTAAAAGTTGCAGAGTCAAGCCATTATTAAAAACCATAGTACAACCAAATTTTTCTTTTTAGGACTATGTGTGTGATTGGAAAAACATTTTGGAGAACATACACAAGTAGTATCTTTAAGGAATAGCATACTAAGTCAATATTCATGTTCATGAGAAAGGTTTCTTTTTCCCTTGCTCATTGTTTGAAGATGTTTGCTTGCTAAAACTCCATGGTTACTGTTCTATGTGCTTGATAAATGCTAAAAATCTGTTAATATGCCTGGTTAATCTTTTAAAATGAACAAAAAAACTGAGTTCCTGAGTTTACAAACTTGCTGATTAAGTGGCCTGATCCTATTTCATCACCTGGCTATGTACATCCTCATGCAAGCCTGGTATTTTATCACATGAGATTTCATTTCCTCACGTGACCCCTGGTGTTTCCTCACACAGGACTACATTCCCTTGCATGAACCTGTACCCTAGTCTGTCAAAATAGTGAGCTATTTTTGATCATTTTTAGTCCTCCTTAGTTGATCCAGATCAGATCAGGCTACTCACCCTACTGTTGGAAATCTATTTTCACTTGGGATTCTTGTATTTTTGACCTCTTGAATTAGTGACCTTTGATTTTACAAGTAACCTTGCTTGGAATCGATAAGTTAGAAATCATCTTTGTTGAGTAGATACACCTTTGGATTCTTTGATGACATACTTAGAGAGTCTCAGTAGTCTCTTGTCCAATTCACTTCCACCCAAAATCAATTTCAATAAGATATAACTCTATTAAAATCATCCTCTTGATCCATACATGCTAGGATACTTATCCATTGATTGGGCACCTCTGTGGGAGTGTTGATTGACACCTTTTGTAATTTTCTATCTCACCATCTCTCTTTTGGACAATTGAACACTTTTACTATCCTAGTTTGATACCAACATATCTTAGGGTCATCTTATCACCGAGTGCTTTTCTTTTCATGTGGGTTATGAAAAGGTATCAAGTGAGTCAAGGGAAATGACCTTAGGTTGTCTTTAATCAATTACCCCCAGTCCAAACTCATCAAAAGCATAAGGGAAAGCAACCCATATTTGACCAATCACCTAGGAGAAAGTCTACTGAGTTGAGGAACCCCTTAGCATCTTCCCATTCAGGTATGGATATGAGTTATACCATGACTCAGTGGGAGAGGGAAGCTATGGATCAAAACCTTGATGACCTCTATGAAAGACACAGAGACAATATTCTATTTGGTAATTCCTCTCATGATGCTCAACCTGGTTCACCCCCCATCAATACTAGGTATCTATATGTGCATTAAAGAGTTGAAAGGCATGAGAGATGAGCTCACCCAGAACAATGGTCACAACACAAAGACCAAGACAATGAACCTGGTGATGCTCATGTCAATGCAACGTATACCAATGATTTGTACAAATAGTCAAGACAAAAATCTCCACTTGAAACAACCTCAAGGTATACAACTAAAAGGCTTAAAAGGATTGAGCATGAGAAGAAATCCTTTCTAGATGAGTAAGCTATGAAGCAATAAAATTTTAGACAACTTGAGGTGGAGAGACAAGCTTTGTTAGAATTGGAAAGGAAAGCCTCTCAAGAAGAGCAAGATAGGATTTTAGCCCAACAACTTAATACCCAATTCAACAATAGGGGTGCCAATAGTGGCAACAACTCTCCTTCCTCCACTCCTTCCAGAACACCATGCAGTAGAAGGCATTCAAGAAACCCTTCAAGATATCCTAGTCCTAGAGGAAGAAGGACCTCACAAAATGCCCATTATAGGAGACAAACACCTCCTAGGAACTCAAGGAAACCTTCACAACATGCTCATCATAGTTCTCAACATGGAGCCAATAGCTCAAACTTTGATCTTAATTCTGAGGACTTCATGAGAATGCAACAAGAGCCGCTCTTCCAACAATATGTAGAGAAGTGTTAGAAAGTAAACTCCACCAAGATAACTGAGAGGTCGGGGGTGAATTAGTTATCAGATAATTACAACCTTTATCAACTTCAATAGCATTTAACCATGTAAGCAATGTAATTACCATCCATAGAAAGATATTCATACACAATGACACAATAACACAATAACACAAGATATGTTGACTAGGGAACCTCTTGATCAAAGAGTAAACCCCAGTAGGAATGATGCCCACAAAAGATGCACTAATATGAATATTTCTTGTGAAAGGATGGACTTTGTTAGGAGTCTTATGAAATACATTTAGGACATATGAATCCCTGTTAGGAGATTTTGAATCCCTGTTAAAAGATTCTAACCCTGTTAGGAGTTATGGAAGACAGAAAGACCCACTGCCCAAATAGCTTCAGGGTAAGATTACTGAACACACTATCCAAATGACCTTAATATTATTCAAAAAAATAATATGAAATATGTTACCTTCTTACTATGCCAAACCACACTCACTGCTACACCAAATCTCAATTCCAGATCTCTGTACTTCGCATGTCTTCCTTCACAATTTCGCTTTCACAACTTCATTAGCTCTTTTCTTCACTTCATGCTTACATTTGCATTCAACCATACCATGCTCACACTTCTTTCACATTGCTACTTCTTCTTACAATAAAGAAAAACATTTCTTCCTTTATACCACACTCAAATAATTACAAATGAGTCGGCACACAAATACAAAATAAAAGTTTCCACATGCTACATCATAATTACACAAATAACTCTTCACTCATGCAACCTCAAAGTTTGCATTATGAACCATGTCACTATCAATGTGTCTCAATCTTCTCTTTAATTGTGCAAAACTAGATTCCATCCCGATTAGGAGATATCATCCGATTTCCACAAACCGCTACTCAGGAACACTACCTGAATACTACTTCCACCAAAATGCTCATAACTTCTATGAATAAATAAATTTTTGTCTGCACTCTTAACCATAGAAAAATAACATATCAAAGAATATAACCTTAACATCACATAGCTGTATCTACAATATCCCATGTGCGCTAATCAAAACACTATCTGTTTCTCTACTAGTCTCTAGAAGATCACTGTGTTGACATCAATGACAATCATAGTCATGAATGCAACAACAACTACTACAGAATGACTGCCAACATCCAGCATTCATTCCTAACAATCTCCCCCATTAGAATTGATGGCAACATAGATGAAAAACATCCAATGTTCCACAAATCCAATACTACTGCATTGACAAACATTTTAAATCTTGCTTCGTTATCCTATTCAGTTCTTTCCAATAGATGGTACAAGTGGTTTTTCATGTACACTTCTCCCCCATTGACATCAATCACAAAAATTTCATCACTATGTCAATAACAACTTAATGTCAATAGACACTATTCAAAAAATACATTCACAAGAGTCCTCATGACTCAGCTCACATACTCCCCCATAGAGGAAGTACCAACATCCAATCCAAAAGAAAGATATGGCTCATATACCACTGGATGGATGCAACCAACTACATCATTACTCAAAAATAGGCTGGGGCATAACCCCAAGCATACCTCTTAGATACTCAAATGTATCCTTAGGCAAAGGCTTTGTAAATATGTCTGCTATCTGTTCCTTTGTACTTATGTACTCTAGTCTGACTTCTTTTTCAACAACTTTCTCTCTTACAACATGATACTTGATCTCTATATGCTTAGTCTTAGAATGTAAAATAGGATTCTTAGATATACTAATTGTACTAGTGTTGTCACAATGTATAAAAATAGGTTCAAAAAATTTAATTCCAATATCCTTCAGCATCTTCTTCATCCAAATTATCTAGTTAGAATTGTTTGCTGCTACTACATACTCTGCTTCTGCTATGCTCTATGAAATACAATTCTACTTCTTGCTTAGCCAAGAAACTAATCTTCCTCCAAGAAAAAGGCTCCACCACTGGTGCTTTTCTTGTTATCAACACTACCTCCCCAATCAGTATCTGTATATGCACATAGAGTAAAATCATCAGATTTTTCATACCACAATCCATAGTCCTTTGTACCTCTTAAATATCTCAGTATCCTCTTTACTACTGCATAATGTGACTCTCTAGGTTCAACTTGAAATCTTGCTACCATTCCAACTGAATGTTGTATATCCGGTCTAGTATGTGTTAAGTACTGCAATCCTCCAATCATTGATTTGTATTTCTTCTGCTCAACTACCGGTGTTTCATCTTTGCTAGATAGTTTATGTCCTATAACCATAGGTGTTCCAACTGGTTTACAGTTCTCCATTCCAAATATTTTTAGCAAATCATTCAAGTACTTTGTTTGACATACAAAGATATCATCAATGTTCTGTGTTATCTGTAATCCAAAAAAGTATTTCATCTCACCAATCATACTCATTACAAATTCAGTCTTCATTTCATCAGCAAATTTGTCACTAGCTTCATCTTCTCCTCCAAAGATAATGTCATCAACAAAAATAACTATAATCAGTAAACCATTTTCAATTTCTTTTGTATACAAATTGCTATCAGCTGTTCCTTTAGTAAATCCCAATTTCAACAAATACTTATCTAGTCTATCATACCAAGTTCTAGGTGCTTGCTTTAATCCATATAATGCTTTCTTTAGTTTACATACCATATCTCCTTCTTGAGTCAAAGGAAAACCTTCAGGCTGCTCAATGTAGACTTCTTCCAATTCTCCATTCAGAAATGCTGACTTCACATCTATCTGATACACTTTGAATTTATTAAAAGATGCATAGGCCAAGAACATTCTTATTGCTTCAATTCTTGCCACAGGTGAAAATTTTTCTTCATAGTCAATTCCTTCTTGTTGCGAGTATCCTTTACAAACTAATCTTGCTTTGTTTCTTACTACTTCTCCTTGTTCATTCATCTTGTTTCTAAATACCCATTTAGTTCCAATCACATTCTTGTCTTTAGGTCTAGGGACCAATTCCCATGTTTTGTTCTTTTCAATTTGATCTAGTTCTTCTTTCATAGCATTAATCCAATGTTCATCTTCACAAACTTCACTAGTAGATTTAGGTTCAATTTGAGAAATCAAACATAAATGTACCTTATTCCGAGTCAGAACTCCTCTATCCAAACTTCCAATAACTTGTTCAACATGATGATGTCTTGATATATACCTGTTTGGTGTCATAGTTACAGATCTTGCTTCAACTATATATTCTTCTCTAGTTTCTTCTGCAGGACTCTCATTCAATAATTCACTGTCAGTCTCATAGAATAATTTAGTAGTTTCAATTTTAAGCTGAGGATGAGCTTCTTCATCAGATTCATAGTCAAGCATTGTTTCCTAAATTTTAAACTTCTCATCAACTTTAACATTTGCGCTTTCAACAATAGTTTTAGTTCTCTTATTGTAACATCTATATGCCTTGCTCACTTCTAGGATCAAACTTTCCAATATCATCATCTCTCTTTATATAACATTTTCTTCCAAAAATTCTAAAATACTTAACTGAGGGTACATGTCCAAACCATAATTCATAAGGTGTCTTGTCTGTGTCTGCTTTGATTTGTACTTTGTTCATTGTATATACTGCTGTATTCACTACTTCTCTTCAAAATGTCTTCACCAAATCATTCTCAAATAACATAGCTCTTGCTGCTTCAGTCATTGACCTGTTTCTTCTTTCTGCAATACTATTTTGTTCAGGTGTTCTAGGGGTTGAAAAATGTCTCTTAATACCATTCACTTCACAAAAAGTGTTAAACTCTCTAGAAGTAAATTCTCCACCTCTATCAGATCTCAAACATTTAATCTTCATTCCAGATTCATTCTCAACTTTATTCTTAATGACCTTAAACTTATCAAATGCTTCAAATTTTTCTTTTAGAAATGCAATCCACATCATTCTTGTAAAATCATCAACAAGAATCATAAAATACCTTTCTCCATAGAATCCTCTAGTCCTGGTAGGACCGCTTAAGTTTGTATGAACAATCTCCAACTTCTTTGCCGATGTGAACTTCTTACTAGGAAATAAACTTCTCTTTTGCTTAGCCATCACACATTCTTTGCAAATCATGTTAGTAGGCTTCATAATTTTAGGCAAATCCCTTACTGCAAGTGTAGTACTTACTTTCACAATGTTATCAAAGTTTATATGACAAAACCTTCTATGCCATAATCAACTATCATCAATTTTAGTAATCAAGCATGTGATCTCAGTAGGATTCAATTGGAATACATTACATCTGGTTCTAGATCCAGTTCTAATCAGATTTCCATCTTTATCCTTTATCACACAAGTTTTCTCAATAAACCAAACTTGATATCCCTTATCCACTAACTGTCCGACACTCAAAAGATTATGTTTCAATCCATAAAAAAAGTAAACATCATCAGTGTTAATTTTTCCATCAAGAGTAATAGATCCTATACCTTTAATCAAATAAGGTGCATTGTTACCAACTCTAACAATTCCTCCATCATAGTTGTTAAAATTTATGAACTTCTTCATGTCACCAATCATATGATGTGAACAACCGCTATCTATAATCCAATCAGCTTTCTTTTCAACTCAGAAAACTAATGCTTTTTCTTCCTTAACATTAGATTCTGAATTCTCTTCTTTAATTTCTACAAATCCTATTTCATCATTAATCTCAGTATCACTTTCACTCAAAGTTCTTTCTATACTAGCTTCAAGATCTTCATCATTAGCATAATAACATTCCTTAGATCTTCTAGGCTTAAAATTATTTTTGTACTTCTTAACTCTCTTAGGACACTTAGATGCAAAATGACCATATTCTTGACAAGTCCAACATTAAAATTTTTTCTTATCGTCTGGTTCTCTTTTCACAAGCAAGGCAATACCTTCTTCAATCTTCTTATCTTCTACATTTCTAGATCTGCTACTGCTGGCATAATCTCCACTCACACTAGTACTTCTTGACAAAGTAGGATGAATATTAAGAGCACTGAATGCTGTCTCCATTCTAGGTAAGTCTCCTGATACCCTCAGGTTCATTTATGCTACTTCCAATCTTCCAAGAAGAGTCTCTCTTGTAAAGGTTGTAGTACAAGGTATAACTTGTTCAATCATCTGTGTTGTCTGCTTAAATACATGAGTCAATGTCCTCAGAATTTTCCATATCACTTCATTCTTTGTCTTTGTTCCTCCACAAGATTTTATTCCTATAACAATTTCTAACATTCTACCAATATAGCTTCTAACAAATTCATCTTCCATCATTCTTATATCCTCAAATGCACATATCCAATTATGTAATCTAGCTCTCTTAGCAATGTCATCACCTTCAAAAGTAGAGTGTAAAGCTTTCAAAATTTCATGGGCTTTTGTTAAACATTTTACCTAACTATATTCATTCTCTGGAAGTGCTATCAAAAGTGATTCTCTTGCAAGTATGTTACACATGAATAGATCTAGCTCATCTTTAGATCCTGTCTCAAGATTATCTTCTCCAATGATAGTCTTCTCATTCTTTGTAATCAACCAATAACCTGGTCCTAAAAATAGTAGATGTGTCTTCATCTTCTCTTTCCAGCTGTCAAAATTTACTCCATCAAACTTAGGGCTTTCTTTCTTGAAATTCACCATGGATCTCCTTAAGCTATTAAACTTTTCTTTCAAGGACCTGCTACTCTGATACCAATTGTTAGAAAGTAAAGTCCACCAAGATAACTGAGAGGGGGGGGGGGGTGAATTAGTTATTAGATAATTATAACCTTTATCAACTTTAATAGCATTTAACCATGTAAGCAATGTAATTACCAGCCATAGAAAGATATTCATACACAATGACACAATAACACAAGATATGTTGACTAGGGAACCTCTTGATCAAAGAGTAAACCCAGGTGGGAATGATGCCCACAAAAGATGCACTAATATGAATATTCCTTATGAAAGGATGGACTCTGTTAGGAGTCTTATGAAATACATTTAGTACATATGAATCCCTCTTAGGAGATTTTGAATCCCTGTTAAAAGATTCTAACCCTATTAGGAGTTATGGAAGACAGAAGGACCCACTGCCCAAACAGCTTCAGGGTAAGATTACTGAACACACTGTCCAAATGACGTTAATATTATTTAGAAAAATAATATGAAATATGTTACCTTCTTACTATGCCAAACCACACTCACTACTACACCAGATCTCAATTCCAGATCTCTGTACTTCGCATGTCTTCCTTCACAATTTCGCTTTCACAACTTCATTAGCTCTTTTCTTCACTTCATGCTTACATTCGCATTCAACCATACCATGCTCACACTTCTTTCACATTGATACTTCTTCTCACAATAAAGAAAAACATTTCTTCCTTTATACCACACTCAAATAATTACAAATGAGTCGATACATAGATACAAAATAAAAGTTTCCACACGCTACATCATAATTACACAAAACTATCAGCTTCCAGATGTAATAACTCTTCACTCGTGAAACCTCAAAGTTTGCATTGTGAACCACCTCACTATTAATGTGTCTCAATCTTCCCTTTAACTACACAAAACTAGATTCCATCCCGATTAGGAGATATTATCTAATTTCCACAAACCGCTAGTCAGGAACACTATCTGAATATTGCTTCCACCAAAATGCTCATAACTTCTATGAATAAATGAATTTTTGTCTATCCTCTTAACCATAGACAAATAAAATATCAAGGAATATAACCTCAACATTACATATCTATATCTACAATATCCCAAGTGCGCTAATCAAAACACTGTCTATTTCTCTGCTAGTCTCCAGAAGATCACTGTGTTGACATCAATGACAATCATAGTCATGAATGCAACAACAACTGCTACAAAATGACTGCCAACATCTAGCATTCATTCCTAATAAGAAGTACTTGGAATAGAACAAAGATAAGTTCCTTGAAAGTCTAATCAACAAGGGTGCAAGAGTCCCTTATAATTTTGATGTGTATAACAAAATTAAGAAACAAAGTCCATCACAAGAAGAAGAAATATGACAAATGAAGAAAATGATGGAGAAAATTTTGGCACCTAAGAGTTCATTCGCACTAGACTTGATTTTCCTTAATCCTTTTGACAAGAGTGTGAGCATGAAGGATTTTCCCAGAAGGGTTGAACTCCCTCAGTATGACAAATATGATGGTAGTGGCAATCCACATGATCATGTATGCCAATTTTACACTATGAGCTTTGAGTTTCACCAAGATGATTCCTATTTGATGAGTTTATTCCTAAGGAGTCTTAAGGGGCAAGCAATGGAATGGTTTACCAACATAACTCCCCCCGTCAAGACTTTCAAAGAGCTTGTCCATAGATTTGTTGAACACTTTGCATACAATCTTTCAAGATCTATCACTATGTTGGACCTATGCAACCTAAGGCAAAACCAAGGGGAACCCTTTGTCTCATTCTTACAAAGGTGGAGGTGACAATGCTCTCGTTATCCTAGGACCATTCATGAAGATGAGAAAATTGACATCCTTGTCAGCAACTTGGTGCCTGAAATGTGGTATGAGGTTTGAAAGATGATCTTCAATTCCTTCGATAACATAGTCGACACCACATGCAGAATTGAGGATGTTTTAAAAGAATAAGGAATTTTGACCAAACATGGAAACAATAACAAGAATGGTCAAAATAATAATAATTCCAACAAGGATAAAGGGAAGAATGTGCATTGGAGAAAAAACAAACAAGTGGTCAACAATGGAGTTGTAGACTCTTCCCAACCTAAGGATCAAGGTGTCCTTCACTTGTCTAGTGCAGTTCAAGCTTATGAAGCTCAACACATCCAACCAAAAAGAGCATAAACCAAGGTATCAAGAGAAGCCCAAGAAAGAGAGGCAATAATTTTCAAATCTTGGTGATTCCTATGAGGATGTTTTCAAAATGCTTATTTCCAACAATCTTGCACATCCTCAAGATCCTGCAAAGCACCATATTCCTGATGTTAAGCCACATTGGTGGGATGAGAAAGCTTTCTGCAAATTCCACAATGGAATTAGACATGACATCGAACATTGTTGGAAATTCAAGCACATTATCAAAGATCTCATTGAGAATGGAAATCTTAGGGTGGATGGGTTGAACACCAATGTAGACCATAAGGCTTTCAAAGAGCCCTTGCCCAAATATGAGAAGGGGGAAACCTCTAAACCAAAGGATGGAAAGGCTATGATCAACTACACCTACACAACTGTAGAAAATGTTGTTGACATGCTTGAAGTTATGGAGGAAAGTATCAACATGACGAGGAACAAGGATCCCTATGGTTACGACTCCTATGAGAACTCTCTCCCTATATTTAATGAAGAACCTGTTGTGGTGCTAAGGGGTCCTCACTCTAGGATGTCATCCCAGGCTCTTAATGCTGTCACAAGAAGTCAAGGCCCTATCATCATTAGGGGGCCTAGTTTAGGTCATCCCAATAAACTAAAGCCAGTGGTATCCAAGAATGCCACCACAAAACTAGCTATCAACCCCAAGCTGAATTATAACCTTGTTGATCAGTTACAAAGAACACCAGCTTAGATTTGAATCTTGGAGCTTTTAGAGTTGTCTCCAAGACACAAACAGGTCCTTGAGTATTCTTTGCACATAGCCAATGTTCCTAACAATTTAGATGTTGACCAATTCCAATGCATAGTTAATCATATTACCAGTCCTTACTACCTTACATTCTTAGTAGATGATGACAAAGCCTTGAACCACCCACATAATCTTTCCCTTCACATCAAATTCATGATCCATAAAACCCATGTTAGGCGTGTGTTGATAGATGGGGGTGCTGGGCTCAATATCTATTCTTTGAGTCTGTTAAAAACTTTGGGTTATTCTGAGGAAGTGATCGATACCAGAAAGAAGATCACTATAAAAGCCTATGATGAGGCTGAAAGGAGTTCCAAGGGGTTGGTTGTTCTTCCTATCAGGATTGACCCCATTGAGAAAGACATTTTTTTCCAAATTGTTGATGCTGGTCCTCTAGCATACAATATCTTGCTTGGTAGGCCCTAGATCCATGAGATGCAAGTAGTTCCATCCACCTACCACCAGTGTGTTAAGTTCCCCTACAATAGAGTAGAAGTTTGTATACCTAGGGATAGAACCTTATTTGTCAACTCCATTTTGGTAGGGACCCATGTTCCCCTCAATAAAGAAGCAAAGGATTTCAATGCTACTCTAGCACAGTGCAAAGATAAGTTCAAATCAATAGACCTTGGTATGGGGGGTACCAACTTAACTCCTTTGCAAAGATGCCTCTTTCCCCTAGGCCTTATGGTAAGCTTTCTCAAGAGATGAGACCTTCTTCTTTGGCCATGACTTTGTTTGACACATTTGTTGAGTCTTCAGTGCCTATCCAGGATGAGAAAGAAGAAGTAGCTGTTAAAGATTGGATCTACAAAGAGGAGAAGTATATGCATAATGAGAACTTCTCTCCTTCTCCTAAGGCTTATGGGAGAGGATATATGTTGGTCAAACAAATGGGCTTTCTTGGACATGTCCCTCTCAATCACAGATTAGATGCTAGAGCCGAACCTCTCAATCATGCTCTTTTTGAATGTAGGTCTAAGAAGATGGTTGGCCTAGGTTTTTTGAATAATAACAAGAATATTGTTCCTATCCTTGATGAGCTAGATAGTGAGGATGAATCACAGTACATACCAAATTTGACAAATCAGCAAGACATGTGTGACAATTGGATTCCTTCTACTAGTCTCCTTTGGGGAGATTCAAATAATCCAACCACTCATGCGATAGTTGCAAGGATAGAACAAGATGGATCAGACATTGAACCAAGAGAAGGTGTTACCCTTCATGACATCAAAGCTTCCACATCAAGGCATCCCAAGCCTTTCTGGTGTAAACATCCTAGCCAGGATTCAGAAACAGACTCACATGAGTATGAGTGGGACTCTCTCTCTAATTGCTCCACAGTTGACATGGGATTTGATGTCATCCATTCCTATAGTTCTAAACCTAAGTTAGCTGATGAGTCACATGTAGGGCTAGAGGATTGGAACCCGCCTGTTGCATTAGTGGACAATTCTTCGCTTGTTAGGCCGAATCTTGATTTGGGTAACTTAGAAGAATACTTGACAGACTCTAACTCTATGGTCACCAGAGATGATACCATCCATATCCACAACATTGAACTAGCCATTGACTTACCCCTTGCTAATCCTCATCTCATTGATTGGTCCAAATGTTATCAAGAGCTTGAGCTCTTAACTTTCCAGAATGACTATGAGATAACTTGTTACCTAAATGCCATTGAACCTGTAGTCTCTTCCACGATCGAATCGACTACCAGAATGATTGAACTAGACATCAAGTACCTTAGTCAAAAAATAAAGAGAAAAGAAAATAAAAAAATAGGAGTTTTAATGGTGAAAACCACTGTGTGGCGGTGTCAGAACAGAAAAAAGTAAAAATAAATGATGTATGCAAAGGTGAAAACCTCTCAGAGGTGTCTATGGATGAGGTACTTGATTGTCTTCACAGTTATTTTTAGGACAAATCATTAGTGCTTGTCGAACCTACACAAGTAGTTAATTTGGGTATATAAGAGGTTCCACAAATTGTACATTTGGCTCAATCCTTATCATCTCAAGAGAAAGAAGCCTACACTGAGTTCCTACAAAGAAAGAAAGTCAACTTTTCTTGGACTTATTCAGACATGCTAGGGTTGGACACTAATCTCATTATGCATCACTTATCCATAGCTCCAAGTGTTAAACCAGTGAAACAAAAGTTGAGAAAATTGCATCCTCACATTGCTCTTTTAGTCAAAGCAGAACTGGAAAAACTCCTTAGTGCAGGATTTATAAGGGCTATTGATTATGAAGAATGGATATCCAACATTGTACCAGTTTCAAAACATGATAAATCCATTTGAATCTACATAGATTTTAGAGATGTCAATAGAGCATGCCCAAAGGATGATTTTCCACTCCCTAACATAGACATGATAGTGGACATGATGATGGGTTGTGAGATCTATTCCTTGATGGACAATTTTTCTAGATATAATCAGATTAAAATAGCCCCTGAGGACCAGGAAAAGATTGCATTTACTTGCACATGGGGTACTTATTGTTGGAATGTCATGCCTTTTGGATTGAAAAATGTAGGAGCTACATATCAAAGAGCTATGACAACAATTTTCCATGACATGATGCATAAGAATATGGAAGATTATGTGGATGACACCCTGGCTAATTCAAAGAAAAGAGACACACACTTAGGTGATTTAGAAGTCATTCTAGATTGTATGGAGCAATTTCAATTAAGATTAAATCCAAAAAAATGTGCATTTGGAGTCACCTCTAGAAAGCTTCTAGGATTTATCATTTCAACTAAAGGAATAGAGGTAGACCAAGAGAAAGTTCAAGCAATATTGGATATGCCACCTCCTAAAAACATTAGCCAAATGAGGGGTTTGCAAGGATGTCTTTAATCTATCAGGAGGTTCATTTCACAACTGGCAGATAGAGCTCAACCCTTCAATAAGAACTTGCATAAGGGGGTCAAATGTGTCTGGAATGAGGATTGTCAAAGGAGCATAGATCATATTAAGGAATACTTGGCAAATCCTCCAATTTTGATGCCTCCTATCCCAGGAAAACCTCTCATACTGTATGTTTCAGCAACAAAATCTTCTTGGGGGGCATTATTAGCTCAACTTGATGACACTGGGAAAGAACAAGCCATATATTACATTAGCTGTACCTTTGTTGCATATGAGGTCAATTACACTAGTATTGAGAAAGCTTGCCTTGCTGTGGTGTTTGCTTCCCAAACATTGTGACATTACATGCTTGCGCATACAATACACCTCATAGAAAAAATTGATCCTCTCAAGTATTTGCTCGATAAGGCTGCCCTCATAGGTAGACTTGCTAAATGGATGATGGTTCTTTCAGAATTTGACATAGAGTATGTTGAGCGCAAAGCTATAAAAGGCCAAGCCATTGCAAATCAATTGGCTAATTTCCCAATTCAAGATAGCATGCCCATTCAAGTTGAATTTCCAGATGAGTACTTAATGTACATGACTGAGAGAACATGTAAGATGTTCTTTGATGGCTCTTTTATGCAGAATGGTTCAAGAGCTGGAGTGTTGTTTATTTCTCCTCATGGGTACACAATTCCTAAGTCCTACAAACTATTGTTCCCATGCACAAACAACATTGCTGAATATGAAGCATTGACAAATGGACGTAAGATGGTTATTGAATGGAATATCACATAACTACACATCTATGGGGATTCACAATTGATAGTCAACCAAGTTAATGAACAATACCAAACCAAAGATGAAAAATTGGTCCATTATAAGAAAATGGTTGATTCATTGAGATGGTATTTCACATTTGTCACATTTCAGCAAGTCCCCAGAGTAGAAAATAAGGTAGTTGATGCTATGGCTACACTTGCTTCTCTTCTTCAGTTAGAGCAGCATGAGTCCAGATTTGAATTCCTGGTGGAAGAGCTACACTATCCTATCTATGACTCACAAGAAAGCCACGTAATCTGTACCCTTGTTAGTCATGAATCATCTTGATACGGTGCCATTTACTCATACCTTTGTGTTGACATCATCCCTGACACATTTAACCACTCTGAAAGAAGAAACCTTACCTAAAACTCTTCTCGCCATTCTCTCATCTTTGGTGATTTGTATAGGAGGGGTTTAGATGGGACACTTCTTAGGTGCTTAGAAAAGGAGGAATCTGATCAAGTGCTAGTTGATATTCACAAGGGCATCTATGGGGGACATTCTAATGGTCTTTCCATGGCTGGAAGGTTGCTTAGGGTGGGGTACTATTGGCCTACCATGCAGATGGATGTAGTAGCTTTTGTGAAATCATGCAAAAAATGTCAAAAATATGGTCACTTGATACATGCTCTAGGCAGGGAGCTCATTCCTTCCATATCTCATTGGCCATTTCAATGCTGGGCCTTTGATCTTGTTGGGAAGATTCATCCTAACTCATCAAGTGGACATAAATTTATCATCATTGCTACTGACTACTTTACCAAATGGGTAGAAGCCATTCCACTTTCTATTGCCTCGGGCAAGATAGTTTCTCTATTTATCTTGAACCATATCATTTGTCGATATGGAGTGCCATTTGAGATAATCACTAACAATGGAGGTTAGTTTAAAAACAAGGACCTTACACAAATCTACAAGAAATTCAAGATAAAACAACATTGGTCCTCCATTTACTTCCCGCAAGGAAATGGACAAGCAAAGGCTTCAAATAAAACCATTCTCAAAATTCTCCATCGAACAGTTCATAAGAATGGTAGAGATTGGCATTTATAGATAAATCCAGCCTTATGGGCTTATAGAATGAGTATTCATACTCCTACAGGGGCTGCTCCTTTTTCCCTTACTTATGGTGCTGAAGCAGTGTTACCTTTAGAGGTTGAGATTCCTTCACTTAGAGTCTCTCTCAAAGGTCTAGTTGCCGATGAAGACTACCGCGCCATGAGACTGCAAGAGTTAGTACTTCTAGATGAGAAGCGTAAAGCATCATTTGACCATATGAGGGTCTATCAAAAGTGGATGTCCAAAGCCTTCAACAAAAAGGTTCACCCTAGAGCATTCCAAGTGGGAGATCTTGTCTTACGAGAAAATCCTAATAACCAACAACATAGAGAACAAAAGGGAAAATTTGAACCTAATTGGCTTGGACCCTACATCATCACAACAACTTTTGGGACATGTGCTTATTTACTATTGACTGAAGAGGGGGAGTAGCTCCTTGAGCCTATCAATATCTTGCACCTGAAGAAGTTCTATCCATGATGCTTGTTCTGTCTGGGGGCATCCTTTGTACATATTTATTGATCTTGAAAAAAATACCAAAAAAATTCATACATGATGCTAAAAAAAAATTCTAAAAATTAGAAAATGTCCTGAAAAAAGAGCGTCCTAGTGAAAACCTAGCAATAGGCGCTTTGATGTCTCACCAAAAAAATAAATAAAAATAAAAATAAAAAAGTGCCTTGGTGAAAACTTGGAAACAGGCACCTTGTTAGCAAAAATACAAAAAAATATATATAAAAAGTCCTAAAAAAAAAGAAAAAAAAAAAAGAAAAAAAGAAAAAAAAGAAAATTTGCAATAAAATCCAAGTGGTGAAAACTTGGAAGTAGGTGCTACTTGAGGCCTTTGCACCCCTGTTTCTTAGCATGCATACTCGACACTTAGCCTTTCTCCATCATGCCTTGTCCTTGTTGCCTTGGTTTGGAATTGGTCTTTGTCTTTGTTTAGGGGTCATAACTGTGTTAGCTTTGGTCTCTTAGATGTGTCAGTCTTTAGGACACCTCACAAACAATGTTTTTCAACACCACCCGAATTGTGTTTTTCAACACAACCCTTGACATCGAGTGTTTTTCAACACTTATTAGTTTGGTCTTATCCAGTTTTGTCAAGTGATTTTACCTGCTTGCAAGCATTCAACCTTTATCCTCAGAACTCAGTATCAGTGAACACAATTAAATTTTTAAACACAACACTTAATGCCTGAGCTATGACATGATCTTTTCTTTGTGTACTGACTGTTATTGATTTTTGTTGAGTGTCCTTGTCTAATAAGTCTCTCCATGACGCATAGCTAGAGGACTTGGGGCATGGGGCATGTTTTGGTTTTCTTTTTGCTTGTGGGAGTAGTCTTGAAGTTCTTGAGTGTCTCTTGTTGTTCCCTTGACACACTTAAGAGATTTGAGGCATCATCCTTGATTATTTTTGCACAACCATTCTTATGGTTATCCTGGCATCTATGTCTTGATGCAAGAGTGGTTTTTGCTACATTAAATTGGGTAAGCTAACATTGAAGTCATCTTGACCTTTATGTCTTTGATGTTCATGTTAGAATCTTTCCACATTCCAATCTGATATAAACCATATTCATATCTTCATAGTTGCGTTTGTGACTAGTGCTGATTGTGTGATTTTTTGATGTCCGTTATAATGGCCCAATGATGAAAATAAGTTCTTTACATTTTCTAATGAATGATGAACACAAAATCCTATGTTATAGTTTCCCTATTGCAAGTACACCTTTTCATTTTCATGTAGCTTGCATTGTTAGACTTCATGATTAATTTGCATTTTTAGGCTGCATTATGAGTTTGAGAGGGTTTTCCTTCATCTTTCTTGTAAAATTTTAATCAACTATGATCACATTTTGATCCTCATTTTCTTATCTTCTCTCATGATCTCAATCAAAATTTTCTATCTTAAACAGTTGATTGATTTTGGGGCATCCTCTTTAGTGGGGCAAATTCTCTTTCTTCCGTCCATTTCTTTCCATCTCTTCCAAAATTCTATCTTCCATTCACTTTGAAGCCACTTCTTTTCTTCTGATTCAACCTTGGGGCATAATCTTTCTTACTGATCTACCTTGGTTTTGTGATCCTCATATCTTTCATCTTACATCAAGAACCTTATCTTTAGTTCGATTTGATCAAATTTATCAATTTACTATTTCTCCTCTTTCTCATTTAGATTTCAATCACGAGGGGGGTAGTACCTATCAAACTTCAATCCTTGATTCAAATTTATCAAACCTATCAATCAAACCTTGCTTGAGACTTGACAATTACCTGTTTACAAGGGTGTTGGCCTTGTCTTTTTCAATTAGCTTATCTTTGTCCTGATGTGTTCCCATCCATCGAACACATGTCTGGGTTGTTTTGTGATCCCAAATCGATCTCACACTTCAATTCCATTCTTTGACTGCATGTGATCCCAAATCGACCTCACATTAGTCAAAGAGGGGCAAATGTATACACCCTAAAATGGTTGTCTAGACTTTGGGCCCCATTTATTAAATTATCAAATTCTTGAATCAATACTTTGCAAAATTCAAATCAATTCCTTTGATCAATCCTAATTAGTTCAATCATTTCAATATTTCCTAAGGTTTGAAATATTCTCTCTTAAATAAATAAAATAGCCTTATTTAATTGAAAGAAATATCTTTTAAATAAAATAATTTTATTTAATTAAAATCCCTTTTAATTAAATGATTTTATCTTGTTTAAATAATATCTCCCTTTAAAATATATAATGTTATCTTATTTAATTAAAAGAGAACCATTCTTTTAAATAAATAAATAAAAAATCCTCTTAAAGCTATTTTGTGATGAAAAAGGGAAACAAATAATTAAAAATAAAGAAAATTCCTTTTCTCTCCACACTTTCTAAAAAAATGAGCTTTGTTTCCTCTTTTTTGATTTATCCCACATTGCTCTTGGAGATGCATTCTCTTCCATATTTTCTTATATAAGTGTATGCAAATTAGATGTCTAACAACTAGAAATGATAAATTAACTATTAAAGCCAATGAATCTATCTAATGCAAACACAATGAAGAATGCAAAGTAACTATGAAATGATGAAACTAATTTAATTACCTTCACCTACCATGCAGCTTGTCTCCATTGTCCTCCTAGCTTTGATTTCTTGAAGATGTTGAGCTCTCAGATTTCCAAATGAAGCTTTCTCCCAAGATGCTACCAAAGTGTGGAGATTGAATGAAATGAGTGCACAATATGTTATGCAAATTAATGGATGGAATGCAAATGAAATGGTCATAATATGGATGCTTGATTGCTCTTAGAATGCTTGGATGCTTGATTGCTTGAATGCTTGAATGCCTATTATCAAAAATACCTATTAGCTCTCAAATGGGAAATGTGGCTCCTTTTATAGAGTTTTGGAGGATCTAGGCCTAGGTGGCGCAATCCTACGATTGAGAATGAAAGGTGGAAGATCCTAGGGCTAGGATTGACTTGGTTGAAGGAGTTGAGAGAAAGGGGGATGTAGTTGGAATGTGAGAGGAAGAATAGGGATGATGTTCCTCTCACATTGACATGGAGGAGAAGAAGGTGGAAGGGAAAGACACATGTTAAGTGTCTCACAAAGACCAAAGAGAGAAAGAGGGAGATACCTTTTCCTCATGAGGACTCTTTGCACAAGTGTCCTATGAGTCACCTTTGACCCTTAGAGGTGGCTTGAGAAGCCCCTTAGGAATAGGGAATGTCTCTTGACTTGGTTGTTGAGAGGACACGTGGTCATGAGACTAAGTCCTATGAGGCCACATAGCCCTTAAGAATAAGACATGTGTGGGTGAGGATAATTGTAAATAAATAATTAATAATAATTATTTATCTTAGCCAAAGTGATGTGTTAGGTGACTAGGTAGGTGAGGTGGACTAGGAAACTTAGTCATATTTAGGTGATTATGTATTTAATTAAACCACTTTAATAAGACTAATTAGAAGACTTAGGATAGAAGAATAGACTATAGTGAATTCACTAAATAAATTGAATAATTTATTTAATAAATAGAGGAATAATTATTAATTAAATAATAAATATTTAATTAATTTATCAAGTCAATAGTAATTAAATAATAAATATTTAATTAATTAATGAAGCCATTTTTAGGTGTATACAATAAGGAGCCCTCTCCTTCTCATTTTGGATCCAAAATTTTCAAGCTATTGTTATGCTGCAGGTTTTCTTGGCGATATTTGGAGTTTTGAAGATTATTACATTCTAGCTTTCATATTTACATTAGCTTAATCTTCATAGCATCTTAACTTAGTTTCCTTCATTGTTTTAGTTTAATCTTCACATAGTTAATTAGTAAAGGAGAGTAAAACTTGCATTTCAATAGCATAGTTTATTCCTTTGCATTGTTATCATCTAGATTAGTTTCATTTAACATACAATAACTTGATGATCAATGGAGATTAGCACTCTTGCTTCTCATCCTTGAATCTCACATTTCTTGGTGTACTTGCATGGGTTTAACAAGGTCGATTTGAGGGCCTCATATACAACCCCTGCACTCCATGAATAGAGAGTTGGGAATTGCTATTTGAGACCTCATTGTTGAGTGTTCTTGGATGTAATGATTCACATAAGTGTGACTACTTTCTAGCACATAATATAATTGGAGAAAAAAGAGAAGGAATGATGACTCAAAGTAAGTTAAGGAACAACACATATTCAGTTTATGAATTTGAGCCTAAAACAATTAGAGATGCATTGGAAAATGATGAATGGATCAAGGCAATGAATGAAGAAATTGAGAAAATACATAAAAATAAAACATGAACATTTTTACTGAGACCTAAAGACAAAAATGTGATTGGAACTAAATGGATATTCAGAAACAAATTGAATGAGAATGGATATGTAACAAGGAAAAAAGAAAGATTTTTTTGAAAATGTTATGCATAAGAAGAAGGAATTGACTATGGAGAAAATTTTTCACTTGTTGCTAGACTTGAAGGAGTAAGAATATTGCTTGCATATGCTACTTAAAAAGGATTTAAGGTATATCAGATGGATGTGAAATCTTCATTTTTGAATGAGATACTTGAAGAGGAGTTCTACATTGAACAACCTGAAGGTTTTGTTGATCCTAATTAGAGGAACATGGTATTTAATTTGCACAAGGCATTATATGGACTGAAGCAAGCACTGAGAGCATGTTATGAAAGACTACATTCTTATCTCATAAGAATTGGATTTTTTAGAACAAGTGACAACAACAATTTGTATTTGAAATGTGAAACTGATCACAAGATTCTTATTGTTGAAATATTTATTAATGATATCATATGTGGAAGTCATGATAACTTATGCAAATCTTTTGCTGATGAAATGAGGAAAGATTTTGAAATGTCGATGTTTGGTGAGATCAATTTTTTTCTTGGATTGCAAATACTACAACAGAAGGAAGGAATATACATCAAACAATCTAAATACATCAAAGAAGTGTTGAATACATTCGGTATGGAAGATTCAAAACTATTTGGTACACCTATGGTCACTAGATGCAAGATGACAAGACAACCAAGGTAAATCAAACCTTGTATAGATCTATGATTGGAAAGTTGATGTATGTTGTGCATAGTAGACTAGATATTGCACATGTGGTTGGAATTGTAGCTAGATTTTCTGCTTATCCTAAAGAATCACACATGAATACTGTGAAAATAATTTTGAGATACTTGAAGAACACTGAAAATTATGGATTGTGGTATAAGAAAGAAGACAATTTTGAACTAAAAGTTTACATTGATGCTGATTGGGCTGGAAACATTAATGATAGAAAAAACACTATTGGTGGAGCATTCTTTTTATGAGAAAGATTAGTAACATGGATAAGTAAGAAATAAGGATGTGTTTCTCAGCCCACTGTAGAAGTAGAATATGTTGCTGTTTCTACTACAAATTATTCAAATATAGCATGAATAAAGAAATTATTGGAAGATATGAATGAGTTGATCATTGATCCAGTGATAATCTATTGTGCTAACACAAGTTCTATTAATATTTCAAAGAATCCAATGATGCATGCAAATAAAAAGAATACATCTATTAAGTATCACTATTTGAGTGAGAAAGTTTAAATAAAAATAAGTCAGATTGGAATATGTGAAATCAAAAGAGAAACTTGATGATATATTCACTAAACCCTTACTGAATGACATAGTTGAATAATTGAGAAGTAGACTAGGGATCCATCCCCTGTCTAACAGTCAGTGAGGTGATATGAGGTTGCATAAACCTATCCTTTATCAGATGATCTAATAATGTTGATGCATGATGTTCACACTTTGGGATTCCTAAGGTTGTGAAAGCTGGGAGACAAGCTAAAACTACATATCTATACAAGCAAGGTACTAGAATCTGAACTAAACAATAGAGATATTGATTTTGCTACTATAGAGCTGATTATTTTCTTTTTGGCATTGCTGTCAAAGGGAGAGAAATTACATGAAATATTTAGGAAAGACCTATAGAGAGAGAGATTACATGCAGGGAGAAATATGATCAGGAAACATTTAAATATCAGTTAGAAATGAAGTTAACTGAAAGGGAGAGACATTGATGCTGTGTAGTGATTAAACATATTAAATACATAAGCTAGGGAGAGGTTACTGAGTCACAACACACACACACACACACACACACACACACACACACACATAAAGTTGTAGACAAATGTTTGTTATTCTATGACATATTTCATATTATTTTTTCATCAATGCCAAAGAGAGAGATTGTTATACTAAAATGGATTGAGTATTTTAAAGGGAGAGATTGACAACTGATTGAATACTTCAAAGGGAGATATTGTTATACTACAAAGGTATATGTGACACATTAAATCCATTATTATAGTCATTGATGTCAACTAGTTTTGATTGTACTTATCATGATAGTTACAAGTATTTGAAGAAGAAATAATGGTGAAGGAATGAGATATTAACATGAAGATGGGATGTATAAGAAAGATATGGATATGGTATTCATTGGGTAACTTATTGATGAGTCTATGACATTATGTTAGTGATTTGATTGTATTACATAATTTTGTTATGAATTGAAGATCAAGAATGAACAAGTTTATGTGGTCGGTAAATGAAGAACTTAGTATACACTGAGTTGAAATGGTGTACATCGAGAAAGTTTAGTGTATATCGAGTACAATATTAATTGAGTTAGAAGTCACTGACACATCACGATATTGATTGAGTGAAAGAAATAATATGAAACATATGAATGCCGACTAAAGATGATTAGTTGGATGAATATGGATGATTCCAAGGTTAAAGATAAAGTTTTTTATGAAGATCAAATGGCTGAAAAAATTCAAGGATGATCAGATGATGATGAATGAAATGTGTTTGAGATACAAGTTTCGAGGAAGGTTGAAGTGACAAAATCAATGGTGTAGATTAAGAGGCAAAATCTATGGATGAGAAGAAAATAGTTTATCATGTTTATAAAAGGAGACAAGAGATTCATTATGAAGATGATGTGTGTGAGAATATTGCATTCATGTGAAGCTAATCAAACAGGTTGAAGAAAGAACTGAGCAAATATGCAAACTACACTGAGCATCAGAGAAAGGAATTAACTGAGAAGAAAAGGGTTCGAGGATACAAGAAATTGAAGTGATTATATTGGTTAGAGGTATTTTGAGCCTAGCATAGATCTAAAAATCTGCAAAGGAAGTTGTATTTGAATTAGATAATTTACGGTTGCATTTTAACCATTGCTACAGATAAATCTCTTGACCAAGTGGGACTTAACAATATTTAGTTATTATTATGAAATTAAATGAATACTGATTATTTTCATGTTGACCCCATAGTGAATGTTTGGTCACAGAGAAATGTTAGTGATAAATCCTCTAACAAGGTCACACCTTACAATGTGTTTTGTAACCTGTAATAGGGTTGGCTCTTAACTGAGCTCACTTCAGAAGAGTGAAATTATTTCGGGTACCAGTCCCAGGTGATTTTTCCCCTAACAGGGTTTCCATGTTATAAATCAAGTTTTATATGTGTATGGATGTGATGATTTTTTATTTTACTTACACATTACAATTACTAGATTGATTGGTATATACACTAGTTAACTTACTGGTATTTAGTTAATGAACAAAAAGGCACATACAAAGTTTTGCCGAGTTGTTTAATTGAATTGAAGGATTTTTTTTATACATCTAGGAGTATTTGGGACTATAGGATAACTAGAATTAACTGATTCACCCCCCTCTTAGTTATCTAACATAGGTCATCCAAAATTTCTCTAACTTTCTCAAGATCCATCTTCAAACCTTCAACTGAAATCACAAAACCCAAGTACACTATCTCTTCCTTCATGACAGCACATTTCTTCAAGTTAATCAAAAAGTTTTCCTCTTTCAATATCTACAATACTTATATCAGATGTAAAAAATGATCTCCCTTACTCTTACTAAATATTAGAATGTCATCTAAGTAAACAATCACAAACCTACCCAAGAATTTATTCAAGACCTCATTCATCAACCTCATAAAAGTACTAGGTGCATTAGTCAAACCAAAATGCATAACCAACCACTCATAAAAACATTATCTTGTCTTGAAAGTAGTCTTCCATTCATCTCCTTCTCTGATTCTGATTTGATGACAACCACTCTTTAAATCAATATTGGCAAATTATTTTTCTCCACTCAAACTATCCATGATATCATCCATCCTAGGTAATGGAAACCAATATTTCACTGTGATCCTATTTATAGCTCTTGAATCTATACACATCCTCCATTATCCACTCTTATTAGGTGCCAACACAACTGGTACTGCACATGGGCTCAAACTTTCTTTGATCAAACCCTTCTACAAAAATTCCTTGAACTTGTCTATTCAATTATTCATTCTCTTGAGGTGTCAACTAGTGAGGTGACTTATTAGGTAAAATATCTCCCAGTATCAGATCCATGCAATGACTAATGCTTCTAACAAGAGGTAACCCATCAAATACATTATCTAAAATGATATCTTGAAATTCTGTCAACAATTCTTTAACTTCCAATGTTGAATGATCCTATATCTTTACAATCGACCTATTAGGAATTAAAGCATAACACACATCATTGTTCTTCAACCCCTTTATGAAATTTTTCCTTCAACCAAGAAGAATCTAATAGTAGTGAAATTATCACTCTTATATTCTTCTACTATAGGTAAAAAACCATGTTTCTCCCCATTAGCCACGATAGTCTACCTATTAAATCTACCATCATGTATAACTTGTCTATCATACTACCATTATCTACCCAACAAGATGTGACAACAATCCATTGGCATAATATCACAAAGAACTTCATCATGATAGTTTCCAATCTTAAATTTCACAAGACATTGTTCACTTACCAAAATTCCATGCTCATCCTTAATCCAAGTAATCTGATATAGCTTAGGATGCTTCATCCTTAGTAACTACAAATTTGTAACTGGCTCTTCTAATGCCAAATTATCTAAACTTCCATTATCAATGATCACCTCACAACACTTTCCAAAAATTTTACATCTAGTTTTGAATAAGAATCTCCTCAGAGGGTCCTCTTTAATTCCTTCATTCCACAAAGCTCTGCTAATCATCAAGTTTTCACCACCTTCTAGTTTCTTCATTGAATTAGGTGAATCTTCCTACAAAAGTGCATTCCTATTAATACTATCAACCTTCTTACATTCAAATTCCCCATGTCCTTCTTCAAAACACTTGAAACAAGTTCCCTTAAACTAGGTTCTATCTTCTATTTTAGGATCATTACCTCTAGGGTAACTACCTCTTGCATAACCTCCTATTGCTCAGTATGAAATTTCTCATTTCCATTCTGATTTAATTTTATCCTAATTAGATCTACCACTTTCTCCATAAGATCTACCTCTTCCTCTAGAAAATAACACCTCTTCCTCTCTTCCTCTTTTTATTCCTTTTTTTTTGGCTTCTCTTCTTCCTTTAATGAAAATTTATAGGCTTCCTTAATGCTATTCATCTTGATCAAATTGATTTCATCTTGTATAGAAGTTCTCAATCCATTTCAAGTACATTGCAACTCTTTCAAATTCACCATCCATATGTCCAGATCTGATATCCAATCTATAGAACTCTTCAGTAAGTTCCTTTACAGTAGTGTCCCTTTGATTCAAATTTTGCATTCATCTCAACAAACTAACTTGATAGTCACTCGATAGGGATTTACCCTTCAATTTGTTTACCATCTTATCCTATACCTTGATCTTTTCCTTTCCTCTTATCTGTCGATCAAGCTACATATGCTCCCACCATAAAGATTCACATCCTTTCAATTTTGTACTAGAAAAAGTCACCTTCTTATCCACTGGTGTACCTTCATATTCAAAATATTTCTCCATTTTAGATATCTAGTCCAACGATTCATCTGAATCCAACTTGCCATTATATTTAGGAGGATTAAAATGTGGTTTTTCATTCACACTTGTTAAATCTCTTAGGAATATTTCTTTACCTTGTTCAAGAACATAGGCTTGTTCTTCTCCTTCTACTTATTTGGCTTCATCTTCACAAACATCTTCAATATGTCTTCCTCTTCTTTGGGCTGTCTCAATAGCTTCAATCCTAGCAAAAATTTGTCTCAGCACATCCAATACAGTAGGATAAACATCTCTCCTTCCATGAACACTTTTCACAACCCTCTGTAATTTTTGGCTAGGCCGCAATCTTCCATCCTAGAACCAACTCAAATAGGGCTTATTACAAACAAAATCTTCTCTAATAGGTCACCTGAAGTAGTGCCAAAGAGGGAGAATCCCCAAAGGAGATGCCCAACCCAGCAGCTAACAGTAACACAAGAAAGTAACAACTCAAAATCTAGAGAGAAAATGATCGATCTAATATATTCATTCAAAGATCAAACAACATAAATGTTGGGCTATCAAGTTTTCCCGATTACAACCATATACAAGAAAATGAATTTCAGATCCTAATTCTAATATTCCAAAGTCTTAGATCTAGGTTTCTCTAATCAATAAGACCTCTCCTTTTCAAGATACATCGAGTTATTACATATAGGAAACACATGTAAATGTCATCCAAGGGAAAATTAGATTCCCCAAGAAGGAAAAGTGTACAAAAAATAGACTCAATCCAAAAATGAATCAAAGATCCATGAAAAGGAACAACATGATGCATAATCATAGGAAATGATCCACAAGAGATCCATGAACCACACACTATGATCACAATTCTTAGAATCCAAAGATCAATGATCACACATCGAATCTCTAAATAGGTCTAAGTAAGAAACAAACACATTACCCATGTATAGAAAATGGATCAAATCTCAAAAACCATGAATAACATGAGGTGTGATCATAGGAAGATGGTCCTAGATAGGTCTACATAAGACTATGATCACACATGCTATCTCAAACAAATGATGATCAACCAACATAATCTCTCC
Organism: Chamaecyparis obtusa; assembly: GCA_027943335.1. Taxonomy (NCBI): domain Eukaryota; kingdom Viridiplantae; phylum Streptophyta; class Pinopsida; order Cupressales; family Cupressaceae; genus Chamaecyparis; species Chamaecyparis obtusa. The sequence continues at coordinate 405,159 of BSBK01001079.1, forward strand.
AACCAATAAAGAAGGACAAAAGAAACAAAGAACTTTTTTTTGGTTGATGCAATATTTATATGAACCCATGATTCTCCTGCATGAACAACGAGAGGGGGGTGAATTAGCTGTAAATTAAATTTTTTATCAATTTCACAGAACTGGATCTAGCTGATTAAATCTTTAACCACTTAACCAAATTAGATATAAGCATGAATAAGAACATACAAAAACCATACACAATAAACTCCAAATTTTTATGTGGAAAACTGAAAATAGGAAAAAACACAAATAAGCTAATTCTCATGAATAAAAACATCACTTAAGGTGGTTTTTTACAAATGGTGGCTCACTGCCAAAATGCTCACTGCAAGTGAGCTCACTACCTAGCAGAGCTCACTACCATGAAGAAGAATAATGAAAAAGGAAATCCACCACTAAGGTACAACAACCATAAGAAACCCTTGGCTCACTACCTCTGGTGACTAAGGATAATAGAAAACATGCTATTCTCACAACCCAACTTCATACTTTCATATAACCTTGTACAATATCTAAAAAATCTTATTTTTATTCAAATTTCTTGACACTTATTCCATCACAATCATTTTGTTATTTATATTTATCTTTAAAATATGAAATCACCAAGTCAACCATCAAAACATAATTTGAAATAGGCATACACTAAACATTCCCACAGTGGGGATGAATGAAAAGTGGACCACACCATATGCACTACCTCGATCAAACAACATGTTATCCAAATGCCATAATTACCATAGCCAAAGAATAAATAACACCATTAGTAACCATGCTTCTAGTTTGCATCAACATGACCCAAAAATAAATTTGAAAAGATAAAGAAATGAGTGATATGAAACCAAAATATCAATATCATATCCAGAACAATGAAGAATTTCAAATCACTATTAGATACAAACATCATTGAGTATATCACTGGAAACATATTTCTTGGAGCACTAAGAATCTAGAGCACAAACCTCTATCATTATCATATTATGTTCATGTCTATCTCTCAACTGAACAAAGATAAATTCTCAACATGGAAAAGTAGAATGAGGTTGCATTTATCTAGAGTTGGAGAATCTACAGTATTTCACCTAGACAATGCTTACATCCAACCGACTAGACCTTTGAATATTGATCAGCTGAGAGATAGAAATGAACATAACATGAAAATGATAGAGATTGTTGCTGCCTTATTTGATACAAAATTTGAAGATATCAAAGCAAGTACTTCAACAAAAGAAATGTGGGATAAACTTACACTAGCTCACAGAGGAGATGTTAATGTGATGAGAGAAAGAGCTGAAAGCCTTAGAGGAAAGTTTGATGATATGAAGATGAAAGAAGGAGGAAACATTTCATAGTATAGTAACCAAATCAAGGAGGTTGTCAATGCTATCTGAGGAGTAGGAGGTGTTATTGATGAAGACACTGTTGTGAGTAAAATTCTAAGAACCTTGCTGCCAATCTATGCTATTAGAATCTCTAAAATTCATGAAATGGGATCTGCACTAGGTAACACTCTTACATTTGATAGCCTAATTAGTAGATTGACTACTTTTGAGATGTATACATATGATAACAGTATTGTAACAAGTGTTGAGTTTGCATTTATGTCATCTTTGAAAATTGAAAAATCAAGCAATAAACATATGATAAGAAATAAGAGTGACAGTGACAGTGATGAAGATGAGCTTGAAGCACTAATGGCTAAAAATTTGTAGAAAGGTAAATGAAGGTATAAAGGAAAATTACCTTTGGCATGTTTTAACTGTAAAGAAATTGGTCATATTGTAGCTAGATGTCCTAACAGAAAAGATGATGACAAAGACAATGACCGATCTGGTGAAAGAAAGTATGACATAAGAGATAACGGAGATCATAGAGGCAATTGACACTATGATAGGAGAAACAACTGAGACTACAAAGAAAAAGGTAAGAAGGCATGTTACCTTGTTGGAGATGATGATGATGACATTGACACCGACACTGATGAAGACATTAAGGTGGTATTCGTAGCTTTGAAAGAAGATTCAAAAGAAGAAAGGTATGTAGAAATATCACTTATTTATAAAGTTAGCAAGAATGATACATGGATTATTGATAGTGGATGTACACATCATATGACTGGCGATGAGGAAAAATTTGAATACCTTGAACACTATAATGGAGGATCTATTCAAATGGGTAATGATACACCTTATCAAGTAAAAGGAAAAGGATCTATCATGTTGAACAATAAGATCAAATGTGAAAATGTATATTGGGTGAAGGGACTTAACTATAACTTATTAAGTGTAGCACAGTTGAATAACTTAGGTCACTGAGTTGCATTTGAAAGTAGGAAGGTGAAGATCTATGATGAAACAGGAAAGTTGGTCGGTAATGGTGAACAATCTAAAGGTAATCTATTCTATCTTGACAATGCTGAAACTTATTGTTTAATGGATAGAAATGAAGATGTGTGGTTGTGGAATAAAATTTTGTGTCATGTGAATTTTGACAACATGGTTAAGATCAGTAAGAAAAGAAAAGTTAGAGGTTTACCGAGTTTATCCAAACTTGACCATGTCATGTGTAAACAATGTCAAATGGGAAAAATGTCAAAATTTAGTTTCAAGAGCAAGACCCACTCATCTAAAGCTATTGTGGAGTTGGTTCATACTGAATTATGTGGTCCTATGAGAACTCAGAGTTATTATGGTGACAGATACTTTATTTTGTTTGTTGATGGCTACTCTAGGATGATGACAGTCATGTTTTTGAAAGAGAAATCTGAAGCTTTCAAAACGTTTAAATTGTATATAGCTAAAGTGGAAAAGGAAAGTGGAAAAGAGTTAACATGTTTAAGATTTGATCAAGGAGGTGAGTTTATTTCTAATGTTTTCACTAACTTTTGTAATGAGAAAGGAATTAAAAGATAGGTTTCTGCACTGAGAACACCACATCAGAATGAAATTGCTAAAAGGAGGAATAGATCCATAGTTGATTGTACTAGAACACTGATGATTGAGAAATATGTTACACAAATGTATGGAGAGAAGCTGTTAGCACTGCTGTATACACATTGAACTAAGTACAACTAAATAAAGATTCGAACAAGACACCTTATGAGTTATGGTTTGGGTACACACCTAATGTAAGTTATTTCATAATTTTTGGAAGTAGATTTTACATTCTGAAAGATGATAGAAATAAAAAAATTGATTCTAAACATGATGAAGGAATATTCTTAGGATATTCTACTAAGAGAAAAGTTTAAAAATGTTTGAATAAGGTTTCTAAAAAAATGATTGAAAGTGCTAATGTGAGAGTTGATGAGTTTGCTGAGAAAAATGATGAAGAAAGTAGGGAAGAACCAAAAGACTATGGTAGATATACATTCATTTATATACCTGACCCTCTACCTAAGAAATGGGTAAAAGATTCTAAGCAACATAAGAAAGACACCGAGCATCAGCCTATAGACACTGATAATCAAAAAATTTCTACTGAGGAATAAATTGATCCTACACCAATTGATGAACAAAGAAGAGAACAAGTGTTAGCTAAATTGTGAGAAGACACCATCCACAAAATCAGATTATTGGAGATAAGTAAGCTGGCATGATGACACAAAGTAAGTTGAGATGGAGCACATGTTTAGTTTGTGAATTTGAACCTACAAATATTAGAGATGCACTTGAGAATGAGGAATGGATTAAAGAAATAAATGAAGAAATTGAGAAGATAGAGAAAAAAAACATGGACATTGGTATCGAGACCAAGTGATAAAAATGTTATTGGAACCAAATGGATATTCAAAAACAATTTGAATGAGAATGGTGAAGTCACTACGATTTGTTTTTAAAGGATATGCACAAGAAGAAGGTATTGATTATGGTGAAACTTTTGCACCAGTTGCTAGACTTGAAGGAGTTAGAATAATACTTGCATATGCTACACACAAAGGATTTAAAGTATATCAAATGGATGTTAAATCTGCATTTCTGAATGGGATACTTGAGGAAGAGGTTTACATTGAACAACCTAAAGGTTTTGTTGATCCAAATAAGAATAACATGGTATGTAAATTGCACAAAGCACTATATGGACTAAAGAAAGCACTGAGAGCATGGTATGAAAGATTACATGCATATCTTATTAGTATTGGTTTTGTAAGAACAAGTGATAATAGAAATTTGTATTTGAAAGGAGAAACATATGACAAGATTCTTATTGCTAAAATTTTTGTTGACGATATCATATTTTGAGGAAGTGATAATCTTTGCAAAGCATTTGGTGATGAAATGAGAAAGGAATTTGAAATGTCAATGTCTGGAGAGATTAAATTCTTTCTAGGTTTGCAAATTCTACAACAAAATGAAGGGATATTCATAACACAATCAAAGTACATCAAATAAGTGTTGAAGACTTTTGGAATGGAATATTCAAAACCATTAGGTACACCAATGGTCACAGGATGTAAATTGACAAAGGATGATCAGTCAATCGAGGTAAATCATACATTATATAGATCAATGATTGGTAAACTGATGTATGTTGTGCATAGTAGTGTGTGTGTGAAAATTGTACCTAGTTGTGGACACAACACTTCAGTAAAACATTAGAGGTTAGCAAATCAAAGAAATCTATAAATAAATGAAATTAAGCTAACCAGACAATTTACTACCTTCTAGTAGGTGTGAGTATGGTATTCTCAGATTAGACCGAGATTAGTGACAATGCAACACCTAAACGAAGGATTTAAATGATTGAAAGCGATGAAGATGAAATGCAGATTAATCTATTTTTTTTTTTTGGATTTTGAATGCAATAAGATGAAAAACTTGATATGAAACTAATCTAGAATGATTTGGAATGATATGAAAATTAATCTAACAATGATATGCTATGAATGAATGCTATGAAACCTCAAAAAAAATAACAAAAATCTCACAATCACCTTGTGTGCAAGAGCTTGATTCTTCAGATTCAAATTCACTAGAGTAATTGTGCAAATTCGAGAGATTGTTTTGTGAAGAGCTGAGCCTTGATTTTATAGAAATCCATGGCTTGAGGATGCATTGAGAAAAGCCATAAATCACTCTTGATAAACTCAGGTTGATTTTTCAGTTAACAAGAAATCAAGAATAATTAACTCATAAAATCATGCAAAAGCAGTTTTTATCTCAAAATAGAGTTTAGTTCACTTTTCAACTCATCATTAGATGTTGAGTTTGGAAAGTTAACAAATTGAAATAGAAGATTGATTTAAAGTTGACTGCTTTTCAGATTGTGCATGATTTAATAAGAATTAATTTAAAAATGAAGTGATTTATCCTCAACTTAACTCATTTTTAATTTAAACAATTGATTTATGGGTTAATCAATCATTAAATCAAACTTTTATTCAAAACTATATTATTAAATATTGACAACTGGATTTAATTAATTAAATAAGAATTTAATCAATTATTCATGAGATTTTTTATTTATTGTCAAAATTAAATAATATAATTTAGGAATAAATATAATTAAATCTAATTAAATATTTAAGTGGCAGAATTAAACTTAATTAATTAAATATTCAAAATATTCAATTAATCAAATTTTAGGATAAATATGATTTATCACCAAAAAATATTCAATTAGGATAATTATGATAATTGGAATATTCCCTGATGCAGAATTAAGATAATCAATTTTTGATAAACTGATGTGCAAATGTGCCTTAGGTTAGGTCTTTGATGTCGATTTCATTTGATTTGATGATGTAAGAGGTTAATGAACCTATAGCCCATTTTTGGGGTATTACAAGTAGACCTGATATTGCACATGTTGTTGGGATTGTAGCAATATTTTCTGCTAATCCTAAGGAATCACATATGATTGTTGTTAAAAGGATTATGAGATACTTGAAGAACACAAAGAATTATGGTTTATGGTATAAGAAACAAGGAAATTTTGAACTACAAGTTTACACCAATGCAAATTGAGCTGGAAATATTGATGACTGAAAGAGCACTACTGGTGGAGCATTATTTTTGGGAGAAAGACTAGTTACTTGGATAAGTAAGAAACATGCATGTTTTTCTCAGTCTACTGCTAAAGTAGAATATATTTCTCCTGCTGCTAATTATTCGAATATTGCATGGATAAAACAACTTTTGAAAGGGATGAATGAGGAGATCACTGATCCAGTGATTATATGTTATGATAACACAAGTGCTATAAACATTTCCAAGAATCCAGTGATGCATTCTAAGACTAAGCATATATCTATTAAGTATCACTATTTGAGGGAACACGTATAATAAAAGAAAGTGAAACTAGAGTTTGTGAAATCTAAAGAAAAACTTGCAGACATATTTACCAAACCCTTACTGAAGGATACATTTGAGTACTTGAGGACTAGACTAGGGGTCCATCCCCTGTGTATCAGTCACTAAGGTGATTAGGAGGTTGCATCAACCTATACTTTATTAGAAAATCAAATAATATTGATGCATAGTGGTCACACTTTAGGTTTCCTAAGGTTGTGAAAGCTAGAACAAGAACACTATATATCAGTACATGCAGGTACATGATCTGAACTGAACAATAGAGATATTTTTGGCTACTATAGAGATGTTTATTCTTTATGGCATTGTTGTCAAAGGGAGAGAAATATTTCATATGAAATATAATTCAAAGGAAGAGAGAATCAATGAAATATCTATCCAGTGGGAGAGAAGTATCAAAAAGGAAGAAAAAGATCAAATCCACAGGGAGAGTCTGCCTGAAATGCTGAAATGCTATGTAGTGGTTAAACATATTAAATAACCAAGCTAGGGAGGGCTTCCTAAGCTACAACATTTACTGATAGAGTTGTAGTACAGATGTTTGGTATTCTATGGCATATTTCATATTTGTGTTGCCATCAATGCCAAAGGGAGAGATTGATAAACTACAACTGATTGAATATCTTGATGAAATAAATAGAAAAGTGAAAGATAATGATTAGAGATCACCGAGCTACTAAAGTGATATCTAAGGCAATTAAATAAGTCAATATGTATTGCCATTGATGTCAACTAGTTTTGACTATACTTATCATGATGGTTACAAACATCTTAAGAAGAAGAAAATGGTAAAGGAATGAGATATCTACATGAAGATGAGATGGACATGGAAGATATGGCTAAGGTATACATTGGGTAACTTATTGATGAGTCTATGACATCATTTTGTTGACTTGATTGTATTACATGATTTTTTACATATTGAAGATTAGAACTGAACAAGTTTATGTGGTCAGTAATTGACGAGTTTGGTGTACACCGAGACAGTGAAGTGTATACCAAGTATTAGTAATAACTGAGTTAGTATTCACCGACACATTCTATATTGATCAAGAAAGAGAAACAATTAAAGTTTATAAAAACTGACTGAATTGATGAGCTGCCAAATTACTTATGATTCTGAGGTAAAAGATAAAGTTAGTTACGATGATATAACGACTGAAAAAATTCAAAATTGATCAAATGGAGAAGGATGAAACATGTTATAGACACATTTGCCGAGGAAGCTTGAAGCGGAAACATGAATGATGGAGATTAAGAGGAAAAATCTAATGGATGAGAAGAAAACAATTTATGACGTCTATTTAAAGAGACATGAGATTCATTATTGAGTATGGAGCTTATTGAAACTGTAAGAGAAATCATGTGAAAGGACTATTTTCATGCACTACTAATCAAATTGGTTACAGACAGAATCGAGAAGAACTGCAAGCATTACCGAGCGTTAGGGTATTATTCATCGAGCTGAATATGTTGAAGGATATGAAGGATTGAACTGAATATTGATTAGAGGAGGTATTTTGAGCTTAGCATAGATATGAAAATCTACAAATATTAGTTGTATTTGAATCAGATCATTACTGTATCAGTTTAACCATTGTTACAGTTACATCTCTTAACCGAGTGGACTTAACATTCTTATTTGTATTTTAATATGACATTCATTGAATATTGTTGGTTTTCTTATTGACCCCATAGTGAATTTTGGTCAAGAGTTAACTGTTAGTGATAAGTCCTTTAACCAGGTCACAACTCATAGTGTGTTTTGTAACCTTTAATAGGGTTGGCTCCTAACCGAGCTCACTTTAGAAGAGTGAAATATTTTGGGTCACCTATCCCAAGTGGTTTTTCCCTTAGCAGGTTTCCATGTTAAAATCTATGTGTTATGTGTATTTGATGTGATTGGATTGTTATTTTACTTTACACATTTCATATCTCGATTAATTGGTAAAAATAATATTGAATTGACTGTCAATCAGTAGATGAACAAAAAGTTATTGTTGATAGCTTACTGAGTTGATTATTTGTTTGAAAGAGTTTGAATATATGCATTTGGGAGTTTGGGACCGTAGGATAATTGGAATTAACTAATTGACCCCCCTCTCAGTTAGCTATCAACTTTCATATAACCTTATACAATATCTGACAAATCTTATTTTCATTCAAATTGCTTGACACTTATTCCATCACAATCATTTTGTTATTTATATTTATCTTTAAAATATGAAATCACCAAGTCAACCATCAAAACATAATTTGAAATAGGCCTATACTAAACATTCCTACGGTGGGGAGGAATGAAAAGTGAACCAGACCATATGCACTGCCTCAATCAAACAACATGTTGTCCAAATGCCACAATTACCATAGCCAAAGAATAAATAACACCATTAGTAATCATGCTTCTAGTTTGCATTAACATGACCCAAAAATGAATTTGAAAAGATAAAGCAATGAGTGATATGAAACCAAACTATCAATATCATATCAAGAACAACAAAGAATTTTAAACCACTATTAGATACAAACATCATTAAGTATATCACTAGAAACATATTTCTTGGAGCACCGAGAATCTAGAGCACAAACCTTTGGACTATTAGATCCTCAAAATCACACTTGTAACATATAATAAATACTGAGCAGAAACCAACCACTAAAGTAATATATTGCCATGAATGACAACCATATCGATACACCAAAAAACTCTACAAAAAAACAAACAAGTAACACATCAATATCTATACAACAACAACAACTGACACATCAACAACTCTACAACAATAACTAACACATCAAGAAATATGGAATAGAAACAAGCTCCCCCTTTCAACAGAGGTGAGCAATCTAGCACCTCGAGAGGGAGAGGTAAGATATCTAGAGGGTGAGGGATTTATGTGAAAGAGATTAAGGGGGAAAGAGATGTGGGTAAGTACCCTAAATACTCAACCTATATAACCTAAAGCCTATACCATCAATCTTGTGTGTGTGTGTCTATATATATATAGATGAGAGAACTAGAGCTTAGTGAGAGAGAGATGAGAGACCTAGGGGGAAGAGATAAACATAAGAGAGATAGTGGGGGGCATATATGTCATTAATGACATAGGGAGAATATGTATTGAAGTAAAGAGGGATAGACTTGGAGAGACCTAGATATGGGGAGAGAGGGAGTCGGAGGGATAAGTAGTGATTAAGGGAATGGAGAAAAAGTGGAGAGACATAATAGGAGAGGAGGGAAGAATAATAGAGAGGGAGGTAGAGAAAGAGATGGGGGTAGGGAGGAAAGGAGGTGTAGAGAGGTAGGGTGGGAGATAAGTACAAATGGGAGAGAGAGAGGTGAGAGAGAAGAGATGGAGAGAAATAGGTGTAGAGTTTGGGGAAGGTATAGAGAGTGAGATAGAGAAAGTGAGAGAATATTTATATGACATGTTGATTACTTAAATTTGACTAAGTATGAAATTTTTTGTATTCTTCTAAAGCCTAGACTCTTCATTATAACTTATAGAGATAAAAAAATAATCTTAAAAATATTGAAAATATATACAGGTTTGTGCATGATCATGTTATGCCAAAAAGTGGCGATGTGAAAAAAATGTGTCTTCCATCTGTCCAAAAACACAAAAATTATGAGTTGACTTTATTGTTGGCCAGGGTGTTAGTACAATTGACCAAGGAAAACACTAAAGAAAATCAGATATAGGAAAGGTTAACAATATCCAAAATGTATCAGATATCAGATGTGTATTCGATATTCAATACATAGAAGAAAAAAATATTAAAAAAATCATATATATATATATATATATATATATTGATCGATAAAGTTTATATTTTGTTAATAATTATAAATATGATTTTACAAAATTTAAACTTTGGAGAAAGTTCCAGCCTAAAGGATCTACAATTTGGTTTACACATCGCCCCTTTATTGTTTTGCAATATCTTTATATGACTACCCCAGTCTATACAAAAATATTTCAATACAAGATTCTATCTATCCTTCCCCATATACTATAATTTCAGCCCTAGCCTATTTCAATACAATACCAAAAAGTACATTCAAGTTGAGCTTCTTTTGTCAAGAAAAAATACCTGTATCGGGTTCAAGAAAGGATATAAAAACACCAAAAAAGTTAAGATACAAAATGAAAAGATCACACTCATATTGAAGAAGGCCCTAATTCATAACCAACTATCTTTTGAGTTACAATACAACCCTTTACTTCATTTTTCCTCACTCCTCTTCATGCTCTTTTCCATCCACCACGACCCCTCCATGGCCCTATTCTTCCTCTTCTTTCTAAGGCAGCCCTTTGAGCTCAGTTTCTTGGAGCTCTTCTTCTTTCCACCCTCACCTGATTCTCATTTACTTGTTCACCTTCAACCATAGGGGTCCTCCAATAATTTTTTAATGTGAATTTGATCAAGGATTTTTCAAATTCTTCTTCGGTTTGTCCAAAAGAAATGACCCTCTCCTAATCTTCTGTGTAATATGACAATACTCTCCACATTATTTGGGCATCCTTTCTCCTTGCATGCTTTTTTAAACCCACCCTCCATAAAAAAAATGGATGCATATTTAGTGGATAGCTGGGTACATGAACCCAATCATGTTGGTTAGTATTAAAGCCTACCCCAAAACTATGAGTTATAGAATAACATCAAGTCCTTTCTGCCACTCTTCCTTGACACACCTATAGACCACCCTCCTCACTTCATTGATGCCAAATAATTCTATTGGAAATATTCCTAACATGTGTTGTCATTGATGTCAACATATGTTTTAGAAGATTGAATTAACTGTATCTAATGTTGCAGTAATATTGGTTAAGACATAAACAAGCAGAATCATCATGGTTGTATGAGATATGTACATGTTTGACTCTATGAGCTTTGATTTATGTTTCAAATGGAATTTAGATCTTATATCTAAGATCACATGCAATAATTTAATCAAAGGAATAAGTTACCAAAAATTTGGTATGGACTGGTCGCAGGAACAAAAACAAAGGTCTGTGGCAGAGTTAGTCTTTGAATTTCAATGCTTTCTTGGATGCAAGGTGGATTTAGGATATGATAGAAGACTCATTAAGGCATAATTAACTTTTTTCCTTGATCGTTGCACTCTTGGTGACATCAGCTGAAGTGTGTGACCTTACAAGGTCTTATTTGGTACTGACCTATGGGATGTGGTGTGTTCTACCTTGTGTGAAGATAAGTTATAGATTATTGAGTAATCTGTCTAACTGATGTTTGTTATTTGCATGTCCAAGATCCTGTGTGTATCTTGACATGAGTTTATGTAAATAAATTTTATTAGGAATGTCCTAATTGGTGTCGGCCTAATAAATCATTTGTATCTTGTATAAGGAGTAAACCAAATGATGTGAAGAGTGTGGTGTAGATGTGAATGTGTGGATGCAGGGAATGTTGATATAAAGAAGACAGTGTGATTATTTTACTTCATTGGAATTGTTTTAGCAAAGGAGTTGCTATTAGTCAGTTCATTATTTGTGATCAGTAAATTTATATACTTTCATTTGGAAAATGGTTCCCAAAGGTGGGTTTAAGCTTCAGAAGGTGGATTTAGCCTTTGCATTGGGAAATTTTCTCTGAGCGAAGAAAGGATCATCCTATCAACTCCTAACAGGGTTGTTGTTGGAGATTTTCCAGCAGGCCAGTACTGACTGTATGTTTGTCATTGATAACAACATATGGAAAGCATCATGCATGGAATTATTATGCATTAAGCCTTCAATATATGATGCATGGACATGATATCAGCATGATATCATCGGTGCAGAGGTTAACTGTAAGTACAGATAGTTATATAGTAGCTTTTGTCAGCAGTGTTCCTGACAGAGTTACAGGCAGTGTTCTGTGTATGGTTGTTCGTACAGTTGTCTTATAGGCATGTGCCCTAGGATATATGTTGAAGACATGTTAGTGATGTTTTAGTTATGAACACATAGTCTAATGATGAATGCAAGTGAAGTTATGCAGTCGCTATTCACCAGTAGCAGTTTCCTATGTTTGTTCAGAAGAGCCGACAAATATTTTATTATTTCTTGAGTTGCACCTATCTTGAGGATATGTGCCCTTGGAGTTAAGCTTGGAGAAGTGTTATTGATTTTTGGTTAAGAGCACATAAGTTAATTCAGCTTACAAAGAAAGTTCTAGTTGTTTTGGTAGAGCCGACAGTGTGTGGCGTGTGTCTACAATTATATTATATGAATAGGTCCCAGAATGTGTTGCACCCATAGTAGAGCCAACATAATGTTTTTTGGAGTTTATTATGGTTTCTATAATATGATTTCAAGGTGGTTCTAATAGGATGACTTGATTATATCATTTGGAGGAAAGATATTTATAGGCAGTCATTTGTGATTGCTTGAGTGTCGTTCATGGTTGATTAAGCAGAGCAGAGCAGAGTGTGCGAAGTGTTGAACCATCTGAAGAAGGTCTATGTGAACAAGTAGAGAATGTGTGCTATTCATTGGAACTGATCTAGATAGTAGGTCAAAGTGTAGTTCACCAAGATCCAGATATAGTGTGTATCTATTATTTAGAAGGTTGTAGCCTTCACCCATTTGAGCAGTGAGCTCTTAGATAGTGCGTCCTCTCCCATAATAGGGATGATTGTAAAAGACTCCTAATAGGGTCTGAACCTTAACCAGGTCTACTATACTTAATATATTGTAAAGCTACTCCTAATTGGGTAAAGGATCTTCTAGCAAGGATCATTATACACTAGTACAAAATATTAGTGGGTATCAAGTCCCACCGGGGTTTTTACCTATTTGGGTTTCCCCGTAACCAAAATATTGGTGTTATGTTCAAGTGTTCTTTCATTGTGTTTATGCTTTATGTTTAAGTATACTTAATTGGATAAAGAATTGAAACTTGTAGATAACTGATTCAGCCCCCCTCTCTCAGTTATCTCTTGGGACTATTCCTAATAATTAGTATCAGAGCCAAGTGCCTCAGAGAGAAATTTTAACAGCTTGAGGTTGATCAGATGGCATACTTTAGGAAAGAAAGTCCTAAGTTTGATGGAGATAATTATCTTGATTGGAAGAACAAGATGGTGACCCATTTACAATGCATTACTTTTGAAGTTTTTAATGTAACCATCCAAGCAGCCAAGATTCCTACATTAGAAGACCTTGGAAAAGATGATGCTACTGATGCATAAAAGGAATTGTTTCATTATAATGAAATTTCCAAAGAAGCCCTTATCAACGCCCTATCTGATGGTGAATTTTTAGAAGTAAAGAAGGTAGATACAACCCATAAAATTTGGAAGCACCTAGAAGACACATTTGAAGGAGACAAACAAGAAAAGGATGCACGTAGAAAGACATGGAAGAAAAGATAAAATGCATTAGAGATGCTACTTGAAGAAAATATCAGAGCTTACAATCAGAGGATTAATGAAGCAATTGCTGGAATCAGGAACAATGGTGGAGAGATTTCTGAGGAAGACATTATGGACAAGTTGATGACTACTCGTACTCTAGAATATGAGAGAAAGATCAACATCCATGATGAGACTAGGTAGCTTACATCAAATTTCAAGATAGAGACCTTGATCAACAAAATCTCATCTTTTGAGATTTCAAGATTGAAGACAAAACTAGAGAATGAGACAACTTTCAAAGTAACAGTTCATGGTAAGAAATCTACATACACTTCTGGTAATTTTGATGATGATGATGAAGAGAGAACATTAGATGATTTTATTGCTATGATTGCCAAAAGAGAAAAGAAAGGAAAAGGAAAATATGAAGGTTAGTTACCATTTAAGTGCTTTTCATGTAATAAGATTGGTCACTTTGCATCTAAGTGTCCCACTAGAGCTAGAAAGTTCAAAAAGGATTATAAGCCTAAGTCTTCTAAGGAATGCTATTATGCTGAAGATGGAGTCTCAGATGAAGAATCAGGTGAAGAAGAAATTGGATTCATTACTATTGTAGACAAAACAAATATTAAGTCAGTTCCTAAAAATGAGAAAGTGAATCAAGAGCTAGCATTTATTTCCCAAGCAGATATAAGAACAGACTAGATTATAGATAGTGCTTGTTCACATCACATGATAGATGATAAAGGAAGGTTTGTTCATTTGGACAAATACAATGGAGGTATGGTCAGATTTGGAGACAACACTCCTAAACCTATAGTTGGTAGAGGAGCCATCACTTTGGATGGAAAGAATAGTACTGACGATGTTCTTTATGTTGATGGTTTGAAACACAACCTTCTTAGTGTTGGACAATTACTTGGTAAAGGCTATCAGTTGGAGTTCAAAGATGAAAAATGAATCATTAACAACAAAGATGGTGTTATGATTGCATCAGGCACAAAGACAAGAGGTAATGTTCTTCAACTCAATTCAAAAGCAAGTTGTTTTTTTGCTAAAGTTGATGACAATTGGTTGTGGCATAAAAGACTATGTCATATCAATTTTGATAACATAGTAAAGATAAGAAATATTAAAGAAGTAAGAGATCTACCTAGCATAGAAAAGCCAATTGATACTATATGCAGGGAATGTGTGATGGGAAGCATGTGAGAAATTCATTTAGGAGCAAGAAGAATTCAATAGAAAACAAGTTGGATCTGATTCATACAGACCTATGTGGACCAACTCAAACAAGATCATACTATGGTGAAAGGTATTTTATTTTGTTTGTTGATGATTATACTAGGATGATGTGGGTTGCATTCTTAAAAGATAATTTAGAATCTTTTGAGAAGTTCAAAATATTAAAAGCTTAGGTTGAGAATGAATCTGGATTAAAGATAAAATGTTTGAGATCGGATAGAGGAGGAGAATTCACCTTTGATAGATTCTATGAGTACTACGAAGAACATGGCATAAAGAGATAGTTAAGTGCACCTAGAACACCTCAGTAGAATGGAATTGTAGAGAGAAGGAATAGGATCATTCTTGATATAGTGTGCACCATTATGATAGAAGGAAAAGTCGCACACACCTATTGGAGAGATGTGGTCAATACAACAGTCTATACAATCAATAGAATTGAGTTAAGGCCTGGCGTTGACAAAACATCTTATGAGCTATGGTTTGGTAATGTTCCCACTATAAAATACTTCATAATCTTTGGAAGGAAGTGCTACGTCAAGAGGGATGAAGCAGTAGGCAAGTTTGATGCAAGAAGTGATGAAGGTATTTTTCTTTGTTACTCTACTAAAAGTAAAGCTTATAGATGTTTCAATTTAAGATTGAAAAAGATCATTGAAAGTTCTCATGTAAAGATTGATGAAAAGTTTATGATTCAAGAAAGATATCATGATTACTCACCCATGATTGAAGAAGAACATAGACCCTCCACTAGTGAGACAGTTATTGAGGAAATGTTTGACAGCATTAATGTGTTGTTCAATGACCCTGAGACAAGTGAAGAAGGTACTCCTAAGGCTGATGAGTCAGCATCACCTAAAGTTCCAAAGTTTACATCAAGAAATCATTCCAAGAAAGACATCATTAGAGATCAAAGTGGAAAAGTCTTAACAAGATCACAAGCAAAGAACTCAGCTAGTAATGATGTGGTATGTTTACTATCTCAGATTGAATCTTTAAGTGTTGAAGATGCTTGTAAGGATTCAAATTGGCATGATGCTATGAAAGAAGAACTTGATCAGATCATTAAGAATGACACTTGGGAACTAGTCCCAAGACCTAGTGATAAGAATGTGATTGGAACAAAGTGGATATTTAGAAACAAGATGAATGAAGATGGTACAGTAGTAATAAATAAAGCAATATTAGTATGTAAGGGATATGCACAAAGAGAAGGCATTGATTATTCAGACACATTTGCACCTATGAGTAGATTAGAAGCTATTAAGTTGTTCTTAGCTTATGCTGCAGTTTAAAACTTCAAAGTTTATTAGATGGATGTCAAATCAACATTATTGAATGGAGACTTAAAAGAAGAAGTATACATTGAGTAGCCTAAAGAATTCACCTTATCAGACAGACCTGATATGATATGCAAATTGAAGAAGGCCCTCTATGGACTTAAGCAAGCCCTTAGAGCATGGTATGAGAGACTAGACGAATACTTAACAAAGATTGGATTCAAGAAAGGAGAAGCAGATTGTAATCTATTCATTAGAGAGAAATCTGAAGGTTTATTACTTGTAGCTATATTTGTTGATGACATTATCTTTGGAGGTAATGACAAAATCAGTGCTGAATTTACCAAAGAAATGCAGAATGAGTTTGAGATGAGTATGATTGGTCCTATCAAGTACTTTTTGGGATTAAATGTGCAGTAGATAGAAAAAGGGATTTTTATTAATCAATCAAAGTATGTGAAAGAGATACTGAAGAAATTCAAGATGGATGATTGCAAGCCAGTAGGAACCCCTATGATTATTGGATGCAAGCTTACAAAGGAAGATGACTCACCAGTAGTTGATATAACATTGTATAAGTCTATGATTGGTAAACTCATTTATCTTACTCAAAATAGACCTGACACTTCCAATGTAGTTGGTATAGTTGGAAGATTTGCAACAGAGCCTAAACAAAGTTACCTCATGGTAGTAAAGAGAATATTCAGATACTTACAAGGCACTATAGAATATGGTTTATGGTATCCCAATTCAGAAAATGTTGAGCTTCATGTATACAATGATGCAGATTGGGCAGGATGTGTTGATGACAGAAAGAGTACATCAGGAGGAGAAGTGTTTCTTGGTGATAGATTTGTCACTTGGACAAGAAAGAAACTCAATCAACAATAGAAGTAGAGTATGTTGCAGTAGCCTTGAATTATTCTACAATTGTTTGGATCAAGTAGATGATAAAATATTTTGGAATTCAGATTGATTATCCTATTTTTATTCACTGTGATAACACTAGCACTATCAATATGTCAAAAAACCCTGTGATGCATGCAAAGACAAAACACATTGAGATCAAGTATCACTTCCTTAGAGAGAAAGTGGCAGAGAAAGAAGTCAAGTTGGACTATGTGAGTACTAAAGAATAGTTGATAGATATATTCAAAAAGTTCTTACCTAAGGATAATTTTGAGTATCTCAGGGGGAAGTTGGGAGTAATTCCCTTCCCTGATTTTGCTTAGAAGGAAGCAGGAATGGCTTCAATCCTCAGGGAGTGATGGAAGGCTCACTACTCTACCTTAGGAGTAGTACCAGTGCTTAAAATGAGTGGCACCCTTTTCCATTAATGTCAAAGGGGGAGTATATATATAGAGTCATGAAAAACAAAAGTAAAAAGAGGAGTAATATATTAAGGGGGAGCAGGATTCAGCTATGACAATAGTACAGTTGAGGAAATGGAGAATATTAGAAAATATTGCAGTAGATGGAGGATTCATCTTTGGGGAAGTTTTGAAGAGGAAATGGAGAATGTTATAAAAGAAATGTTCATTTGGGTTGATGGTGGTTTTTCATTCCACATGTTGCCATCAATGCCAAAGGGGGAGATTGTTGGAGATTTGCCAGCAGGCCAGTACTGACTGTATGTTTGTCATTGATGACAACATATGGAAAGTAGCATGTGTGGAAGTCTTATGTAGTAAGCCTTCAGTATATGATGCATGGACATGATATCATGGGTACAAAGGTTAACTGTAAGTATAGATAGTTATATAGAAGCTTGTGTCAGTAGTGTTCTTGACAGAGTTATAGGTAGTGTTCTATGTATGGTTGTCCATATAGTTGTCTTATGGGCATGAGCCCTAGGATATATGTTGAAGACATGTTAGTGATGTTTTAGTTATGAATGCATAGTCTAATGATGAATGAAAGTGAATTTATGCAGTCACTATTCACCAGTAGCAGTTTCCTGTGTTTGTTCAGAAGAGCCGATAGAGATTTTATTATTTCTTGAGTTGGGCCTATCTTGAGGATATGCGCCCTTGGAGTTAAGCTTGGAGAAGTGTTATTGATGTTTGGTTAAGAGCGTATAAGTTAATTCAGCTTATAAAGAAAGTTCCAGTTGTTTTGGTAGAGCCGATAGTGTGTGGCGTGTGTCTACAATTATATTATAGGTACAGGTCCCAGAATGTGTTACGCCCATAGTAGAGCCAACATAATGTTTGTTGGAGTTTATTATGGTTTATCTAATATGATTTCAAGGTGGTTTTAACAAGCTGACTTGATTATATCATTTGGAGGAAAGATATTTATAGGCAGTCATTTGTAATTGCTTGAGTGTGGTTCATGGTTGATTAAGTAGAGTAGAGCAGAGTGTGCGAAGTGTTGAACCATCAGAAGAAGGTCTATGTGACCAAGTAGAGAATGTGTGCTATTCATTGGAACTAATCCAGATAATAGGTCAAAGCACAGTTCACCAAGATCCAGATATAGTGTGTATCTGTCATTCAGAAGGTTGTAGCCTTTGCCCATTTGAGTAGTGAGCTCTCAGATAGTGCGTCCTCTCCCCTAATAGGGACAATTGTAAAAGACTCCTAATAGGGTCTGACCCTTAACTAGGTCTAGTGTACTTAATATATTTTAAAGCTACTACTAACAGGGTAAAGGATCTTCTAGCAAGGATCATTATACACTAGTACAAAATATTAGTGGGTATCAAGTCCCACCGGGGTTTTTACCTATTTGGGTTTCCCCGTAACCAAAATATTGGTGTTGTGTTCAAGTGTTCTTTCATTGTGTTTATGCTTTATGTTTAAGTATACTTAATTGGATAAAGAATTGAAACTTGTAGATAACTGATTCACCTCCCCCCCCCTTCTCAGTTATCTCTTGGGACTATTCCTAACAGTTGTATCAACTCCTAACAGGGTTGTTGAATCAAATAAAGGAGTCTATCCTTTAATAGGGACTTTGTGTTGGTTGTATTTATCTTCTCCTAACAGGGAAAGATCTTGTAATTGAGATACTTTATTACTAGTGAATTATTTGTGGGTTTCATCCTCACCGGGGTTTTCCCCTTAAGAATTTTTCCTCGAGAACAAATATTGGTGTTATGATCTGTGTTAATTTTGAGGTTCTAGATTTGTATTCACTATTTTGATATTAAAAGATAAAGTTTTATATTGAGGACATACAACTAATTCATCCCCCCTCTCATTTGTATCCAACAATTGGTATTAGAGCTATTGGTCCTTAGAGTGAAATCTTGATTGCTTGAGGTGATCTAAAGATGGCTTATTATAAGAAGGATAGTCCAAAATTTGATGCTAAAAACTTTGACAGTTGGAAGAACAAGATGAGGACACATTTTTTTTGCCTAGGAATTGATTATTGGATGATTATAAAGAATAAGGAAACAATTGTTGCAGAAAGTGATTTTCCTAATGCTACTGATGATGAAAAGAATATTTTTTCTTGCAATATGGTTGCAAGGAAAGATTTGATAAGTGCACTATCTGAAGAAAAAATTATAAAAGTTAAGGACATTGATTCATCTCATGAAATTTGGGGAAGAATGAAAGTGCTTTATGAAGGAGACAAGTACACCAAGTAGGAAACTTACAAAACTAGAAGACAAAGTTGAAAAATCTAAAAAATGCAAGAAAATGAAAATGTCAAAGCTTATATCTAGAGGGTTTCAAAAGTTGTTACAAGGATCATAAATTCAGGAGGCACTTATATTGAAGAAGAGGTCATCGTAAAGATTATGAGATCTTTGATACTTGTTTACAATACCAAAGTACAGGAGATTATGGAGACAATTCCATTGAATCATGGATTCAATAGAGATATGTTGATAGCTAGGTTAACTACCTTTGAGACAATAGAATTACAAGATTAAGTACCTAAGATAGAAACTACATTCAAGGAAACTATTCATAATGAAAAAAAGACCTTAAAAAACCTTGTGAGCACTAGTAGGGTTAAGGAATATCCCGAGCTTGGACACTATGGATATGATCTAATGGAAATTTATGAGGAAAATAGGAAGATGGACAAACTTGTTTATCTGATTGCAAGAAAGGAGAAAAGAGGTAAGGGTAAATGTGAAGGAAAGTTACCTTTAAAATGTTTTTCTTGCAACAAAGTTGGTCACATTGCATCTAGATGTCCTACAGGGGTCTCTAAATTCAAACCTAAGGTTACTATCTCATATTTCTATGATGAGGAATGCTATTATGCTAGTGAAGGTGTTTTTGATGATGATTCAATAGTAGACAAGATTGGGTTTTTAGCTATAAAGGATAATAAACCTACTCATGAAGAAAAAGCCTTAGTATGACATGTTGAAAAGAAACCTAAATGGATCATTGATAGTGGATTCTCACATCACATGAATGGTGATAAAGATAGGTTTTTTCAACTCAAGATTAATGATGGTGGAGTTGTCAGACTTGGTATTAATACTCCCAAACTGATTGTTGGAGTAGGATCTATTTCTCTGGATGGAAAAAATAACATTGATAATGTGTTTCTTGTTGATGGACTTAAGCATAACCTATTTATTATTGGACACCTTATGGATAAAGGTTATTAGTTACAACCTAGTAATGGATCATGCACTATCAAAGGGAAAAAGGGAAACCTGATTACATTAGGAACATAGACAAGAGGTAATGTATTTCAATTGAATATCGTTGATGCAAAATGTTTTGTTTCTTAGATTGATGAAATTTGGATATGACATATAAGATTTTTTCATGTTAATTTTGACAAGAATATGTAATGCAAAAGAAAACAAAGATGAGTTACCTGAGAAAGTCATACACTACAAAAGGGAAGCTAGATCTGGTGCATATAGATCTCTGTGTCATACAAGAACTAGATCCTCTTATGGTGAAAGGTATTTCATACTATTTATTGGTGATAATTGTAGAATGATGTGGGTTTCTTTTCTTAAAGAAAAATCAGAGCCATTTGAAAAGTTCTACATCTTCAAGGAAAAAGAAGAAATTGAACTAGGTTTGAAGATAAGATGTTTGAGGTTAGACAAAGGAGGAGAGTTTACATCTACTACATTTAATTCATTTTGTGAAGAACAAGGGATATATAGGTAGACTTCTACTCCTAGGACTCTACATCAGAATGGGATTGCATAAATAAGGAACAAAACTATAATAGATGCTGTTAGAACAATGATGATTGAAGGAAATGTATCACATGTGCATTGGAGGGAAGCGGTCAGTACTAAAATTTACACTTTGAACATAGTTAAGATCAGGGAAGGTAATACTAAAATACCTTATGAACTTTGGTTTGGCTATGCTCCTACTGCGAGATATTTCAGAATATTTGGTAGCAATGTTTTATCAAAAGAGATGATGAGGTAGGTAAGTTTGATTCAAGAAGTGATGAACGCATCTTTCTTAGTTATTCTACCAAAAGTAAATCTTACAAATGTTTCAACTTGAGATTGAGAAAGATGGTTGAGAGTATTAATGCAGGAATTGATGAGAAGTTTCGAGTTCAAGAAAGAATCTACGATCAAAACTCAGAAAAGACTATTGAAGTAGAATAGTTTGTTGAATTTGACAATAACAAGAAAATATGTGTAAGTGAACAATTCGAAGCTCCTAAAAATTCAAGGTATGTACCAAGAAATCATCCTAAAGATAAGATTATTGGTAATAGGAATAGATGCATGTGAACTAGGTCTAAGGCTAGAAAGGAATTATGTCTGATTTCATGAGTGAAATGTAGAACTACTAATGAGGCTTGCAAAGATGAATCATGGGTTAATGCAATGAAAGAAGAACTGGATCATATAATAAAGAACAAAACTTTGGAACTACTTTCTAGACCTGAAGGAAATAATTTTATTAGAACTAAATGGGTATTCAAAAATAAAAATGAACGAAGAGGGAACAATTATATGGAAAAAATCAAGATTGGTTAGTAAAGACTACTCACAATAAGAAGGAATAGACTTTGAAGAAACCTTTGCACCTATGCCTAGGTTGGAGGCAATAAGATTATTTCTTGCCTTTTTTGCCTACAAGGACTTCAAAGTGTATTAGATGGATGTGAAATGTATATTCTTGAATGGTGATCTAGAAGAAGAGGTCTACATTGGGTAGCCTGATGGTTTTCCCTTGACAAATGACAAAGACATGGTTTGTAAGTTGAAGAAGGCTCTGCATGGACTAAAGCAATCTCCTAGAGCTTGGTATGCATGACTTGAAAGGTATTTATTTCATCTTGGTTTTAGAAAAGGTAGTGCAAATAGTAATTTATATCTGAGAACTAGCAAGCATGGAATCCTAATAATAGAAGTATTTGTAAATGATATTATCTTTAGGGGAAATGATGAAATGAGAAATAAATTTGCTAAAGAAATAAAAGATTAATTTTAAATGTCTATGATTGGTGAAATGAAGTTATTTATTGGTTTGAAAATTACACAAAGTAAACATGGATCTTTCATTTCTCAAACCAAGTATCTCAAGGAGTTATTGAAAAGGTTTGGCATGGAAGATTGTAAATCTGTTGGAACACCTATGGTTACTAGATGCAAGCTTATTATAAATGATGAAAGTCAAAGTGTCTATCAAACAAAATATAGATCCATGATTGAAGGATTACAATAGTTAACACATACCAGACCAGATATTGGAAATTGAGTTTGAATTGTTGTGAGGTTTCAAGTAGATCCAAAAGAGACTAACTATATTGCAGTAAAAAGGATATTTAGGTGTTTGAAAGGTACATTGGAATTTGGGTGGTGGTATGTTAAGTCAAATGAATTTACTCTCCATGCATACACTGATGTAGATTGGGTAGGATGTATTGATGATAGCAAGAGCACTAGTGGTGGTGCCTTGATGTGATAACAATAGGAAGTTGGTAGTTCTTCTTGCCACTTGGTTAGGATCACTAAAATTCCTAACTCCACCTAGTATCCAATGGTTCAATGAATAATTCAAAAGGATCCACCTTGTCACTCCAAGGACTCCTTCAAGGTCCCACACTCCCTCTATGCTTCACTCCAACTCCTAAGGGGTCACCTCATTATTTCAAGACCAAACTCTTCATGGTCTCTTCTAAAGAAAATGACTTCTTACCTCCTTAAAAAGTTGATATTCTTCCAGGGGTGTGGTGGTAGAATAATAATGTTTTTTTGGAACTTCTTTATCCATTTGATCAAGGTCTATCATTTGGCTTCTTACCGATTTCACCAAAGTGTCTGTTTTGGCCTTGTAGCCCTAGAGCCCCAATTAGGCCTCCTTATTCGGATTTATAGGACTTCTACCAAAATCTTGCCAAAGATCTGACCAACCTAATAATGGATTATGTATACCTAGGGAAATTTTTCAAGTATTTTGGGGGTCTTGGGGTTTCAATCCTCCGTATAGTGCCCTAACCCAAAATGGAGGGTTTGGTGAGGGTTTCAAGGTTCTCACTGTTCAAGGAAAGTTTAGGATGGGTAAATGGATAGGTGAACCCTTCATAGCTTCATGTTTATGCTATCTAGTGCCCTTCTTGATCTCCAATGTCTTGGAGTTGTTCTGAAAATCCTCCCCTACAAATAAACAATCTTTTACACTACCTTGTCCCTAGCTGGGAAATGCCAGTGCTTGCCTAGGGAAATGCCTTAAAATTGGCCATCTTAATTTCTAGGCCTCCACAAGTAGTATGTACACTATACATTATCTTCTCTACCATGCCCCAACTAGTCATGATGGACGCATTGTAGGGTTTCATGGGGGAGCAATGTTTCTAACCAGAGCTATTTATAGGCCAACGAACTAGAAAACACAAAATAATTAACCTAAGCTTAATAAAACACCTAAACAACACTCCTAATGATACATAATGGAAAGTAAAAACATAAAATAGATATCTTATTTCTTGGATAAAAATAATAATTATAGTGGATGCTACTCTGGCATCAAGACACCAGACTGTGTCATCAAAGAAAACAAAAGTGAATTAAAAAAAACACTAACCAGTAATTCTCAAAGTTTCTAGCCTTGGGATTTGGGCCTAACATTTCTTAAATAGCACTTAGGTTTGAGATTTAGGGTGTTTAGGACCCTGGTGACCTAAAGGAAAGGTCGGTCCTGTGTGTGTGAAAATTATACCTGATCTGTAAACACAACACTCAGTAAAACATTAGAGGTTAGCTATAATCAAAATCGTGCAAAATTGAAAGCTATCTAACCAAGCGATTTACTGCCTTCTAATAGGTGCGAGATTAATGTTCTCAGATTATTATCGAGATCAGTGACCTAGACGACACCTAAATGAAGGATTTGAATGCAAAAGATGGATATGAAATTGAATGCAATTAATCTATATTTTTGATATTTTATGATGCAATAAGAATGATAAATTGATATGATATGAATGCTAATATGAAATTGATATGCTATGAATGCTAAATGATCTAACAATGAAGATTCTAACAATGATATGAAAACTATGAAATTCTATGCTAAGATATAAAAACTATGCAATTGAAATTGATCTCACAAAGCTTTGAATTCGCAAGTTGATTCCTCAGCCTCCAATTCTCCAGCGTGATTGTGCAAAATATGAGATGATTTGTGAAGAGCTGAAGCCTTTAATTTATAGAAATCTAGGGCTTTGGAGGTGCATGGATAAAAGCCATAAATCACTCAAATTAACTCATCTTGATTTTTGAGTTATCTGATCATAAAAGATAGTTAATTCTCAAAATCATGCAAAAACATGCAAAAATAGCTTTTTAACTCAAATTAGAGTTTAGATCAGCTTTTTGAACTCCAAAAGGATGTTGAGTTCCAAAAAGTCAATAACTTGCATTGATTTTCTGATTTGGAGTTTAACTGTTTCTTTTGAATATGCATAATAATTAAGAATTAAATAAATAAATAAAGTGATTTATCCTCAACTCAACTGATTTTTGAAAATAAATAATTAATTTATGGGTTAATTAACTATTTATTCAAACTTTTATTAAAAATTATATTATTAAATAATGACAACATGCTTTAATTAATTAAATAAGAATTTAATCAATTAAAGATAGGAATTTTGATTTATTGTCAAAATTAAATAATACAATTAATAATAGATAGAATTAAATTTAATTACATAATTAAGTGGCAAATATTAAATCTAATTAATTAAATATGAAAATATTCAATTAATCAAACTTAGGATAAATGTGATTTATCGCCAAATAATCATTAAATTAAAGATAATTAAGATAATTAGGAATATTACTAGGAATATTCCCCGATGCAGAATTTAAGATAATCAATTATGATTCGATGATGTTTAGATGTGCCTTAGATTAGGACTTTGATGTCGATTTCATTCGAATTTGTCGATGTAGGAGGTTAATGAACTTATAGCCCATTTTTGGGGTATTACATTTTGCCCCTCTTTGAATTACTGTGCGAAGCGCAGTGGTTCAAAGAAAGTCTGTGTTTGATAGAGATATGAAACTGATTCAAAAGATAAACCGATCTCAAGATAGAAACCGATTGAAAGATATTGAGATAGGAGTTGATTGATATTGAATTGATATGGAGATAATAGGTCTTGAATGACCAAAGATAATGTTCACTGTAGAAGCAAATGAACCTATTATTGCGAAAAAAGTGTCAAAATGCCTGATTCTGAACCTTAGGATTGATAAGAAGTGAGTGACCCGTTCTAGACTTGATTGTCTTAGCAGAACTAGCAGGTATCACATCCGAATCCTTTCAGTTGTCGAAGAACCAAGGAAAGAACACTATGATCTGATGGTTGCAAAAACTAATACAGTTTACAAGATTAGGAGAATACCAGATTGATATGGATCGATGAATCTGATATGCCCCAAGTGATGATAGATTTGCCCCGAGCGATGAGGACTTTTGATGAATCAGTAACTAGACATGATTGTTTATCTTGATCACTGATGAAAGATATTGATAGACTTGATCGATAGAATTTGATTTACAGACTTTGAATGATGTGCAATAGCATGCCCCCTTCGGGATTAAAATTGAAATCTGACAAGAAAAGTCAGCGTTGATAGTTTAGAAGCATGTTAATTGATCTGAGAAGTGGTTATTTACATCCGAGAACGCATTCTGCATCGTTACAAGGTCCCAAAAGACCAAGTTTGACTAGGTTTGACCATGAGTTGACCATGGTTGACCAAGTTGAAATTTTGATAGTTTGATGTAAGATAATCAGTTAAGTTGAATACTAGATTTCTGTGATGATTGAAGGTCAAATATGCAAGTAGTTAATAATATGAATGATCTCAGATTTGAATTTTGATCCCGAAAAAGGATTCTACTTGCTATTTCATTGGAGGAACCTTCATGTGAGATTCAGCTCTTGTTAGACTGGAAGATGCGATTTGAAGAATCGTTTAAGCATTGGAGTTCGTTTAATCATTGTGAGATCATGCAAACATGCAAAATGCAATGAGACATGCAAAAATGAAATGCAACCTAAGACCTAGGACCTAGTCACTGATCATGTGTCGATTTGTTATCATCATTGAACTTTTAGGTAATCGGATAAATCAATACAATGCCCACTAGCCATGAAACCATAGACATATGAATATCGATTTGTATGCGCAAGAATCAATACAACACCCACTGGACAACAACCATGGATATATGAATATTGACTTTATTTTCAAAATGTTGGATTAAATATAAGCATCAAGGCACAAATGCCAGGATGACCTGAATATCATGTCCATTTTGATATAGCAATTTATACAAGCATACACATCAAACAGTCAAGAGATCATTCTAAATCCAATGTGAATTACCCGTAGTGACCCTTTATCATTCACATCCTTAGGCAAGATTGCGTTCCACAGTAGGAGAAAGAACTTACTCAAAAAGATAATAGTTAGAGCAAACTTCCTTGAATTGTCTGGGTATCAATGGTCGAGGTACGCATGGCCATCCAATTCAAGATAGAGGCTCTTACAGTCGGACACCATTTCAATCTAAAATTTCCAAAGCTGTTAGATTTTCACATACAAGCAGAAGACAAAGAAAAGATTATGCCCCCAGTCATCACTCTCTAAATCCTGTAAAAGACATCATTGAAGAGCTCGAAGGGACACAATATGCAAAAATCTCAATGCGAATCAGTAAGCATACAAGGAGATAAAAGCATGAAAAGCACAGATTGTTTTCAGTTGAGTTTTGATGTTTGATTGTTGTTGATGCAAAATCCTTTCTGGAGATGAGACAGACAGACTGACTCAACTTGAAGCTTCAAAGGACTCTGGCTAGATATGACATGTCTAAGATACATTGGAGGCCATAGGATATGACATTGATTGCCCCCAAATTTGAACATTGATAGGATACAGACGCTTGAGCTGATTGGTGTACAGACCGACTTATTGAAACCAGGATATGCAGAAACAAACCGGGAGATATGTACAAACTAAAGCAAGACTGAAAGCTGGGAAAGACCAAGATTGTGCTGATAGATGGAGCATTTTGGAACAAGTGGTGCCCGTTTGCTGAGTTTTCACCATCTTGGTAGAGATTCTATTTTTGCTACCAAGGCGCCTGTTTCCAGGTTTTCACCAAGGCACTTTTTTTTTTCTTTTTTCATTTTTTTGTATTTTTCATTTTTTCAATTTTTTTGTACTTTTGATATTTTTTCAATTTTTTTGTGAATCATCAAGGCGCCTATTGCTAGGTTTTCACCAAGATGTTCATTTTTTCAGGACTTTTTCCGATTTTTAAGATTTTTTTCAGGACATTTACCAAGCACTGAACGCCTTAGGCATAGAATTTCTTTAGATGGAGAACGTTTATTGGTTCTCGGAGCTGTTCTCCTTCAGTTGTTGAGAGTTGATAGGCACCAGAGCCAAAAGTAGCAGTGATTACAAAGGGACCCAGCCAGTTGGGTTCAAACTTCCCCTTGCGTTCTCGATGTGATTGATTTTGAGGATTTTCTCTCAACACTAGATCGCCAACCTGAAATTCTCTATGTCTGACTTTCTTGTTGTAACCTCTAGACATTCTTTTCTGATACACTCTGAGATGATCATACGCTGCTTGTCTGCACTCATCTAGTAGTTCCAGTTCTTGTAACCTAGACACTCTGTAGTCTTCATCAGTGATAAGTCCATGCATTTTGATTCTGAGTGATGGGATTTCAACCTCAATAGGCAGTACCGCTTCAGACCCATAAACTAAAGCGAAAGGTGTAGCCCCTGTAGGCGTTCTGATACTAGTTCTGTATGCCCAGAGAGCTGGATTAATCATGAAATGTCAGTCTCTGATACTTGCGTTGATACTAGTTCTGATACTGGTTCTGATACTGATTCTGATACTGATTCTGATACTAATTCTGATAATTGTTTTGATACTGGTTCTAATATTGATTCTGATACTGATTTTGATAATTGTTCTGATACTGGTTCTGATGCTTGTTTTGATACTGGTTGTGATACTTGTTTTGATACTGGTTGTGATACTTGTTCTTCTTGATAGCATCTTTTTTTATTTTCAAACTCCCAAACAAGATCATATCGTGTAGTCCCAATGTCTAGCAAGGTGGAGAACAAGAGGGATTGGCAAGCTAGTGGAAGAGATAGAAGACAAGAGAATGAAAGCTAATGAAGGGAAGAAATCCTCAAGGGAAAACTCCTCAAGAATACTCAAGCTAGGGAAAAAATTGTCATGTAAAGCACATTTGGACAAGCAATGAAAGGCCATCATAGGATAAGTCACAAAAGTGTACTGCCAAAGAAGGACAGGATGTAGTCCAAAGGAGTAGACATGTCAAGAGGCTTCATAGCATCGTGTTTTACTCTTTCTTTCTTAGATCAAGACCAAAGGGGAAAAGGATAGCGACAGGTGAAAATGAATGAAGGAAAATAAATATGAAGGCTAAATAGGAAGGGATTGCAAGAAAGATCATCATCAGACAACTCACAAAATAGCCAAATGTTCGTGTATAGATCGACATTGTCAAGATCAAAGGGAGAAGATGAAATGGATGAAATATGTAGAAGAATTACGCATGATGCCTGATTGTCAGGTTTTCATCATGGTACTTATCCAAGGCACCACAAGGGAGTGGTTTTCACCATAGGATGAATTTATTTCTCTTTACTTTTGCTACCAAGGTGCCTGTTTCCAGGTTTTCACCAAGGCACATTTTCAATTTATTTCATTTTTCATTTCTTTTTTGGAAGAAGGCAAGCTTTTTAGATAATGCTCTTGGAAAGGATAAACCATGATATGTCAAAGATTCAAAATGATATGCTCAAAGATGCTGATAGGGAAAGGAACATGGAAGAGAAAAATGGAGGATAGGGTTTTATGTAAAGCGAGTGAGGTTGGAAGATAGGAGGAATAGGCAAATGAGGAAAAAGGATAGAAGGTAAAAGGTTAATGCATGGAAGGATTGTAAAAGGGTAGGTGGAAAAGAAGGCAAGATCAACGTCAACACATACCTTGAAGGGTGGTGAGAGGATGGAGGAATCTTGAATGAAGGAATACGTGAAGGAATATGGCGAATGGATAGCAGAGGTTGTGGTTTAGGCACATGGAATGGAAGAATATTTTTGGAGGGAGATGAAGTGGAAGCCTTTGGAAGCTTGAATGTCAACTTCACTTTTTGCTCAACACCAGACTCTTTCAAGAGAGACTTTGGAATCCATATAGCCGTAGGCTTTTTATTTCCTTTTGATGATCTAGAGATAATATCTTCAATGATGGATTTTGGAACCCATACTTGTCTTGTAGTTTTTTTCTTAGATATCTCTTTGGACTTTATGCCTCCATGTCGATTAGAGGAGACATGGTGATCTTCTTTTGATGGATTCTTGTATTGCTTCTTTTTCTTGTATTGAACATTCAAGTTACTTCCAAAAGACTTGGGACTTGTGGAAGAAGAAGGAGGATATGACTGGTTTAGATGGGTGGGTGGATGAAAAAGATTCAAGGGTATGCATCTATGTTGATCTTGAGGAAAGATGGGAGATGGAGGTATGTAAGGACCCAAGATGGATGGAAAATTAGGAGAGTTAGGAGGGGAAAGTGAAGGGACATAAGGACCCAAGATGGAAGGAAGGTGTGAAGATCTTTGCAGTGGTGGAAGAGGTCCAAGGATGGAAGTGGAAGACGCAAAAGGATAATCAATAAGTTCGTTAGCATCTATATGACAACCAAGGATATCAGCATCTTTAGAGTGAGCATTAGAATTTTCAATAGGATCCTGGGCATCTTGAATATGAGCATTTTCTTTGATAGGATCATTCAAAGCTTGCGAAGACTTAGGAAGAGTAGAAAGTGGAAGTGAACATGGAGTGGTAGAACAAGAAGATGAAAGACTTTGATCTTGACAAGGATCTTCGGATAGCACAAGCGCATAATTTTTCTCTTGTTTTTCAATAGGCTTAACATTGGAAGGAACACCATTTTTACCAACCTTAATGGAAGTATCATTTTTGGAAAATGCAAGTGTAGTAAGGTTATTTTGATTGCCAATAAGCTCAACAGTGTAAGTAGTAGCTTGATCTTGCTTAGGAGAAGACTTAAGACATGATGGAATGTATGAAAAAGGGGGTACAGGATCAAAAGAACCCTGAGGTGGATAAGAGACATTAGAAAAAGGAGTGGATGACATGGAGGCTTCTTGATCTTGATCTTTCCTTATGTTCTTTTCTTTATCATTTTTAGAGTCCTCTTGACATGGAGCCACTTCTAAGGACAAGGAAGCATGTTGGGATTGTATGGATGATTTTGGAAGAGATGGTGAAGGACTAGCTGAAGTAGGCATTATAGCATATGAAGGCTTAGGCTCTTTAGGTTTATCATTATTGAAAGTATTTGCAGCCAAGTGAAGGTTAGCTTGAGTTTCTTTAAGAGGTAGCCCTGGAGGATAACTATAGGGAACCACATGAAAAGTATCAGGGCTTGTGTCAGATGAAGGTTCTGTGAAAGATTTGAAAGACTCGGAAGCTTTAAGAAATGTACGGGTATTGGAGGAAGTAGGGGATGGAAGGGAACCATCACAAGACAAAGGTCCAACATTAACATGATCTTGCTTGAGAGTGTAATCTTTATTTTCAGTGTGAGAGTTCTTAGAGGAGAGATCCTTATAATATTGACGTTTCAAGCTAGCACGATGTATTTTATAGTCCTCAGCAGTAGTAGATGGATCATCATCAAGGTATTGTCCACAAAAGCCATCAAAATCTCTTTCAAAATCAGAATCATATGGATCACCATCACGATCTATCCAATGTGATGGCCCATTTGTAGTAAGCAGGAATGAACGATGAGGAGGACTCTTAGGAATAGAGGTGTCATAGGTATCATTACATTTTCTGTCATCATAGTCATCATAGTCTTCAAAGCTAGATGTGTCACTCTCTGTGGAAGAGGTATCATATTGCTCAATTTTTTTCCGGGGGCATGGTGACATGTACAAGTCTTTATCAAATGGAAAAGAGTATAGAGGTTCCTTTTCTTTCCCAAGTTTGTCAAGCTGGACTTGCATAGCATGTATCTGTTTCATTATAGTGGCGATCAGAGCTTCTTCCTCTTGTTTATTGATTCTTTGAGACATGTGTACTGATTCTCAATAGCTATTGCTTTGTTCTTGACACAATGATATTTTTGACAGATTCTGGAACTAGGCTGGAAACATTGGATATCTTGCAATTTGACAATTTCTGACAACTCTCTCAAATTTTTCCAAACGACACTCTGCAGACTCATACGACACTAGGTAGTCTATGAAATGACAGTTGCTAAACTCGTACGACAGTTGGGTAATACTGAAATGACACTTGACAAAACTCGTACGACTTTTGACTTCCTGAAATGACTTTTGACTCCAGAAAGAACTTTACGTCAATTTTTGCAAAATGTAAGGTCTTCAATTTTGGATTGTTTGCAAATTGTATTGTTCAGATTTTGAAAGTTATACCAGATTTGATCATTTTTAATAGCCAAGTAGATAAATAAGCACGCAGAACAGCAAGCAAGTGATTCCAAGCATGTCTGAAAATAATGAACAAGGGAAAAAGCAACCTTGCGCATGAACAATCAAGTGACCAAATTGTGCTAATCCTTGAGAGTACTAATTGTGTATGTTCTGAAAAAGTTTTGCAATAACACACATATACCTGAGAATGAAAAATTGGCCTCTCTAGGGTTTTTAGTAATGGTTTGACTCTGCAACTTTTATGATTCAAAGGGGTGAACTCCAATCCCGGCGCACCAGGATTTTGACACAGTCCGAGAACTTAATCTTCAAGAGCTGCTAGGGAGATCTGACAACCCAACAATGAACCATACCCGTGGAGATTTCTTCCACAAGGACATTTATATAGCGGCTGTCACTACCATGGCGAAAATGGCTATTACCGCTTGAGGTTCCATCAACGCAGTTTGCCCTGTGAAGGGATTGTCCGCTACGGTTAACCCTCTCTAAAGATGACTCACAATAGTATACCACAAGGGGACTTGGCTCCAGATTCAAAGTTTTGACACCTCTTCACTTTTAACCCAAACAAAGCAAGCAGATTAATCCGACATGCTAAGACAAAGTTTTGTTCCACCAAGGTCTGTGATATCAACTCCACGTGATCTATCAACCTCTCCGGGGAGAGAATGTATCAATCAATAAGAGAAGACGCACTAACCAATTTTGATTCACCAAAGCTCGTGATATCAACCCTACGTGATCTATCAACCTCTCCGGAGAGAGAATGTGTCGATCAATAAGAGAAGACTCACTAACTAAGTTGAATGTGAAATGCACTAAGTATCCTCCCTACCTACAAGGATTCTATCGTCAAGAAGGATTTCGCTAGGAATCCAATCTCTCAAGAATCACAAATAGTGTTCATAGGGCCTAATTACTATGTGAGCACAGATGTATGTTCCGAAAGCAAATCTACCAAAAGCATCCAAAAAGTAGAAAGAGGAACACTTAACGTTTAAAGCGAATATGAGATGAGTCCATAAGGTGGAACACTTAACACCTCACACAAGCTAAAAACGAGTCCACAACTTAGAAAACAAGGGAGTTCCTAAAAGCACAAAAGGGTTGCCAAGTGGAACATTTAACGCTTCTGTCCTGTTGACCCCTCCCCTTTATGGCGCTGAGATTGCAACCACGGGGCGGAAATGAGGGGCCGGCGGATTAGCGAGTCCAATAACCCAAGATAGCAATCAAGATCAATCACAAGTATTCTAAGACTACATAATGAATCCTTAAGGGTTCACAACCTAGTATCAATTATGCAAGTGTGTAGAAATAGATCAAAAACATGAAAAGATGCACACAAGCTTGACACATAAGAGATTTATTTTAAGTCCCAAATCAAAATATTATTAGATGAAGGAGAATACCTGAGATCTTTGCAACGCGCTTAGTAGATTT
This sequence comes from Chamaecyparis obtusa, assembly GCA_027943335.1. Taxonomy (NCBI): domain Eukaryota; kingdom Viridiplantae; phylum Streptophyta; class Pinopsida; order Cupressales; family Cupressaceae; genus Chamaecyparis; species Chamaecyparis obtusa. Next base: position 438,794 of record BSBK01001079.1, read on the forward strand.
TACTTGATTTTTAGCAATTTTTGTTGAGCTTTTCCATGCAAGCAAGTGACGAACTCTCCAACAAGCAAACAAGCAAACAAGATATGCAAAATATATTCAACTTATGAAAACCATAGGGTTAGCTCTAAAAATCAATTATTATCAGTAATAATAACCAGCAATCAACTCAAATGACAACTCATATCATTCATTGAACCATGTAAAAAAAATAAGTGCATACCCATCACAAAACTTTATTTTTTTTGCTGCATTTGACCTAGTCAACAAGATCTAATTTTTTTGATATGATTTTGGCCACAAAAATAGAAATTCAGAATAGAGACCCCTACTAAAAAATAGAGAGCTTTCCAAAAATGAAATTTTTTTAGAAAAACCTCTTCATTTGTGACCTAGAGACCCATTTTATCAATACAGACCAGTTTTTGTAAATTGACTATTTGAGCTATGATATCATGTCCAAATTTAAAACACAAAGAATGGACCCCCTGTAGAATTTAAAGAGCTTTCCGAAAATATAAAAATTTTCGAAAAATATGCTGATTTGCGTCAGATATTAATTTTTTCCAGAATTTTAAGAAAAAATTATTAAAAATTCAAAACATCTCAAAAAATTTTAAATTTTTTACTGTAGCTTCCATGACATGTCACCAACCTGCAAAAAAAATTTTAGATCAAAATTCCAAGCCGTTTGGGAGATAAAATTAAATCTTTGAAACTTTGGGGTTTTAGCTCCCAAAAAAATCAAAACCAGCATGCAAAGGTGGGTTGCCCCACGGTGGGCGCCAGAAATGTGTGTGTGAAAATTATACCTGATCTGTAAACACAACACTCAGTAAAACATTAGAGGTTAGCTATAATCAAAATCGTGCAAAATTGAAAGCTATCTAACCAAGCGATTTACTGCCTTCTAATAGGTGCGAGATTAATGTTCTCAGATTATTATCGAGATCAGTGACCTAGACGACACCTAAATGAAGGATTTGAATGCAAAAGATGGATATGAAATTGAATGCAATTAATCTATATTTTTGATATTTTATGATGCAATAAGAATGATAAATTGATATGATATGAATGCTAATATGAAATTGATATGCTATGAATGCTAAATGATCTAACAATGAAGATTCTAACAATGATATGAAAACTATGAAATTCTATGCTAAGATATAAAAACTATGCAATTGAAATTGATCTCACAAAGCTTTGAATTCGCAAGTTGATTCCTCAGCCTCCAATTCTCCAGCGTGATTGTGCAAAATATGAGATGATTTGTGAAGAGCTGAAGCCTTTAATTTATAGAAATCTAGGGCTTTGGAGGTGCATGGATAAAAGCCATAAATCACTCAAATTAACTCATCTTGATTTTTGAGTTATCTGATCATAAAAGATAGTTAATTCTCAAAATCATGCAAAAACATGCAAAAATAGCTTTTTAACTCAAATTAGAGTTTAGATCAGCTTTTTGAACTCCAAAAGGATGTTGAGTTCCAAAAAGTCAATAACTTGCATTGATTTTCTGATTTGGAGTTTAACTGTTTCTTTTGAATATGCATAATAATTAAGAATTAAATAAATAAATAAAGTGATTTATCCTCAACTCAACTGATTTTTGAAAATAAATAATTAATTTATGGGTTAATTAACTATTTATTCAAACTTTTATTAAAAATTATATTATTAAATAATGACAACATGCTTTAATTAATTAAATAAGAATTTAATCAATTAAAGATAGGAATTTTGATTTATTGTCAAAATTAAATAATACAATTAATAATAGATAGAATTAAATTTAATTACATAATTAAGTGGCAAATATTAAATCTAATTAATTAAATATGAAAATATTCAATTAATCAAACTTAGGATAAATGTGATTTATCGCCAAATAATCATTAAATTAAAGATAATTAAGATAATTAGGAATATTACTAGGAATATTCCCCGATGCAGAATTTAAGATAATCAATTATGATTCGATGATGTTTAGATGTGCCTTAGATTAGGACTTTGATGTCGATTTCATTCGAATTTGTCGATGTAGGAGGTTAATGAACTTATAGCCCATTTTTGGAGTATTACAGGTCCTTTTTGGACAAAAGTTGTCATGCAACTTTTGTAAAGTTGCAAAAGTTGTCATGACAACTTTCTAGAAAATTTTGCTAACTTGCTATCCACTACTCACAAACCTCAACTCAACCCATACTAAGATCAAAAAACCTTAATAAATTCATTTGGGACCTTTTAGATCAAAACACAACATTTCAATCAACTTCCCATGCCTATACCCATTCTAGCAATTTGAGGACTAAGTCAACTTCTACGGGTACCTTGGCTCTTTGGTCTTTTCATGCTATCCAAACCCTTTAAGTAATCCCTATCTACTAATTACCTAACACACTTAGGTCTACTTAGGACCTATTATTAACCTCTAGTCTATCTAGGACCAGTACATGCCAAAATTTGAGAAAGACCCTCTAGCCAAGGTCCTAGTGCTCTTGCACCATTCTCCCCTCTTAAAAGTAATCAAGTCCCATTGATTGGGACCGAGTCAGGGATAATGCCTAACCTCTAGAATTCTAACTTTGAGACCCATGTATCCTCTGCATCAGCCTTTCCAAGCCACTTGATAAGGTATTCAAGGTATTTTTTGTGCCTAGCCTTTTTGATGACCCGGGAGCTCAAGACCTTCTTTGCTTGGAGGCTTGGTGTAACAGGTAACTTCATATCCTCCAAGTCTTTGAAATCTCATATGGTCCATCACCCCCAATAGGGATAGGTCCCTTATAAGGGACTATATCTGCAATGTTGAAAATTGGTGAGATGCCCAAATCTGATGGAAAATCCACCTTGTAAGCATTGGACCCATACTTAGCTAGGATGACACATGGACCAATCCTTTTCATTTGCAACTTATGTGGAACTCCCTTCTACAATATATATTTATTGAGATGTATCATAACAAGATCCCCTACTTTGAAATGAAGCTCCATTCTCCTTTCATCTTCCTTGTGCTTGGTCCTAGTGACATTGTCTTGCAGAGTTTTCTTGACTTTATCATGGAATTCCTTCATGGACTGAGAAAATTCCTCTACATAACCACTTCTTTCTATTGTGCCTCCAAGTTCCCTCAATTTAAGAATGCCTCTTGGGTGTAGGCCATAGACTATCTCAGATGGGATCTTTCCAGTGGTCCTATTGATGGTATTGTTATACACTAAGTTTGTACCCTTGTTTCAAGCTCTCTAGGTCTTGATAACTGAGTATAACATGGGAATCATCTCCAGGTTGTGGGACCTATGCTAACTAAGATGAGACCTCTAGGTTCTAGGTTGGTTCCTCTTGGATAATCACCTTAATTTTCTTCTTTGATAGGAAAGTAAATCTTTGAAGGGAAAGGGATAGAAGGAGTGCTTGAAAGGGAAATGATTGAAAGCAAACTACCTACTAGGTGATACACCGAAATGATGGTATGAATTGCAGTATAGAGGATGAACTCAGCACAATCTTAGGTCTAGGAGATCAAAACTCACTAAATAGGCTTGCATCAATATTTTATAGAAGGGTCTACAATAGAGAGATGATATGCAGGGAAAGAGAGAATTTCACAAGGCAATAGCACTCTTAAGAGCTTAGACACAAACTATAACCTATAAATAGACATTCACCTCTGTAATTGGGTATAGGAATAAGATAGATTGCCAGGGGTGGAAGTATACCCAAAAGAGAATTCAAATCAAATCATTCATAGGCATACACATAAATTGTAGAAAGAAAGAGGGATCAAGAACCCTAAGATATCACTGAAAACATACATATAATCGATTCAATAATATAAAATTCAGACAAGAAGGTGTAGGGATAGAGAAAATGTCACAAAGTACCTTTGCAATATCTAAAAAATCAATGAAAGTTACAAACCGTAGAAGTTAGAGGGAAGAAAGAATGCCACAGATAAATTCTAAGAAAGAAAATCTTTCTTTACAATTGTCAACTTTGAGCTCCAAAGAAAGCTCCAAAAACAATATATACATCTCCTTTTGCATGCAGGCATGAGTAAAACCTAATTAGGGTTATAGATTTTCATGATAAAAACCCTAATTATGTCAATTCTAATCAGAAATGTCATGGAAATATCTCAACTAATCAGATATCATGTTGCTTGTCCATCTCTGTACTACATCTACCTACGGACAAGCCACCTTGATCCATCTACCACCCTGCAAATCAGCTCGCCATAACTATTCAAATCTGGTACTCTAGATATTTGAATTTAAAAAATGATTTAAATGGTCACAGGTGGTGCTAAATCATCTTCATCCATGGCTGATATTTAAATCTGACCCATCTTTAAAATGCAACCATTAGATCTTCTTACTTTACTGGGTACTGCTTTCATTTCATAACCTTAACCCTGTACTTAACCTTAGGTTCACTTTTTCCTTTGTCACTGAATCACCTGACCTTTTATCTAACTCCAATTTATCCTGGTGATTATGTGACTACAACCACAAACTGGGGCCCATCTGACAGATGTCATCATACCATTGATCAACTCTAGATAGCTCAGATCTAGCTGACATAGGACTTACCCGCTTCCTTTTAGGCTGATACTCAATCAACAATTGTTGCATGATCTCAAAGGCTTGAAAGATTCCATGAGATCATAAGACAACCGTAGATCTTACTTTTTATTGATGCCCCTGGAGATCTTTGACAACGGTCCCACTGAAAAATCCCAGTCATCGCTCCACCGACCAATAAAATGTGAGCATGTCAGAACACGAGGACCCACCTAACAAAGCCCTGGCAAGAAAGTAGAATCAATGACTAGTGTATGATCTCATGGGCTAGGAATATTCCATTAGATCATATGCCAACCGTTAGATCTTCAAGGAAAGGTAGCACACTGGGCCCACTCTGACATAGCTCCACATCATAACCTTCGACCAATCAGGAGCTTGCACATCAGACTACGTGGCAATGGACCCACTGACATAGAAGCGCTACATTATGATGAAGATCAATGACCGTCATTGCATCATGATGTTAAACTTTGAGTGCATCTCCTCAGTGGTATAGAAACAATCGTAGATCTTGTCTTAGCTTTAACTACTAGGAAATCAAGATTTCCAAACAAACTGTAACCACTCGCCAGGTCATTGGGTGTTAAGGACTTAACCATGGGGAACAAGAGATCTTGCGACCAGTTAGAAAATAAAGAGCATGTGGAAAAAGAAACCCTTAAGTGACCAAAAAGGTAATGGTGAAATATAATAGGCTAAAGGGTTTAGGGTTTTTTTTGCTCCAACGATCACCTTTTTTCAAATTTAAACTTGCAAACCAGGGGGTTAAAGAATTGCAGAGGCCAGAGGACAGGACACAGGGCCATGAAATTTTTTGAGGTGCTCAGCAGGGTTAAAATGGAGATCCTGGATTAAATTCAGCCTATGACCAAAATTGAATAGATATGAAATTTTGGGCAACATTTTGGTGATTTCTGCTGGATGTTAGCCTGCTAGACAGTGATTTGTGGCCTTAAAATGATCCATTGGGCATAAAGTCATCACTGAAATATAAAACTTACTTGATAGAGAGAGACCTAGAGCTAGAGGGACAAAAGACTATGCATGAGCACTTTTTGGAGAGTAAGACAACTAAACTAGAAAGCAGGGATAAAAAAGGAAACACATTTATAGATATTTACAAGGAGGGATTGACCTCAAAGCAAGGCTTTAAGTGGAATCCATTAACTGATAGGGGCAAGGCATCTCCTTCCAGAGTTGATAGTTGAAAAGCATTAGGCCCCTTGCAATCTATAACAACAAATGGTCCACCCCAAAAGGATTCAAACTTTGTATGTTTGCCAAGCCTTGATCTGAATTCATCCCACTTGAGAACTACATCTCCAACTTTGAAACTTCTAGCCCTAGCTCTTTTATCAAAACTTTTCTTTGTCTGAACTTGATGGAACTCCATATCTTTCATGGATTTGTCTTTGAGTTCTTCTAATTCTATTAGCTGAGCATACCTGATTTGTAAGGGATCTCCTTCTTCAAACATGGCATATTGAGTAGCCAAGTCCAAAGCTAGCAATTCAGTTGAAATGGACAACTTAGCTTCTCTACCATACACTAATAAATAAGGAGAATTCCCAATGATCTTTTTTGGGGTAATCCTATCTAACCATAAGGCAGACTTCAATTTGGTATGCCACTCCCTTTGGTTGTCCTGTAGAGTCTTCTTGATTATCCTAATCAAGTTCTTGTTAGTTGATTTTGCCAAACCATTGCCTTGAGGGTAGTAATTTGAACTTATATTCAGATAGATGCCATTTCTAATTGCCCATTCTAAGACTTTAAGGCCTGTGAATGCCAATGCATTATCTGATATTATGGAGTATGGAGTGCCAAATCTATGAATTATATCATCATAAAAACTTAAGACAACACTCTCATTTGATTCTTTTAAGGCAATTACCTCTGTCCATCTAGTGAAATAATCTATTGCAGTGATTATCCACTTGTGTCTTGCACTAGATGGAGGGTTGATCATGCCAATAAAGTCTATGCCCCACTTGATGAAAGGTTTCTTTGTTCTGATTGGCTGAAGGGGTAGAGCTGTAAGCCTTTCTTTTCCTGCAAACATAGCACATTTGATGCATTTTCTCACATAATCATGGCTATCCTTAAAGATAGATGGCCAATAGTATCTAACCCTCATGATTTCAAAAGTAGTAGTCCTAGGAGAAAAGTGACCTCCAAAAGGTCCATCATGAAATTCAAATAGGACATCAACTATCTTTTCTGAATCAATACATCTTAAAAGGACACCATTGTAATCCTTTCTAAAAGGAACCTCCTTTATCAGCACAAAGGGAATAGATTGCAATCTATAATATCTTCTTTTTGCTAAATCTAGGCCTATAGGACATTGTCTTGTCTTTAAGTAATGAACTATATTAGGCAACCGACCTGATGCCTTGACATGTTCCTCTGAATCATGCACAACTAGAGATGAATCTATTTGTTCTGATTTCTTTAAAATTTCATCCCCTGCCAAATGCTCACAAAGACCTCTTCCTCTAACCAGCTTGGTAGTTTGGATATCAATGTCATACTCCATTACCTTGGTAATCCAACCAGCTCTTTTCTCATTTAGGTCCTTGGAAAGAAAAAATTCCTTGACACTTGGATGAATAACCTTCAAGTGTACCTTGTTATGGGTCAATAAACATCTAAAATTTTTAAGGCTCTTCACCACAACAAGTACATGTTTTTCTACAAAAGAGTATCTTTGTTCATACTCTTCTAAACCTTTGCTAAAGAAAGCAATAGGCTGCTCCAACCCATCTAAATTTTCTTGAGTCAACATAGAAGATATAGCATCATGCCCTCCATAGGCATAAAGGATAAAATCCTTACTAAAATTTGGGTTTAATAGAGCAGGAGCTTCTATCAAGGCCTCTTTGATAGCCTAGAAATTGGCTTTTCCTTCTTTAGTCCAGCTAAAAGTTGAACTCTTCTTTAACATGGCTGTTAAAGGCTTCAATAAATTTGTAATATTAGGCAAGAAATGCCTAACAAAATTAATCTTTCCTATGAAAGATTGGAGACTTTTCTTATGATGTGGCAATAAAAGCTCTAGGATGGTTGCAATTCTTTCAGGGTCTACTATAATCCCTTTCTTGGATACTACATATCCTAGCAATTTTCCTTCATGAACTGCAAACACACATTTCTTGGGATTAAGAGATATCCCAAACTCTCTACATCTTTCAAAGATTTTCCTCAGATGTTTGATATGATCTGCTACATGTTTAGAATAGACAGTTATGTCATCTAAGTAGACCAATACAAATTTGTACATGAGGCTTTTAAAGGCCATATCCATTGCCTTTTGAAAAGTAGCACTTGCATTTGACAAACCAAAGGGAATCTTTTGATAAGCCATGGTTCCCCACTTGGTTGTAAATGTAGTCTTATATTGATCCTCTTCATTAACTAAGATCTTATTGTATCCTGAATAGCCATCCAATAATGAAAATCTCTCGGATCCAGAGACACATTGTAAGATTTGTTCCATAGAGGGTAATGGATGGCAGTCTTTTAAAGAGGCCCTATTAAGATCCCTAAAGTCAACACATAACCTCAACTCCCCATTCTTCTTCCTTATAGGAACAAGGTTGGAAACCCAACTAGTATGTTTGATGGGGTAGATGATACCACTTTCTATCAATTTGAGCACTTCTTTATGCATAAGTGGCTCAAGCTTGGGATTAACAGGCCTTTGCTTTTGTCTCACTAGTTTGGCATTAGGTTCTAATTCAATAGTGTGCTGAGCAAGGGCTGTATTAAAACCTTTGAGGTCTTCATATTTCCATGCAAAAACATCACCAAATTTTCTGAATAATTGGGTGTAAGCTTGCTTTTCCAAATCAGTGTTTACCTTTCCAAATTGTAAACTTTTACCTGGTTCTAATTCTAATTCAACACAATGTTCTTGTTGAACTACCAAGCCAACTTTGTTTTTCTTAACTTGATCATCCTTGTTGAAGATAGTCTCTAAGGTGACAAGACCTCTAGGCATCTTATTAGACTGAAGTTGTATTACTTGGTCACCATAATTTTGCAATAGCCTGTCTTGGTTATGTTTTGAGAAGACATCCTCTTCAAACAAGAATTACAAAATTTGTTCATCATTGTCAAACACTAGTCAATTAGTATCACTGTCAGGGAGAGAAGGTCTAACAATCACTTTGATATGCTATTGAGTCTTTTCTTAGAAATACTATTAGGAATGTCATATTGAGACCCAATAGCAGCTAACCTGTCTGCATTTTGATTTAGTTTTCTTGGGATAGCAACAATATTGAAAGCACAAAAGTCTTCAATTGCATCCCAAAGTCTATGTTTGTATGCTTTCAAGGTGTCATTTTTAGTTTCACTTATCCCTCTCACTAGACTAACTACTAATTCATTGTCACCATAAACCTTTAGGGCCTTGAGCCCTCTTTTTCTAGCCCATTCTAGTCCATTTACAAGGCTTTCATATTCTGTGGTGTTGCTAGTGTAGAGAAACTAAATCTGAAAGCTGTATAATACCTTTCTCCTTTTGGAGACACTAGCATAGCACCACCACTAGAGCTGTGCCTACTCCTAGCTCCATCAAAAAACATTTCCCAAACCAAATTTCTTTGACCCTTTGAACCAATGTCTTCTTTAAGAAGGTCTGACTCTATGGATCCACTTTCTTGTATCAAATAACTCCCTAAACCAGCATCCCAAATGACATTTTCTTGGGCTTCAAAAACCTTTTTTGACTCTAGTTCATTTGGAAAAATATCAGGGATACTTTCTGTCTTAGTGTTTTCTTCTCTGATAGTTGGGAAATCATTGTCATCAAATATAGGGCAGCTTGCATTGATGGTATTGGACACATATGGTTCTATATGGTGTGCTACCAATGATTCTGATTTGATGGTAACCTTGGTACCATACCTTGTGTGAAAAATCATGTGAGACCAATCAGAAGAAAGGTAGCCTCCTATTTTGGCTATAAACTCCCTTGATAGACATATGGCAAACAAAGCAGGGAGATCTATGATGTAAATATCAAGTAGTATAGAGAAATTAGGAATAGCATGAAGGATTAGACTGGTATCCTTAGCCACACCTATAGTGTTAACTGAGGATCCATCAAGTTGTGTAACCTTCTTTTGGAGGGGTTCATATTTAAGTCCTAATTGGTCAGCCACCTTTTTGGGCATTACAATACTAGTAGCTCCACTATCTACCATACAATTATGTACTAAGGATTTTCCAATAATTAAAGATACATAAAAGGGAGGTGGTTTTGAGTTCCTACCTTGCATGGGATTGGCTTTGGAGTTACAACTTGGAGCCTCCTTTTCTTGATCAATGTTGACCAACACTGGCTTTGCAACTTCCTTTATAGGTTGAGGAGTTGTCATTTCAGTCATAGCCTTCTTCAAAATCTCAAGTTGTCCTGGAATAGCCAAAGAGTCCCACATAGACATGGTAATGTTCACCTTCTTCATGTTGTCTACAATGTTGAAAGGTGTCACAGTGTGTACTCTTTGTTGTGTTTTTGCAATGATGGGATCCACCTCTTTGAGAGTCTGGCCTTCTTTGCTTGTACTGGCAGGAGCCTTCTTGAATGTGATAGGAGTAGCTTGCTGTATTGGCTCTACAGATGTAGTAGATTTAGTACTAGAGTCTACTCACTCCATGTCTTGAGCTCTTCTCTTTGACCTTATGTTCATAGCAATGGAAGGTTCACCAATGACCCCATTTAAATATTGCTACTCCCAATTGAAGAGAGCAGTCTCATTATCTTGTGGTTCTTGTTGAGGAATTGATCCACTGGAAGAAGCCTCTGATTGAGCTTGTGAGGCATTTTGAACCATCAGTGCTTGGTTCATCAATCCATTTGAACATGTAGCTTGATTATGAGGTTGATTACAAGGGAAACACCATTCATTGTCCATAGCCATATTATTTTGACTAGGGACCATGTCCCTAACTGGATTTGTAGAATTGAGAGGTGCAAGGTTGTATGGTTGGAATGGTCTTTGATTAAAATTTTGTCTTTGTCCTTGATACCCTCCTTGGTATTGTGGCCTATTTTGTTGATAAGGCTATCCTTGATTCTGATATTGTTGATTAGGACCTTGGCCTTTTGGCTGAAAGGGTGGTCTGATTCCTTGCCCTTACCTCTTTATGTTTGTGACCTCTTTAGTCAAAGTCTGCAACAAATTTGTCATTTCTTGCTGACTAGTTTGTTGACTATTTTTAATCTCTTGCAGCTCTTGAGAGAAACTTGTTTTTAGCTCTTGACCACTAGTACTATCCTGAGGTGCTAATATAGTGGGAATAGGGGTAAATGGGGGTACTTGTGGAGGTGCAATAGGCTGAAGGCTAGGAAAGATGGGCATGGGTGGCCTTCTAGCTATTATACCTGCTTGGATTAAATAATTTTCAGCTCTGATAGCTGTGTCAAAAGCTTGGGGTAAAGAGGTACCACCCATAGATTGGATCATGACAAAAATTTGACCATTCAAACTTTACAAAAAGTATAAAAAGGCGTGGTCAACTGATGGCCTCACTGAGACTGGAATTCTATTCCATGTTTTGAGGAATCTATTGTTATAATCCATCATTTGTTCTTGAGGGTCTCTTTTAATGGTTGTTAATTGCTCAACCAAAGACAAATTTTGTGACTTATCCTCAAAATGCTTACTCAATGCATCTCCTAATTCATCCCATGAAGTAATGGAGCCAACAGTTAAAGTTCTAAACTATTCAAGAGCCTTACCTTTTAGAGAGGCTACTAATAGTTTGGTGGCCACATCTTCTTGAGTCATATTGTGTATGCTGCAGATAGTGGTCACATCTCTTATATGCTCAAAAGCTATAGTTTGTCCTTCACCTCTAAAATTAGGTAGACTATTTAGTGCCACCAAGGGCACATCATGATGTTGAGCAAAGTTTAATGGGCTCCCTTGGTTGAAAGGTGCAAAAGAAAACTGTCTAGCCATTGTAGGGATTGAAACTTGATGAGTAGCAACTGTGTGAGTTGTATTTGGTGTTGGATTTGAATCCTCTTCTTCTAGATCTCTGGTTAGAGATCTTCCTCTTCTTCTGAGGTGAAAGGGCGAAGGTCTCCTTTCTGAAGTATCAGGTGGTGTAGACTATACTCTCCTTGCAGGAGATGTTCTTTAGGTTGATCTACCTTTGTAGCCTCTTTTTAAGGGCAACTTTGAAAATTTAGTAGGCTTTGAGCTTCTAGTCTCAATCTTTCTCATAAACTTTGAACAAGTTTAGCCTGGATCTGTGAAATCAGTGGAGTCACCAGATATACTTGATAGAAAACTTCTAAAAGTTTGTATTATGCAATTAGTATATCACAGATAACATAATCTTTTCAAAATGAACTTCTTTGTAGTGCCACCGGGTGTGCCAGAATTGTTATACACTAAGTTTGCACCCTTGTTTCAAGCTCTCTTGGTCTTGATAACCTAGTATAACATGGGAATCATCTCCAGGTTGTGGGACCTGTGCTAACTAAGATGAGACCTCCAAGTTCTAGGCTGGTTCCTCTTGGATAATCACCTTAATTTGCTTCTTTGATAGGAAAGTAAATCTTTGAAGGGAAAGGGATAGAAGGAGTGCTTGAAAGGGAAATGACTGAAAGCAAACTACCTACTAGGTGATACACTGAAATGATGGTATGAATTGCAGTATAGAGGATGAACTCAGCACACAATCTTAGGTCTAGGAGATCACAACTCACTAAATAGGCTTGCATCAATATTTTATAGAAGGGTTTGCAATAGAGAGATGCTATGCAGGGAAAGAGAGAATTTCAAAAGGCAATAGCACTCTTAAGAACTTAGACACAAACTATAACCTACAAATAGACATTCACCTCTGTAATTGGGTATAGGAATGAGACAAATTACCAGGGGTGGAAGTATACCCAAAAGAGCATTCAAATAAAATCATTCATAGGCATACACATAAATTGCAGAAAGAAAGAGGGATCAAGAACCCTAAGATATCACTGAAAACATACATATAATCGATTCAATAATATAAAATTCAGACAAGAAGGTGTAGGGACAGAGAAAATGTCACAAAGTACCTTTGCAATATCTAAAAAATCAATGAAAGTTACAAACCATAGAAATTAGAGGGCAGAAAGAATGCCATAGATAAATTCTAAGAAAGAAAATCTTTCTTTACAATTTTCAACTCTGAGCTCCAAAAACAATATATACATCTCCTTTTGCACGTAGGCAGGAGAAAAACCTAATCAGGGTTATAGATTTTCATGATAAAAACCCTAATTATGTCAATTCTGATCATAAATGTCATGGAAATATCTCAACCAATCAGATATCATGTTTTGTGTCCATCTCTATACTACATCTACCTACAGACAAGCCACCTTGATCCATCTACCACTTTGCAAATCGACTCGCCATAACTATTCAAATCTGGTACTCCAAATATTTGAATTTTAAAAATGATTTAAACGGTCACAGGTGGAACTAAATCCTCTTCATCCATGACTAATATTTAAATCTAACCCATCTTTAAAATGAAGCCATTAGATCTTCTTACTTTACTAGGTACGACTTTCATTTCATAACTTTAACCCCATACTTAACCTCAGGTTCACTTTTTTCTTTGTCGCTGAATCGCCTGACCTTTTATCTAACTCTGGTTTATCCTGGTGATTATGTGACTGCAGCCACAGACTTAGGCCCATTTGATAGATGTCATCATACCATTGATCGATTGTAGATAGCTCAGATCTAGCTGACATAGGACCCACCCACTTCCTTTTAGGTTAATACTCAATCGACGGTTGTCACATGATCTCAAAGGCTCAAAAGATTCCATGAGGTCATAAGACAACCGTAGATCTTACTTTTTACTAATACCCTTGTAGATCTTTGACAACAGTCCCACTGACATATCCCAATCATCACTTTGCCGACCAATAAAATGTGAGCACGTCAGAACACGAGGACCCACCTGACAGAGTGCTGGCAAAAAATTAGAATCAATGATTGGCGTATGATCTCATGGGCCAAGAATATTCCATCAGATGATATGCCAATCATTAGATCTTGAAGGAAAGGCAGCACATTGGGCCCGCTCTAACACAGCTCCACATCATAACCTTCAACCAATTAGGAGCTTGCACATTAGACTATGTGGTAGTGGACCCACTGACACAAAAGTGCTACATTATGATGAAGGTCAATGATCATCATTGCATCATGATGTTAACCTTTGAGTGCATCTCCTTACTGGTATAGCGACAGTCGTAGATCTTGTCTGAGCTTTAACTACCAAGAAACTGAGACCACCAAACAAACTATAACCGCTCACCAGGTCACTGGGTGTTAAGGACTTAACCGTGGGGAACAGGAGATCTCGTGACCAGTTAGAAAATAAAGAGCATGGGGAAAAAGAAACCCTTAAGTGACTGAAAAGGTAATGGTGAAATATAATAGGCTAAAGGGTTTAGGGTTTTTTGGCTCGAATGGTCACCTTTTTTTCAAATTTAAACTTGCAGACCAGGGGGTTAAAGAATAGAAAAGGCTAGAGGATAGGACACAGGGCCATGAAATTTTTTGAGGTGCTTGGTAGGGTTAAAATGGAGATCCTAGATTAAATTCAGCCTATGACCAAAATTGAATAGATATGAAATTTTGGGCAACATGTATCATTATAGGCATACTTAGCTTGTGCAATTATCTAATCCCATGACTGACCATACTCTTTGGTTAAGCTTCTTAGAAGATTCCTCAATCTTCTATTGACTAACTCAATTTGCCCATCTGTTTGGGGGTGGTATGTAGACCCAAAAGTCAAGTTAGTGAAAAGTTTATGCAATAAGGTTTTTTGAAAATGACTAATGAATTTAAAGTCTCTATCAAAAACTATACTTAGTGGTAGGCCATGGATCCTTACCACTTCTCTAAAGAACAATTTGGCTATATGGAAAGCATCATAGGTATTCTTGCATGGAAAAAAGTTATCCATCTTGCTAAATATGTCTATAATGGAATAGATACTATCAAGTCCTTTCTTGGTCTTAGGAAATCCTACTACAAAGTCCACGCTAAGGCATTCCCAAGGTCTATTGGGGATTGGAAGGGGTTGATACAACCTTGCATTGGATGAAGTGCCCTTGGCCTTTTGACAAATGATGCAAGTCTCCACATTTTTTTTAATTTCCTGATTCATCCTAGGCCAGTAATAAAACCTTTGGACCAACTCTAATTTTTTATGAACTCCAAAATGTCCTCCTAATGACCCATTATGCTTATCTTGAATGAGGTTCTCCCTCATGGATCCTCTAGGCACACATAGTTGCCCTCCCCCAAATAAAATACCTTCTTGGATGAGGTAATCAACATATTCACTATGGAAATGGTTTTGCAAGTCTTGACATACCTTGTAAGGTGCTAAGAAGCCTTCACCTTCTAGGTACAAGTCTTTGAAACTATCTATGCCTATGCTTCTTAGTTGAACTTCTTGGACTGTCAAGAGTCTCCAGCTTAAGGCATCGGCCACTTTATTTTTTTTACCTTTCTTGTGCTTTATGGTGAAGGTATAGGCCTAAATGTACTCAACCCACTTCATGTGCTTGTGACTCAACATGTCTTGGGAGTTAAGAAAACTTAGAGCTTGGTTATCAATGTAGACCACAAATTCCTTAGGGAATAGGTAATGCCTCCACTTCCTTAAGGCTTGGACCAAAGCATACAACTCTAAATCATAAGATGAGTACTTATTTTTAGCTTCACTCAAATTTTCACTATGGAAGGCCACTAGTTGATTATCTTGCCTTAGGAATGCCCCTATAGCATTGTTGCTAGCATCACATTGAATTGTGAATAACTTCTCAAAAAAAGGTAACACCAAGATTGGTTGGGTTGCAATCCTTTTCTTCAAGGTCTCAAAACCTTACTTAGCTTTTTCACTCCATTGAAATTTAGCCTTCATGCCTCCTTTGACGGTGTCAAGAACTGGTGCACAAATTTCACTAAAATGTCTAATAAACTTCCCATAGAATTGGGCTAATCCATGGAAGCTTCTTACTTTAGTAGTAGATTTGGGAGTAGGCCACTTTAAAATTGCCTCCACCTTACTCATGTCCATCTTCAAGTTACCTCATGAGATCACAAATCCTAAGTATACCAATTCTAATTTCATGAACTCACACTTATCAAGATTAATGGTGAGATTTTCCTCATGCAACCTTTTTAGAACCTCTTTCAAATGCATCAAGTGATCCTCTTTGAATTTTCTAAAGATGAGGATGTCATCTAGGTAAAGCATCACCCATTTACCAATGAAGTCTTTAAAAACTTCGTTCATCAATCTCATAAAGGTACTAGGGGAATTGGACAACCAAAAGGGCATAACTAGCCACTCATATAGGCCTTAAGTGGTTTTTAAAGTGGTCTTCCACTCATCCCCCTCCTTAATTATGATTTGGTGGTACCCACTTTTGAGGTCAATCTTGGTTAAGTACTTGGACCCTCCTAAGAAATCCATCAAGTCCTCAATCCTAGGGATAGGAAACCTATACCTTATGGTAATCCTATTGATGGCCCTAGAGTCAGTGCACAATCTCCAAGTTCCTCCTTTTTTAGGTGTGAGGACCGTAAGGACAGTATAAGGGCTAATGCTCTTTCTTATAAGGCCTTGATCTAGGAGTTCCTGAATTTGCTTGGCTATTTCCTCATTTTCTTGAGGGGTCATTTTATATGCATCTTTTTTAGGTAGGGATTCTCCTAGGATAAAGTCAATTTTGTGGCTTATGGCTCTTGTGGGAGGTAAGGTAGTTGGCTTACCATCACTTACTATGTCCTTGTATTGCTCAAATTAACTCTTGAACTTCTTGAGGTATTTCTTTCTTCTTTCTTGTTTCTTCCTCTTTAGGCTTCAATACCAAGGCATACCCCACTCCTTCACCTACTTCCAATGTGTTTAAGAATTATTTTTCTCCTACCAATAGAACATTGGGACCCACTGATTTAACTTCTTCATCCTATAGAAGGGACTGAATCTTGAAAGTGATTCCATCCTTTTTGAATGCATAGGAGTTCTTGGATCCATCATGGATTTCTTGCCTATCAAATTTCCATGGTTTCCCTAGTAGGAGATGGAAGGCATCCATAGGTAACACATCACATAGTACTATATTTTTGTACCTTCCAATGGTGAACTCTATCCAAGCTTGCTCATTCACCAAGACATTCTGGCCCTTATTTAGCAATGTGACTCTATAAGGACTGGTATGAGGTATTGTTTGGAGGTTTAGCTTGCTAACTTCTTCATGAAACACTATATTGTCAATAGACCTAGATTCAATAATGATCTTGTATACCTTTCCCAATATTTTTCACTTTATTCTGAATAGAGATCTCCTTTGACTAGGTTCCTCCTTAATTGGATCTTTAATCAATGTTCTCCTTATCATAAGGTTATCCCATACTTTTGAATCTAGGGATACTTCTACTAGCTTACTACTTTAAGACTTCGCTTGAAGGTAATTGACTCTTTTCTCCCCTCATTGTGAAGTAGATCCTTTTTCAGGGAACCTATAGGTTGGATGTCCATATTGATGGTAATGGTAACATTTCATGGTGGAGAAGTAAGACCCTCTCCCTTATCCTCCTGATCTTCCTCTAGTGTTAGCATTTATTCCTCTACCTCAATTATTGTAGCATCCTCTGCTATTAGAGGCTTGTCCTTACTTCTCAGTGAGTTTGGAATCACCTTGGGTTCTTGAATCTAGATTTATACCACCATAGCCTCCTCTATGACCTCTATTATCTCTACCCCCACCTCTTCCTCATCTACTTGTATCCTGCCTCTTCTTGAGCTTCTCCTCAACTTTAAGTGCCAATTGGCAGCATTGATGGATAGTCTTGGGTCTTAAAAAACTTAATTCTTCTTGGATATTCCATCTAATATGATTGAGGTACCTAGCCACTTTTTGGCTCTCCTCTTCCACAACATAGTATATAAGACATAGTTTTTTGAATTCTTTGGTTTAAACACTGACCTCTAGGTCCTTTTTCCTCCAATTTTGACTCTTCTTATGTAGCCATAATTCATAATCATCAGGTAGATATGCTTCCCTGATCTTGGCCACCATACCTTTCCAATTTTCTATGGGGTTCTTTCCTTCCTTCACCCTCTCATCCTACAAAAAATTATCCCAAGTAAGATAAGCCCCTCTCATCCTTGATTTGGCCACCCTAACTCTCTGAGCATCACTAATTCCCTCACATTCAAAATGAATATCCATACCTTCTATCCATTCCATGACTATTTCAGCTTCCATCTTACCACTAAAGAGTGGTATCCCTTATAATGACTTAAAACTCATAGACTTGAGTACTCTCAAAAAGGGTTCTTGATCTAGGATAGGGTTAGGATCTATAAATTTTTCCTCCTCTACCACCTCTTTGCACTTTTCCTCATCTTCTCTTAGTTTCTCATTCATCAATTCAGATTTCTCTTCCACCTTTCCTAGGTTATCTCTAAGAGCTTCCATTTCCTCTTGGAGTAACCTATTCTCCTCCTTTTTTTCTATCACTTACCTATCCAATTAAACATTGGTCACCATGGTGGTCTCTCCCATTGAATCTGACATAAACTGATGCCCAAATGTTAGATGCTTTGATACCAATTTTATGTGATCACAATAGGAAGTTGGTAGTTGTTCTTGCCACTTGGTTAGGATCACTAAGATTCCTAACTCCACCAAGTATCCAATGGTTCAATGAAGACTTCAAAAGGCTCCACCTCATCACTCCAAGGACTCCTTCAAGGTCCCACACTTCCTCTATGCTTCACTCCAACTCCTAAGGGGTCACCTCATTGTTTCAAGATCAAACTCTTCATGGTCTCTTCTCAAGCAAATGATTTATTACCTCCTTAACAAGTTGGGATTCTTTCACGGGTGTGGTGGTAGACTAATAATGTGTTTTTGGAACTTCTTGATCCATTTTATCAAGGTCTATCACTTGGCTTCTTACCAATTTCACCAAAGTCTTTGTTTTGGCCTTGTAGCCCTAGAGCCCCAATTAGGACTCCTTACTCAGATTTATAGGACTTATACCAAAATCCTGACAAAGATCTCACCAACCCAATTATGGATTCTTGATACCTAGGGCATGTCCTCAAGGATTTTGTGTTTCTTAGGGTTTCAAGCCTGTGTACAATGCCCTAACCCAAAATAGAGGGTTTGATGAGGGTTTCAATAGTTTCAAGGTTCTCATTGTTCAAGGAAAGTTTAGGATGGGTAAATGGATTGGTGAACCCTTCAAATCTTATGTTTATGTTTTCTAGTTCCCTTATTGATTTCAAATGTCTTGGAGTTGTGTTGACAAGCCTCCCCTGCAAGTAAACAATCTTTTACACTACCTTGTCCTTAGTCAAGCAATGCCAATGATCACCTAGGGAAAGGCCTAAAAATTGGCCATCTTAATTTCCAAGCCTCCACAAGTAGTATGTACACTTTAAATTTTCTCCTCTACCATGCTTGAACTATCCGTGATGAAAACATGATAGGGTTTCATGGGGGAGCCATGTTTCTAACCAGAGCTATTTACATGCTAGTGAATTGGAAAATGCAAAACAATTAACCTAAGCTTAATCAAACACCTAAAAACACTCCTAATGCTGAAAAATGGAAAGTAAACACACAAAATAGATAGCTTCTTTCTTGGAAAAAGAAAATAATTATAGTGGATGCTATTGTGGCATTAAGACACCAAACTGTGTCCTCAAAGAAAATAACAATGAATTAAAAAAACACTAACCGATAATTCTCAAAGTGTCTAGCCTTGGGATTTGGGACTAAAATTGCTTAAATATCATTTAGGTTCAAGATTTAGGGTGTTTAGGATCATAGGTGACCTAAAGATGAGGTTGGTCCTGATGCAGGAGCATCCTGGGTGTAAGAGCAATCTTGCATCACCCAAAAATATTTCTATTTTTGAATTCAATAAGGGCTATCCTGTGCAGAGCTGCTATTTATGGAAAGTTACTATTTTTGGTAATTTTCATCTGTGCTTAGAATGATCTAATTTCTTTCTTAGAGGTTCATTTTGGTCATATAAGTCTGCCAGTAAAGTTTCATTTCCAGATCAAGTGTATGTTGCAAGATATTAAAGATTTTCAGTATTGGCAGCAGGGTACAGAAACTTTGGACTCAGTTTTGAAGGCTTTAGAGGCCCTGGATGAGGTCAAAAATTTGGGTGACAGGCGCTTGTTCCAGTCAAGCCTATAGAGCGCTTTGTGGCATTTCTGAAATGGGGTTATAATAGTTGATCGGGTCAACTGGTGATGACTTATGGTCTTCGGAAGTTGGGCCACCCGAAATGGTAGAAAATAATTTTCTTCAAAATTTTTGTTCGGGTTTCAAAGGTTATCTTGAGCTGACTATGATGTAATAAAATGTAAAATAAAATAATTCTAAGTTTGGTCGGCCTTATTGGCTAAAATTCTGGAACCTTCCCAGGTGGTGGAAAAATTGCCTATATAAGGAAGGCTGTATTATTGTCTTAGGCAGTTCAGAATAGTTCTGGATAGTAGATTTGGGTAATAGTTCGAGGCTTTGTCCTACAGAATATTGTAAGGGAATGCCCATGTGGCTTTGCATATTGTAATTCTGAAAGTTTGTAATTCCACATTTGTGGAGATAATAAGAAGCCAATTTTCTATTCTTGCATATTGTTGTTGTTTCTCTATTTCTGTTATGTGTTTGTGGTATTAAGGGGAGCACCCTTCATCAAGTGGTATCAGAGTAGGAGTTCTTGAGTGTGTAAACAGATCACCGACTGTGAGGCAGTTTGCACCAGGACCATGGCTAGGGTTTCAGCACGCATCACGAAAATGCCTCCACGAATGGAACGTGGTGGAAGAGCTGGTGTTGTAACACCTGAGGTTAGAGAGCTGCAGAGACAAGTGCGAGCATTGCAAGAAGAGATTCACAGAGGAATGAATCTTAATGTTAGAGATGAAAGTGAGGATGAAGCCGAAGAAGAATATCAAGAAGGAGAAGTTGAAATTGTGAACCAGGAGGAAGAAAGACTTTTTCGGGTGATTTCCAAGATTGGGAAAAGACCTAAGATTGAGGTTCCTACATTTTCTGGAAATCTTAACCCAGAGGAATTGATCGACTGGATCAATGAATGTGAGGAGTATTTTGAGTATGAAGATGTTGAGGATCCTGATAGGATCAAATTTGTGAATGCTAGACTGAAAGGTCATGCGAAGATCTGGTGGCAAGAAATTCAATTGGAGCGAAATAGAAGAGGGAAAGATAAAATCACAAGATGGGATCGGATGGTGGATAAATTGAAGCGACAGTTCATTCCTATTGATTATGAGCTTGACCTACTAAAGAAAATGCAAAGTTTGAAGCAAGCAGGAAGATCTGTTCAAGAGTATACAGAGGAGTTCTATCGACTCCTCATCAGAATAGGCCATGCAGAAGCTGATAAGGAGAAAGTTTCCCGATACCTTAATGGGTTAAGGCCAAGCATTCAGGAGGAGTTGAATCTGGTTCGAATGAACAGTATTGAGGAGGCATACCAGTTTTCCCTGAAAGTAGAGGAAAAGCTGAACAAGAAGTTTGAGAGCAGACAAAATGGAAGAGGTCATGGTGGAAGATCTAGCAGATGGTCATATGGTGGCCGAAATGAAGATCCAAAAAAGAAGGATGAGGCCAGTAGCAGTCAGAATCAGAGAGGAAATAATTCCAATCATTTTCAGGATCAGAGTAATAGAGATCAGAGAGGAAGAGGAAGAGGACAAAGATCTGGAAGAGGAGGCTTCCGTGGAACATGTTTTCACATGGAGAAGAAGGTCATAGGGCATTTGAATGTCCTCAGTGCCAAGGCAGAATAGATAGGAGAAATGAAGGCCAGGCCAGAGTTGCACATGTAGATGAAGATGCCAGATCATCAAATTTTGAAGATGCTAAAAGAGGAGAAACGTTGATTACCAAAAGAGTCCTATTGAGTGGTGAGAATGAACCTGAGCAAAGGAGGAGCCTATTTCGCACCAGGTGCAAGTGTGAAGGTAAATGTTATGATGTGATCATTGATAGTGGAAGCACTGACAATTTGGTGTCAGAAGAGATGGTGATAAAGTTGAAGCTCAAAAGACAGAAACACTCACATCCATATCGGATTGCCTGTGTACAGGATGACCACAAGGTCATGGTCAATGAACAATGCCTGGTGAAGTTCAAGATTGGTGGATACCAAGATGTGGTATTGTGTGATATCATATCTATGGATGCATGTCATATGTTGTTGGGTAGACCATGGTAGTTTGATAGATGTGCTGTACATGATGGTCATGTGAATACCTATTCCTTGACAAAGGATGGAGTGCGACATAAGCTAAAACCATTGAAGGAGACTAAAGAAAAGGTATGTGGTAATGCAAGGATAACTTTTGTTGATGGAAGAAATTTCCTAGATGGTATGAGGCATGAGCATGTATGTTTTGCTTTAATTCCAAAAGCTGGTAAAGAGGAAGTAGAAAATGTTCCTGTAGAAGTTTCAGATTTGTTGAATGAGTTTCAGGATATTATATCGGATAACGTGCCTAATGGATTACCACCAGTCAGAAAGATTAGTCATCAGATGGACTTGATCCCAGGAGTGAGTTTTCCAAATAAGGTAGCACACAGAATGACACCTGTAGAAAGTGAGGAGTTGAACAGACAAGTACATGAACTATTACAGAAAAGATTGATCCATGAGAGTCTGAGTCCCTGTGCTGTACCAACGGTATTAGCACCAAAGAAGAATGGAGAGTGGAGGATGTGTATAGATTCTAGGGCAATAAACAAGATCACAATCAAGTACAGGTTTCCATTGCCACGAATGGATGATATTATGGACTGTTTGAGTGGAGCTGTGTATTTCTCAATGATAGATTTGAAGAGTGGATATCATCAGATTCAGATCAGAGAAGGAGATGAATGGAAGACTGCCTTCAAGACAAAGGAAGGACCATATGAGTGGTTAGTCATACCTTTTGGGCTAACCAATGCACTGAGCACTTTCATGCGGCTCATGAACGAGGTTCTAAAAGAATTTTTGGGTAAGTTTGTCATTGTTTACCTAGATGATATTTTGATTTTTAGCAAGACATTGGAGGAACATATGATGCATATTCATATGGTGTTTGAGAAGTTGAGAGATGAGAAATTTTTGATTAACTTGAAGAAGTGCAGTTTTGTGAAGAAAGAGTTAGTGTATTTGGAATTTGTAGTCTCAGCAGAAGGTCTAAAAATGGACCTAGAGAAGGTACATGCTATCCTTGAATGACCTACTCCAAGGAGTGCTACTGAGGTAAGATCTTTTCATGGTCTAGCTAGCTTTTACAGAAAGTTTATCAGAAATTTTAGCAGTATTTGTGGTCCCTTGACTGAGACAATGAGAGGGGATAGAAAAGAGTTTAAGTGGACTAAAGGGGCAGAAAAGAGTTTTCAATTATTGAAAATAAAAGTTACAGAACAACCTATTTTAGCACTTTTAGATTTTAATAAGGTGTTTCAAGTAGATTGTGATGCTAGTGGTACTGCAATAGGAGCTGTTATGAGCCAAGAAGGTAAACCTATTACTTATTTCAGTGAGAAGTTAAATGATGCCAAGAGGAAGTATTCTATTTATGATCAGAAATTTTATGCTATAGTTCAGGTATTAAAGAAGTGGAGACATTATCTACTTCCTAAGGAGTTTGTTTTGTATACTGATCATCAAGCTTTGCAATATTTGAATAGTCAAGGAAAGTTGAATTAGAGGCATTTGAAATGGGTTGAGTTTTTACAGAGTTATACATTTGTTTTGAAACACAGGAGTGGAAAGTCTAATAGGGTTGCAGATGCTCTTAGCAGAAGGCAACTATTGCTGACAGAGATGTAGATTGAGGTGGTTGGGTTTAAGGAACTCAAGAATTTATATCCAGAGGATCCTGATTTTGGTGAAGCTTGGAAAGCTTGTACAGAACCTATTACTCTAGACAGGATGGAATGGCTAGATTTTATCATCCAAGATGATATGCTATTCAGAGGGAGTCAGTTGTGCATTCCAAAAAGATCTATGAGGGAGAATCTCATCAAGGAGAAGCATAGCGGAGGATTGGCTGGACATTTTGGTCGTGATAAAACCCTTGCTTTGGTTAGTGAAAATTATTATTGGCCACAATTGCAACAAGATGTCAAGAATTTTGTACAGAGTTGCAGAGTATGTCAGATGGCGAAAGGAGTGAAGCAGAATACAAGGTTGTATCAGCCATTACCTGTACCAGAGAAGCCTTGGGAGGATATCAGTATGGACTTTGTTCTTGGTTTACCGAGGACACAGCAGGGACATGATTCAATTTTTGTGGTGGTTGACAAATTTTCAAAGATGGCACATTTCATTCCCTGCAAGAAGACTAATGATGCTATTCATGTAGCAGAATTATTTTTCAGAGAAGTGGTGAGACTACATGGCTTGCCAAAGACCATAGTTTCAGATCGAGATACTAAGTTTGTTGGATATTTTTGGTGGACATTGTGGAAGAAGTTGAAGACAGATTTGAAGTTTAGCTCATCACATCATCCACAGACTGATGGACAGACAGAGGTGGTGAATAGAAGTTTGTGAAATCTGCTGAGATGCTTGGTTGGAGATAAGCCAACAGGATGGGATTTGATTTTACTGCAGGAAGAATTTGCATACAATAATTTTGTCAATAGGAGCACTGGTAAATCACCATTCCAGATTGTCTATCGAAGTAGTCCAAGAAATGCATCTGAATTGAGAAAGATAGATAAAGGAGAAATAAGTAGTGCTGAAGCTGAGGATTTTGCAGAACACTTGAAGAACATCCATGAGGAGGTGAGGAAGCATATTACCAAGATGAATGCACAGTATAAGGCTAAGGCAGATGAGAAAAGGAGGTATAAGGAATTTCAGGTTGGTGATGAAGTCATGGTTCATTTGTGGAAGGAGCGGTTTTCAGTTGGTACATATAACAAGCTGAAAATGAAGAAGTTTGGGCCATGTAAGATACTGAAGAAGCATGATTCAGGAAATGCATATGAGGTAGAATTGCCTAGTGAGTTGAATATTTCACCAGTGTTTAACATTTTAGATTTGATAGAGTATCACGAAGGAGGTGTTGAAGATGAGGTTGCAGCAGCACAGTGGAGTATTCCAGCAACTAGTTCAGACACTAAGGAGATCGAAGATATACTGGATAGTCATGTTGGTAGAAGCACAAGGAACAGGACATATGAAGAATATCTGGTCAAGTGGAAAGGATGACCTGTTGAAGATTCATCATGGCTGACAAAGGAGGAGGTTAGCCATCTTGGTTTTCCTCTGCACACCTGAGTCGTGACACGGTCACTTCTCAAATTACCCTGGGTGTCTAATGTAGGAGCATCCTGGGTGTAAGAGCAATCTTGCATCACCCAAAAATATTTCTATTTTTGAATTCAATAAGGGCTATCCTGTGCAGAGCTGCTATTTATGGAAAGTTACTATTTTTGGTAATTTTCATTTGTGCTCAGAATGATCTAATTTCTTTCTTGGAGGTTCATTTTGGTCATATAAGTCTGCCAGTAAAGTTTCATTTCCAGATCAAGTGTATGTTGGAAGATATTGAAGATTTTTGATATTGGCAGCAAGGTACAGAAACTTTGGACTCAGTTTTGAAGGCTTTAAAGGCCCTGAATGAGGTCAAAAATTTGGGTGACAGGTGCTTGCGCCAGTCAAGCCTGTAGAGCGCTTTGTGGCATTTTCGAAATAGGGTTATAATAGCCGATCGGGTCAACTGGTGATGACTTATGGTCTTCGAAAGTTGGGCCACCTGAAATGGCAGAAAATAATTTTCTTCAAAATTTCTATTCGGGTTTCAAAGGTTATCTTGAGCCAACTATGATGTAATAAAATGTAAAATAAAATAATTCTAAGTTTGGTCGGCCTTATTGGCTAAAATTCTGGAACCTTCCCAGGCGGTGGAAAAATTGCCTATATAAGGAAGGCTGTATTATTGTCTTAGGCAGTTCAAAATAGTTCTGGGTAGTAGATCTAGGTAATAGTTCAAGGCTTTGTCCTACAGAATATTGTAAGGGAATGCCCATGTGGCTTTGCATATTGTAATTCTGAAAGTTTGTAATTCCACATTTGTGGAGATAACAAGAAGCCAATTTTTTGTTCTTGCATATTGTTGTTGTTTCTCTATTTCTGTTATGTGTTTGTGGTATTAAGGGGAGCACCCTTCATCAGGTCCTTTTTGGACAAAAGTTGTCATTCAACTTTTGCAAAGTTTCAAAAGTTGTCATGAAAACTTTGTAGCAACTTTTGCTAACTTGCTATCCACTACTCACAAACCTCAACTCAATCCATACTAAGCTCAAACAACCTCAATAAAGTCATTTGGGACCATTTAAGATCAAAACAAAATATTTCAATCAACTTCCCATACCTATACCCATTCTAGCAATTTGAGGACTTAGTCAAGTCCTAAGGGTACCTTGGATCTTTGGTCTTTTCATGCTACCCAAACCCTAAGCCATCCCTATCTACTAACCTCCTAACACACTTAGGTCTAATTAGGACCTATTATTAACCTCTAGTCTGGCTAGGACCAGTACAAGAAATTTTTTGAGAAAGACCCTCTAGCCAAGGTCCTAGTGCTCCTGCACCATGCATTATTCCTTGGGAAGAGGTTAGTCTCTTGGTTAAGAAAGAAACATGATTATGTTGCTCAATCTACTACTAAATCATAATATCATTAAATTTGACCACTAGATTTATTCAATTAAATGATAATTTAATCAATCATTTTTAGAATTTTGATTTATTGTCAAATAAAAAAAATATTAATTAGGAATAAATTCAATTAAATCTAATTAAATAATTAAGTAACAGAATTAAATTCAATTAATCGAATATTTGACATATTCAATTAATTAAATTTAAGATAAATAAAATAATATCATTTATCCCCAAATAATATTTAATTAAAGATAATTATGATAAATTAGGAATATTCCTCGATGTAGAATTAAGATAAAATTGATTAGGGTTTCGATGATTTGATGTACAGATGTGCCTAAAGTTAGGACTTTACAGTCGATTTCGATTGATTTGTTGATGTAGGAGGTTAATAGTCTTGAAGCCCATTTTTGGGGTATTACATTTTGCCCCTCTTTGAATTACTGTGCAAAGCATAATGGTTCAAAGATTCATCTATTTTTGATGAGATCCAGACTTAGTTATGTGGTGGAGAATCTGATCTTGAAAGATTAACCGATTCTGAGATAGAAACTATTCTGAAATACTTGAAGATGTTGATTTAGGTCCTGATTGATCAAAGAATCAAGATGATGTCAATAGTACCAGCAATGAACCGGTCATTATGAAGAAGTGTCAAAAAACTTGATTCTAAAACTATAATTATGAGGAAGTGACTGTCCTGACTCTAGATCTGATTGTTCAAAGGAATTGAAGGATGTCAAATCTGAACCCTTCAATTATGAAGCATCAAGGAAATAACACTAATGAACCAATGGTTATGAAGAGCTAGTACAGTTGACAAGATTTAAGAGAACACCAGATTGATATGAATTTCGATGAGTCTAATATGCCCCAAGTGATGTCCCCAAAGTGACAAGGACTTTTTGATGAGTCAAAAACTAGATGTGGTTGTTGTCTTGATTACTAAAAGAAATGTGAATTGATAGATTTGATTAATGATGTGTAATACCATGCCCCCTTTGGGATGGAAATCAAAATCTTGCAAGAAAGCTAGCATAAGATGCAAAGTAATCGATTGTAGAAGTGGTTATACACATCTAGGGACACGTTCTACATCAATTGAAGGCTTTGGTTGACCAAGTTTGACATGGTTTGACCATGAGTTGACCATGGTTGACCAAGTTTGAATTTAAATAGTTTGATGTATGATAATTAGTTAAGTTAAATATTGGATTTCATTGATATCATGAAGGTCGATTATGCAAGCAGTCGACCGTCCTAGGTCAAAAAAATTTTAAATCACAATTTTGACAATGTAAGAGATCTTAGATTTCAATTTTGATCCTGAAAATGGGTTCAGAACTTTGAAATTAGCCAGGGGTGAAATTCTCATGCAAAACAAAACACTTTGAAAAATTAGGTCAAAACTTATATAAGGCCCAAAATGGTCATTTTCAATTCATTTTAACCTTTTGACTTTATAAACTTGTGGAGCCCTCTGAGAGCCAAAATGCAAGTTCCTATGACATCTCATCGTTTCAAGCATAGCTGGCGATTCCAGAGACCTCGATAGCATGGTAATCTGGTAAGTGGACCTCTGTGTCTATTTGTGAATTCTAATTTCTACATTTTTATGCTTTTTAGGATCTTTAGGATGATTTTTGAAATTTTAAATTTTGGAATCACATAAATTCGTACGACAACCTATGGGGACTTGTACATCATTCTAAGTCCAGATAGAGTGTCATACCTATTCTTGTAGTGTGTCATATGAGGGATACCCATCTGTCGTACGACATTTCATCGGGTCCCTCAAATGTCATGCGAGAACCTGTATAGTGTCGTGTATCCATGAAGTGTCGTATGGGTAGTGGTATATTGTCGTACGAAAATTGGCA
Source organism: Chamaecyparis obtusa (assembly GCA_027943335.1). NCBI lineage: Eukaryota > Viridiplantae > Streptophyta > Pinopsida > Cupressales > Cupressaceae > Chamaecyparis > Chamaecyparis obtusa. Next base: position 467,033 of record BSBK01001079.1, read on the forward strand.
CCAGTCTAAATTGTTGTATGGAAAATAGAGAGCATTTTTGAGGTCCTTAGGCTAAATTTTCAAACATTTTAATTTCATAGCTGATTTCTATAGCCTTCAATGCACTTATTGATATGCTCAATTTCTCATTTTTCATGCTTATAGCCTTATTTTTTTATCAAACTTTTGATAGTCATCCCATTTTTGTGTTGTGTAGGTCCACTATTCGGATGTCCATGTCTGTATTTCACATCTAGCTACATAAAGACTTTGTGCAGCTTTACTTGATTTGATGAGAGTGCACCTTGCAACGTGCGAGTTTGAGTATCTTATTAGGTTGCTTGATATTCAGGTGAACCATGCTCTTCTTACTACATTGATAGAGCGTTTCCATTCCAAGACAAACATTTCATCTTCCTACAGGGGATATCACTATGATGCCTGAGGATGTCTACAGGATTCTTAGGATACCTTTTCATGGCCCTCACCTAGACTATCTTAGTTTGGGTAACACAGGGTTATAGGTGTTTCATACTTTATTCAGAGGAGATGAATAGATCACTCAGAAAATTCCCTGGGAGGTTCTTGTGCAAAGATATGGGTAGACCCATCACTTAGAGTGCATCATAGCTAGGATGATCAGTGGGATCATCATGTCTAACCATCAGCAGAATGGTCTCCTGATGGATTGGGCTCCTATGGTCCAGTGTTTTCTAGCACAGCCTGCAAAGTGTGGATGGGGTTAATGTTTGTTGGCTCATATGTTCTTAGAGATGTATGAGATCATCTATCATGAGGCAAAGATGTTTGCATCAGGTGCCATTTTTCTTCTGATATGGGTATGGGAGCATATCCCTATTTGTCGGCCGATTTGTGGTGATGAGCGGTAGGCGCAGGAGTCTATGATATACATGTATTCTGGATTTGTCACATAGGTCTGAATGGGGCACACTGAGTACTGGAACTGAGTACTTGATGACATAACCATGGTCATCTAGAGACCATATCTTCAAATTGAGGTGTGGCCAGCGGTGAGGGCATAGTTTGGATATTTTTGCTAGAGCCAGATCTTGATAAGGCATTCGACCATAGTCCTAGAGAGGTTCTTGATTACACACATTCGGGGGCACTGTGAACTTATCTAGGATGAGCCATAGGAGTTTTTTTCCTACACACAACTGGTGTAAGAGATTGGTCCTAGATGGTCGATGAGACTATCTTATGCAGTGTGCAGCCTAGAGTACAGTGGGATAGTGAGAAGAGATTAGGATTATTGGCCATAGGTTACTAATGTAGGTGTTACTGATTTGTTCATTGCATATTTGGCGGAGCATCCGATTAGACATTTCTCTTATCCTACAGAGCTGATCCTGATCATGGAGGAGGTAGAGGATGTGACTAGTGCCCCTATGGGCAAAGGACAGAGATGGAGGGAGGTCCAGATCTTGATCAGGAAGCCCATTCCACCTAGGCTGAGAGAAGTGATGACCCCACCTAGGCCAAATGAGACCCCCTCCTAGATCAAAGACAGTTCTAGCAGGTAGACCGATAGTTTTGTAGGGTCAGTACACCAGAGGTGAGGGTGGGACATTAGGCGAGGTTGGTAGCATAGTGGGTACTGAGGAGGTGCTAGGTGCTCATTAGGATACACTGATGGAGGAGGCACAAGATGTGCAAGATTTTGACCTTGGAGTAGAGGTTCATTTATGTAAGGCGTGAATAGATACATGTGTCGGTGGTGGTGATGAGGCTATGGAGGAGGGTGAGGCAGTAGCAGAGGCATGGCCTACATTGAGGTAGAATCCATAGGACATGATCAGGTGGATCTCATAGTAGTTGAGGGATCAGAGGTCACATAGTTTATCACTAGAGGTATAGTTGCAAGAGTGGGATAGACAACTCCAAGATTGAGAGGCCAATGTTAGGCACTTGTAGGTAGAGGTTACACACTCGATAGGGTGTGTGACATACTATGTTTGTGCATATTACTTAGCGGTGCCACCTGGGCAGAGAGTCACATCATACACTCAGTACATGATAGATTCCAAGGGAGCCAAGGCCCCATGCACCAAGCCACCACTTGATCCACTTGCAGGAGGAGGGTTAGCACCTAATGTTGAGGACCAAGCAGACAGTTGATACCTGATATTTCTCATTTTTGTCATTTTTTATCACACTTGATAGCTCACTTTAGCTCATTATTCTTTTGTATACTGTACCATTAGTGCACCCCTTGTACTGTTTTGAGATTTATATATATAAGATCGATTATAGTGGTTTTAACTTCTTTGCACTTGTCATTTTGATTTATGATGTTTTATCATGTGATGCAATGTATGAAGTGTGTTCCTTTCACTAGTGAATGCCATGAATATGTAATGAATGTTTATTTAGGAATGTATGAATATGAAATGCAATGATAGATAGTAGATGAATAATGTAATGTATGATTCCTTTCTATGCTTTTATGGATGCACATGTATGTATGCAAATGGATTTATGAGATGTTTATGATATGAGATTGAATGTAAATGCAACAATACACATGATATTTTTTTAGGTATATGAAAAGTTCAAGTGCTCAGTCATTGTCAAAAGGATGTGTAACCCAGAACGGTGACTACTTGCTAGTCAGTTTGTAGGGACCTTCACGTGGCTCTCAGTCCTTGTGATGTGTTTTTTAGTGCAGATTGTGGAGAATATTAAACATCATACTTTATTCAGATCATGAGAAAGATGAAAACATGCAGAATGCAAATGCAAATGAAATGCAAGACCTAGGACTTAGTCACTGATCATATGTTGGTCTTTATCATCACTAAATATTTTAGGTAACAACGAATAATCGATACAATATTCACTAGTTGGGAGACCATGAACATATGAATATTGATTTTTTATTTTGAAATGTCAGATTAGATATAAGCACCAAGGCACAAAAGCCAGGATGACCTGAATATCATGTCCATTTTGATTTAGCAATTTGTATAAGCATCATAACATTAAAATTGTGATGACTTGAATACGCCTTGTGTATAAACACACCAAGCAGTTTTTAGAGATCATTCTGATTCCAATGTGAATTACTCGTAGTGACCCTTTATTGTTCACATCCTTGGGTAGTATCTTGTTTCATAGTAGGACTAAGAAATCATTCAAAAATACAAATTTTGATCCAACTTCCCTAAAGCATCTGGGTACCAATGGTTGAGGTACACGTGGCCATCCAATCATGATGGAGGCACTTATAGTGGACACCAATTCAATCCAAAATTTCCAAAGTTATTAGATTTTTACTTACAAGCAGAACACAAATAAAAGATTATGCCCCCAGTCATCACTCTCTAAATCCTATAAAGGACATCATCAAAGAGCTCAAGGGGATAGAATATGCATAAATCTCAATGCAAATCAGTGAGCATACAAGAAGATTAAAGCATGTCGCAAGATCTATTGCCAGTTTTGTTGTGGTAGTTTGTTTGTGTTTATCGTTAGGTGCAAAATCCTTATCTAGTAGGGAGACAAACAGACTAACTTAGATATAGCTTTGAAGGACCTTGAATGGATATGACTTGTTTGAAGATATTGAGGACCATAGGATATGACACTGATTTCCCCCAAGTTGAAACTTTGATAGGATGCATATGCTTCTGCTTTGGCACACCGACCGACTTTATTGAAAATAGGATGCGAAAGAGAACAAGGAGACATGTACAAACTAAATAAGTACTGAAAGCTGGGAAATACCAAGATTGCACTGATAGATGGAGCCTTTGAACACAAGTAGCACCCATTTACCGTGTTTTCACCGTCTTGGCAGAGATTCTATTTTTCCTACCAAGGCGCCTATTTACCAAGTTTTCACTAAGGCACTTTTTCTTTTTTTAATTTTTTTTGTATTTTTCATCTTTTCAATTTTTTTGTATTTTTCCATTTTTTTGATTTTTTTTGTGAATCACCGAGGTGCCTATTGCTAGGTTTTCACTAGGATGATCATTTCTTCAAGAATTTTTATGATTTTTTCAGGATACTTATCACATACTGAATGTCTTAGGTGTAGAATTTCTTAAGATGGAGAACGTTGATTGGTTATTGGAGCTATTCTCCTTCATTCATTGAGATTTGATAGGCTCCAGGGCCAAGAGTAGTAGTAATAACAAAGGGTCCCAGCCAATTGGGTTCAAACTTCACCTTGTGTTCTTGATGTGGTTTGTTTTTAGTATTCTCTCAAGACTAGATCGCCAACCTAAAATTCTCTATGTCTGACCTTCTTGTTGTAGCCTCTAGACATTCATTTATGATATACTCTGAGATGGTCATATGTAGCTTGTCTGTGCTCATCTAGTAGTTCAAGTTCTTGTAACCTAGACACTCTATAATCATCATCAGTTACTAGACCATGCATCTTGATTCTTAGTAATGGGATTTCATCCTCAATAGGTAGTACCGCTTCAGCCCCATATACTAAAGTGAAAGGAGTAGCCCTAGTGGGCATTCTAATACTTGTTCTGTAGGCCCAAAGAGCTAGATTTATCATCAAATGCCAGCCTCTTCCTGTCTTGTTGACTGTGCAATGTAATATTTTCAATAGATTCTTATTGGATGCCTTAGCTTGTCCATTCCCTTGTGGATAGTAAATGGACGACCAATGCTGAGTGATCCTGAATTTAGAGCATAAGAAATCTAGATTCTTATTCTTGAATTGGCCTCCATTGTCTGTGATAATGGAGTGTGGTATACCATATCTGCAAATGATGTAATTCAGTATGAACATAGATATTTGTTTTCTAGTTGCTTGTGTCAAGGGAACTACTTCAATCCATTTTATGAAGTAATTTGTTGCTGTGATTATATGGGTGTGACCATTTGATGAATGTGGATGGATAGCTCCTATGAGATCAAATGCCCATTGTTGAAAAGGCCATTTTTTTTGTAAAGGGAATCAAATCTCTCCTTGGCGCATGAATCAAGTTTCCATGGACTTGACATTTCTAACAGTTCTTAGCATATTTCACGGCCTCTTTTTCTATGTCTCGCCAATAATACCTTTCCCTAATGAGTTTTCAAGCTAATGTAAAACCATTGGAATGTGATCCACAAATAGCTTCATGGACTTCTTCTAATGCATGTTGTGACTCTTTACATTCTAAACACCTAAGAAGTGTACCATCCATACTTTGTTTGTATAAATCATTACCAATGATGACATACTGTGATGCATTTCAAATAAGATAGCATTTTTAATGAAAGTTAAAGGTATCAGGAATGACTTGGTCAGAAAGGTAGGAATATATATTTTTGTAGCGGGAGGAATCATGACCAACAAAATTGTAGATCATGTGGGTTTCTGGACAATCGTAGGCAGGGAATGACAATGCTTCTACCAAGAACCCATAGCATAGCTCATGTTCAGGCTGCTATAGGAGAGATGATAGCATTTGCATAGCATCAACAACCTTGTTCTCCATTCTAAGAATCTATTCAAATGTGATAGATATGAAATATTTCTTTAAGTCATCTACCATGTGCTTGGATGGAAAAAGTTTCTCATCTTTTGTTTGATACACATCATTGACTTGGTGTATGACTAGTTGTGAGTTTCCATGAATGTGTAGTTCTAGTACTCTCCATTCAATTGCTATTTTCATACCATTTAATAAAGCTTCATATTCAACTATGTTATTGGTACAAGGGAATTTGATTCTGAATGCCTTTGGAATGGAGTAGCCATGTGGTGTTATGAACAAATGCCAGCTCTAGATCTATTTTGTGTGTAGGATCCATCAAAGAATAATTTCCATGTTCTAGAAGATAGGTGCATAATAGAGGAATCAAGAAATTCCATTTGCATTGGTTGATCATCAAACATTGGTGCTTCAGCTAACTAATTAGAAATAACTTGTCCTTTGATAGCTTTTCTTTCAACATACTCGATGTCAAATTTTCTCAGTAGCATTACCCATTTCACTAGTCTACTTGTAAGGGAAGCTTTTCTCAATAAGTATTTCAATGGATCAATTTTTTCTACTAGTTTTTTTGTATGAGATAAAATGTAGTGCCTTAGCTTATGTGATGCAAATATGATAGCTAGACATGCTTTTTCTATCATGGAATAGTTCTTTTCATAAGCTACCAGTGTTTTGCTAATGTAGTAGATAGCTCTTTCCTTCTTATTCTCATCATTTTATGTTAGTAATGACCCTAGTGAAGTATCTGTAGCAGAGACATACAATATCAATGTCTTTCCTTGTATAGGAGGCATCAAAATAGGGGGATTTGCCAAATATTGCTTGATATGATTGAAGTTCTTTTCACATTCCTTGTTCCATGAGAAGGTCACACCTTTATGTAATGTTTTTGTTAAAGGTTCTAATATATCTACTAACTAAGAGATGAAGCATCTGATTGATTGTACCCTTCCTTGTAAGGTCATCATTTGACTAATGTTCTTAGGAGGTTGCATCTCCATGATTGCTCTAACCTTTGCTGGATCTACTTCAATTCCTTTCTTTGAAATAATGTACCCTAGAAGTTTTCTTGAAGTGACACCAAAAGAACATTTCTTAGGGTTTAGTCCGAGACTAAAATTTTCCATTCTATCCAGTATTTTGCTTAAGTTAGCTAGATGTTCAGATCTTTTCATTGATTTAGCTAAGGTGTCATCAACATAGTCCTCCATAGTTTGATGCATCATATCATGGAAGACAGATGTCATAGCTCATTGATATGTAGCACCAACATTCTTAAGACCAAATGGAATGATGTTCTAGTAGAAAGTACCCCATGCATAGGTGAAAGCTATCTTCTCTTGATCTTCTGGAGTGATCTTGATTTGGTTGAATCTAGAGAAACCATCCATTAATGAGTACATTTCAAAGCCTGCAGTTATGTCCACTATCATATCGATGTTTGGTAGTGGGAAGTCATCCTTAGGGCATGATTTATTTACATCTCTAAAGTCTATACATACTCTGATAGATTTTTCTAGTTTTGATACTGGAACTATGTTTGATATCCACTCTGCATAATCTATGACTCGGATAAATTTGGCTTTTAACAACTTTTCCAGCTCAACTTTGACTAGGAGTGCCACATGAGGATGCATCTTTCACAACTTTTGTTTAATAGGTTTGACTCCTAGAGATATAGAAAGATGATGCATGATGAGATTAGGATCTAACCCTGGAATATTTGAATATTTCTATGAAAATTTGATCTTCTTCTCTGTTAAGAATTTGGTAAATGCTTTTTTTTCTTCTTCTGACAGGGATTGTGCTACATGAATCAATTGGGGTTCTTTCGCTGTGCCCCAATTGATAGACTGAGTTGGTTCTATCAATACTGGAGATCTATCCTATAAATGACTCAGAAGGACATAAAACATCTCATCCTTAGGCACCTCAGAGAGGTTTTCACCTTCGGATAGGTCTTTTGTTTTTACTATTTTTGGTTATGAGATTTCCACATAGTGGTTTTCACCCCCAAAAATCTTTTTCTTTTTTCTTTTATTCTTTTGACTAAGATATTTGATGTTTGACTCTATCATGCTAATGCTAGGTTCACTGATGGAAGTCATCAGGGGTTCTACTACATTGAGGTAACATGCGAGAGCATAGTCTATTAGGAAAGTATGGATGTCTTGGCTAGGATCATTGGATGTTTGGTCAATGAGCTTAGGGTGTTGGATAGTAAGCTCTGGAAAGGATTGGCTGATTGCATTCACACTTATGGTATTGTCATCATTAGTCATGATCTGACTCTCAAATTCAAAGGTTATATTACAACTCAAGATATTCAGTTCATTAGTCATCTCAACATCATTATTGGACCCATTGTTAGTGATAAGTGAATTAGAATCATGAGTTCCATCATTTCATTCTAGACTCATGTCAGGCATAGCTACATATCGGTGAATGACATCTATGTGTTTTTATGTGATAAGCTCATCTTCTTCTGGAACAATTTCCCATTCACAGTCATTTGATTCTTCATCTAGATCTTTGAAAAAATCACGAATATGTGTGAAATCTAGATAGATTCCCCAACTAGGATTTCCTTCAAAGTCTGAGAAAAATTCATATTCATGGGAGTCTATCTTAGAATCACTATTGTGTCCCAAATGTTGAGCTATTGTGATAGGTTCACCTTCTTCTTCTTGCTTTTTTTCAAGATTAGTCAATTCTTGTGTGGTGACTATTTCTTGTTCAGTAGTACGTTCTTGTGTGTCTACTACATTGATTCTTTTAGGTTCCTTTTCATTTTCAAGAAGATCTTGTATACACCTAAAAATGGTCATCTAGACTATTAGCCCCCATTTGCTAAATCATCAATTGCTTATTCTTGATCAAATCCTAGTTCTATCATTTATTCAATTATTTTCTATGGGCTAACCATTTTATCCTAAGTCTTTATTTATTTAAAAGGAATATTTCCTCCCCTTTTAATAAATAAAAAGCCCCCACTTTTCCTCTTATCCTAAGTTGCACAAATAAAGCATTATTCTTATTTTATAAAAAGGGAAAAAGCACTTTTTGTCTCATATGGACAAAAAAATCAACTCTTATTTTCCTATTGGAGGATACTTGTGCACATGGATTGCTCCTCTTTTAAGCTCCACCGTTGATTAAATCTTTTGCCTCTTAATCTCCATGGTCCATTCCTCCTCAGTTCCTTTAAAAGAAGAGCTCTCTTCTTCATTCTAGATCCCCAACTTTTTATGCTAACTTTATGCTGCAGGTTTTCTAGGTCACTTTGGAGCTTTTGAAGATTTGGAGAATTCTTGCATTCTACATCTCATTCTTGCATTCTTAGCTTAGCTTCATATTTATGCTTTCTTAGATTAGCTTCATTTCTATGCTCTAGATTAGCTCACATAGACTAATTAGCTTGGGTTGTAACACTTGCATATTTCTTTTCATAGCTTAGCTTGCATTTCCATTTCTAGCATAGCATTGCATTGCATTTTCATTCTTGATTCTTGAGGATATTGGCATTCTTTCCCTTGTCTTCATTGAATCTCCCATTGCATGGTTTACTAGCAAGGTTATAGGCTAAATAGCTCTAGCTGAGAGCATTCTTAAAAACCCTTGCACTCCATGCCTAGGGAGCTATGGATCGATTTGTCAGGGCTCATTCTTGAGCTCCTTGCATGTAATGATCCATAGAAGTGTGACACATTTATAGCACAAAGATCTAACATATGTTGGGGTATATGTACATAAGGAAAAACATCAGTTGTGTCTGAATCATCACTGTCTGAGTGTTGTGTTTCTTCCTTTTACTGAATACCTATCTTTGGTTCTATTTATTGTAGGACGTGTGTAGAGCTTCCACTGAGATGGAAAGGTTTCTTGTGATAACCTATACCTATAGTATCCTTGGTTGTTCTCTCACAATGTTTAATGGGTCTAATGATGCCTTTGCCTCTTGTTCCTAGAGGTCCTTTTCCTGTGTATCCCATTTTATACATTAGCTTGTGACCCAGTCCGTATGATTTGGTAGGAATCTGAAGTGTTTTAGAATCACATTTTTGAACTGTCTGTGATTGAGACTCATCTTTGTATAACTAGGCTAGTATAGATTCCTCTTCATCAGATTCTTGTTTTGACACTTTCTTTGTGATAAAGCTCCCATTGAAGATAAACTAGGGTTCCTTAGTTGAAGGTCTTTCTTTCTCAGAAGGTTGTCCATAAGACTTTGGTGAAAGTAGGAGGGACATGAGGGATAGGACTGGTTCCATGTTTTACTCTCCCATACCTGTGTCTTTGATCTTGACTCCTTTTGATAGGTCTTACATTTTAGATGTAGATGCTATGTCTATTTGTTTGGTGGAAGACTCCCTGTTATGTGGAAAAAGTTTATCTGCACTTTCCTTCAAAGAATTACAAGATGCTGACATGTCTACAGGTATAGTGACCTCTACTCCATCATAGGGAAATTTTAGACATTGGTGGTACATTGATGGAATAGCTTGCATCTTGTGAATCCAGGGCCTTCCTAAAAGAATGTTATAGGCCAGTGGAAGATCCAATATTTGACAGGTGATATCTCTGATGATAGGTCTTGTTCTGATAGGTAGCATAATGACTCCTTTGGAATTCCTTTCTTGTCCATCATATGATTTTATGGTTATCTTCTTTTTATGATCAATAGAATCTTTTGACAATCCCAGTTGTGTAACCAATTTGTAGGAACATATATTTAGACCAGTGCCTCCATCTATCAACACACATTTGACACAACAATTTTGGATTAAGACTTCAATATGTAGGGGCTGGTTATGTGGATGACTCAGTGAGTTATCATGTTCTTCTGAAAAGGATATGTACTGAGGATGTCAAGTGACCCACCATTGTTTGAAATCTATCAAGATCAAGATCCTCAGGAACATTAGAGCCAATCAGACCTTTGTCTAGAATTGCATGATGAGCAGGAGAGATGCAAAGCAACTCGAATATAGAGATTTTGGAATTAGTGTACTGCAGTTACTAGATGATACTGTATGATATCTCTTTGGACTCTTTATAATTAGAAGATTTGGAAGTAGTCCTTTGTTTAGATGCAGATGGAAGATTAAATGGCACCTTTTGGGTGTTTGATGAACCCTAATTTTTATCCTTGGAGAATTTCCTAAGCTTGAGATCGAGTAAATGCATTAGTTGTCTAGTTATTTCTATCCTTTTTGACAATAGTGATGACATTGTAGTGTTCAGATAGGCATAGTTCTACTATATTGATGACATTATTGTTACTAGAGTAAGTGTAATTGACTTTAGCACCCATGTTAGGTTTAGAAGATGAATCTCCTTGATTATGCTTTGGAAAAGGTTCCATTAATGTTGTATGATCATTATTGGATTTATGGTTGTCAATCACAATTTATCCAATGTCAATTTTATCTTGATTTAGATGCTTCAGACGTATGCAGTTATTGGTTTTATGACCCTTGTTTCAATGGAAATCATAGAAATCAGTGTCTTTCCACCACCTAGGTTTGACTTCAGGATGATATGGTTTGATCTCAGGTAATGTGATGATATTATTTTCCAAGAGAGTTTTCATGGAAGATTCCAAGGACTCACCCAGAGAAGTGAACTCACGCTTTGGTCTTGTAACCCAAGGTTTATAGTTAGTTGAATTTTTAGTACGTTCAATTTCTTTCATCTCTAAAGCTTTTATGGCTTGGGTGCCAATGGTGAGATTAAATGCAGGTGCCTTAGGTGGAGCACTGATATGATCAACACCACCATCTATGACAATGTTTTTGTTTCTGTTCCAGATTTTTCTTTTATCTTTGTTTCTAGAACTCAAACCTGACTCATACTTGTTTTACTTATGAAGTAATATGTCTCCCTTTCAAATAAGCACATTTTTTATCTTTATGGCATTTTCCACCATTTTATCAAAGGATGTATGGTTTTGCATTTGTAGATGATAATTGATCTCTGGAATTAGATTATTGATAAAGATCTCTAGTCTCTCATTCTATTGAATTGGTCCAACATAGGTTTTCATTTGAGGAAGGTCAGGAAGGGTTCTCCTAAGTTTTGTTTTAGATTGCAAATGTTGATCATGGTGAACAAATGTTGGATATTGTAGGAGTATTTTTGATAGAAGAATTTGATTAACTCCTCAAAGGTCTTGATAGTTGGAGGCATCTTAGAGAACTAGTTGATGGCTACTCCTCCCAAAGATTGTGGGAAGAGACACATTAAGTATGTGGGTTCATGCATAAACTCCATGGATAGAGTACAAAATTCTTTGACATGATCTTGAGGATCAGAATTTATGATGCAGTCAAGGCTGGTGGATCCAATTAAGGACTGATCAACCTTGCAACCAAGCCAATATGCAGCTAAAATACACAATAAAAACAATAGATCTAAAATCAAGCAGAAGTATTTATTCATCAAATTATCAATTACATGCAATGTGTCAGGCTGTAAGGCCTTCTCAGTTATAGCCAGATACAAAGTAGGTAACAATCTACAAGATTTCACAGGATCCAAATCTTTTCCCCAACATCAACATTCAAGTAGCCCAGGTCTGTAACACACAACACACTGGTAGGCACCCAGGAAAGATCTAAACTTTTACTCAAACTTCCAAGAAATCTTCCTATTCCTAAGCTTGTAGGCCACTAAGCTTCCTTCCAACCATCTGATTCCCTAAACATCTACCCAAGCATCCTATAAATATTGATTCCCAACCACAAGTTGGCTGATGAAACAATTAACCCCTATAAACAAATATTAAATGCTAAAACATCTATCAGCTCTCACATAGCCTTACAAAATAAATAAAATCTCAAAGATGGCCCCAAATGGTCATCGGATCCACATAGAAGAATGTAACATGCTAGATCTAGGTCCCCACATGTCCAATAGTCAATCCATAACTCAAGGAGTGTGACCCAAATTAAATGCACCAGTCGGCCAAGCCGATCTAACAAAATAATCCAATCAGTAAGAAAGAACATCAAGCAATAGAATAAATAACCGAGCACTAGTAAACCGACCATGCCAAGCATGACCGAGCAATGTAGTTATCACTGAGTGCCAGAGAACCGATGCCTTCAATCACTGAGCATTCTTTAGAGACCGAGCACCCCAGTAACCACATAAATTGAGCAACCAGTCTCCTAAACCGAGCAAGAACTCCACCAAACCAAGATCAAAACCAACAATCTACCTTCAAAGACAAACATATTTTTGGTTGATATAGGATTGCCGAGAATCCTAGGATGCTCCTGCATCAGACACCCTAGGTAAGAAATATTTTCTCATAAGGAAATTAGGAACACCTCAAGGGAATCAGAACAAGTATCCTGAATCTGTTCTTTCCCCATATCTCCTCTTGTCCTTCATACCATGTAGTCTTCACTTCATTCACTATCTCATGTAGAAAGTCCTTCTATCTTCCACTTTGTTTACCCCTCTAGTCGATAATTGATAGCAACTGATTCTGACCACTACCGATCACCTCAGTGCCTCAGTAAGGTTCATCCCTTCCAGACTCCTCAACCAACTTAGTATCATCTGCATCTCTCTATGTCACAAATGTCACCATCTGCTATACCATCTCTACTAGCAAAACCATCTATCTCTTAATCTCAACAAACTCTTTAGAGATATCATTCTCCTTCTCCTTCAAACTAGACTTAACAAGAATAGGTTCATCAACCTTCTGCTCCTAAGGTTTGTCATAAGGACAACACATGATACCTCCACATCCATTAACCCCTGTCTCCTGTAAAGGTATCATCTTATGCCAAGATCCTTCATGCCTAACCACATAGGTGTTAGCACAAACATCAAACAAAACATTCCTATCAAATTGCCAGGGTCTATCGAGCAACATATGACAAGCATCCATAGGCAATATATCACACAATATCTCATCATGGTAAGATCCAATCTGAAACTTAACCAAGCATTTTTCTTCAAATCTAACCTTAGAAACATCTTGTATCCAACTAATCTGATAAGGACTAGGATGTTTCCTTCTTTCCAAATTCAACTTACTAACCATTTCATCTGAAACAAAGTTCTCAAAACTACCACCATCAACTGTGACATTACATACCTTATCCTTGCACTTACATCTGGTTTTGAAAAAATTCCTTCTTTGCACTAGTTCATGAACCCATGTAGCTAATATCTTAGTGATGAGTGTCTCACCTTTTTCAGCAACATTCACAATATCTTCTTCATCAGTCAGTGCAACCCTTTTCTTAGGACACTGCCAACTTCTATGACCAGCTTCACCACAGTTATAACAAGTGCCGGTGAACTCATTCTTCCACATTCCTCTCTGTCCAACATTCTTAGTAACTTGACTACTGCTAGATCCCACATCACTATCATATTACTCTCAGCAACTGTCTCACCGGTTTTACTGCCTCAGTTCCTATTGTTCTATTTTCCTTCATACTTCTTATTCAACTTCTCTTCAATCTTCAATTCTATCTAATAAGAATCACTGATTTTTGTCATCTGTGCAGTAAGTAACTCTTCTTGAATACTAGGTCTCAAACCATAGACATACCTAGAAACCTTCTCTTTATCAGCTTTAGAATGACCAGTCCTAATCAGGATTCTATAAAACTCCTTGGTATACTCCTGTATTGATTTGTTAGTCTACTTCAAAGCTTGCATCTTCTTAAACATGTCCAATTCATAATCCACCAGAATGAATTGCTTCTTCAACTTGTCAACCATTCGGTTCCACTTAGTGATCTTTTATTTTCCTCTTCTACCTCTTTCCAACTGAACTTCTCTCCACCAAATATTTGCATGACCTTTCAATTTAGTCTTTGCAAATCTAACCCTACCAGGTTCTTCTATTTCTTCATACTCAAAGTACTCATCAATCTCATTGATCCAATCAATCAATTCTTTTGGCCTAAGGCTTTTAGTAAATGCAGAAACTTTAATCTTAGGTCTTTTCCAAATCTTAGACATAGCTTTTAGAATTCGATTCTCCACAAAATCTATAGCTTCTTTGACAACTTCTTCAAAATGATCTTCCTTAGATTCATTATCACTATCCTCTTTCAAGGTAGGCTTCTTCTTTCTCAATTCCTATTGCAGATCTTGTACTTGTTTCTGCAAGGCCCTAAAATCATCATTACTGAATTCACTAGTAGCTTCTTCTTCCTTAGAGATCTCATGGTTTCTCCTTGGAGGCATCTTCAAATCAAGATCTAGACATGAACACACAAGATCCACTCAGCTCCAACAGGAACAAACTTTGCTCAAAAAGGAACAAAATTTTCTTTGATACCACCTGATGCAGTCAAGGCTGGTGGATCCAATTGAGGATTGACCGACCTTGCAGCCAAACCAATAGGCAGCTGAAATACACAATAACAACAATAGATCTGAAATCAAACAGAAGTCTTTATTCATCAAATTACTGATTACATGCAATGTGCCGGGCTGTAAGGCCTTCCTGGTTATGGCTAGATACAAAGCAGGTAACAGTTTACAAGATCTCATAGGATCCAAATCTTTTCCCCAACATCAGCATTCAACTAGCCTAGGTCTATAACACACAACACACTGGTAGGCACCCAAGAAAGATCTAAACTTGTACTTAAACTTCCAAGAAATCTTCTTGTTCCTAATCTCGTAGGCTACTAACCTTCCTTCTAACCATCTGATTCCCTAAAAATCTACCCAAGCATCCTATAAATACTGATTCCTAGCCACAAGTTGGCTAATGAAACAATTAACCCCTACAAACAAATATTAAAAGCTAAAACATCTGTTGGCTCTCACATAGCCTTACAAAATAAATAAACTCTCAAAGATGGCCCCAAACGGTCATTAGATCCACATAGAAGAATGAAACATGCTAGATCTAGGTCCCCACACATTCAACGGTCAATCCATAACTCAAGGAGTGTGACACAAATTAAATGCACCAGTTGGCCAAGCTGATCTAACAAAACAATCCATTCGGTAAGCAAGAACACCAAGTAACAGAAGAAATAACCGAGCACTAGTCGACTGACCATGCCAAGCATGGCCGAGAAATGCAGTTATCACTGAGTGCCAGAGAACCAATTCCTTCAGTCACTGAGCATTCTATAAATACCGAGCACCCTAGTAACCACATAAACCGAGCAACCACTCTCCCAAACCAAGAAAGAACTCCACCAAACCAAGATCAAAACCAACAATCTACCTTCAAAGATAAACATATTTTTGGTTGGTACAAGATTGCCAAGAATCCTAGGATGTTCTTGCATCAATTTCCATCATATTTCACATACTTGGGTAACTCCACTCTTTTCAAGAATGGTGGCATGTACAAGTTTTATCGAATGGAAATGGGCATATAGCTTCCATAGAGAATTCATTAGGTTCTTTCTCCTTTTCTAGCTTGTTAAGCTTGACTTGCATGACATGCATTTGTTTCATCATAGCTGTGATGGGAGTTTCTTCTTCTTGTATGATGATGTTTTTGACATTAAAGTCTCAAGGAAGTTTGGCTCGTTGTTGAGCCAGTTGTAGGAAATATTCCTCTTTCTCTTCTTTTAAGAAGTGTCTCATCAATTTCTTAAAGAGGTCATTGTCATAGAATCATTCAACTTCTGACAGTGTTGTTCTTGATCTCTGCCATGATTGGATTGGTGATCTTGTGGTCCCTGGTTAGCCCCACCTTGTGACATAGTGGCATTGTGATTATCTCCTGGGATTGACTAATTACCTCCTAGAATTGATTGAGGGGGATTAGAGTAACCTTATTTCAGATGTAGATTACCTAGGGCATCTTCTTCATAATGATATGTATCATAGGGTTGATGAAAGGTCTGAACAATGAAATATGATGAAGGTGAGACCTTTGGTTCTTCTCAGGGTTTTTTGTGTGATGACGCTCTAGTTTCCACCATTAACCTTGGATGAACACTCAAAACTAGATATGAGAACTAAGAGATAGTCTGATTTAGGAAAGATCAGTTGACGCAACCTTGTCAAGATTGGTTTTTAAAAAGATAGATTGGATGTAAGTGAGGGATGTTGTGTCTGAGATGTATGGGTAGACACCCAAAAGATTATGGATATGTATTCACAACACTTAGCCATTTGAAGATGTTGAATCAGGGTTTGTGTTGACAAGATTTTGACACAAGACGAGATAGGATTTAGATTGATAAATCAGATGGAAAATCGGGCCCAATTGGTCACTTTGGGAAAATAAGATGAATTTACTGTTGGCTCTGCTCTGTTCTTGACATAGTGAGAATTTTGATAGAATCTAGACAATAATTGCTAGTTGACTGAATTTCTGACAAGATTTAACTTTCTGGCAATTTTTGGGACAACTCTCGTATGATAGTATCTAGGCTTGTATGACACCGAATGGGGTCTGGAATGAAATTGCAGAGGCTCATACAAACAATGACTCTAGGCTTTTCTTTCTATTGAGGGTTTGTAACAAGACTCATACAACATAGTATAGGCACATGTACGATGATTCGTGGGTTCTGGTACGACAATTAAAAATCAAAGCAATTTTCATACGACAATTGAAAACTTAGGATGACAGTTTACACTAGAAAAGGATTTTGTTTCAAATTTTGCAAGTTTTCTAGTTGTTTGGTATCAAATTGTTTGCAAATTTATCTGTCCAGGTTTTTGAAAATCTGTGTATTGGATTGTCTTAGGTTTTTTAACATAGCAATAGGCTTACAATCATAGAAAGCAGAGGGAATTGACTCAATGAATCAATCACACCTATCTTACCCTAGTTAGGAGAAGAAATGTATTACTTTCTTGTTGACTTAGGAACATACTCATGGAATCCTTAGAATATGGTGGTCCAACAACACACAATGGATGTTGGAGCCCATATCATCCAAGTTCAAACATCGAAGAGGTCTTGATATGATGAGTTTCTTGGGGTGATTACTATTCACTTCGCACAAGCACTACAAATCCTTTGGGGGTGGATTAGTGGAAAACTAGCTTAGGCTTTTAATCAAGGCATCCTTTCACAACTATGTCCCATAGTCCCGCAAGCAGGATTGAGGCTATTAACCCTATGAGCACTCTAATCAGTGTAGTCTTGCAAGCAAGATTTAAGCAGCTCCACTCTACACAAAATCAAAGCATGTTCATGGAATGAATCCAAGGAAAAATTGCAACTATGTCTTTTGAGGTTTTTACCTAAAGGAAGCATCAAATTTTATAGTGGGGTGGAAGAGTCATCTTAAGAATTGTCCCCACTTGGGTCATTCCCGAGAGCTCTTTACCTCACCGACAGACCCTCTAAAGGCTTAATTAAAATGTGAGGTTGGGGACCACAAGATTTGGGTTTCTGATTCTTTGAAAGAGAAGATTATAATCCCCTAACCTTGTCCTTTTCCCTATCCAAAACATGTCAAGAAGAATCAATCTAGAGACAATACGCAAACTAGCACTAGGGAAGATACCTTATGGGTTTCTAATCTCCTAAGAAGGAGAAGAGCACTATCCCCTCAATATCTGCCTCAATGAAAATAAGCACACATACCTAATTAGCTAGATGCTTATGAAAATGAAATGAAATCCTGAGAAAACAAAATATTTGCTCGTAGAAGATTTAGGCAACTTGCAAAACCACTTGTTAGAAATCTTGTTGAATGAGTGTCTTTGACCAGTGATTTCTGAAAATGGGGTTATCTGCAAAAGATAGGTTTAGAAGTCAAGACAAGAAGAGGCTAAAGAATAGGTTTTTATGCTCGGTCTTTGTCTTTTCATCCTGCAAAGATGTGTCAGGCTGTAAAAATGATCAACCAACAATAAGCAACAATCGTTAGGGTTAGCTGTTAGTCAAAATTTGAAATCCAAATCTCAAAAACTGCACAAAAAATCTGATACAACTATTGAAAATTGGAGTCAAAACTTGTACGACACTGTACCAGTTCCCACATGATAATCTGTGTACAATACGATTCTATGTTCCTGCCTACATGACAATTGAAAGCTCATACGATAATACCAAACAACTGGTACAACAATGCAAATTATCATTTGTCGTACGATAGACATAGACTTCTGGTAGGACAATCTGCAAATTTATTATGAGATTGTATGGAAGAAAAAAATAAAAATTGAAGCTTGAATTTCAAATGTCAGAAAAATGAGATTTTGATGATGGAAACCCGCTGTCAGGCCCCATGACAGGTGCCAGAAATGTGTGTGTGAAATTGTACCTACCTATGAACACAACACTTCAGTAAAACATTATAGGTTAACAAATAAGAAAATATACAATAAACACAAATATTGTTAACCGGGTGATTTACTGCCTTCTAATAGATGCGAGTATGATATTCTCAGAAATAACTGAGATCAATGACAATGCAACACCTAAACGAAGGATTTAATGATGAAATCTATGAAAAATGAATGCAGATTTATGCTATATTTTTTATTTTTCTATGCAATATGAATGAAAAACTGTGTGAAATGATGTAAAACTAGATGAAAATCAATTAAAATCTATTCTAACAATGCTATGAATTGCTATGAAAATGAATGAAACAATGATAACAAGAATCTCAAAATTGTACAATCTCACAATTTGCCAGATTGCACAAGCAAGTCTCTCCAAATTCGTGATCGTTTGTAAAGGACTGGGCCCCGTTTATATAGAAATCCAAGATTTTCCAGAACTCATGGAAAGCCAAAAATCTCTCCCCAATCAATTCAAATTGATTGTTGAGTTATCAGAAAATCAAAAAGAGTTAACTCACAAAATCATGCAAAATCAACTTTTTAACTCAAATCAGGAGTTCAGATCACTTTTAAACTCACAATCACATGTTGAGTCCAAAAAGTTAACAAATTGAATTGAATAGTTGATTTAAAGTTTAACTACTTTTTCTGATTGTGCATGGATAATCATGAATTAGTTTAATATTCCAAGTATTTTGTTCTCAACTTAACTAATTTTTGAATAAAAATAATTGATTTATGGGTTAATCAATTATTTAATCAAACTTTATCCCAAAACTATATCATTAAATTTGACAACTTGATTTAATCAATTAAATGAGCATTTAATCAATCATTTTTAGAATTTTGATTTATCGTCAAATAAAAACAATATTAATTAGGAATAAATTCAATTAAATCTAATTAAATAATTAAGTGGCAGAATTAAATTCAATTAATTGAATATTCAACATATTCAATTAATTAACTTTAGGATAAATAAAATAATATCATTTATCACCAAATAATATTTAATTAAAGATAATTAGGATAAATTAGGAATATTTTAGGAATATTCCTCGATGCAAAATTAAGATAAAATTGATTAGGGTTTCGATGATTTGATGTACAAATGTGCCTTAAGTTAGGACTTTAGAGTCAATTTTGATTGATTTGTCGATGTAGGAGGTTAATGGTCCTGAAGCCCATTTTTGGGGTATTATAGTAGCAGCTGCTTTACACTGTTCACAAGTTATTTGGATGAAACAAATGCTGAAGGATATTGAAATAATATTTGAAGAACTAGTTGTGATTCATTGCGACAATACAAGAACAATCAATAAGTCAAAGAATCCTATTACGCACTCAAAAACCAAATATATCTCAATCAAATATCATTATTTGAGAGAGAAAGTTGCAGAAAAGGAAGTCAAAGCTGAGTATGTCACTACAAAGGAGCAATTAGTAGATATATTCACTAAACCTTTTCTAAAAGATATCTTTGAGTATCTCAGAGATATTCTTGGGGTGAAAACCTCTCCTTGCGAGAACTAGATGATGCAAGGATGCATTAGTCCAATAGCTATCAAAGCTATATTCCTCTCTGGACTTGATGTTTGGTTGCACTCCTCAGGGGGCATGATTGTAGGACATAAAATCAGTTATCAAGGTAATTTGGCACCTATTTTTAATCATGAATATTTGAAAAAGGTACACCTTACTGTGGTGGAATTTTTAGAAGGAAAAGTAGTCCTTTTTCATTGATGTCAAAGGGGGAGAAATACAAGAAAAACCTCCACTAGTTCAGAGGGAACTGTGTAGAGGGTATTGAGATGATTGTTGGGTTGATGGTTTTTCTCATATGTTTCAATCAATTCGAAAGGGGGAGATTGTTGGAATTTCTTACATGTCTTTTCATTAATGTCAATATATGTTTAAGAAGATTGAATTAACTATATTTGATGTTGTAGTAATATTGGTTAAGATAGGAACATGTAGAATCATCATTGTTGTACAGGTTGTGTATGACATGTATGACTTTGCAAGCCTGGATTTATATTTAAGATGGAATTTAGATCTCATATCTAAGATCACATGGAATAATTTAATAAGAGGAATAAGTTATAATAGTTTTGGCACTGGTCGTAGGAACAAAAACAAAGGTCTGTGGTATAGTTAGTCTCTAAATTTTTGTGTTTTCTTGGATGTGAGATGGATTTGGGATATGATAGAAGACTCATTAAGGATTAATTTCCCCTGTTCCTTGATCGTTGTGCTCTTTGTGATGTTAGTTGTAGCATGTGACCTTGCGAGTTCTTATTTGGTGCTAACCTATGGGATGTGGTGTGTTCTACCTTATGCAAAGATAAGTTATAGATTATGGAGTAAGTTGATTGATTGATGTTTGTTATTTTCTTGTCCAAGATCTCATGTGTATTTTGACAAGAGTTTATGTAAATCATTTTTATTAGGAAAGTCCTTATTAATGTTGATCTAATAAATCATTTGTATCTTGTATAAAAGAGTAAAATAAGTGATGCTAAGAGTGTGGTGTGGATGTCAATGTGTGGATGCAATGACTACTGATGGAGGTGGCAGTGTGATTATTGTACTTCATTGGAACTATTTTAGCAAAGGAATTGTTGTTAGTCAGTTCATTATATGTGATTAGTATATTTATATACTTTTATTTGGACAGTGGTTCCAAAAGGTGGGTTTAACCTTCAGAAGGTGAATTTAACCTTCACATTGGGCAAGTTGCTCTAAGAGAAGAAGGGCTCATCCTATCAAGTCCTAATAGGGTTTGTGACTTCAAGAAAGGAGTTTTTCCTTTAACATGGACTTTATACTGGTTGTATTTATCTGTTCTTAATAGGAAAAGATCTTGTAACTATGATACTTTATTACTAGTGCATTATTTGTGGGTTTCATCCCCACTAGGGTTTTTCCCTTAATAGGGTTTCCTTGAGAACAAATCTAGGTGTACTGATCTATGTTACTTTTGAGGTTTCAAATTTGCATTTACTATTTTGATATGAAAAGATAAATTTTTATATTAAGGACATACAACTGATTCACCCCCTCTTAGTTGTATCCAACAAATTCAAGTGCCCAAGCACAAAACATTAAGGATATGCTTGTGTTGGTGTGAAACTTATAGTTGGCGATGATGAAGTTGATGCCCAAAAGAAACCACAACATTATTAGGAAAAAAATATCATCAATCATGAAAAAAGCTTCAATATTTTTATGAAAATTGGCCCCCAAAAGGCCATTTTCTGCTTGGAAGACTTAAAGTAGAAAATTTCCTCCATATTGCACCCTTACCATTCATTGTCATTGCACAATATGAAAATGCAAGGAGAATGCTAAAATATCTTTATCTTTCTCTATTCAAAGTGAGCATTTAATCATTGTCCTCTCAATCTTGTTGAATCCTTGCCTACATTCTTTGGCATTGAATCCCTGTCACCTCACCCCGATTCCTCTAACCTCTATAAATATATTTCCAAAAACATAGTGCCATCACTACCTCATCCTCCAATGTTAGTGAGAACATTATTACTTGTTTCAAAACCTCCAGTGTAGGTGTACTCAGAATGCCACCATGGCATATCTAGGGTGACATGTTGGCATTGACTTTGGAGAGGGAATCTGTCACCAAATTACCCTCCTTAAAAATATGGGATAAATTGAAATTGTAGAAGCCCATCAATTTTCTATGAATAATAGAAATTATTTTTTCAATCTTCCATACATGAGATTTACCCATAGAAATAGCATTGATGATGATTTGGGAGTCTCCTTCCAAGTGTAATCACTCCACCCAAATGTTTTTCCCGTATCCACATCTAGTAGTGCTTCCTAGGCTTCAAATTCATTGTTGATGCCTTCCTCAAGCTTTTTTTTTGCCTCAGTTGCCAAAATGTTACCCAAAGAGTCTCTAGCCACACATCCCACCTCTGAAGGCCCTAGGTTACCTTTTTTCACACCATCAAAATTAATTTTTATCCAACCAACCTCAAGTACTTCCCATTTCACACCATCTCTCTATAATTGAGAAGGATCAACCCTTGAGAGCCCATTAATGAGTCATATATGATAGGAGGAGAGGGAACTGATGTAGTCACTAAAAGAGGAGTATAAGTAGGAATGCTAGGTAAAGGAATGGAAGAAGGTTCCACACTAGTGACAGAAGGAGTGAATCCTAATTATTGAGCTTCTTGAGCTAAAGGTTTGACATTTAAATGCACAAGATGAGTAATACCACGTAAGAGATTAACACCTTGATCACTATCATGAAGGACTTTCTTAAGAGCCTCTATAGCTTGAATAGAATCTTGATTATGGTTTTCTTGAATAAGCCAATTTCCCATTTTATCAAGTTCAGTTGAAATTTTTTGGACTTGTTTAGGAGGAACTCTTAAAGCATCATCCTCATCATGAGATGAGTGAGAAGCATTATGCTCCATAGTAGGATTGGAATCATGAGTAATCAAATTGTCATCCAAGATCCTAAGGAGAGGAGAAGAAGACTTAGGATCAAAGAAACCCATAAGTTTGTGACTTCTTCTAACTGGAATATTATAAGAAGGGCTAGAGGTAGTAAAGCTCATATACCAATGCAATGAAAATGAACTAAACTAAGAAAACACAAAGAATGAACAAATAAATGTTTTTGTATTTTTGTTTTATATGATTTCTTTTTGAAATGTAAATGAAAACACATAAAAGAAGGCTAATACATGCAAGATCTAACACCATAAAAGAAAGGGTTGTCTATCTCGGGTTCACCAAAATGTAATATAGGAAATTATGATGTAATATATAAAAATGTGATATATGTGAATGTGTGTGTAGAAGGAGTGGGGAAGGTAAGATCTTCTTCTTAACCCCAAATTCCTAAAAGAA
This sequence comes from Chamaecyparis obtusa, assembly GCA_027943335.1. Classification (NCBI taxonomy): domain Eukaryota; kingdom Viridiplantae; phylum Streptophyta; class Pinopsida; order Cupressales; family Cupressaceae; genus Chamaecyparis; species Chamaecyparis obtusa. The sequence continues at coordinate 490,630 of BSBK01001079.1, forward strand.
AGTTCCAAATAGATTAACCATAAGAAAATGGTCAATGGACAAATAAATTAATCGATGAAGAATATGAAGAAAGAGGAAAATCTTACATTCTGTTATGGAAGGGAGTATTAAAATATTAATTGAATTCAAGACAAATACTAACCTTAAAGTATAGCAGATCTGGAAAATGTTGTTTTCTGGTGTTTGTACTAAGTTTCAGAAAATTTTGCAACTAGGTCTAGGATAGGAAAATAGAGATAGAGAAAACCCATAAACCTTTTCCTTTTTTGAGAAAGGTCAACCTTGACCTAGGTAAAGGTTGACCTTGACCCCTTTATGTCAACCTTGACCTGCGCTGGTCCAATGAAAATTTTGTTCGTAGATCCTAAAAGTTTGTTGAAAAGGGTATCTGGATCTACATTGTAATTCAATGTTTCATACCAATACTACAAGAAAAAAAATATTTTTTTGTTTGGATGAGGGGTTATGCCTTGGTCAAACCCCAGTTTTGGAATTAACCTTGAAATTGAATTGAAATTGTAGTAATAAACAAAGTAAATTGAAAAATTCACATTGCCTATCTTCAAACCCTTGTGGAGGATTCGAATCCTTGACTCCATAAGTATGGATGCTCCAAATGAATGTAGAATTGAATGTAGGATGTCTCAAATCAATTGTCTTTATAGCTTCAACACCAATCTTGAATAGATCTTGGAATAGGAAGAAGCTTGAATGGATATGGATGGAGAAATCTTCAACAAGAGGGCTCTATAGAGATTGAATCCTTCAATAGCTACCAATGGATCTCCTTGATGAATTGAATCTTGAATGCTTGAAGATAGATGAATTATTGAATTCTTTCCTTCTCCTTCTTGCTTGATTCTTGATTGCTTGATTTTGCTTGCACACTTGATTGATAGATGGAGGATATTGAATGAAAAGATGGATTGAAATGAGAGGAGAAAGGTTCCTTTTATACTAGTCTAGGGCACAAACTTCTAGAGAGGCCAACATAGGAGAATTAAATTACCATTAATCCTATACCCTTGGAAGTGGACCTATATTAAATATCATTTAAGAGTTTACCATTTTGAAGCTCGAAACAACCGACCTGGAAGTGAGAAATACATATTTCCAAAACGCGACATCCAGAAACCTGTGGATTTTGAAATTTGGACCCTAGGTTGGGGTTGAGGTTGACCTTGAACCAAAATGTCGACCTTGACCCTGAGGTCAAGAACCTCAAATTCTCAGAGCAAATTTCTAGGATTAGGTAGGAAGGAAATGGAAAATGGGGAAAAATAAGGGAAAAAGCTAGATCCAAGTCAAAGACCCATTCAAGGCATTTGACATGACCCCAAACCACTTACTCAGAGGGCTAAACCAGTCCTAAATGGAAGTGATTCCATTTTATGATGCTACATTTAGCCCCCACTTTAGCAAGAGTATGGACTCGATGCAAACTCTTGGTAAAAGAGATCACAAATAAAAAGAAAATCTTATTGAAATCAAAGGGACAAAGGAATCCTCAAGCCCCCAGTGAATCAAGTCTTTGTCAACTCCAAGATTACAATAAGAGAGACATCTCTAGAAAAAAGAGAGAAGAGGGTGTGATTACCTCACCCAATGAGAACTTATATCCCATTGTGAACCACACAAGGAAACAATGCAACTGGAAAGATGAAGTTGAATTGCCTAGTGAATGCAGCTACTCACTAGTCAACCTATCAAGGATTCACCCTCAGGAATATTCAATTTCCAAAGAGCAAAGCCAAAATAAGAGAGATCCATTCTTAAAGACACCTCCGACCTTAAGGAATCAAAAGTTGAAAATTGAAACTGGAGGGATCAAGAGATCCTATAAGATAAAAATCCATGCTTTAAGGATTAGTCGCTAATCCACAAAGGGAGAAAAGAGCTTTGAAAAATAATATATATTGAAAGTGCGTGTGTGCAAAAAGTGAGCAGAGCATATGCCCCCATATTAAAGTCATTGCTAACACTTTAATAGGAGCAATGGCTTGAACGGAAACATAAACAACTCCATTGCTTATGTTTCCACTATGAGATGCCCCCAAGCAAAGACAAATTAAGGAAAATACCACATAAACATACAGAGAACACAGAAGGTATCTACCTACTATGGGGTCAGTATGATCATAAGATAATATTTATATATGATATTATTGCAAATGAATTGAGATCATTCCCCAAAGAAAGTAGAACTAAAATCAAAATGGAGGAAAGAAAACACAACATGGAGACCAAAAAGAATCAGTGCTACCAAGTCACAAATCCAAGTGGACTACACAAGGAAAACATTTATGAATAATCGAATAGGTGCAACATAACATAAAAACAACATATAGAAGAATAGAGATACATATAGAGGACTAGTACAACAGGTTCAATTCCTTTATCACCTTGCACCAACAAAGTAACAAGGGTCGTATAAAAAAATCTAACAAACATTTAGCAAACACATTACGGGAGAAGCACCATACAACATGCAAACACACAAAAAGATACCATGATGGACAAGCCAATCAAGCATGTTTCCTACTCTCCCCATATCATTCTATATCATTTAGGGAAGGTGGGAAACTCACAAGAGGGACTATATCCAACATAGTAGGAATAATAGCCAGTTCCAAACAAGGATCCTCTTGAGAATCATAATGTTTGATACTAGGTGTAATTATCAATTGTTCTGAAAGCATATTAGGTAAATTAGTATCAATATCAATAGTCTTATATTCATCATTAGCATCATTAGGATCATCAAGAGTATCTTCTTCATCAAGATTAATCAAAATAGAATCTAAGATATGAATAGAATCATCATAATCACTCATCTTAACATCATTATTAACATTAACTTCTTCTAACACATGAGGCATAGACTAGTCAAAACAAGGTAAATAACTTTGAAGAATAGAGGCATGAGCCTTAGCTTGAGTCCGATGCTTCTTATGACGTTCATTGGCAGATTGGTTATGCTTTTTCTTGTTTGATATTTGTTGAGAACTAGAAGGAACAACCACCAATTCATTTGTAGGTTCTATAGGATGATTAGTAGGATTCTTAGTAGGCTAAAAAGAAATACTAGGAGTTTGATTAATAGAACTAGAAGCCATGGATAAAGGAGGTATGGAAGGTGTAGGAAAAAGACCATGGTTAATATCCATCTGAGGCATGCTTAATTCAATAATCTTGTGATGTTTATAGGCTTGATATGAGCGAAAAAGGTTATTAGGTCGAGAAGGACATGAATTAGGTAATGAAGGCCAAAAGAAGTCAAGGGTAGCACAATCCTTGGGCCTACAAGGTTGATATAAACTATGATTAATCATCTTCACTTCTTCATCATGAATGAATTTAAGACACTTATGGATAGGAGAAGCAATGGCATGCAATGAATTCAACCAAGGCAAACCAAACTTAACTTAAAACTTATCAGAAGTAGGAACAACAATGAAGGTAGTGTCCACAACTTTACCACAAAGTTCAACATGAGAGTTAATAGAACCAAATGATGGATAAAGAAAACCATTACAAGTTTGAATCCACACATCAGATGTATCATAAGAATCACATTGTAAGTTCTTCATAAAAAGATTTTCTTTAGTAATAACATTGACTAAGGATGTAGGATCAATAAGACAACCACACATAGGTATCTTAGAAATCCTAGCATAGATGTAGAGGGGACCATCAAAAGTTTTAATAGTCTCATAATCATCAAAGGTAATCAAGAGTTCTCTAGGTATTTTATTCTTAGGTTGTTTTCGAGGTTTAGGTTGAGGTTTTGGCTTAGGCTTAGGTTGAGGTGGAACTTGAAGTTGAGATTGAGATTGAGGCTGGGGTGGAGATATATATTGAGACAAAACAACATGCTCCATATGGTTAACAATATGATTGAGATCATCCATCTTTGGATCATAAACAATATCCATAGAAGATGGTTGAACAATGGTATTAGTATCATGTGTAGGAAAAGGATTTGTATAGATTCAGAGATTTTGATTAGGAGGAGAGATAGATTTATTCCCACTACCATCAAAATTATCAATAGATAAAGCATTAGAATCAATTAAGTCTTGAACCTTATGTTTTAAAGAATAACACTTCTCAGTATCATGTCCATTCTGATAATGTTATTGACAAAAGGCTTTGGAATCAAAGGATTTGGATGCCATCATAGTAGGTAAAAGAGGTCGAATAGGAGGTAAAGTAATCATATTAGTAGTCAACAATTTACTCATAATAGAATGTAAATATCTAGTAAGAGGAGTAAACGTACGATTCAGATAAAAAGCAGTGGATGCAGAAGTGGCATTATTGGATGCAACAACAACTTGATCAGCAATTGTATTTTCTTTATTATTTATCTTGACATAGTTGTTATATTTTTTAAACTCATTGGGATTAGGAGAAACATCATTCTTATCAACTGGAACATGAGCCATTGGAGTGTTGCTCTCAAATTGACTCACTTGTAATTGATAATGATGAAGTGCTACACAAAGTTGTTGAAAAGAGGTAAATTTAGTAAGTAGAATCTTATCTCTAATATCCTTTTGTAAATTTGAAATAAACATACATTGAATATCAATATCAGGAACAAGATAAGAAATTTGAGCATACAAATGCTTAAATCTACCAATAAATTTAGTCAATTTTTCTTTAGTATTTTTTTTACAATGCATCAAATCAGTTAAGGATACTTGCTGACCAATGTTTTTTTGGAAATGTTGGATAAAGGCATTAGAAAGTTTTGGAAAAGATTCAATAGAATAATGAGGCAAGGAACAATACCATTGCAAGGCCTTATCATGAAAATTTCTAGCAAACAACTTGGCTAAAATCCTATGGTCATGAGCATAGTCACTATAAAAGATTTGAAATGTTTTAACATGAATAATAGGGTCTCCCTAACCATTGTAATTCTTAAGATGAGGCATATCAGCTTGCTGAGGAACAAGAGCACAAATAATGTCTAGGGATAAAGGATTGCCCATGTCACATGTAGGAATACTAAACTTTGATTGAGTTAAATACACAAGTTGTTGTTGTAAAGAGGACATAGTTTGAGCCAAACTAATGATTATGGAATCATTAGATGAAATAGGAGGCATAGGAACATTAGAAACACTAGGAAAAGTGTAGGAACCAATGAGAATAGAAGACACAACTGGGGTAACACTTGGAACCATAGTTGGAAGAGGTAAAATGAAAATTATGATAAGAATGTTTTTAAGTAGGTAGGGACACGGGTGGAATACTCATAGGAGGAGAGGGAACCGATGTAGTCACTAAAAGAGGAGTATAAGTAGGAATGCTAGGTAAAGGAATGAAAGAAGGTTCCACACTAGTGACAGGAGGAGTGAATCCAAATTATTGAGCTTCTTGAGCTAAAGGTTTGACATTTAAATGCACAAGATGAGTAATACCATGTAAGAGATTAACACCTTGATCACTATCATGAAGGACTTTCTTAAGAGCCTCTATAGCTTGAATAGAATCTTGATTATGGTTTTCTTGAATAAGCCAATTTCCCATTTTATCAAGTTCAGTTGAAATTTTTTGGACTTGTTTAGGAGGAACTCTTAAAGCATCATCCTCATCATGAGATGAGTGAGAAGTGTTATGCTCCATAGTAGGATTGGAATCATGAGTAATCAAATTTTCATCCAAGATCCTAAGGAGAGGAGAAGAAGACTCAGGATCAAAGAAACCCATAAGTCTGCGACTTCTTCTAATTGGAATATTATAAGTAGGACTAGAGGTAGTAAAGATCATATACCAATGCAATGAAAATGAACTAAACTAAAAAAACACAAAGAATGAACAAATAAATGTTTTTGTATTTTTGTTTTATATGATTTCTTTTTTGTTTTATTTTTGAAATGTAAATGCAAACACACAGATGAAGGCTAATACATGCAAGATCTAACACCATAAAAGAAAGAGTTGTCTATCTCGTGTTCACCAAAATGTAATATAGGAAATTATGATGTAATATATGAAAATGTGATATATGTGAATGTGTGTGTAGAAGGAGTGGGGAAGGTAAGATCTTCTTCTTAACCCCAAATTCCCAAAAGAAAGTTCCAAATAGATTAGCCGCAAGAAAATGGTCAATGCACAAATGAATCAATCGATGAAGAATATGAAGAAAGATGAAAATATTACATTCCTTTATGGAAGGGAGTATTAAAATATTAATTAAATTGAAGACAAATACTAACCTTAAAGTATAGAAGATTTGGAAAATGCTATTTTCTGGTGTTTGTACTGAGTTTTGGGAAACTCTGCAAGCATATTTGGGACAGGAAAACATAGATAGAGAAAACCCAGAAACCTTTTCCTTTTCTGAGAAAGGTCTACCTTGACCTAGGTAAAGGTCGACCTTGAACCCTTTATGTCGACCTTGACCTGCGCTGCTCCAACAAAAATTCTGTTTGTGGATCCTGAAAGTTTGCCGAAAAGGGTATCTAGATCTACACTATAATTCGATGTTCCGTACATGTACCTACGAGAAAAAAATGGTTTTGTTGTTTGGATGAGGGGTTTTCCTTGGTCCAACCTTAGTTTTGGAATTAACCTTGAAATTAAATTGAAATTGTAGTAATAAACAAAGTAAATGGAACAATTCACCTTGCCTATGTTGAAACCCTTGTGGAGGATTCAAATCCTTGAATCCACAAGTATGGATACTCCAAATGTATGTAGAATTGAATGTAGGATGTCTCAAATCAATTTTCTTTAGATCTTCAACACCAATCTTGAATGGATCTTGGAATAGGAAGAAGTTTGAATGGATATGGATGGAGAAATCTTCAACAAGAGGGCTCCATAGAGATTGAATCCTTCAATAGCTACCAATGGATCTCCTTGATGAATTGAATCTTGAATGCTTGAAGATAGATGAATGCTTGAATTCTTTCCTTCTCCTTCTTTCTTGCTTCTTGATTTCTTGATTTCTCTTGCACACTTGATTGATAGATGGAGGATAGTAAATGAAAAGATGGATTGAAATGAGAGGAGAAAGGTTCCTTTTATACTAGTCTAGGGCACAAACTTCTAGAGAGGCCAACATAGGAGAATTAAATTCCCATTAAGCCTATACCATTGGAAGTGGACCTATATTAAATATCATTTAATAGTTTACTATTTTGAAGCCCGAAACAGCTGACCTAGAAGCGGGAAATAAATCTTTCTGAAACCTGACATTTGGAAACCTTCAGATTTTGAAATGTGGACCCTGGGTCAGGGTAAAGGTCAACCTTGACCCTGAGGTCAAGAACCTCAAATTCTTAGAGTAGGTTGCCAGGATTAGGTAGGAAGGAAGTGGAAAATGGGGAAGAATAGGGGAAAAAGTTAGATCCAAGTCAAAGACCCATTCAAGACATTTGACATGACCCCAAACCACTTACTCGAAGGTCTAAACCAGTCCTAAATGGAAGTGCTTCCATTATATATATATATTATAAAAATATATATTATAAATGTATTTATATTAAAAAATTACTTCATGTATCAAATATTACCAGATTTCCTTTCATTCACCTTAAGTGTAGAATTGTCATCTTTCTTGTCCTTCTTGGTTCCAAAAACCTCACCAATCTCATAATTTTTGTAGTCTAATCCATAGCTCTCTCCACACATTCTATGATTCTTCAGTTGTTCATCAAGTTTTGTAGAATTTCATTGAATTTCTTGAGTAAAGAATTTGTAGTCTTCAACTCACGTTTTAGTTTCTCATTTTCTTTCCTCATATTTTCATTCTCTCTTAGGGATTCTTGATTCTATTCATTCGTATCATGTAGTTTTCCATGCAATGCCCCAACTTCTTGTTTAGATTTGAAGAGATCATCCACCTTGGCTTTTACAACTTCATCTTTGGCTTATAGGGCTTCCTCTACAAATTTCCTTTCTACTTTTGCTATCTTCCCTGCTTCTATTTCTTCAACCATTCTGATTGACAAAGCTTCTAATTCTCTTTTGATGTTGAATATGTGAAAAATGGAAGCTTAGTAATGTACCTACCATTCAACACCTTTTCATTTGTAATATTTTATTTTGGATTTGAAGTTGAAATAGCATAAGTAAATCTGGAAATAATTGAAAATTAATTTGGTCAAGATACATACCTCATCATGAAATTGATTTAGAAATACCTATTTTATGAATTATGTGTGAGGTTTCGAAAGATTCTACAACCAGATCTGTGATTAGAAAGCCGAGATGGAGAAAACCCAAAAAAGTTTCATCTTTTCAGTAGAAGGTTGACTTTGACCTTCATAAAATGTCAAAGACTACATTTTTATTCTAAAGGTCAATTCTGACTTTGTTCGCAAATCTTGGAAGTTCAATGAAAAAGGTACCAAATATGTCCTCTGATTCTCGAAACAACGACTATAGATATCTAAAAAAGGGGGTTTTGGGGGTGGCTATATAGGGTTTTGCCTTAGTCAAACCCCCATTTTGGTGATCTCCACCTCCATGAATAGCCAATTGAAATAGAATGTGTGTGTGTGTGTATTGAAAGTGTAATGCCAAGATCTAATCCTCTAGATCAAAACCCTAGCATGAATATGTATGAAACAACAATGCATAAATTTGAATGAGATAGAAAAGCATACTAAGCCCCCAAGGCTAAAGTACTTCTACCAAACTCACAATCCATAATTGTTACTCCATGATTGATTCTTTGAATGCTTGAAAGTTGATAATGGTGGATTAAGGAAGAAAGGATCTCTCTTGCTCCAAATATGTGTTCACAAAGATGCTTGATGTCAACAATGGCTTGATCTTCTATATCATCCTCTTTCTATCTTGCATCTTCACCATTCCTTGCTTGCTTGAAATCTTCTAGCTCATGAAATTGACTCCTTGAGAGCACTTGATCATGAGAATGCTCGGTTGTACTTTGTGAAAATGAATGCAAATGAGAGTCTTTATATAAAGGTTTCAAGGTGAGGCTCCTAAAGCAATGTGAGGACCCATAATTCAAATTTCACCTTGAATTAAGGTCCAATCACAATAATCAACTAAGGACAGAAAATAATTAAATGAAATTTGAATTAAAACCTTTTCGCACTCAGATCCGAGGGCCCGACATTGATTTCAGGGCCCGTCAAGACCAAATTTTGAAAGAGGCACAAATTCAAGAGGAGGTCAGAATTGAGGTTGTAACTGACCTAGTCAGGATCAAGCTCAAACTTGACCTAGTCAAGAATAATCTTGATTTTGACCCTGTGGGCCCAGATCCAGCCAGAATCAGGACAGGAGGTCCCAGGGATGCCTGGAGACCTATAAATGATAGAAGAAAAGGATAGAATGCTAGGGATAGGCATAAAATCCTATGATGACTATGATGAAGGCCAAGAGGACCTATTTCCAAGTCCTACCTAGAAAATAGAGCCATGGGAAAAGGGAAATTAAGGAGAATCCTCGGGATCCTAACCCTAATTTCACCTAGAATGAAGAAGATAAGTGCAAAATGCATGCTAAATGCAAGTCTATCATGATAAATGTAGTAAAAGAGGGTGCTAAAGCTATCAAGATGGAAGTGCTTCCATTTTAAGATGATACATTTAGCCCCCACTTTAGCTTAGATATGACACTACGTGAATATGCAAGATAAAGTAAGAAAACATCATAGTAAATAAAAAGGATATAGCCAAGTCCTCGATGTAAAGATCCTATAGAAAACTGTTAGAACCTGGAACACACAAGGGTAATGAAAATCCATAAATCACCTAAAGCTTACTATATGATAATTTGAGAAGTATATAGATCCCCTTATGCCCCACATATATAGAGCACATATGTCACAATGTCATAATAATCAGGCTTCACAGTTTCAAGCGTTTCATTAATCGAAGTGGAAAAAAAAATTCTTTTTAGTTCCACAGACAACAAAGAAGAAATAAAAACTTTTTTCTCAAATTCATTCTATTGCTTCATTAATTCTAAATCAGAGACCTTGTATTCTCCAATAAAAGTAGGATTAAAATCCAATGTCCCCCAATCATCTTTAGTCAAAGAAGAAGAAGATGGAGCTTCTTGTTGTTGAATCTTAGGTTGTTTTATTTCAGATTGTTGTATCTCCAATTGTTTTTCAATCTCTTCACTAGGTTGAAGAGGTTCAAAATTTTTGGCATATTCTGCATTTAAGCAAGGATTCAGGGCATCATCCACATGTAATGTATACATTAAGTTGTTATAGATGAACCTAACCTTGCGATGAAGAGTAGAAGGAACTGCATGCATAGTATGTAACCATGGTATTCCTAAAAGAAGGTTATAATTGAGAGGTCTAGGCATAACATGAATAGGATTATTTAGAATAACTGGACCAACTTTAACAGGTAAGGTAATAATGCCCAAAGTTCTTTTTGCAATATTGTCAAATCCATGTATAGGAACATTATCAGGTTGAATAGTAGTAAGATCAGCCTTAATTGCTTTGAGCATATCCATGCTACGAACATTAAGCCCACATCCATTATCAATTACGGTTCTTCAAATGATACTTTGATTAATAGAGACAGCCACCATAAGAGCATCATATTGATTATGCACCTCTAGGGAAGGTAAATCATTATCAGAAAACATAATAGGAGGTACAAAAGGCATAGTATGCATACAATCCAAAATAGAATGAATGTTATCTTGATTAGGAGGTGAAGCAGGAAGAGTAGATAAATCTTTTTGCAATGCCTCATGATATGTCAAGGAGGTTTGAAGTAATTCCCATAAAGATATCTTAGTAGGAATAGCACGTAATTGGTCAACTAAGTTATACTCCTTAAAGGTAGATGGATACCTAGGTGCTTGAGGAAGCATAGGTTGAGAAGGAGGTAAAGAAACTAGAACAGTAGGCTGAGGGTTATTCTGTGTGCAATAAGCATGTGAAACAGAATTAGTGTTATCAAATAAATCCAAAGGATCTCTAGGTTTACCCTTAATTTTTATGCGAGGACATCCTTTTACCATCATCAAAGGCATAGGATATATCATTTTAGGTTTATCAATGTTACAAATAGTGGGACATGAAGGTAACCATGCACACACCCTATGGTAAAGGTCAATTGGAGAGGTTGTGGAGGAGAGTGAAATAGGAATAGGATCCATGGAGATCATATTTGAACTATTTTCATCCTCACTGCCATGTACCTCATTAGGGAATCTATCCTCTTGTACAATAAAAGCCTCATCAAAGTACTCAAAACAAGAATCATACATGTTGAATACAAAGAAAGTACTAAAAGCATGAAAATGTAAATATTTTTGTATTTTTAAAGGAATTTTGCAATTTTTTTGTATTTTTCAGATATAAATGCAAGAAATCTAATCTTATAAGCATGCAAGATTTAAATGTAACACCATAAAAGAAAGAGTTTTCATAAACAGTTTCACCAAAATGAATAGGTGAAAAATGGAAGCTTAGTAATGTACCTACCATTCAACACCTTTTCATTTGTAATATTTTATTTTGGATTTGAAGTTGAAATAGCATAAGTAAATCTGGAAATACTTGAACATTAATTTGGTCAAGATACATACCTCATCATGAAATTGATTTAGAAATACGTATTTTCTGAAGTCTGTGTGAGGTTTTAGAAGATTCTACAACTAGATCTGTGATCAGAAAGCCGAGACGGAGAAAACCCAAAAAAGTTTCTGATGGAATATGGATGAAGTGATTGAGAGGGGGGGGGGGGTGAATCAGTCAACCATAAAACACTTCACAATTAATTCTTTCCAGATCCCTTAGGATATCTTAAAAGGTTATCTATTTTAGCACTCGGTAAATAGATTGCAGTAACTTTGAAGATGCAGAAAGTATTAGCAAAATTATCTTTTAGATATTCATCAGCACTGGTGTATGATTAAGATAGCAATTAAGAACATAAGAGACACAAGATTTAACGTGGAAACCCAATATGGGAAAAACCACCAATGTATCTAGATACTGATTTTCACTTTTCTGAAGTGATGCCCGGTTAGAAGCCAACCCGGTAAAAGGTTACAAAACACACTGTTAGGTGTGACCTTGTTAGAGGATTTAAACACCCCGCTAGGAGTGGCTTGGTAAGAGGTCTTGAAAACAATTCAATGGAATTGTCACCTTGTTAGAGGATTTACAATATGGTTGTTAAACCAACTCGGTTAAGAGATTTAGAATTCACTGTTACAATGATAAGAAGGTAACAATGAAAAATGACCTGTATAATAATGCAACTACCTTGCTGATTACAGATCTCTGTTCTGCATATGTGTGATCCTTCCTGATCGAATAAATATCTGCTGCACCTTAAGGATATTTGAACATCCTTCACAAATTCACACACACCTTTTCTATCTTTTCTTCTGTAAATCTTCTGTTGTATTTCTTGTTTATTTTTCACATTTGACCTTTTATTTATATGATTTTAGATTTGTCAAATCGACATTATTTAGTATAACAGTCGGTTGAATTAAGCAAACTCTATTTGCAAAAATCCTTCAAGGGCCGACAGTGCTCGGTGACCATAACTTTCTACAATCTTTTAGAGACCGAGGGAACTTGGTAAACACTGACAATCCTTTACCTTCGATAACCGACTAAACTTGGTAAACACTGCATTTCCTTTGATGACCGACTGAACTCGGTAAACACTGAATTTCCTTTGATGACCGACTGAACTTGGTAAACACTGAATTTCCTTTGACGACCGACTGAACTCGATAAACATTGAATTTCCTTTGATAACCGAGTGGACTCGGTAGACACTGATTTTCTTTGATAACTGAGTGGACTCGGTAAGCACTAATATTCCTGTCTGGCAGACTGACTGAGCTCGGTAGGAACTGATTGCTGCGGACTATGACATTGTGTGACATCAAAGACAATACATAATTTGAGTAGCAATTTCCTTCAGACAATTGTTTCCAACAATCTCCCTCTTTGGCATTGATGGCTCCACAATATGTCATAGCATAAGAAATTTGAAAGAATTAGCTCAGTTCAGATTCAAATCTCCCTCTGTCAGCAAACTTCCTTTATCCTGAAAATTCTTCCTTCTGACTATTGAAAATTTCTTGAAGTAATAGCAAAGACATAGCAAACACTCCCTCTTTGACAACACATGCCAAAGACAATTCACATATTACCGGTGTAAATTAATGTACCTCAAGTAATGATTCATATGCAATGATTCCTTGAATATGCTGCATCAACTGGTTGATTTTCAATCATGTTCTGGTTGATGCATCACTAAAACTGTATTTAGTGAGCCTCAGATAGGGGAATGACCCCTAACTTACCTCTTAGATACACAAATGCATCCTTAGGTAATGGTTTGGTAAAAATGTCTGCAATATGTTCTTTTGTATGAATATATTCTAATCTGATTTCCTTGTCCTGCACCAATTCTTTGACAAAGTGATATTTATTAGCAATGTGCTTGGTTTTGGAATGCATCACTGGATTCTTAGAAATGTTTATTGCACTGGTATTGTCACAAAATATAACAACTGGTTCTTTGATTTCAACCTTCATACCTTCTAATAACTGTTTAAACCAAACAATATTTGAATAGTTTACTACAGCAGCAACATATTCTGCTTCAGCTGTGGATTGAGATGTGCAATTTTGCTTTTTACTAGTCCAGGATACCAGTCTTTTTCCAAGAAAAAATGCTCCACCACTTGTGCTTTTTCTGTCATCAATGTTTCCTGCCCAATCAGCATCAGTAAACACTTTTAAGTCTAGATTGCCTCCAAATTTATACCACAAACCATATTCTTCAGTTCCTCTTAAGTATCTTAAGATTCTTTTGATTGCCATCATATGATTTTCCTTAGGTTTTGCTGAGAATCTAGCTACTATACCGACTGCTAAGGCAATATCAGGTCTTGTACGTACTACATACTGCAATTTTCCAATCATAGATCGGTATAGGGTCTGATCAACTTTTTTTGAATCATCATTTTTGGTAAGTTTCAGTCCAGTACACATGGGTGTACCAACTGGTTTTGAATCTTCCATACCAAATTTCTTAAGTATTTCCTTAATATATTTAGATTGAGTAATGTATATACCATTCTTGCTTTGCTGAATTTGAAGACCAACAAAGAATTTTATTAAACCAAACATAGACATTTCAAATTCTTTGTTCATTTTCTCTGAAAATTCTTTGCACTGATCCTCATTCCCTGTAAATATAGTATCATCCACAAATATTTTTGCTAATACAATTTTGTCATTTGGTCCTTCTTTAATATACAGATTGCTATTATCATTGGCTCTTTTGAAATTAATCTGAATCAAATAGTTATGGAGTCTTTCATACCATGCTCTAGGAGCTTGTTTCAAACCATACAATGCTTTGTGTAACTTGCAGACCATGTCCTTTTTATCAGGATCAACAAAACCTTTAGGTTGTTCAATGTAGACCTCTTCATCAAGAATTCCATTGAGAAATACAAATTTTATATCCATCTGATATACCTTAAATCCTTTGTGTGCTGCATAAGCAAGTAGAGTTCTTACACCTTCTAATCTTGCAACAGGAGCAAAAGTTTCTCCATAATCTATACCTTCTTCTTGAGAATAACCTTTGCATACCAGTCTAGCTTTGTTTCTAGATACTTGACCATCTTCATTCAGCTTATTCCTGAATACCCATTTTGTTCCAATTACATTCTTATCTTTAGGTCTAGGTACAAGAGTCCATGTTTTGTTCTTTTGTATTTGTTCTAATTCTTCATTCATTGCTTCAATCCAACTTTCATTTTCCAATGCATCTTTGATATTTCTAGGTTCAAAGTCAATAAGCAGACATGTACCTTTTAGCTTGCTTCTTGTCATAGTACCATCTGATTTGTTTCCAATAATTTGATCTGGTGTATGATGTCTTCTGACATATTTGGCTAGTATAGGTTCCTTGCCTTTTGAATGATTAATGCTGTTGTCTTCTAGGATCTCTTCTTCAGGTTGCTCGGGGTCGGTAACTTCAGGCTGAGACTCGTTCTGAATTTCTTCCTGTGACTCAGTTTGAACTTCTTCCTATGACTTGGTTTGTGACTCGGTAACTGTGCTCGGCTCGGTAGATATAGTTTCCTTATTGATAGTTGTGTCTGCCAATGTTTCAGGTTCAATGTAAATGAATCTTCTGTAGTTCTCAGGTTCCCTTTTGCTTTCTTCTTCAGTCTTTTCTGCAAACTCATCAAATTTTACATGTATACTTTCTATGACTTTGTGAGTAGATAAGTTCAGACATTTGTATGCCTTGCTTTTGCTAGAATATCCTAGGAATATTCCTTCATCACTTTTCACATCAAATTTATTTCTTCTGGATTCTTTTAAGATATAACACTTGCTACCAAATATTTTCATGTAACTTACATTGGGTTTATAGCCATACCATAATTCATAAGGAGTTTTGAATGTTTCTTTCTTCAATTGTACTCGGTTCAAGGTATGAACTGCAGTGCTGATAGCTTCCTTCTAGTACTTTATAGCGATGTTCTTTTCTATCATTAGAGTCCTTGCACAATCCATAATAGATCTGTTTCTTCTTTTTGCTATTCCATTCTGCTTAGGAGTTCTAGGAGCTGATACCTATCTTTTGATTCCTCTTTCAATGCAAAAGTTGTTAAAATCATGGGAGATGAATTCACCACCTCTGTCTGATCTTAAGCATTTCAATCTTTTCCCTGTTTCCTTTTCCACTCTTGCTAAGTACCATTTGAACTTTTCAAATGCTTCTGATTTTTCTCTTAAATACATGACAGTCATCATTCTAGAATAATCATCAACGAAAAGAATAAAGAATTTATCTCCAGTATAGCTTTGTATTCCAATAGGTCCACATAAATCAGTATGCACAATTTCCAAAATTTCTTTAGACTGATAGTTCTTACTCTTGAAACTAGTTTTACTCATTTTGCCAATCTGACAATTCTTACATAGACCAGTATCAGGTTTCTTCAAAGTAGGAATGCCTCTAACCTTCTTGAATTTGCTTATTTTTATCATGTTATCAAAATTCACATGACATAACCTTTTGTGCCATAGCCAACTTTCTTCTATTTGAGCAATAAAGCATGAATATTCACTGAGATCAAGATAAAATAAGTTACCTTTTGTTTGTTTGCCTGATCCAATGAGTTTTCCTTTTTCATCCAGCAGTCTTGCTTGACCATTCATGAATTCAACCTTGAAACTAGTGTTGATTAGTTGTGCTACACTTAGAAGATTATGTTTTAGTCCTTCAACCCAATAAGCATTATCACATATGAGTTCTTTGGTTAATGAGATTCTTCCTTTTCCTTTTATACAACAAGGTTCATTGTTTCCAAATCTTACATTACCACTATCACAGTCTTCTAGATATTCAAATTTTGTCTTGTCACTAGTCATGTGGTGTGAACATCCGCTGTCTATTATCCATATATCATCTTTGCTTATATGAGAAATAAGTGCCATCTTATCTTCATCATCATCAGATTCATCTTTTATAGCAATAAAGACAATTTCTTCTTCACTATCATCAGAATCTTTAGCCATAAAACATGTTTTCTTACCTTTATCCTTGAATGATTTGAAATTCTTTTTGCCATAGTGCTTGTGACTTCTCTTCTCTTCCTTGACTTGCTTGTTTGGGCACCTAGCTGCAATATGTCCAATTTCTTCACATGAAAAATAGATTAAAGGATTTTTACCTTTATATTTACCTTTCCCTCTAGAGTACTTCTTTGCAAGTAATGCTTCTACGATTTCAAGATCACTATCAGAACTTTCTTTTGATACTTCTTCACTTTCTGACTGAACTTCTTTAATTTTCTTGTTCTTCTTTAGTGAAACCTTGGCCTCAAATGCTGATTCAATATTTTTGGAACTAGGAACATAGTTGTCATAGTTGTCTAATTCAAAGGCTGTCAATCTTCCAACTAAAGCATCCAAAGTTATATTGTGGTTTGTTTCACATCTTCTTTCTTGAATAGCTGATACTCTTATTGCATAGATAGGGAGTAATGTTCTGAGTACCTTACTTATAATAGTTTCATCTGAGATTGTTCCTCCAGAAACTCTAATTGCACTTACACTTGCTTTGATTCTTTCAACATATTTTGCAATGTTTTCATCTTCCTTCATATTCATCTTGTCAAACTGTCCTCTTAGGCTTTCTGCTTTGGCTCTTTTCACATTTGCATCACCACCATATATTTTCTTCAGTGCCATCCACATTTCATATGCAGTAGTGCATTCTTTAATATCATCAAATTCTTCATAGCTGAGAGCAGATGCAATGTCTATCATCATGGTGTTGTGAGTCTTTTTATCTACAATGTCTTCAATAGTTAATGCGCCATTAGGAATTGTGTATTCTTCATCAATGTATTTGCATCCTAAATCACCAATGGAAGCCAGATGAAGTCACATGAGACCTTGCCATGCTGAAAATTTATCTCTGTTGAGCTTTGGAATTTCCCTCTTATAAGACATCCTGATCTTTAGCTTAGGTCTTTGAAACCCTTCCTGCAAGCACCAAAAGCTCTGATACCAATTGATGGAATATGGATGAAGTGACTAAGAGGGGGGGGTGAATCAGTCAACCATAAAACACTTCACAATTAATTCTTTCCAGATCCCTTAGGATATCTTAAAAGGTTATCTATTTTAGCACTCGGTAAATAGATTGCAGTAACTTTGAAGATGCAGAAAGTATTAGCAAAATTATCTTTTAGATATTCATCAGCACTGGTGTATGATTAAGATAGCAATTAAGAAC
This sequence comes from Chamaecyparis obtusa, assembly GCA_027943335.1. Taxonomy (NCBI): domain Eukaryota; kingdom Viridiplantae; phylum Streptophyta; class Pinopsida; order Cupressales; family Cupressaceae; genus Chamaecyparis; species Chamaecyparis obtusa. The sequence goes on from BSBK01001079.1 coordinate 508,401, forward strand.
ACAAGAGACACAAGATTTAACATGGAAACCCAATATGGGAAAAACCACCAATGTATCTAGATACTGATTTTCACTTTTCTGAAGTGATGCCCGGTTAGAAGCCAACCCGGTAAAAGGTTACAAAACACACTGTTAGGTGTGACCTTGTTAGAGGATTTAAACACCCTACTAGGAGTGGCCTAGTAAGAGGTCTTGAAAACAATTCAATAGAATTGTCACCTTGTTAGAGGATTTACAATATGGTTGTTAAACCAACTTGGTTAAGAGATTTAGAATTCACTGTTACAATGATAAGAAGGTAACAATGAAAAATGACCTGTATAATAATGCAACTACCTTGCTGATTACAGATCTCTATTCTGCATATGTGTGATCCTTCCTGATCGAATAAATCTCTGCTGCACCTTAAGGATATCTGAACATCCTTCACAAATTTGCACACACCTTTTCTATCTTTTCTTCTGTAAATCTTCTGATGTATTTCTTGTTTATTTTTCACATTTGACCTTTTATTTATATGATTTTAGATTTGTCAAATCGACATTATTTAGTATAATAGTCGGCTGAATTAAGAAAACTCTATTTGCAAAAATCCTTCAAGGGCCGACAGTGCTTGGTGACCATAACTTTCTATAATCTTTCAGAGACCGAGGGAACTCGGTAAACACCGACAATCCTTTACCTTCGATAACCAACTGAACTCGGTAAACACTGAATTTCCTTTGACGACCGACTGAACTTGGTAAACACTGAATTTCCTTTGACGACCGACTGAACTTGGTAAACACTAAATTTCCTTTGACGACCGACTGAACTCGGTAAACACTGAATTTCCTTTGATAACCGAGTGGACTCAGTAGACACTGATTTTCTTTGATAACCGAGTGGACTCGGTAAGCACTAATATTCCTGTTTGGCAGACTGATTGAGCTCGGTAGGAACTGATTGCTTTGGACTATGACATTGTGTGACATCAAAGACAATACATAATTTGAGTAGCAATTTCCTTCAGACAATTGTTTCCAACAGTTTCATCTTTTCGGTAGCAGGTCGACTTTGACCCTCATAAAAGGTCAAAGACTACATTTTTATTCTGAAGGTTGATTCTAACTTTGTTCAAAGATCTCGGAAGTTCAACAAAAAGGGTACTCAAATCCGTCCTCTGATTCCCAAAACAATGACTATAGATATCTGAAAAAGGGGTTTTTTGGGGTGGCTATATAGGGTTTTGCCTTAGTCAAACCCTCATTTTGGTGATCTCCACCTCCATGAATAGCCAATTGAAATAGAATGTGTATGTGTATGTATTGAAAGTTTAATGCCAAGATCTAATCCTCTAGATCAAAACCCTAGCATGAATATGTATGAAACAACAATGCATAGATTTGAATGAGATAGAAAAGTATACCAAGCCCCCAAAGGCTAAAGTACTTCTACCAAACTCACAATCTATAATTTTTACTCCATGATTGAATATTTGAATGCTTTAAATTTGATAATGGTGGATCAAGGAAGAAAGGATCTCTCTTGCTCCAAATATGTGTTCACAAAGATGCTTGATGTCAACAATGGCTTGATCTTCTATATCATCCTCTTTCTATCTTGCATCGTCACCATTCCTTGCTTTCTTGAAATATTCTTGCTCATGAAATTGACTCCTTGAGAGCACTTGATCATGAGAATGCTTAGTTGTACTTGGTGAAAATGAATGCAAATGAGAGTCTTTATATAGAGGTTTCAAGGTAAGGCTCCTAGAGCAATGTGAGGACCCATAATTCAAATTTCACCTCAAATTAAGGTCCAATAACAATAACCAACTAAGGAGGGAAAATAATTAAATGAAATTCAAATTAAAACCTTTTCGTACTTGGATCTGAGGGCTTGACATTGATTTCAGAGCCCGTCGGGACCAAATTTTTAAAGAGAGGCACAAATTTTGGAGGAGGTCAGAATCGAGGTTGTAACTAACCTAGTCTAGATCAAGCTTGAACTTGACCTAGTTAGGATCGAGCTTGAACTTGACCTAGTTAGGAACAATCTTGATTTTGACCCTGTGGGCCCAGATCCAGCTAGAATCAGGATAGGAGGTCTCGAGGATGCCCGGAGATCTAGAAATTATAGTAGAAAAGGATAGAATGCCAGTGATAGGCATAAAATCCTATGATGACTATGATGAAGGCCAGGAGGACCTATTTCCAAGTCTTACCTAGAAAATAGAGCCATGGGAAAAGGGAAATTAAGGAGAATCTTCAAGATCCTAACCCTAATTTCACCTAGAATGAAGAAGATAAGTGCAAAATGCATCCTAAATGCAAGTTTATCATGATAAATGTAGTAAAAGAGGGTGATAAACCTATCAAGATGGATGTGCTTCCATTTTAAGATGATACATATGTTATTCTTCTTTTTATGTAGCTACATGTTCTCTCATGACAATTCTTCCAAGGTTGCTTCAGATTCCTCAAATCCACTTTGTTTAGATAGTTGTTCAATGATATCTTGTCTTTCATTCAATTGTTGAACAAGTTTGTGTCTCTTGTCTCTTCATTGATTGAGTTGTTTTTTCAACTGTTCAATGAACTCCTCAACATTTGCAAGTTTTCTTTGATATCTCAAACTCTCCATGTATGCCTTAAGGATCTTCCCCAAGCTGATAGGCTTGTTCAAGGGCACTTGGCTCATATGTCAATTGTTAATGTTATAAGGCACTAAGATGGGGGGGGGGGGGGGGTGGATCAGTGAAACCATATATTTATAAAATCTTTTACCAAACTTGTAAATTAACCAACATGAAAAACTAAATATAATATAGAAGATAACACATAAAACATCCACAAGAATTCAACACAAAAACATAAATATTTTTTTGTGGAAACCCTTGTTAGAGGGAAAAACCATAGTGGGAATTATCATCCACTAATCTCACTAGTGCACCAATAAGATCTTCCCTATTAGGAGAATTAAATACCTTGCTAATGGTATACCCAATTAAGAGTATCTATAGCGTGGTTAGAAGTTATTACAAAGCCATGTTAGGAACTACCCTATTAGGGTATTTATAACCCCTTTTGAGAGTCACCTGGTTAGAGGGATTAAAATTTAGACCTATTAGGATCTTGCATAACTTGTTAGGAGTAACCTTGTTAGAGGACTTTGATTGCAAGCCTATTAGAAGTTGCCTTAAGAATGAAATCAATAAGAATGATCTGACTATAGCACACTCTACCTAGAATATCCACTTCAACCCTTCTCAAATCACTATTTTGATCATACACACTTTGCCTTCAATGATCAAAATCATTGCAAAATTTAACCATCATCTTTTTCCTTTGGTTTCATCTCATATATACACTTTTAGGTTGGTGGAATAACCCTAAAATGTGTTACTGATGCCGGCCTCCAAAATCTATCAAAATTTCATAAGAGATCATGCCAAGATAGAAAATAGTCATCCTCAAGGTCAGATCTCAAAAATACAACTAAAAAATAAAACAATTATTAACTTTAATCCAACTGCTACCTTGATTTCATCTCCTTATGAAACTAGTTAGTTGTTCTAGCTAACAATCCTGGTGTTTCCTCCAAATCCTAATTTGTACTTCAAATTTTCTTATGCGATCATAGAAGTAGGTTAATATGACTTTGTAGATTCTACCTTTCCAATCGCACCACTAGATCTATTAATATCATCACCACACATCTCATTCACCATGACTGACTATGTTATCATTAATACATTAGATACTTAGAGAATTCCTTATGCAGTCATCTTTACCACTAGTCTAATGAATTCATTCACCTTAAAAGACTTTTTTTTCCAGCAATGACAACAACCCAATATTCAGCCCATGAAAATAATCTCTCCAATACCTTCATCAAATGCCAACAACAATCTACATGGTCTACAGTTAAATTTCAATGATGATGAAGATGATACAAGTCAAGATGAGGATAGTGATAATAGTAAATACTTGACATAACATATGAAGATTCACAATGATACACTAGATGACATTGTAGCAGAAGATAATGTTAATGACCAAGAATTCTAAATTTTTAGAATAATTTGCAATCCATGTTTAAAAAATGATGATTCTTATGGCCTAAACTTTCAAAAGCTTCAGTAATATTATTTGTGTCAATACAAATTCCCTATTGCAATATCCTTAAATTGTTCAATCTTTGGTATCAATTGTTTCCAGAAAAAAATCAAGATTACTTGGATGCTTCTTTGATTCATTTTGTATCAACACATTGGTGAAGACACAAAAGTTAATAAAATATTAATGCATGTGACTTGCAATTATTTAAATAAGAAACTTAGTTAAATAAGCATTGCTATTACATACTAATGTAGCTAAAACTGTTCTTCAATAAACTAAAAATTTAAAATTACTCTAAAGTTCTAACCCCCCAAGAAAGGGTATTTGAAATTTATTTATAGAAAGAAAACTCCTAACAAATCCTAACTAACAGTAAGTCCACTCCCAAGACAATAGAAGGACACAATTTATTACAACATGAGAAAATGAAGGGGAGTTATTCTTTGAATAAGAAACAATCAAATTGTTTCTGATACAAAGGAAGTCTAGCATAATTGACCCCCTAGATCTACTCTACTCCAAGAACGAACACTAAAATCTCATTATTTCTCTTCATGAGCTATAGTTAGTCAGTTGCTAACTCTTTCAAGGTTCATCTTGGCATAAGTTTTATTTGACTGATTAGTTGTTATGAACTTCCTCATTGCAAGGATTTTCATAGCTGCTATTTATTCCTGCACTATGACATTATTGTGTACAAAACATAGGCATTTCCATTTCACTTCAGAATAACCTTTTATCTAATTACATGCAAGATTATTATGAATAATTCACATAGAAAAGGTCACATATCATCTTTCATCATTTAGCCAAAAAGGAAGTATATATTCAAGTTATAAACCACTTAACAAGTTTAGGAAGACAACAAAAAGTTAGGCATATCCATTTCACTTCAGAATAACCATTTATCTAACCATATGTAGATTAATATGAATAATTCACATAGTAGAGGGCACATATCACATTTCATCATTTAGCCAAAATGGAAGTATAATTTCATAATCACTTAACAAGTTTACGTAGATAATAAAAAGCCAACATAGAAACATCATAAACAAGGTCATTAAACCTTATAACAATATCTAGAAACCCCTGATAGAACCTATAAAAACATGAAAGACATACATAGAACAAAGTCATTGATGGTGTAAGTCTACGCCTTTGCACATTGCACATTGCACATAAAATGAGACAAATGATACCTCATGCCATGTTTTGTATTTCTTTCAACATGAAATCATTGTATCTTTTGATATGTTTATCATACTCTCGATCAGACACATCTGTGTTTAACTTTTTGAGTATTTTTACTGAATATTCTAGCCCAAAAAATGTGTTCAAATGACCAAACAAAATTGATTGTATATTATCCATGTCATGCATGGCTTTATCAAGTGTAGGAAACAAAATACAACTATCCAAGTATGCCTTACATTCTTCCTCCTACCTATCTTCACCATTGTTCTTAATAAAAGGAGGGGGATTAAAACTCATAATGTTAGTAAATATCCTATATGATTTTTGGATTTGTGGATGATACATGTGATGTTACAATAACAATTCACCTATCTTGAGGATTTTGTCCATAGCATCCTTAAAGAGCTCAACTCATTGACCATTATCCGTGAGATGCTCATTTATAGGTTGTGTGATTGACGACATCCTGCACAACCCCTTATTCACAAACTTTAGTTTGAACTCTACTTTTCTCTGCATAGTAATGACCTTTTTGATAGATTGATATCTATGCCACATTATACGCAAATGAGGACAAATTTGTCTATAATTTTTCTCAATCAAGTCTCGGGCTAGCATAAAATTTGTGAGCTTCAAATCCTTCTTTAAGGAGACATTTCCTTGTTGCACACAAAATAACTCTCTCTACTTCTTCTCTCCTTTGCCTCTCCAATTTCAAATAAATGTTTGGAAGAGACAGGTTTTCATTAGCTTATAATAGGAGACTGTCTCCCGAAGTGGTCTACACAAGACCCTCTAGCTCCTTTATCCTATCTTTTAGTTTATTTATCAAATTATTTTTCTCTTCAATATTTCCTTTGGGAAAAAGAAAAACAATGACATTCAAATTTCCCACTACCTCTAAAGAATCATCCCCTATCCTGTCATAAATTGCCCAAGGGTTTCTTGTAGATTCTCAATAGTAATTGGATTTTTACCAAGTGGATACAAAGACTAGATGGAAAGGGTATTATCGTTTTATCCAAATTCAAACCCATAAAACTTATACATCCCTTGATCATTGATCATGTAACCCACATTTTCATATCTCCTTAAATTATCAAACATAATGCAAGTGGAGATGTCTACACCTAGAAGAAATAAACAACTGGATTCTCTTAACATTTTTCTCCCCTCTTCTAGAGTCATTGTTTGTAGCTCTTCCTTGACATTTTTATAAAAGACATTTTTGGCCTCCTTTCTCTTCTCATCATCAGTAAGATCCAACCGCTAGGCCAATTGCTTACCTTTTATTTTGAAAACAAACATTTTGAATTTTGCAGAATTGACAAATTCATCATTACTCAAGAATTTATCAACATCTTGTTTCCTCACATATTCAGTTAAGTACTCTACAATATCCAAAATTTCATTACTGTCACCAGTAATAGGCTGATAGGGCTCAAGTTGAGCATCTTATTATACTTTTTCACCTTCCTATCCTACTACTGAACTTCCAATATCTTGTGAAATAGCCAAGGTGGTTAATGGTGTAGGTGATTGCCTATCAAGAGGCATGGAAGGGATTGGACCTCCAATTCCACTAGTTGCAGGCACTTGGATAAGTGCAGTAGAAACTTCTTCCTCATTTAGTAATTTATTTTTAGATTGGATAAACAAATCCAATCTATTTACCCTAATAAATTCATTAGGGAATTCCCTTAGGTAATTGTGAAATTCCCTTGATCTTCTTTTCTCAACTTCTACACCCTGTTTTATAATGTAACCTTGTTATAACCCTCCTCATAGGATGAGAAATTCCTCCAGAGTTCCTCCCTTTATAGGAAAGAGTGGTGTGTTGGAAATTTGGCTAAGTAGGATATTAGAATGTTGTCATTATGGAAACATATACTTAGCATGAAGATAGCATGATTGGAGAAAGCAGTTTTGTATGAGCGCATTTGAAAATTGTCTAAGTACAACAGTGTTTTCCAGTCTAATCAAAGACAATTTTGATTAGTGATGTTCATAGAAGAAGGTTTAGAGTATGCACACTTGAAAATGGATCATTCTATGTATATCAAAGCCACATATGAGGGCGCAAGTTTGTATGACATGTACGAAAGAAGATATTAATGTTTTACAAAGATAGTGTTGAGTCGACTTGAACATACCAGAAGATAGAATATGATTATATTGAGGTAAGGGATTATTTTGTTTATCAAAATAATGACTTAACTAAGTAGGGATGACATATTAGATGTTAACCCTATGGCAACATATAATGATTTTGTATTTTGAGGAGAGTATAAAGTATTGTAAGCTGACATGAAGTTATTTTGTAATAACTTGTATATATGTAAGTACAATGTAATGAAAAAGATATAAAAAATAACATGAAAGATATAGCGATTGTAATAAGTTGATATATGATATGAAATTGTATGTTGTAAGAAGAAAGGAAGAAATTACTATATATCAAAGCAAAGAGCCTACAAAGTGATGCAGGAGCATCTCGGGTCCTTGGCAATCCTGTGTAACCAAAAAGATGTTTGATGTTTTTTGTGTTGCTTGATTCCTTCTTTAACTGAGTTGGTTTGGTGTTGCTCAGTTTCCTTTGTTTACTAGTGTTGGTCAGTTATCTCTTTGGCACTCGGTGAATTTCCCTGGCACTCGGTGATGCTTGTCTCATGCTCGGTTTCCTTGCCTACTGGGTTGTTTATTTTGGATTTATTTTGAGGTTGACTTGTGCATTTAATTTGGGTCATGGATTTAATGCTGGTATCTATCATTGGGAAGCATGTGGACCTAGATGTGGTTGTCCCTTCTATTGATTATGGATTTGAAGGCCGACTTGATTTGGTAGTGTCTTGTATAAATGTAGTTGTTTGGTTAGAGTTTAGGGAGGAAGTTTTTGGATAGAAAATAGAATATATATAATTAGAGATTGTTGACAGATCCTCACATGTTGGAGAACTTCTATACTTGATTATAATATCTAGCCTAAACCGGGAAGGCCTTACAGCCTGACATGTATGAATCAATTTAAAGATAATATATGAAAGATCTGCATTCTCTCTCTCAATGTTGTTTGTTGTTTCTTCCACATGTTGTTTTGCAAGGTGGATCTAGTTAGGGTGTACCTTTGGCCCCTCTCCCTATCCTCCCTTGTGTCACAAAGCTAAATTAGAATAGAGAAGCTATTCAATAGCAATAAAAATGTTTTTGTATTTTACCTTTGTATTTGAAGCTATTATTGTATATTGCATGTTTGGGCAGTGAGCTCATCTTGCAAACATTTTGTTTTGTAATAGAAACACATAACATGGTTGAGACTTCTAACAAGGCCTAGATTCCTCTAACCAGGACAAAGACACTATATGTATGTAACAGACTCCTAACAGGGTCAACATCCTTAACCAAATAATTTTGATTAGTGGCTCAGTTGTGGGTACCATCCCCACTGGGGTTTTCCCTTGGCTAGGGTTTCCTTGAGAACAAACATGTGTTATGAGTTCATTCATTTTATTTTTATGCTTGTTATTCAATTTACTTATTTTAGTTTCTTATGAAACCTACAAGTTAATTTCTTATATCCATAATTGGGCAAAAGTAAAAGTTTGTGAAATACTGATTCACCCCCCTCTCAGTATTTCCTATTTCTAACAATTGGTATTAGAGCTTAGTTACTCAAGACAAAGTTATTTAGATAAACACTAATAGCTTGAGTAAGATATCTATGGATATGGATCAGTTGTAGAAAAATCTTGATGAAGCTCTTGAATAGATTGATATTCTTACTGAAGAAAGAGATACTCTGAAGGAGAAATATGATGATGCTGAAAACTACATTGAGAAACTAAAAGAAAAGATAGAAGATCTGAAATCAAAGAAAGAAACTACAATTCAAGTCAAGGATTGTGATGAAGTTTCAAAACTGAAGAAAGAAAATGAGATCCTTAAACATGAGATAAAGATTGTAGATTTGAAGTTAAACTTGAAAGATGACAATAGAAAAGATGAATCAAATCTGAAATATGAGAATGCAGATCTGAGATCTAAACTTACCAAAGTGACATTTGAACTTGAGAAAAAAAATTGTAGTATGCTGAACTTGAGAAGTATAATATAATTGTGAAAGGAGAACTAACTCAGTCTAAAAAGCATCTTGAGAAATTGTATTCCAGTAGTGAAAATATTGATGAACAAATGTCTTATAAAAAACAATCTTATGATAAAACTGGTCTTGGATATCTTGAAGATAAGTTCCCAAAGAAGATTGAGTGCAATGAACTAGATCCGAAACACCTTAAGAATAAAGATGAAAAGAAGCCTAATGAAGCTAACAAATTTGAAGATATACCTAATCCACCTAAGAAAGATGAACCACCTAAAGAGATGCGAAGAGAATTCAAAGGTAGATGTTTTTCATGCAATTCTTTTGGACACATGAAAAGAGATTGTACAAGTAAGAAATTCAAACCTATCTTTGGTTATTGTTATAATTGTCATGGTTTTGGACATAGAGCTATTGATTGTAAGAAACCTAGATCTAATGATAATAATAATAGTAGAATGTTTAGAGATACTAACCCTATAGATACAAGACCTATTGGAGATATGAACAAAAGGAATGGAGTTGTGTGTTATAGATGCAACAAAATTAGACATATTTCCATAAATTATAGATCACAAACCAGTCAGTTAGGACCGAGATATGGAAACAATGGAGTAGTTTGTCAAATATGTAACAACTTTGGTCACATCGAGATTTTGTAGAATGAACAACATGAGAAACACTAATCCTAGAAACTACACCAGGAGAAATGTGAACACCAACAATAGTTGAGTTTGTTAAAGCCATAGATCAAGTGAGCACACTTATTATACCAGGAAATCAGATAGATGAAGTACTTGAGAGTAAGTGTGAGTCATTTTCTAATTCATCTCAAAGCAATTAAGCACTTATTTCATGAATTATGTATTAGAGTAAGGCATTAGAATACTGTAGAATTTAGAGTAAATTGAATTAAGTATTGTGAAGTTAATATGAGCTAGTATATGATATAATGAAGCTATGGTTAAGAGTGCATGAATTTATAAACATGTATGCAAGTACATGAAAAGAATGAAGTTGTGCAGGTAATGAGGAGCAACTTTTTGGCATGAAGCACTTAAGAAATTTAATGCGATGTTAGTATCTTGAAAGATTAGAACGATAAAAGTAGATGATTGATATTAGTTGATCATTCAAGTGTTTACAAGAGATATAGAGAGCTAGCCAATGGATATTGAGAGTAGTTTACAAGATTTGGAGATAGATTTCTCGCTAGATCTACACAAAGCCCTAAATTATGATTCTGAGGTATTTTACTAAGTATTCACTATCAAAGTAGTCATATTTTAATAGAATCATGGATGCATCACTAGTTCACAACATCAGAGATTCAGCTAGACCTAAGATTAAGAAGGAACCTATAGAACCCTTAGAGGAAGACCCTAGTTTGGCTTTGTCAACCATTCCAGATGAAGTTTTGCATTTGGAAGATGTGAAAAGTTATCTGAAATGTAAGTTTGAGACTATAGGATATGGTAGTCTAACCATGGAGTACAATAAGATTTACAAAAAAAACATGTCCTACAAAGAAGGGTTTGAGCATTTAAGTCAAATAGATATTATCAAGTACACACTTCACTATGAGTTTTAGAATGATGAATGGACCAAGATAATCTTGAGCATAATTCACAATGGAAAATTTTGGTTGGATGATAGAGTCATAGACATCACTGTAGATCTTATTCATGAGGTAACAAGACTATCTAAGTTAGGAGTAATTCCTTGAATGAAAATAATGTTAAGAAAATAGTATTAGACAACACCAAGTCTTCATTTAATGGAAGAGGAATTTTTATAAGTAAAATTGAACAAGATGATGTAAGATATGTATGCAAAATATTGACTTCAAAATTCTGTGTGAGTTCAAGGGAAGATGACATGGGAGCTGGCATGGTACATGCAACTTATCTTATGTGTGTAGACAAAGTGGAAGTAGATACGTGTGAGATTATAAGGATATAATTGACTAAAAATATTGAGAAGATTAGAAAGACTAAGAATTCATAGTTTAGATTCTCATCCCCAATCACCTACATGTTTTTCCATCTATTAAGAAGATTCCCTTACACTATAGGAGTTGATTGGAATGATAAAAAAATTCAATGGAAAGGATAAACAAAGTATATTTGAGACATATTCCTATTGATAAAGTGAATGAGAGTGCTACTCTAGTAATAAAGACTTTTCAGAATGAAATGAGGAAAAGATCAAGGATTCCACCATCTATTGTGGAGAACTATAAAGATGAGATATGCTTCTTAGTGGACACAGACTTTACCTACATTGAAGTTGTTGAGCCAAGAATAGAATTTGTAGATCCTCTTGAGTACGAGGCATCAGAAGTAGAAATTGAAGGATATGTAAACAAGTTACTTAAAAGTAATTTGGATGTGAAGAGTCCTAGGTTTGGAACATATGAAGAGAATTTCGATACAACTCAAAATCCACAGGTGCATAAAATGGAAAATAAGAGAGTTGAAAGTAAAATTAAGATAATATTGAAGGATACAGGCATGATCAAGCATGAATTTGTCACTGTGAAGAAGATAGAAACAATAATTAGGGATATTGGATAGAAATAAGTATTGTCAGTTGCACCCTTGACAACCCATGCAACCCCTACTGAAGAAATTCATGATATTGATGTAGAGATTGAAGAATTGGATGTACCAGAAGTAAGGAAATCCACAAGATCCACCTCCACCACATTGACTAAGAGAGTGAAAGAGATGGCAAGTAGACCAAGCAAGAGATAGAAAACTATCTTTACACTAGTGAGGAGGAAGTTACCAGCAGTGAAGCCACAAGAAGATGAAGAGGTAGGTAGCAGCAAAAAGAAACAATGGAAGCCTAAAATAGACAAAGTGAACCCTTTGATTGTAAATGCAGGGGATTTCACCAAGCTAAACAAATATTATGAGATGTATGATAATTGTGAGAAGTTAAATCTTGAAAATGTAGTTTTCAAACATATGATCCTTGCTGACAAGAAGTTTGAAGATATCAAAGGCAAGATCCCTGATAACTTATATGAGAAATTGATAAACAAGAAGAAGAGAGCTATAGAAGAAGACAAAGACATAAGAGAAAGGTATGTAAGAAAGATTTGTGAGATTAAAGATGAAGATCACTTTAGAGAAATTATGAAGAACTTAAGTACTCATCTAAGAAGGAAGATAAGGACAATATTGATAATGAGAGGAAATTATGAAGAGATAAACAAAGAAACTGAGGAAGCGGTTGTGAAGGTAATGACCTCTAGACCAGGAAAGTTAATCGGTGAATCTGATCAAGCGGTAGAAGTAGAAAATTAGACTAAATCATCACCAACTCCGCCACCCTCCATCAAAATTATTGATGAATCTATGAACATTAAGGCATTAATATCACCATAGATAGAAAATAAAACCCATTCAATGATCAAGGAGCTGATGTTGGCAATTTGATAGAAGTTGATGAGAAAAAGGATGAAGTAGAAAAGAGGGAAGAATTGGTAGAGACAAGGAAAGAAGAGGATAAGGAATAAAATCATATTAAGATAATAGAAGAGGAGCATGCGATGCAACTAGAGAAGACATAAATTACTTCAAAGATAAAGGACACAACAAAAATTCCACATAGACCACCTATTGAATCATTTTTTGCAAGCTTAGGGGGAATAATTTGATGATGATGATAAAATAGAGTTGATCTCATCTCTGAATAAGATAATTGGGAAAAACAAGAAGGTAAAAACCTTGGAAGGAGCATTAATTAAGGTAACCAATAAACTTCAAGGAGTGATATCAACTCAAGTTAGTGAGATTGATTCCCAAGCCAAAGCTAAAGAGGTAATAAAAGCTTTTGACATGGGATTCACATATTTGTCAGACATTGCATTAGTCAAAGCTCAAGTAGCCCATGATGCACAAGTATTTCAAGTTGTTTGCTAGAATATCAGAAATGATTTGGATAACTTGGATATAAGCATAAAAGAATTAAGAAGATGTTTAGAGAGAGGAAAAGCATTATACATTTAGTGTACACAATCCCATAGCCACACATCAGAAATTTCAAAGAGATTGAAGGACAAGGAAGTAGAGTTACAAGTGACAATGAACGATTTGCACAGTCCTAATGCAAAAATCAAAGAAATTGATAAGAAAGAAAGTAAAATATATGATGACATGAGATTTCTTGAGGATGAAAAAGAGAATAAATTGAAGAGATTTGCTCTACTTAGAGAGCATCTATCACTGAAAATCAGTATTGTGGAAAATTAGCTGGAAGAATGTCTTTCATCAAAGACATCTTATGGAAAATTTGCATATGCTAATCTGAAGGAAGTTGAAACAACATCCTTTGGCCTATGTACATTACTTAGTGTTTCTAACTCAATAAAGAAGACATGGGATAAGGACATATAAAATCTAAAAGAAAATTTTGCAGATTGTGTTGCAAGCATTGAGATAAAGAGGTAAATTAATTTTGGCATACTTATAGAATTGACACCTTTGTCATTGTTGTCAAAGGGAGAGTAATATAGTGTGAAAATTGTATGTATATAGAAGATACAGATATACTAGAATAATATGTGTATACTCTTAGGGGGAGTATCATTTTTGGAGAGATAAGTAGACATGTATAGACATGTAGGATCTACAATTTTGTAATGGCCATATATATATATTACATTTTTCATTTTTATAACTAAAGTTTTTGGGACTTAGCCAATTTTCCCATATGTTGCCACCAATGAAAAAGGGGGAGATTATTGGAAATTTGGCTAAGTAGGATATTATAATGTTGTCATTATGGCAACATATACTCATCATGAAGATAGCATGATTGGAGAAAGCAATTTTGTATGAGCGCATTTGAAAATTATCTAAGTACAACAATGTTTTCTAGTCTAATCAGAGACAATTTTTATTAGTGATGTCCAGAAAAGAAGGTTCAGTGCATGCACACTTGAACATGGATAATTCTATGTATATCAAAGCCACATATGAGACTGCAAGTCTGTATGAAATGTACAGAAGAAGATATTAATGTTTTACAGAGACAGTGTTGAGGCAACTTGAACATAGCAGAATACAGAATATGATTATATTGAGTTAAGGGATTATTTTGTTTATCAAAATAATGACTTAACTAAGTAGGGATGACATCCTAGATGTTAACCCTAAGGAAACATATAATGATTTTGTATTTTGAGGAGAGTATAAAGTATTGTAAGCTGATAGGAAGTTATTTTGTAATAACTTGTATATATGTAAGTACAATGTAATGTGAAAGATATAAAAAATAAAAAGAAAGATATAGTGATTGTAATAAGTTAATATATGATGTGAAATTGTAGGTTGTAAGAAGAAAGGAAGAAAGTACTGTATATCAAAGTGAAGAGCCTACAAAGCTAAATTAGAATAGAGAAGCTATTCGGAAGCAGTAAAAAGGTTTTTGTATTTTACCTTTGTATCTGAAGCTATTAGTGTATATTCCATGTTTGGGTAGTGAGCTCATCTTTCAAACATTATGTTTTGTAATAGAAAATCCTAACAAGGTTGAGGCTTCTAACAAGGCCTAGAGTCCTTTAACTGAGATAGAGACACTATATGTATGTAACAGACTCCTAACAGGGTCAACATCCTTAACCATATACTTTTGATTAGTGGCTCAGTTGTGGGTACCATCCCCACTGGGGTTTTCCCTTGGCTAGGGTTTCCTTGAGAATAAACATGGTGTTATGAGTTCATTCATTTTATTGTTATTCTTGTTATTTAGTTTACTTAGTTTAGTTTCTTATGAAAGCTACAAGTTAATTTCTTATTGTTGGAAATTTGGCTGAGTTGGATACATAGATGTTGTCATTATGGAAACATATATTCTACATGAAGATTGTACAGGTCAGAGAGCAAGTATGATAGAGTGCAATGCAAAATTGTTTAAGTATGAGACAATGTGTTTTTGCTAGTGTACCCGATGGTAGTTTTGTTTAGCAATGTTGATTGGAGTAAGTTCAGTGCTTGCACACTTGAAAATAGATACTATGGTGACTATTGAAGACTCACCTAAGAGTGCAAGTTAGTATGACATGTACGGAAGAAGTTATGATAGTTTTACTAAAGACAGTGTTAAGTCGACAGGACAAATTATGAAGACAGAATTGGTAAAGAGTTAAGGAATTATTTTGTTTATCAAAATAATGACTTAACAATATAAAGGGATGACATCCTAGATGTTAACCCTTGGGTAAAGATATTTTGTATTATGTAAGCTGATTGGAAGAGTTATTAATCTTAATAACTTGTATAAAGATGTAATGATGTAATGTAAGAAAAAAGGGATATATGATATTTATGTAATAGCGATAGTGAAAGAGCAACAAAGAGATATTGATGCCAAGTTGCAAGTAGTATAAGGTTCTATACCTTGACCTATTTTTGTAATCAGTGAATATTATATATTACTTGTTTGGGCAGTGGGCTCATCTGGTAATCATATTTTGTACTACCAACTCCTAACAGGGTTGAGGCTTCTAATAAGGCCTATATTCCCTTAATTAGGACTGAGACACTATATACATGTAATAGACTCCTAACAGTGTCAACATCCTTAACATGATACTTTTGATTAGTGGATCTTTGTGGGTGCCATCCCCATCGGGGTTTTCCCTTGGCCAGGGTTTCCTTGAGAACAAATAATGTGTTATGAGTTCTTTTGTTTTATTGCTATGCATGTTGTTTAGTTTCCTATGTTATGCATGCACTAAGATAATCTGTTATATCCATAATTGGGAAAAAGTAAAAGTTTTTAGAATACAGATTCACCCCCCCTCTCAGTATTCCCTATTTCTAACAATTAGTATCAGAGTTTAGTTACTCAGAAAAGAATCATTCAAGGAAAGCCTAGTAGCTTGAGTAAGATCTCTATGGATATGGATCAACTACAAAAGAATCTTGAAGAAGGTCTTGAATAGATTGATATGCTTACCGAAGAAAGAGACACTCTAAAAGGAAAATATGATGATGCAAAGAACCTCATTGAGAAACTGAAAAACAAGTTGGAAGATCTGAAATCAAAAAAGGAATCTGAAATACAAATTGAAGATTATGATGACAACTTAGAAAAATAAAATGAGATCCTTAAACATGAACTGAAGATAGAAAATCTGAAGCTAAGTCTGAAAGATGGAAATGGCAAGAATGAAGCAAATCTGAAATCTGAGAATGAAAATCTAAAGATAAAAAATGAAGGACTAAAATCTAAACTTGGTAAAGTAACATCTAAGCTTGAGAAAGTCAATGTGTAGTATGCCGAACTTTAGAAATACAATACAATTGTGAAAGGTGAACTAACTCAATCTAAGAAGCAACTTGAAATACCATATTCAACTAGTGAGAAGATTGATGAACAAATGTCTTATCAAAAACCATTCTATGATAAAACTGGTCTTGGATTCAACACAACTAAAGCAAGTGAAGAAAGAAAGGAACTAGATCTAAAAATGTCTGAAAGCATAGATGAAAAGAAATCTGATGAAATTGACAAATCTAAAGACACACCTAAAGAAGAAGAACCACCTAAACTAGAGGAGTCACCTAAAGGTATCCAAAGAGAATTCAAAGGTAGATGCTTTGCTTGTAATATTGTTGGTCATATGAAGAAAGATTGCATAGGTAAGCAATTCAAACCCCTTAATGGTTATTGTTATAATTGTCATGGTTTTGGACATAGAGCTATTGAATGCAGAAAACCTAAATTTGTTGAGAATAACAATAGTAGTAGAATTTTTAGAAATAATAACCATGCAGATAAGAAACCTACTGAAGATATGAACAAAAGAAATGGAGTAGTATGTTATAGATGCAACAAGGTTGGACACATTGATAGAAATTGTAGATCATAGATAAATCAGCCTGGATCCAGATATGGAAACAATGGAATAGTTTGTCAGATATGTAACAAGATTGGACATACAACAAGGTTTTGCAGAATGAACAATAGAGTTTTTTATCCTAATCCTAACCCTAGAAGTCATGCAAGGAGAAATGAAGATGCAAGTAACAGTTAGAAAGGATGCTGTAGTAATTCAGAAGAAGCGAAGTTTGTTAAAAGCACAGATCAAGCAGACATGTTCAGCACTAAAGGTAACTAGAAAGGTGAAGTATCAAGTGGTAAGAATGAATCACTACCTAACCCATCTCTAAGTACTTAATTCATGAAAATTACAGTAGAATAGAACTTAGACTAGTGTAGAAGTTGATATATGATGAATTGAGTCTTGCGTAGTTAATGTAAGGTATTATATGATGTAATGATGCTATGGTTAAGAGCGCATAGAAAAATATTATGTTTTGCGAGATCGCAAGGATTTTTAAGTTTTGCAGGTTAACAGAATCAACTTTTTGGAAAGAAGTGGCAAAAGAATTGAATGCGATGTCAAATCTATGTGAGATAGGAATGATAAAAGGTTATGATTGATATTATTTGACCATCTAAGAGAGTACAAGTGTTAAGGAGATTGAAGAGCAGTGATTTGAAGCATTTGCAAGGATTTGGGGAAGGATTTTTTGTGCCGAATCTACACAAGCCCTAAAATCCTGGAATCGAGGTATTTTACTTGGTAGATCTTTAAATCAGTTAAGGAATTAGTGGAAGTCATGGATGTTTCTTTGATTCACAATGTCAGAGATAAGAATAGAACTAAGATGAAAAGGGAACTAGTAGAACCCTTGAAAGATGATCCTAAGTTAGCTTTATCATCTGTACCTAACATAGTTTTACATCTAGAAAATATTAGAAGTTATCTAGGATGTAAGCTAGAGACTCTCAGTGATAGTGATTTCACAAAAGAATATCAGAAGATCTACAATCAGGACATGTCATTGAAATTAGGGTTTGAGCATTTGAAAGATAATGAAATTGTTAAGTATGCCTTACGATATGAGTTTGACAATGAAGAATGTACCAAGATTATTTTAAGCAGAATTCATAATGGGAAGTTTTATTATCCTTTCATTCACTATCCTTCCATTTCCCTTATCCAATCCATTGCATAAATCTTTAGCCACCCTTTACCTTATCCACCATATCACCTTTCCATCACCCTATCAACATCTTTGAGCATATCTTTCAGCGGCCTTGGCACATCATATCATACCTTTTCAAGGAATATCCAAAGAGCATGAAGCTTGAGTCCATCCAAAAAGAGAAAAAAAGAAAAAAAAAAGAAAGAAAGAAAGAAAAGAAACCCATCCTATGGTGAAAACCACTTCTTATGGCATCTTGAACAAATACCATGATGAAAACTTGGTAAATAGGCATCATGCGTAATTCCTCTCTCTTGCACTCTACACTTGGGGGCAAGTTACATCCATCATATCCTCCATCTTTCTACCATTTATCTCACTTGCATTTGTACTTTGACTTTCACCTTTGATCTTGACAAGGTTGAACATATCCATGAGCATTAAGTATTTTGATATGAGTTATCCTATCCATCATCCTATTCACTGGCTGCATTCACACTACCCTATCATGATCTTGCTTATCCTAAAGCCACCTTTCTTATTCCTAAGAAGCATTCCCATAATCCCAAACCATTCACTCATAGCCTTCACCACCCCTTTATCATGATTGTATGATCCTATCCACATTGATCTTGATCCAAGTGAAAAATGAAAAATGAAAAAAAGAAAAAATATAGAAAGTCTCTTGATATGTCCATTCCTTTGGACCATTGTCATGACATTAGGCCATTATTCTATATGCTATTCAACACCACATCATTGGCCTATATTGAGATATTATTTTTCCATAGCTTGGATAATCTTGAGGAGATAGTCCTATAGGTAACACACTTGCTTCATCCATCATGGCCTATTCATCTTACATCCATCAGTTAGCAAATCCATCTTTCATGTCCTATACCTTGCTAGACATTGGGGGAAATTCAATGTGATCTTGCTTGAGAACTAGTAATCTCTAAAAATCTAAGAAGGTGAAAATGTTCCTTTAAAAATCCAAAAACATTCAAAATTTTCTAAAATCCAAAAACATAAAAAATCTCTAAAAATCTAAAAAAATAAAAAATCTCTAAAAATCCAAAAAAAATTGAAAATCTTTTAAAAAAACAAAAATTGCAAATCTTAAGCAAACACTCAAAAGTTGCATTTCCCAAAAAAGCATGATCATTGCTAAATCAAACTGGGGGCACCAATTCGAACTCAACAAGCTTAGTAAAGAAGACATCAGTTGATCCAAATCATTGCATCAAAATTGGAAAATGGCTACACTTGAACTTCATGATCAATATCACCTTTCAAACATCCAAATACTTGATCTAAATAACAACATTTAAAAAATTAGATCAAAATCTAAAAAGCTTAAACATAACTAAGGGTCAAAGTGGATGAAGTTTTTTGTGAAATATGGATCTACAAAGAAAAGAAAAAAATGTTCAAAGTGTTACTAAATTTTTGGAACCATGTCATTTTAGCAAATCGATGAAGTCTTGGACTAGATGAGCGATGATGAAGACATGATATTTTCTTGATTGCTTCTTGAGTGCTTGCCATGTTGATTCATAGCAGCATGCAAATCTGTCTAATGACATGATCATCAAACAATCATTGAGGACATTTGTATATGAAAGGGATCAATTCTTTGTCTATTTACTTACAATTATTAAAATCTGAGGAAAGAGGTATTCATATAATCATGGTTGAACCAGTGAGGGTTGTACCAATTTCATTTTCCAAAAGCTCAATGATGAAAATAAGCTTCCAAATCTTGAATAATGATAGTTAGCTGCATACATCATAGATTAAGTACATTGTATATATTGTTTTGCCTTTCTTAGCTTAAATTGCAAGAGAAAATAAAAAGGGGGTGGAGTTATCATCATCAAAAGACCAAATCAAGATACATCAAAAGATCAATGATACCATCAATGGTACATCATCAAATTTCTTGAGATCTACATCATCAAATGTCCATCAATATAATCAAAGTCTTGACCAACATCATCAATGCTTGAAATATCCGTCAACAAAAATCATGCTCAATCTGATCATCAAAGGTACATCAACATCATCAAGTACATGCAAATCATGATCCATCAAATGATTCATGCTTCATCAAGGACATCAGAAACCATCACTCATGCTAATCAAATAGGGGCAACCTAATTCTTTTCATCACCTTCTCTTCTATCAATCCATAATTTGCATCATGAGAACATCCAATCAGTTCTGTATCATCAAATCATCTAATCATATCATGTATCAAATATCAATCAGTCAAATCATCCAAGTGATCATCTAACATCAATCAAGTTATCCTATCATCCATTTTCTCATCTTGAGCGCATCAAATCTCCTAACTCTATATCGTGAGGAAGGAAAATCATTGTTTTGTCTCTCTAAATCTTGAGAGCAAATATCAACCCATCAACTTATCCTATCAAATTGACATCAACATCAACCAAGTGATTCTGACTGACATCAAATGATACCAAACCAACATCGACCTATCTCTTCTTATCGATCAAATCTTCTCTCATTAAATTCTCTCATCACTAGGGCATTTTGAAATCAATTTTATCAGGAAACAAATTGAAATTTCCCAATCTTAACCAAATCATCCAAAATCATTTTGATTCATTTCTCAAGGGGGCATGCAATCATATCAACATCAGCAACATCATCGAAAATCAAGAGATCGATCATCAAATCAAAATGAAAGCTTTTATCAGGAAATTTTTTGGGAAATTTTTCATAA
This sequence comes from Chamaecyparis obtusa, assembly GCA_027943335.1. NCBI lineage: Eukaryota > Viridiplantae > Streptophyta > Pinopsida > Cupressales > Cupressaceae > Chamaecyparis > Chamaecyparis obtusa. The sequence continues at coordinate 529,560 of BSBK01001079.1, forward strand.
TCAAATGAATGGGGCATCGCATCAAAATCAATCATCACATCATGTATCATATTATAATCCTCCATCAAATCAAGCATCATATTGAGATCCATCATCAGAATGACCATCATATCAGAACAATCATCAGAATCACATCCGTTGAGAGTTTCATATCGATCATATCTACATCAATCTCGTATCAGACATCAAGGACCAACCATCAATGAATCAAGACCTATCATCAAGAAAAAATAGAGTATTATTTGAATCGACATGCTTCGCACATCAACTCAAAGAGGGGCATTTGTAATCACCTAAAAATGGACAAAGACAATTTAATGATAATTCAAAGAAAATTGAGTCAAATCAAAGAAAATCAAGGACATAATTGAATCAATTGAATCACAATGCATAATTAGCCAATCAAAACAAAAATCAAGTCTTAATTTGAGATCAATAAAAAATGAGAGCATTTTAATCAAGTGCAATCAAATCAAAATACAATTAAATCAATTAATTGTATAGTCTTGGATTAAATTAAATTCAACCCATTCAAGGGGTACATGGCTAAAAAAATTCATTTAAATCAATTAATAAATCCTAATTTCCCTCAACAACCACAAAGGGAGGAAATTCAATCAACCAATAGGATTTAAGGAAAGGCATTCACATGGATCAAGCCAAATTCAATCTCAATCACTCAAAGTGAGAGAGAATCTTGTCCATTGATCTTGTCTACTTGTCCCAAGCTTCGAGGACACAAAATTTTCTTTCTCTTCAAAGGGTGGAACCAAAGACTTAACCCCAACTCAACCATGATCAAATACAACTAAACCCCCTACCATTGGAAAATCTATAAAAGGAAGACATAATTCCTTCATAATTCATCCTCCACACATCTGAGAATTGCATTGAACCTCTTGCAATTTGAGCTTAGAAAGGCATTTTGAGAAGCATTTTAGCATTTCTTTTGATCGAATTGTTAGCAAGCATTGTTATCTTTATCATTCTCATTCTAGGACTGTCATTAATGGAAGCTTGCTGAGAGCTATTCATTATTCATTCTAGTTAGAGAGCCATAGGATGCTCAATTAATCTTTACTTTGGTAAATAGTTTCTCTATTTTCTTTTTGGTTGTATTTAGTTTCTATTTTCATTTATTGACTAACCTTAATTCTATGAAGGCACTTTCCCTAGTGTACAAGTAAATCAAGAAAATACTAAAAGATACAGGAATGACTGGACATGAGTTCTTGATAGCCAAATAGACAACAAAAATAGTTTGATAAATTGGACAAAAAGGAGTTTTGTCTGTGCCACCTTTATCATCAGTTGCAGTACAACAAGAAGTGACACAAGTAAAGTTAAAAGTGGAAGAAACAAAGAAAGATAAAGAAGCAACAAAATCCACTAGATCAACCTCCTCCACACCTAGTAAAAGAATGAAAGAGATTGCTACTGGACTGGGTAAGAGGAAGAAGACATTAGTGCCACTAGTTCCAAGAAAAATTGTAGAGATTAAAGATGATGAAGATACTCTTGTTAAGAATAAAACTTGGAAACCTAGAATTGAAAAAGTGAATGAACAAATTATACAAGATGGAGACTTTACAAAGATGAATAAATATTATGATCTATATGATTATGCAGAGAGATTGAATCTAGAAAATGCAATGGTGAAGCATATGATTTTGTCTAATAAGAAATTTGATACAATTCATGGTAAGATACCTAATGACTTGTATAAGAAGCTTGTAAATAGAAAGAAAAGAGCATCAGAGGAAGATATAACTATAAGAGAAAATATTATAAGAAAGCTATGTGATGTGAGAGATGAAGAAAACTTCAAATAGATCATGAAGGATCTGAACACCCATCTGAGAACCAAGAAGAGAACTATTCAGATTATGGGAGGTAAATATGAAGAAATAAATAAGAAAATAGAACAAGCAATTTTTAAGGTTATGACAGAGAATGCTGGAAAACCATCAGTTGTAGCAGAACCTATAGAGAAAGTAGAAGAAGTGGAACAACATGACATTCCCTCTCCACCATCCATCAATATTGAGGATGAAGCCATGAATGTTGAAGGAAAAAAGATCACTTTGGATAGTGATGATAACCTATTTAAGAACCTTGAAAAGATTGTTGACAATTCAGCTTTTGAAGAGCAGGACAGTGCAAAGGAGAAGAGAGGACAAAAACTAGAACTGTAGAACCTATAGTGATAGAGAAACAAGTATTTATTCCCACTCTTGAAGAAATCAGTCTTACACCTGAGACTAGTAAGAAAACTCAAATTGGTTCTATATTTGAGAATTTGGGAAAGGAAGTAGATGATGATGATCAGATGGAATTGATCACATCTTTGAACAAGATTATTGGAAAGAACAAGAAGGTAAAGAGCCTTGAAGGATGCCTAAAGGAGCTTACTAAGAATTTACAAGGCATTGTAACCACACAAATTATAGAAGTTGACCCTCTAGAAAGAGAAAAGAAAGTAATGAATTTGATGATGAGTTTACCAACTTATCTAATATTGCAAAGGTAAAGGCGCAAGCAGCCTATGAGGCCAAAATTCTTTTGGACATAAGTCAGAACATCAGGAATGATATCAAAAATCTTGATATCTACATAAAAGATTTGAGAAGGAATTTAGAAAGAGGAAAATCTTTGTACATTCAGTGTACAAAATTAGAGAACCTGATAGCAGAGGAAATGCAGAAGATGAAGACTAAGGAAGTAGAAATTCAAACTGAGATAAACCTTCTTTCAAGCCCTAATGTGAAGGTACTTGATGTTGAGAAGAAAATCTACAAGATTTATGATGAAATAAGAATTTTACAAGATGACAAGGATAGGAAGCTGAAGAGATTCTCTCTTTTAAGAGATCATGTTTCTATAAAATTGAGCATTGTTGAAGGACAACTGGAAGAATGTCTTTCATCCAAGACATCTTTTCAGAAGTTTAGTTTTCAAAATCTCCAAGCATGTGAAATTGCATTTTATGGATTGTGCACACTACTTAGTGTTGCAGATTCGATTAAGAAGTCATGGGAGAAAGAGTTAGAGGCCATGAAGATTAACTTTTTAGATTGTGTTGCAAGCCTACCGGCTTTGCAATATTGAATCAAGGTATAACACTCTTGTCTGAACATAGTTTTGTCACCCTCCTTACTTTTTTTGTCATTGTTGTCAAAGGGGGAGAGATATATAGTAGAAAATTGATAAGGATACATACTCTTAGGGGGAGTACAGTATATAGATAATATTTATAGAGTCATAAGGATAGTTTATACATATTTTGTACTATGGCCACAATTTTGAAATTTTGAAGTCTAAGACTTAGCCAATTTTCTCATATGTTGCCACCAATGACAAAGGGGGAGATTGTTGGCAATTTGGCTGAGTTGGATACATAGATGTTGTCATTATGGAAACATATGTTCTACATGAAGATTGCACAGGTTAGAGAGCAAGTATGACAGAGCCCAATGCAAAATTGTCTAAGTACGAGCCAATGTGTTTTTGCCAGTGTACCTGATGACAATTTTGTTTAGCGATGTTGATTGGAGTAAGTTCAATTCTTGTGCACTTGAACATAGATACTATGGTGACTATTGAAGAGTCACTTGAGAGTGCAATTGAGTATGAAATGTACGGAAGAAGTTATGATAGTTTTACTAAAGACAGTGTTAAGTCGATAGGACAGATTATGAAGACAGAATTAGTAAAGAGTTAAGGAATAATTTTGTTTATCAAAATAATGACTTAACAATATAAAGGGATGACATCCTATATGTTAACCCTTGGGTAAAGATATTTTGTATTATGTAAGCCGACTGGAAGAGTTATTAATCTTAATAACTTGTATAAAGATGTAATGATGTAATGTAAGAAAAAAGGGATATATGATATGTATGTGATAGCGATAGTGAAAGAGCAAAAAAGAGATATTGATGCCAAGTTGCAAGCAGTATAAGGTTATGTACCTTGACCTATTTTTGTAATTAGTGAATATTATATATTACTTGTTTGGGCAGTGGGCTCATCTGGTAATCATATTTTGTACTACCAACTCCTAACAGGGTTGAGGCTTCTAACAAGGCCTATAGTCCCTTAATCAGGACTGAGACACAATATACATGTAATAGAATCCTAACAGGGTCAACATCCTTAACATGATACTTTTGATTAGTGGATCTTTGTGGGTGCCATCCCCACCGGGGTTTTCCCTTGGCTAGGGTTTCCTCGAGAACAAATAATGTGTTATGAGTTCTTTTGTTTTATTGCTATGCATGTTGTTTAGTTTCCTATGTTATGCATGCACTAAGATAATCTGTTATATCCATAATTGGGCAAAAGTAAAAGTTTATAGAATACTGATTCACCCCCCCTCTCAGTATTCCCTATTTCTAACACTTATATCCATAATTGGGCAAAAGTAAAAGTTTGTGAAATATTGATTCACCCCCCCTCTTAGTATTTCCTATTTCTAACATGGTGATATGGTCCTAAGATATCTTCTATCTTTGCAGAGCCATAATATCCCTCAGGATCAAATCATCTAGACTCTAGCCCTTTAGGCATATTATATGTGTCAAGAAGTTTTATAGCCTCTTCATATCCCTCCAAACCATTAATCTCAAAATCTCCAATATTGAGACTTGAAGGGAGGATTCAAGCTTTGTTGTTTCCCCTAAAAATGTCAGTGACCTCAAACATTTTCCTAATAAAATCCAAAATTACTAATATCTAGAACAGTGTGGGGTAGGACATGAACCTGACCCTCAAATCCATAAACCCTCATGTATGAATATATCTTCATCAAGTACCAATCTACCTAATTGTGATCGACTTATTGTGCATCACCCTTTTCTTTTGGCCTTAAAAACTTTATTATTTCAAGGGACAAACTGGGGGAGATTTGGGGCCTATTATATCATATAGCATCTGAACAAAGTACTCTTCAAAGTGTGTTTATTTATCATTTTTGTAATCATGATCCCAAACATTGCTCCACAATTGGAAAAGCTTAGGGTTCCTGAAGTAATCTACAGGTTTGATATGGAGTTCAATTTTCCACACTTTAAACTGATTTCCTTCATATAGAAGCATACAGGAAAATAATGAATACCATTTAAATTTAACCATTGACTCATTCTATTTAATTGCACATAATGACAGATGCATTTTTTTAACAACATATTGCAAGTAATCAAATGACCTATTGTTATGTAGATTTTGGATAGCACATGCAAAAATAGTAAGTTCCAGTGGCATTTCATCATCTCCCTTGTATCCAAACAACTGACACAGAGCATAATAGGTCAACCTATAGTATCTGTGAAACAAATGCACACCATAGGGTGGAACCTTAGAACTTTTCCAGCTCATGATTAACCTTAGGCATATGAATTGGAAACCATAACCTCCTATATATTCCTTCACAGTTCTTATATTCTTTCTTGAGGGAAGCCGAGTTAATCTTCACATTGTATTTGACATCTTCCTCTATGCCAAAGACATTCAAATTGTATCCTTATCAATAGTTATCAGAGATCCAGATTGAGATTTAATTTTCCTAGTCGTAGTGTTATAACATTTAGCTAAAGTCCTAATCAGGTCTACAATATTGAAAACATTAGGGACTACCAACTTTTCTAACCCAAACTTCTAGGGGTTAGAATTTGGCTGAGAGATCTCTGATTTAGTATAGAAATATCTAAAAATATTGTTCCCTCTCTTGGTGTCATGTGGGATTCACTAGCCTCTATCTTCTTGTCACTAAATTTCATGAAATTTGGAGTCATTTTTGGCCTCCGTGAGGAGCTAGGGCATTGAGAAATTAAATCATCACAGAGGTGTGTCTATTTTTTCTTTTTGGTTGCAGGAACTTCAAGGATAGGGATTCTAGAAGAAGATGAAGTCATTTAAATATTCTTTTACAAGATAAACCTAGTTCTAACAATTCAGCAACAATACAATTTATTCTAATGATTCATACTTCTATAAGAAATTTGCAGAGAAGAAAAGGTGGTAAACCAAGGGTTAACTCACTGTTTGCAAATTTTTTGGTTTAGACCTATGCATTGGATGTTAAAAATGGCTACCTTAACTCACACAATTATTTCTATATTCTATAATTCTTCTCAACTTTATGAGATGAAAGATAAAACACCTCCTAGGTAGGATCTCAAGCATGACTATTGCACCATTAAAGTTGGAACAAACAACAACTCAAGTTTAAATCACAACCATCAATACAAAGAAATCAATGGTACTCGAAAGGATTTGAAATCCTCCCACCAAACTCAATAATTTTTTTCATTTCATTCTTTTATTTTCACATCACCATTGATTGAATGAAAACAAGACCTTTGATCTAAGCTAACTACCCATCCACATTTCATTTGTCTTGTTGTCCATGTCAATGTTCAATGATGCGAAAAAGGATAAATGAACTTCCACCATGCCATTGCATGCCATGTCACAACAAAATCCTAAGCACAAAGAAATATCTCAATAATGCATTGAGACTGGAAAAAGCTCGCAATTTGCCACCATGTGCCAACTGGAATGACACAACACAACTTGGTAATATGGGGAGACATGAGAAACATTACACCATGCTACTACATGGACTCACAACCTCTTAACCAATGAATAACACTTAAGCATAGGGAATTACAAAACACATGACCACACCATATAATAAATGAAATAATTGAGCATAAGGAGGGCAACCAAAAGACGATGTGAACTTTAACAAAGGGGGTCGGTCAACTAAAAAACATTAACCCTTGAACCATAAAACTTCAAGAGCTTCAACTGGGTAAACAAGTCAACACAAGAATAGAAGTTGGCTCATATCAGAATTAGTTCTATTCTGAACATGCTGATCAATTTAGTTGAGAGATGGGGCTTAACCGTGTTTATACATTCACAACCAGAAAATGACTTGATTTTTATAAGTTTTTCCTTATTGAAAGTCTAATGTACAAATAGGACCTATGTCACATATCCATGGTAATAGAGTCAAATATCAAATGAATCCAACATTAATTGTGCATACTCTTATAAATTCTAATTCCTTACAAAACCACATGAACTGCATCTAACCATGCATCATTCTTATAGAATCACTATTATTTCTTCAAATTGTTGCAACATATAAACATGAATTTAATCTTTTGCCTAATTTATTAAATTGTACTAATCAGCTGTAACAATGAAATAACATGCTTGATCTACAACAATCATACATAATTTACCAGATTTATATAAGTGATTCAAGAAATGTTTAAATCTCTACTTTAGAGATCCCCAAAATTATTCACATAATTTCTAACATATAGCAATAGAGAAATCATAAATCCTTAATTCAATTTGAAAATGATATTTTCAATTAATTTCTTTAGAAGTATTCATACATTTCATATTATTCATATTCAGTAATTTTTATTTTTATTTTTCTGCATAGTAATAATGATTTATTTTATTAATTATCGAGAAATGTACATAAAACATTCACAGTAGACATTAATGTTACTTATAACCACCACCAAAACTAAGTTTCTACACCCTGACTTCTACTCCAACCCATCAAAAAGATCCATTTTCAATAGTTCATCAACTGTCAAAATTCGTCACTACAAAATAAGAATCCCCACCCGCTTACAAAACTGCGCACCAAACACCACCTAAGATTGATGAAATTTTCAAAATTTACAAAAAAATCAGTGGAACTTATCACTCGAATTCTAGTATATGACTTAGATCATCTTCAAAACACTGGTCTTCCATCTTCCCATTTACAGGATCATTCCCCACAAACTCGTGTAACATCCCCGTGCATTAAACTTAGGACCTCCTCCTTTCTAGATCCTCATACCTTAACCTTAGTGACCTCCTCCTTGTCTGAACCCTGTGAGCCCTACCCTGGCCTTCAATTCTTCCATTTTTTCTTCTACATGCATCAAATCGACAAATACTTTAAGTGCATCCCATCCACACTTTCCTTGCTTGGTTTTTTTATCTCTCTACCTCTCATTAAGAATCCACATGAATGAAATGTAACCCGCGTTACCCTCATCTTCTATCAGTTCACTGTAATCCATCCCCTTTCCTAGAATTGTCCACTCAAGAATGGACTCCAACCCAACCAAAAACTTTGTAGGAACTATCACCTCCATTATTCTCCTCATGTTTGTTGTTGACTCTCCAAATTGCAATCCCCATGCCAAAATCATGGAGTACACATCTATATTAGCTCTGTGTCTGTTCCTCAGTTGATCAAACACAACACCCAAAGTTAAATGCACAATCTTTTACAACCTTTTATCTTTGTACAAAAACATGTGATCAAGTCGCTCATCTGTAACCAACCAAAGAATGGATTCTATTGTTTAGATGCTCTCAAGGTGAAAGGAATCTCCATCTCTGATACACCAAAACACTTCTTTATCCCTTCACTAATACCTATGCCCATAAATTGTTTCCTTAATAAAATGGCAATAAATGGGATTGCGTGGGAAACTTATAAATGTTTTAGAATAAAATGGATATAAATTGGCTTGTGTGGGAGACTTATAAGTTTTTCGACACACTCCAACTATTAATGTGATGTGTACAATTATAAATTTTTTTGCAACTCCAACCATTAATGCAATGTATCATCATCATTACTGTCTGTTCTTTTAACATGTTTTGGTTCTTGTATGCCACCTTAATAAATGATGCTTTTCAAAAGATTAAAAATATAACTCTTCATGTGGTTATATATCATTCAAAAATCCTCAAATTCATATTTAATAATTTATTCTTTTAAAATTTGAAATCATTTTTCTTTGTGTTGTTCATTTCATGGTAAATTACTTGCATTCTCAATAAAAAATTGGAAACTATGGTGAGAAATTTGTTTTGTGACTATTCCATCTTTGTTCTTTGATTGTTCAAGACTGTGGCCATTGGAACTCTTCCTTGTGACTCTTCCTACAACCATTAGAACTCTTTTCTTTGACTGTTCCTGGAGCCATTGAAAGTATGTTCTATGACTGTTCCTGTAGCCATTGAAACTTTATTCTTTGACTGTTCCTGTGGCCAAGATAGAATAAAGTAACTTCCTATTTTTTTTCTAATAACTATGTTTATGTTATCTACTTCACATTTTTTTAGTTTTTGATTCATGTTTAGTACTCAAGCTATTTCTTTTCAAGCATTTTCCTTAACTTCTATTTCCTTGAAGAAAACTAGTAAACACATATATACATTCATGAAATTATCATGAAGACAAATTTGGCTATTCTCAACAAAAAAATTTATGTAACATAAAGAAAATGGAGTAGGAGACAATATTCAAATGATACTTTCAATTAATTCCTTCAGAAATATTCATCCATTTCATTTAATACAAGACTTTGTCATTCCCATTTTCACAAAAAAGACTTATTACATAAACTATTTTACTTGTCCCTATACAAATAATTTTAAGAACCCATAAGATAGGCCTTGATATACCTTTAATAGACACAATGAATGCAACAAGCTACATGCTAGAGTATTACTTTTATATTTTGTTACCAACTGCCAGTAGCTAATGATAGAAGATATTCTCCAAATGAAGGTTGAATTACCTTTGTTTGTGTCCTTAAGTGAATCCAAAGGAGGCCAAGGAGTTATTATCATGAGGCCTATGATCCAATGAGGCTTCTAATCCATGCCATTATTGCACATGGGTGGTTTTTGAGGCATAAAATGCCAGGAGTCAAAATTCTCACTATCTTCCCTTGCAATAAATGACTTTCAAAATACAACACAAGGAGAAAGAAATGACTCCAAAATACCATCTCTTGTGTCTACAAAGAGATCAAAGGCATTTTCAAGATGTGGACATAGTGTTCAACAAAGTCCAGAGATTTGAGTATCTCTTCATTATTAAATGTACTATCAACTGGTTCACCACCATGATCTTGTATATCTCCTACAACATGGCTTGTTCTAACCCATTCTTGTTACAATAAAATTATTTTGTAGGCTCAAAAAATGCCATCCTTAGTATTCAAACATAGAAACACTCCCTTCCAATTGTGAAAAACCCAAATTTAGACAACCCACATAACTCATTCTAGATTCTTCCTTTCTTGTATTTAAGATTTGGTTCACACTTTCAAATTGCAAAAAAAGAAGAAATAACTATCCCAAGATTTGCACCTATCCGAACAGTTGCAAGACCTATCATTATGGCCTTTTCCCTTGGTTATAAAAAGTTAAATGTCACACTCAAAGGGTTGAGTAATAAGGGAATGATTTTTAGATAAAAAATTGAAATATTCCATTGGTCATGATGTCACTTCTTAGATTCTTCCTATCACCACTTTCTTATTTAATATATTGTCAAATAGTTTTGAGTAACCCACATAAAATGTCACGAGGTTGCGACTTATCGAACTTGGGTTATCAATTTATTTCATCGCAAGCTCCCACCTATTTTTCTTAACTACAATTTAGGCCTGTGAGGACACAAAAAATTAACCTATTTATAAATTCACATGCATAATTCATTGGTTAAGAGGTTGTAGGTGTTAGAGATTTGCCAGCAGGCCAGTACTGACTATATTTTTGTCATTGTTGACAACAAATGGAAAGTAGCATGTGTGGAAGACTTATGTAGTAAGATTTTAGTATATGTAGCATGGACATGATATCAGCATGATATCATGGGTGTAGAGGTTAACTATTAGTACAGATAGTTATATAGCAACTTGTGTCAGTAGTGTTCCTGACAGAGTAGCAAGCAATGTTCTATGAATGGTTGTCCGTATAGTTATCATGGAGCCTTGCATGCTTGGATATATGTTGAAGACATGTTATTGATGTTACATTCATGGACATAGAGTCTGATGATCTGTAGAAGTGAAGTTATGTAGTCTCTATTTGCCAGTAATAGTTTTATGTGTTCATTTAGAAGAGCCGACAGAGATTTTATTGGTTCTGGAGTTGTGCCTATCATTTGGGTATGCACCCTTGGATTTAAGCTTAGAGAAGAGTTAGTGATGTTTTGTTAAGAATGCATGAAGTAATTTAGCTTGAGGAGAAAGATCCAGTTGTTTTGGTAGAGCCGATAGTGTGTAGCGTGCATCTACAATTATCTTATTGGATAGGTCCTAGAATGTGTTGCATTCTTAGTAGAGCTGACTCAATTGTTATTGGAGTTTATTATGGTTTCTCTAATATGATTTCAAGATGGTTCTAACAAGCTAACTTGATTATATCATTTAGAGGAAACATATTTATAGGCAGTCATTTGTGATTGCTTGAGTGTGGTTCATAGTTGATTAAGAAGTGTAGAGCAAAGTGTGTGAAGTGTTGAGCCATCAGAAGAAGGTCTATGTGACCAAGTAAAGTATTTGTGCTATACATTGGAACTGATCCAGACAATAGGTCAAAGTGAAGTTCACCAAGATCTAGATATAGTGTGTATCTATTAAACAAAAGGTTGTAGCCTTCACCCCTTTGAGCAATGTGCTCTCAGACAATGTGTCCTCTCCCCTAACAAGGAATATTGTAAAAGATTCCTAATAGGGTCCAACCCTTAACAAGGTCTACTATACTTAATACATTGTAAAGAAACTCCTAACAGGGTTAAGGATCTTCTAACAAGGATCATAATACACTAGTGCAGAACATTAGTGGGTGTCAATTCCCACTGGGGTTTTTACCTATTTGGGTTTCCCCATAACCAAAATATTGGTGTTGTTTAAAGTGTTCTTTCATTGTGTTTATGCTTTATGTTTAAGTATACTTAATTGGATAAAGAACTGAAACTAGTAGATAACTGATTCACCTCCCTCCCCTCTCAGTTATCTCTTTGGAATATTCTTAACAATTGGTATTAGAGCCAAGTGCCTCAAAGAGAAATTTTAATAGCTTGAGGTTGATCAAATGGCATTTTTTAGAAAAGAAAGTCCTAAGTTTGATGGAGAGAATTATCTTGATTGGAAGAACAAGATGGGGACTCATTTGGAATGCATTTCTTTTGAAGTTTTTGATGTGACTATCAAAGCAGTCAAGATCCCTACTTTAGAAGACCTTGCAAAGGATGATGCTACTGATAAGAAAAAGGAATTATTTCATTAGAATGCAATAGCCAATGAAGCCCTTATCAGTGCCCTATCTAATAGTGAATTTTCAGAAATAAAGAAAGAAGATACAACCCACAAAATATGGAAGTACCTAGAAGACATATTTGAAGGAGACAAACAAGCAAAGGATGCATGTAGAAAAACATGGAAGAAAAGATACAATGCATTAGAGATGCTACCTAAAGAAAACATCAGAGCTTACAATCAAAGGATCAATGAAGCAGTTGCTGGAATCAAGAACAATGGTGGAGAGATCTCAAAGGAAGATATGATGGACAAATTGATGACTACCCTCACTCCAGAATATGAAAACAAGATCAACATCCTTGATGAGACCATGCGGCTTACATCAAATTTCAAGAGAGAGACTTTGATCAGCAAAATCTCATCTTTTGAGTTTTCAAGATTGAAGACAGAACCTAAAAGTGAGATAGTTATTGAAGAAATGTTTGATAGTATTGATGTGTTATTCAATGACCTTGAGATAAGTGAAGAATAAACTCCTAAGGAAGATGAGATGGTATCACCTAAAGTTCCAAAGTTTACATCTAGAAATCATTCCAAGAAAGACATCATTGGAGATCAGAGCGGAAAAGTCTTAACAAGATCACAAGCAAAGAACTCAGCTAGCAATGAGGCAATATGCTTACTATCTCAGATTGAACCCTTAAGTGTTGAAGATGCATGTAATGATTCAGATTGGCATGATGATATGAAAGAAGAACTTGATTAGATTATTAAGAATGACACTTGAGAGTTGGTCCCAAGACCTAGTGATAAGAATGTGATTGGAACAAAGTGGATATTTAGTAACAGGGTTAAGGATCTTCTAACAAGGATCATAATACACTAGTGTAGAATATTAGTGGGTGTCAATTCCCACCATGGTTTTTACCTATTTGGGTTTCCCCGTAACCAAAATATTGGTGTTGTGTTCAAGTGTTCTTTCATTGTGTTTATGCTTTATGTTTAAGTATACTTTATTGGATAAAGAATTGAAACTTGTAGATAACTGATTCACCCCCCCCCCCATCTCAGTTATCTCTTGGGACTATTTCTAATAGTAGGTATTATGTGATGAAGGGGTGAAATATTTATCTTGTCTCCCTACATTACTGTTGGAATGAAGAGATAAGTTACTGAGAGGGGAGGGGTGAATTAGTGCCCTCAAAAACTTTAAACTTGAAACTCAATCTGCAAATAGTAGTAATTGATCTATCCAACTAAATCCATTGTGTGAAAAATTCATTAAATTAACTTGTAAATGTAAATTGCATGAAAAAAAACAATAATTCAATCACATAACACAAGATATTTTGGTTACACAGAAACCCTTATTAGAAGGTAAAAATTGCGGTGGGGATGACACCCACAAATTTTTCACTACTGTAGATAATAAAGTATGTCAGTTAAGGCTACAAGTTGTGATCACTTTTGATGATCTTACCCTATTAGGAGTAATAATAAGATTGACTAGATCTACCTTGTTAAAGGATTTAAACAACACTACTTGAGTGTGTACTCAGTTAAGAGATTTACAACAAGACTGTTAGGTCTACTACGTTAAGAGATTTTGCTACCTCTATTACAATGATTAGAGAATAACATAAAGTATCTGTAATTGACAACTTATACTTGTCTAAATTAGATCTATGAAATATCAAATATATATCACCTCAATGTGTAGATATCTTTCCTATTTACTTCTTGGTCATCTTGACTGATTCTGAATAAACTAAATATCTCTAAATGCTGCTCAACCTTGTTTGAAAACTGATGTCTTGAAGGTGACTACTTTCTTCAAGATCTCCTTCTTGTCCTTTGCATTACATATGTCAAAACTTATGTCAAAATGTCATGAAATACAAATAGATAGCATACTGCTATGATTTCCATCACTGCCTAACCTTCATGACCTAATTAGGTTTACATCATCTTAGGAAAATAACCTAAGATCTACGGTATACAAAAAATAACCTAGATCTAACTATTACATAGAGATCATCATCACATTTAATGATTATATCTATAATAAATAATCCTCGATGATGGTAAAACATTTTGTGATTTTGTTGTAACCGTTTACATAGATAAATGTGCCAAAATTGATTACTATGTCATTTCCTAGATTGCTCGGTAAACACTATCAATATTGTTCAGTGAATACACTGGTGCTCAGTGTCCAGTCTACTCAGTGTTTACTGATGCTCGGTGCTTGGTATACTTTGATGCTCAATAATACTACTCTAGTGCCCAGTTAAACATGTTTCCATTTAGCTCTCAATACTACCTTATGAATACTCGGTATGAAGGCTTGTTTTTCTAACCGACTATCATATGTAGCTTGTATTTCTTCCTTTTACCGACTGATCATCATAGATAACCAACTAATCTACTTTGATACTAATGACAATACTTAATGCTCAAATAGAGATAAAAATCTTCCCCTTTGGCATTAGTATCAAAACTTGTAATGTATATATACTGATATAACCTTTTCTGTCCTTACTTCATATATACATGACAAAAATTTTACAACTTTGCAAAATTTGCATAACTCCCCCTCAGTGCATGCTCCTGGTATATGTGTAGTATGTGTAGTACACTTAGCATATAATCATACAATTTTGACATATACATTATGCCTTCCCCCTTTTTGAGATTAATGCCAAACTCAAAAATATGTACTTACAGCTTATAAAAAATGAGTTGATGGGTTTTCTTCAAAGATTCTAAGAGGTTCTTGTTAGGAATAGTACCAAGAGATAACTAAGAGTGGGGGGGGGGGTGAATCAGTTATCTACAAGTTTCAATTCTTTATCCAATTAAGTATACTTAAACATAAAGCATAAACACAATGAAAGACCACTTGAACACAACACTAATATTTTGGTTACGAGGAAACCCAAATAGGTAAAACCCCGATGGGAATTGACACCCACTAATATTCTACACTAGTGTATTATGATCTTTGTTAGAAGATCCTTAATCCTGTTAGGAGTTGCTTTACAATATATTTAGTATAGTAGACCTAGTTAAGGGTCGGACCTTGTTAGGAGTCTTTTACAATAGTCCCTATTAGGGGAGAGGATGCACTATCCGAGAGCTCACTCCTCAAAGGGGTGAAGGCTACAACCTTCTTAATAACAGATATACACTATATCTGATCTTGGTGAATTGCACTTAGATCTTCTGTCTGGATCAGTTCAAATGTATAGCACAAACACTTTACTTGGTCACATAGACCTTCTTCTAATGGCTCAATACTTCCAACACTCTACTTTGCACTTCTTAATCAATTATGAACCACACTCAAGCAATCACAAATGACTTCCTATAAATATCTTTCCTCTAAATGATATAATCAAGTCAGCCTATTAGGACCACCTTGAAATCATATTAGAGAAATCATAACAAACTCCAATAACAATTTAGTCAGCTCTACTAAGCACACAACACATTCTGGGACCTGTCCAATAATGTAATTATAGACGCACGCTACACACTGTCAGCTCTACCAAAACAACTGGATCTTTCTCCTCAAGTTGAATTACTTCATACATTCTTAACTATTGTCATAAATGAATACTACTCCCTCTTAGTATATTACTCCTCCTTTTTACTTCTATTTTTCATGACTATATAATACTCCCCCTTTGACATCAATGGAAAAGGGTACCAATCAGTTTAAGCACTGATACTACTCTAGAAGTAGAGTAGTCAACCATCTATCAGTCCCTGAGGACTGATACTTTTCCTCCTTTCTTCTAAGTAGAATCAGGGAAGGTAATTATTCCCAACTTCTCCCTGAGATACTCAAAAGTATCCTTTGCTAACTGCTTTGTGAATATGTCTACCAACTAATCTTTAGTACTCACATAGTCCAACTTGACTTCTTTCTCTACCAATTTCTCTCTTAGGAAGTGATACTTGATCTCAATGTGCTTTGTCTTTGCATGCATCATAGGGTTCTTAGACATATTGATAGTGCTAGTGTTATCATAGTGAATAACAATAGGATAATCAATCTGAATTCCAAAATCCTTTATCATCTACTTGATCCAAACAATTGTAAAAAAATTCAAGGCTGCTACAACATACTCCACTTCTGTTGTTGACTGAGAAATACAATTATGTTTCTTGCTTGTCCAAGTGACAATTCTATCAACACGAAACATTGCTCCACCTGATGTACTCTTTCTATCATCTACGCATCCTGCCCAATCAACATCAGTGGATACATGAAGCTCAACATTTTCTAAATTAGGATACCATAGACCATAATCTATAGTTCCCTACAAGTATCTAAATATTCTCTTTACTTCCATGAGGTGAGTTTGCTTAGGTTCTGCTGCAAATCTTCCAACTATGCCAACTACATTGGAAATATCAGGTCTAGTCTGAGTAAGATATATGAGTTTTCCAATCATAGACTTGTACAATGTTGTATCCACTACTGGCAAGTCATCTTATTTTATAAGCTTTCATCTAGTGATCATAGGTGTTCCTACTGGCTTGCAATCATCCATCTTGAATTTCTTTAGTATCTATTTCACATACTTGGATTGATTAATAAAAATTCCTTTTTCTGTCTGCTACACATTTAGTCCCAAAAAGTATTTGATAGGACCAATCATACTCATCTCAAACTCATTCTGCATTTCTTTGACAAATTTTGCACTTAGTTTGTCATTACCTCCAAAGATAATGTCATCAACAAATATAGCTACAAGTAGTAAGCCTTCAGATGTCGCTCTTATGAATAGATTACAATCTACTACTCCTTTCTTGAATCCAACCTTTGTTAGATATCCATCTAGTCTCTCATACCATGCTCTAGGGGCTTGCTTAAGTCCATAGAGGGCCTTCTTCAATCTACATACCATATTAGGTCTATCTGATAAGGTGAATCCTTTTGGCTGCTCAATGTATACTTCTTCTTTCAAATCTCCATTTAGGAATGTTGACTTGACATCCATTTGATAAAATTTGAAGTTTTTGACTGTAGCATAAGCTAGAAACAACTTAATAGCTTCTAATCTTCTCATAGGTGCAAATGTGTCAGAATAATCAATGCCTTCTCTTTGTGCATATCCCTTACATACTAACCTTGCTTTATTTCTTACTACTATACCATCTTCATTCATCTTGTTTCTGAATATCCACTTGGTTCCAATCACATTCTTATCACTAGGTCTTGGGACTTGTTCCCAAGTGTCATTCTTAATAATCTGATCAAGTTCTTCTTTCATAGCATCATGCCAATCTGTATCATTACATGCATCTTCAACACTTAAAGGTTCAATCTGAGATAGTAAACATACCCCTTCACTTCTAGTTGAGTTCTTTGCTTGTGATCTTGTTAAGACTTTGCCACTCTGATCTCCAATGATGTCTTTCTTGGAATATTTTCTGGATGTAAACTTTGGAACCTTAGGTGATGCTGACGCATCAACCTTAGGAGTATCTTCTTCACTTATCTCAGAGTCATTGAATAACACATCAATACTATCAAACATTTCTTCAATAATTGTCTCACTAGTGGAGGGTCTGGGTTCTTCAATCATGGGTGAGTAATCATGATATCTTTCTTGAACCATAAACTTTTCATCAATCTTAACATGAGCACTTTCAATGATTTTTTTCAATCTTAAATTAAAACATCTATAAGCTTTACTTTTAGTAGAGTAACCAAGAAAAATGCCTTCATCACTTCTTGCATCAAACTTGCCTACTACTTCATCCCTCTTGATGTAGCACTTGCTTCCAAAGATTCTAATGTATTTTACTATGGGAACATTACCAAACCATAGCTCATATGGTGTTTTGTTAGCACCAGGCCTCAATTGAATTCTATTGATGGTGTAGACTGCTATATTGACCACATCTCTCCAATAGGTGTGTGCAAATTTTCCTTCAATCATGATGGTACGCCCTATATCAAGGATGATCCTATTCCTTCTCTCTACAATTCCATTCTGCTGAGGGGTTCTAGGTGCACTTAACTATCTCTTTATGCCATGTTCTTCACAGTACTCATAGAATATGTCAGAGGTGAATTCTCCTCCTCTATTTGATCTCAAACATTTTATCTTTAGTCTAGATTCATTCTCAACCTTAGCTTTAAATATTTTGAACTTCTCAAATGCTTTTGACTTTTCTTTCAAGAACGCAACCCACATTAGCCTAGTATAATCATCAACAAACAAAATGAAATACCTTTCACCATAGTATGATCTTGTTTGAGTTGGACCACATAGGTCTGTATGAATCAGATCCAACTTGTTCTCTGCTGAATTATGCTTGCTCCTGAATGAATTTCTCACATGCTTTCCCATCACACATTCCCTGCATATAGTATCAATTGGCTTTGCTATGCTAGGTAGATCTCTTACTGCCTTTACATTGCTTATCTTTACTATGTTATCAAAATTGATATGACATAGTCTTTTATGCCACAACCAACTGTCATCAACTTTAGCAACAAAAAAAATTGCTTCTAAATTGAGTTGGAAAATATTACCTTTAGTCTTTGAGCTTGATGCAATCATAACACCATCCTTGTTGTTAATGATGCATTTGTCATCTTTGAACTCCAACTGATAACCTTTTCCAAGTAACTTTCCAACACTAAGAAGGTTATGTTTCAAACCATCTGCATAGAGAACATCATCAGTACTATTATTTCCATCCAAGGTGATGGCACCTCTACAAATCTACCTTTATCACCTATCATGTGATGTGAACAACCACTATCTATAATCCAGTCTGTCCTTATATCAGCTTGTGAAATCAACGCTAGCTCTTGATTTTCTTTCTTATCTTCATGATCTATCTTATTGTTCATTTTCTCTATGATAGCAATGAATCCTATTTCTTCTTTAGCTGGATCATCATTTGAAACTCCATCTCCAGCATAATAACATTCCTTAGAGAATTTAGGCTTGTAGTCATTTTTGAACTTTCTATCTCTTAAGGCACATTTAGATGCAAAGTGACCAATCTTATTACATGAAAAGCATTTAAATGGAAATTGACCTTCATATTTTCCTTTTCCTTTCTTTTCTCTTTTGGTAATTATAGAAATGAAATCATCTAGTGTTTTCTCTTCATCATCATCATCAAAATTACCATAAGTTTTTGCAGATTTCTTACCATGAACTGTTGCTTTGAAGGCCATCTCACTTTTAGGTTCTATCTTCAATCTTGAAATCTCAAAGGCTGAGATTTTGCTGATCAAGGTCTCTCTCTTGAAATTTGATGTAAGCTTCATGGTCTCATCAAGGATGTTGATCTTGTTTTCATATTCAGGAGTGAGATTAGTCATCAATTTGTCCATGATGTCTTGTTCTGAGATCTCTCCACCATTGAACTCTTGATTCCAACAACTGCTTCATTGATCCTTTGATTGTAAGCTCTGATGTTTTCTTTAGGAAGCATCTCTAATGCATTATATCTTTTCTTCCATGTCTTTCTATGTGCATCCTTTGCTTGTTTGTCTCCTTCAAATATGTCTTCTAGGTACTTCCATATTTTGTGGGTTGTATCTACATTCTTTATTTCTAAAAACTCACTATCAGATAGGGTGCTGATAAGAGATTCTTTGGCTATTGCATTTTGATGAAAAAATTCCTTTTGCTTATCAGTAGCATCATCCTTTGCAAGGTCTTCTAAAGTAGGGATCTTGACTTCTTTGATAGTTACATCAAAAACTTCAAAAGCAATGCACTGTAAATGAGTCACCATCTTGTTCTTCCAATCAAGATAATTCTCTCCATCAAACTTAGGACTTTCTTTTCTAAAGAATTCCATCTGATCAACCTCAAGCTGTTAAAATTTCTCTCCGAGACACTTGGCTCTGATACCAATTGTTAGGAATAGTCCCAAGAGATAATTGAGAGTGGGGGGGGGGGGGGGGGGGGGTGAATCGGTTATATACAAGTTTCAATTATTTATCTAATAAGTATACTTAAAAATAAAGCATAAACAAAATGAAAGAACACTTGAACACAACACCAATATTTTGGTTATGGGGAAACCCAAATAGGTAAAAACCCCGGTGGGAATTGACACCCACTAATATTCTACACTAGTGTATTATGATCCTTGTTAGAAGATCCTTAACCCTGTTAGGAGTTGCTTTACAATATATTTAGTATAGTAGACCTGGTCAAGGGTCGGACCCTATTAGGAGTCTTTTACAATAGTCCCTGTTATGGGAGAGGATGCACTATCTGAGAGCTCACTGCTCAAAGGGGTGACGGCTACAACCTTCTGAATGACAGATATACACTATATCTAGATCTTGGTGAATAGCGCTTAGACCTACTATCTGGATCAATTCCAATGTATAGCACAAACACTTTACTTGGTCACATAGACCTTATTCTGATGGCTCAATACTTCGCACGCTCTGCTTTGCACTTCTTAATCAACTATGAACCACACTCAAGAAATCACAAATGACTGCCTATAAATATATTTTCTCTAAATGATATAATCAAGTAGGCCTATTAGGACCACCTTGAAATCATATTAGAGAAATCATAACAAACTCCAATAACAATTCAGTTAGCTCTACTAAGCACGCAACACATTCTAGGACCTGTCCAATAAGGTAATTGTAGATGCATGCTACACATTGTCAGCTATACCAAAACAACTGGATCTTTCTCCTCAAGATGAATTACTTCATGCGCTCTTAACCGAACATCAATAACTCTTCTCTAAGATTAATTCCAAGGGCACATACCCAAATGATAGGTGCAACTCCAGAACCAATAAAATCTTTGTCAGCTCTTCTGAGTAAACAAAGGAAACTGTTATTGGTGAATAGCGACCACATAACTTTACTTCTACTGATTATGAGAATCTATGTCCATGAATATAACATCATTAATATGTCTTCAATGTATATCCAAGTGCGCAAGGCTCCATGATAATTGTACGGACAACCATACACAGAACACTACCTGTTACTCTATCAGGAACACTACTGACACAAGCTACTATATAACTGTCTGTACTAATAGTTAACCTCTGCACCCATGATATCATGTTGATATCATGTCCATGCTACATATACTAAAAGCTTACTACATTAGACTTCCACGCATGCTACTTTCCATATGTTGTCAATAATGACAAACATATAGTCAGTACTAGCCTGCTAGAAAATCTCCAACAATTCTCCCATTCCTCTTTCAAGTTAGTGAGAGAAATGTGCTCAAGACTGACTTGTGCATGCATGTCAAAAATGTTCTCCAACATAGAAATTTCTATTGTTGCAACTAAAGCTTGCGCTTTGACTATGTGTTTCTCAATTATTTTAAGGTGGGGAAGAAGCTCTTCCTGTAGCTCAGTGACTTGGTCACTTATTTTTTCTTCCTACTTCCTCAAATCTTCTCTTAACCACATAAGTTCTTGAACTTTGAGTATATGCTTATTAAAAGCATTTGGCTTAGTTAAGGCTACCTGTGCATTGGCTTGGATTTTGGTATCTAGTTGTTTTATCTTCTCACTAATCTTAGGAGTGCAAAGCTTTACCAACATTTGAATAATTGTCTAAGTAATATATTGAATGTCAATTATTACCTCGGATAACTTTACCTTATTGATTGCCACTTCCTGCCTAATTTTCTCTGCTAATTTGTTCTATATTTTTTATTATGCCCTCTCTTCAATTCTCTTTTCTGCTTCCATGTCCAGGGCATTTATTTCTTGTGCAAGAGTTGCAAGCTGGTCCATTATTGGTGTATCTTCATTGATTTGGACCTTAGGTACTATTTGTTGTAAGATGTCTCTGACATTCTCCAAAATTTCTTTGCTCTTGCATTCTTTTCTCAGCTTCTCTTGAGCTTCCTTCCTGGTAAAAAGTTCCCCATACTTTGTCAATTCTTCAAGGTCTAGGGTCCTCGAGTCACATTCAGGTATCACAATGACTTCTTCTAAAGTAACCAGCCCTTTACCATGCTTTTTCTTCTTCTTCTTCTCTTGAGGCAAAATCTTAACAAAAGGTACAATGTCCTTTACCTCGACACTTGGCATTTATTGCACGGTAGACACATTATCTTCCTTCTTTGGCTCCTCGGTAACGTATGTCTCTACCTCTTTTGCCTTAGGCTCATTTGTCTCTACAGGTGTGCTAGTTCCTTGATCCCTTGACGTATCCATTGGTTTCTCGAGGATTGAACCTTCAGGTTTCTCCTTAGAGACTATTTCAACTACTTCCATTAGAATAGGAAGTTCACCTGGTAGAGATGTTATTGTTGGCTTGGTGAGGTGTTCCTCTTGTTTTTTTTCTCTAGTAATAGTTACATCCTTATCATCAGCTCGGTCATCAGGATCACCATTTGTGATGTCCTCAATGAGTACATCAAGTGCAGTATTGTCTATTATTGGGATCATAGCTTGATCTGGTGCATCTTGTGTAAGATTTATTTCCTCTATGGAAACTGATGTATCAGGTACCTTAGTATCTGATAGGTCAATTCTTTATGTGGTTTCTAGATCTACATCATCAGTATGTATTTCCTTTCCTTTTCTCTTTGATTTCTTCTCAGGAATTATGGCTAATGCCATCTTTTCAACTTTCTCTCGGCCTTTTATTATTGCGGTCTAGATAAGTTGACTATTCTCATCTATGTCTGCTATATTTTCATCAAGTATATGCAGTGCCCGGTTCTTCACTCTGAATCTTTTTGAATATTTTCTCATGTATTCCTCAATTTTAGGAACTGTCAATTGAGGTATTGCCAAAACTAGGGATTGTTCCCTCATTCTTTTCTCAGTATCCAAGGCATAGGACCACTTTTGTGAAATTCTTTCCTCTAATGCCTTTGGTAAGTATTTGGCTAATTCAATTGGGACTCTTTTAAATTGAATCATCATCTAGATGATTGCCTCTTCAATTTTATTTTGATCCTCAATTGACAAGTGCTCAAACCAACTAAGTTCAGGATCACTAAGTCCACCATTCTCTATTATTTCTTCTGCTACCTCATCAATTGACCAATTTTTATTACTAACAACTTTGAATTGATTATTATCATCTTCTTCATCATCTAAATCATCCTTACCCTTAATCAAATTTATTATTTTCCTTGGAGCATCAACAGTAGTTTTAGTACCTCTTTTTGTGTATGTCTTGGTCGGTGCTGCTAATTTTGGCCTTGATGTCTTCACAACTCCTTTCTTTAGTGGTGGTGAGGCTACAATTGTAGACCTTTTTCATGCCCTTGTCTTTACATCTAACTGATTCTTCTTTGGAGTTGGTGAAGGGGAAATTGGTGTAGAGTCTACATCTTTGTTTGACTTGGTTTCTTCATTGTCATGCAATTTTTCAGTTAGCACTAATTGACTTTTGGTTGCTGCTTCAACCGATGTACTATCAGATGATCCAGTATCATCTCCAAACTTCTCTACAAGGGTCTTCATCATTTTTCTTGACTTATTTGTTATCTTACCAATAACCAAGCCTATTTTTATTCTTGTCTTGGCCTCTTCATAGGTTCCAAACCTTTCTACATTAACATCCTTTGGTGTAGCCAATAGAGCTTTAATTGATTTGGAGGCAAACCAATGTCTATCTCATAACCCATAGGGGCTAACCATTTAATCCTAGGCTCCACAACCTTTATCAATGTGTGGTCGGTGTCCACAAGAAAGCATATCTCCTACTCATAATCTTCTATTAGTTGACTAGGAATTTTGCTCTCAAAATTCATTCTACTTTTGAATTGTTCAAAGTAATTATCTAAAACATTATTAAGATTGTTTCCAAAGCCCTTAGTCAAATCTAAAATTTGTGATATCACAGGCTTGTTGGTTGACCACTCTATATTACCGATAGAAGGGAAAAATTATTGCACATAGAAAAATATGCAAACTAGCAGGGATCCAAACTTACATGTGTTGGAATTTGCCAACCAAATCATCTTCATGTTCTCTTCAACTTGCTTCAACAGAAGCTCAGCTAGGTCCAACTGATAATCTTTCTTGACCATTCGGTAAGCAATGTCAATGGCTCCACAAGGCACACTATTCTATCTACTCAACTAATAGATTTTATAGTAGATGACATGAGCTGCAAATTTCACCTCCAGGTCTTTGATTGTGCTA
Source organism: Chamaecyparis obtusa (assembly GCA_027943335.1). Lineage (NCBI taxonomy): Eukaryota > Viridiplantae > Streptophyta > Pinopsida > Cupressales > Cupressaceae > Chamaecyparis > Chamaecyparis obtusa. Next base: position 553,802 of record BSBK01001079.1, read on the forward strand.
ATTTTTAATGCTCAATCATCCCACTTGGCTCTGGTGTTCTTCTCAATATCTATTCTCAATGCACTATGAATTGCCTTCGCCTTATCAGTGGTAGGATACCTAGTAATCACATGAATCATTTTCTTGGTAATCTCTACTAGCTCATCCAACCATAACCTTCCATCATGAAACCTACTAAGAAAAACCCTAATCCATTCACTCTTAAATTCCCTCATAAAATTTAGGGCATTTGTTAAACCTATTACTTCCAGTTGTTTGTGTTTTGGTTTCAGTCTTCCATCTTCTCCGCAAAGCTTCTGGTAAGCTACATACATGTCAAAATTTCCTATTTCACCTATCTTGCAGTGAATGTACGATCTCACATCCTTGACCAAAAGAACCCTAGGGGGTATGCTTGAAAAAGCTCTCACTTGATCAATTTTCGATGCAACTTTAGGATGAAGTTTGTATCGGGGTTCATTGCAAGTAGCAGACACTATTAAATTTACTTCCTCCTCCTCTGAAAACTTGGATTTTTTTACCTTTGATGTGGACGCCATTTACTTAAAATAGAGTTTCAGTAAATACTCGTATGAAATAGCTTGGTAGTAACAATATTTACGCGAAAATGATGAGATCACTCGAAAGATTTTGAAATAGCTTTTAAGCACTCTGGAAGCTCTTTTTCTCTTCAAAATCACAGGTGAAAAAATGAACTAAGTTCATCATCTATTTATAACCTTTTTCAAATTATCACTCAAAACCTTGCAATAAATGCTTGACCTACTCACAGGTCGATGATAATTGTCAAAATTGATGAGTACCACAAAATACCAATAGCTCGGTTAACACATAACTTTTTTTTCACTCGGTTAATACTGATACTCGGTTAACCTTGCATAATAGTCACCGATGGGTAACTCTTTACTCGATCTAGCATATACTGATTGTATAACTTTGAAAGTTCAAAACTTATAAACCATAATGCATCTTAATTCATGCAGATTTGGTATGTGCTCAAAAAATATAAGGAACTATATGTAAAATATGATCAATTTGAATTATCAGTTCCATACATACCTTTTTCAGCTTAGGTGGAGGTGTTGATGTCACCCAATCCAATGGATGAGGTTTCACCGACTGCATTGCTTGACTCAGCATTATCATTTGATGCCTTTCTCCACATAGTGTTTCTTATTCTCATGATATCTACAATTGTGTTTCCATTCTCAAATGTTTGTTCTTCTAGTGCTCGGTCTTTGCAATCTTTACTTAGATGACCGACTTTGTGACAATGCAAACATGCCATACCAGTTCTTGTCCAGCTTCAAGATTTCCTAGCCCATCTCTTCCTCATGCAATTAGCTACAATATGTCCATACCTTCCACATACTATGTAGTTAACCCATGTGTTATAATCCCAAGTGTAAGCATTACCTTGTCTTCTCAGTTCATAGGATTTGTTCTTTTCTTTCACTGTCCAGACTTGCTTCCTCTTTGTTCTGCATTCTTGTGAAGTGTGTCCATGCATGTTGCAAGTATAACAATGTTTCTCCATGTGGGTTTTTTTAGGAGTCCTATTCAACTTAGATCTACATTCATATGCTTGATGTTCAAACTTGTTACAATTATAACAGTGACCATTAAACTTAGGAGTGGTTTTAGGTTTACCTTGTGCTTTACTCCTACAAACATTCGAAGTGTGTCTAGGTTTGCCACAGTTATAGCATGTCAATGTCTTAGCTCTCTGATTCTGATTGTTATTCATCTGTTCAGCTTGCTTATATGATTTTGCTTGCCTGATGAAGCCTAATCCAATAGTGCTTCCAAGTCCTCTTTGACTAATAAAAAAATCATCAATTTTCTTAGAACCATCTTCAACCTTTTTCATCATCTCATTATGTTGTTCTTGCATCTTCACTTCATTTCTCAATTTTTCATTTTCTTCCCTAAGTACTCCAATGTCTTCAAGTTTCCTTGATAACTCATTATTTACTTAGTTGATCTCTTGGCTTACAATAATCATCTGATTGGATATTTCAAAATGATGCTCGGTAAGTCTCAGTATCTCAGTTTCTTTCACTTGTAGTTGTTCAATAATTTGTCTCATGTCTTCAACAACCAAATTTCTTTCTTATTCAACTTGTCTAGCATTTTTCATTACATCAATCATTCTCACCATTTGTGTCTCTTGACCAATCTGTAGGGCTTTCACTTGTTCAGTCAAATGAAGATTTTTCTCAGACAAATCAGAATTGCACTTTCAAAACCATCAAAAATATTGCCTGAACTAGATCCAATATTATCAAATAAATCATCAATCTCTTCTTCATGATAGTTAGTTTCATTTTCTAGAATAGCCATGTTCTTTCTCTAAACCAGTAACTTCTTCAATGCATCCTTAGCTTGCTTGTATTGCTCAATAAACATTTGTATCTGAATCTTTTGATTGTCTATAATTTTGTTCAACTTGTATCTCTCCATGTCTAGATCTTTACTCTTTAGTGGTTAAACCTATTAGCCCATTTTCCTATAAAATGAGAAATCCTATGAAAATGGTCTATTCCTACAAAAAAACCCTAGAAATTGCCATGTCCTGCTACATACTTTTGATCTACGAAGAAGATTTGTAATGTTTTATGACTTGTGAACTTAACCATGGACCAATAAAGATGTGACCAAGCCCCATTTTAGATCACATGTGTTGAAATGCAAAAACCAATGAAATATTACAACTTGAAGGTCTGAGAAATAGGTCTTTTCCAAGAATAAGGGTTTCAAAATTTGTCTAAGTCTAGAAAAACCCTAGACAAATCTATTTCTTTGTTACTTTATCAGGCCACTTAAGTCCCCATTCTACACATGTCTAATTTCCTTGTTTGGGTAGTTAAGTCTTATGTTCAGCGATCTAGCGACTGAGTGATTTGTGTGTTCTCTTGTTCTTCACGGCTAAGTTCTTAACATCCAATGACTTGGTGAATGGTTAACTTTTCCTTCAGTCACTAATTCTCCAGATATCTGATCAAGGTAGGAAGCTTTCAAAGATTAAATAAGAACCGTGATGCAGATCAAGATTGGCAGCCAATGCTAGTTCTCCAGATTAAACCCAAAGTAAGACAAAGACTTAGCGATCACGCAAATGCCTTTGTTTGCATGATCTCTAGACATGACCCAGGTTAAGATAAACTTCTAGCGATCAGGAAAAGTCTTTGGTCATGTGATCGCTAGATAGAAGATGAGTTAAAGGTAAAGACTTGGAGATTAGATTTGGGCCATATATGAAAGTTGAACGGGCAATGGTCTCTTATTCACTTGATGGAGCCCGGGGTCAAAGAAATGTTCAGTGATCACATGAACACATTTTTTCACGTGATCTCTAGACCAAACCCCAGTTAAGTAAAATGTACCATGATCTAGCGACTGCCTTTAGTTGCTTGTTCACTGGATGACTTAGAGTTAAAGGGGGATTGTCATGGTTAATGAGTAAAGTGCAACAAGATCTGACAGTTGTCATGATTTTGCAAAGCAAAGATGCCTAGATGTTAATTATTGTGACATTGTGATAGTCATATGATCTTCCAATAGTTAAAGACTAAGGTCAAGGAAGGTTTGATGCTAGGTGTTTTTGATGTGCCTTTTTCTGATTGGCCGCAGGGGATGCTGACATGGAGGTTGTCAGTGGGGCCAATGATCTTAGCGTGTTAAAGGGATGCCATATGTAACTTGATTTGATGATTGTCACATTATCATGAAGCAAAGGTGCACGAGGTATTAACCAATCTAATTTTGTGACGGCTATTGATTCTTTCTTAAGTGAAGATCAATGGTCTTGTTTTAAAGACCGAGGTCAAAGTGGGTTCATTGCCAGGTGTAGTTGAGGTGCTCGATTCTAATTGGATGCTAAGATATGATGATGTGGCCAGACTTTTTGAAAGCTTAGTTGACTATTATAGTAATTTATTAGAACCATTCGATGTGCTAGGAAAAGATCAGGATCGATGGTCATGTTTTAAAAATGATAAATTAACCATTGTCAGTCCATATTTGAATTTGCTGAGCTAGGGTTTGCAGAAAATAGAAGCATCAGTGCGCCGGAAAAATAAATGATCAAATATGATTTCTTTTTGGGCTATAAGGACAAATTTGTAGTTGGGAAATTAAGTCGACTATGTGGTGGTTGGGCCATATATGATTTGATTTTGTTTTAACGCCCTAAATCTGATATTTTGCAAGAAGCTTTCCTGATGTAGCAGTTATGTTTGGGCCAAGTTGTCAAAGCTTTTATGTCCTTGGTGCATAGTGACAAATGAGATATTTGAGATGATGTTCTTTTGGCAAGGATAAAGAGAATCATGCCCTAATTTTTAGTTTGACTACTAGGGTTTGCATAATGTAAAAGATATCAGATTTGTCTTTGATATTTTTTGATTAACTTAGGGTTTCTTCCTTGTCACTTCAGTAATAAATTGTTTCATGTTTTCATGTTGTTGCCCTAATTTTGACCTAAATGATCCCAATCTTGTTGCAATCCTTTATAAGGATTTCCAATATCATTTAGTAAGGGTTCCAAATTTTCTATAAATATCTTCAGAGTTGGTCCCAAGAGTTCTTTCCGAGGTTGAAAAGAAAAATTGTTTGCAAGAGATCAAAGATAGACTCAGTTCTATAGGCTTGCATCCAAGGATTGGTAGAAGAGGTCTGTAACCTCTCTATTTTACAAAAGATCTTAATGAGTCTATAGTGTTCTTATTCATTTGTGGAGTATTCTATGTTCAGTAACTCATTTTTGTATCAGTTTGGCCACTTATATTAGGATTTCCATAATAGCTCAGAATCTTGTCTCTTGTTTAATAGTTTGTAATTTCCTATTATCTTGTGAGTTGATGACTTCAAGATCAATAGGTGTAGACATAAGTGATGTATGTTTTGATGTTAACTTGAAAATTTAAGTAAATGCTTGATATAACCTAACAGAGTTGCAGAGTATTGAGAAGGATATAGGTAAGTAGTGAGATTCTCATTTGATTTTCATTTGTAAGGTGAATGATAAGAATCAACAATACAGTGAGGAATTGTTTCTGAATATGCCCAATGGGTAAGGGACTGATCACAGACACTTTGTCAAATAGATTTTCTTTCTTTTCTAATAGTTCTACCCCAAGATGAACAAATCAAATTATAAATCTTTTAAGTCAGTAGTTGTGGACTTAATAGCAATAGTCCCTACTTTATTTGTGAGTAACTTGATAGTGTTCTTAGCTTCACATCCTATCCCTTTATGTCACAGATAACAAGAAGTATTATGGGCACATATCTACTTGTGAGGATTAGTGAAAAGATTGAAATTAAGTGATCCTAATCCTAGGTGCACCCACTTGAATTCTGTAGAGTTCAAAGTGTAGAAAGCCTTGGTGCTTTGTTCATTGGTCCTTGTTCTTATATGAATGTACTGATTGTGGGAAGTAAGCTACCCCATAGGTATATCTCTGCATTAATAAAGGTAGTTAAAATCTTGCTAAACCAAGAGCCAAAAAAATAATCCAATAAGAGATCTGATCTCTGATACCAATTGTTGGAATGGAGAGATAAGGTACTGGGAGGGGAGGGGTGAATCAGTGCCCTCAAAAACTTTAAACTTGAAACTCAATCTACAAATAGTAGTAATTGATCTATCCAACTAAATCCATTGTGTGCAACATTCATTCAATTAACTTGTAAATGTAAATTTCATGAAAACAAACAATAATTCAATCACATAACACAAGATATTTTGGTTATGCAGAAACCCTTGTTAGAAGGTAAAAACTACAGTGGGGATGACATCCACAAATTCTTCACTATTGCAGATAATAAATTATGCCGGTTAAGGCTACAAGTTGTGATCACTTCTGATGATCTTACCTTGTTAGGAGTAACAATAAGATCAACTAGATCTACCCGGTTAAAGGATTTAAACAACACTACTTGAGTGTGTACTCGGTTAAGAGATTTACAACAAGACTGTTAGGTCTACTCTGTTAAGAGATTTTTCTAACTCTATTACAATGATTAGAGAATAACAAAAAGTATCTATAATTGACAACTTATACTTTTCTTAATCATATCTATGAAATATCAAATATATACCACCTCAATGTGTAGATATCTTTCCTCTATACTGCTCGATAGTCTTGATTGATTTTGAATATCTCTGAATGCTACTCAACCTTGTCTAAAAATTGATGTCTTGAAGGTGACCACTTGCTTCAAGATATCCTTCTTGTCCTTCACATTACATATGTCTAAACTTATGTCAAAATGTCATGAAATACAAATATATAGCATACTGCTATGGTTTCCATCACCGCCTAACCTTCATGACCTAATTAGGTTTACATCATCTTTGGAAAATAACCTAAGATCTATGGTATACAAAAAATAACCTAGATCTAACTATTACATAGAGATCATCATCAAATTTAATGATTACATCTATAATAAATAATCCTCGATCTTGGTAAAACATTTTGTGATTCTGTTGTAACCATTTACATAGATAAATGTGCCAAAACTAATTACTATGTCATTTCTTAGATTGATCGGTAAACACTATCAATACTGTTCAGTAAATACACTGGTACTCAGTGTCCAGTCTGCTTGGTGTTTACTGATGCTCGATGCTTGATATACTTTGATGCTCAGTAATACTGCTCTAGTGCCCAGTTAAAACTATTTCCATTTAGCTCTTGGTACTACCTTATGAATACTCAGTATGATGGCTTGTTTGTTTAACCGAATAGCATATGTAGCTTGTAGTTCTTCCTTTTACCGATTGATCATCATAGATAACCAACTGATCTACTTTGATACTAATGACAATACTTAATGCTCAAATAGAGATAAAGGTTACTAGGTTGCATTATTAATTGGTTAATTAATATGGGTTATCAATTCATTTCATCGCAAGCTCACAACCATTTTCCTTAACTATAATTTAGGCCTGTGAGGATGCAACAATACTTTTATCACTGCCCACAGACTGCCACACAACCTCACAACTGCTATTTGTCATATGTCTTAACCTCCACGAGGGTGCAATAAACACTTTAAGCACAACTTAAAGCACATGCAAAATAAACAATAAAGTGTTAGGCTAGGACATAAGAGAAAGAAAGAAAGAAATTAGTTTTAATGTATGTGAGGCTAAAGATAGTCTATGGGACATCTATGTAGCACCCAAAATGCAACATTTATTGTATTTATTAATTAATTAAAATTAAAAATAATTAATTTAAAATTGGAAAGCAACGATTATAACATTTTTAATTAATTAATAATTATAGTTTAAGACACAATTTGGGACCATTGTCTATGCAACACCCAAAATGGCTAATTTATTGTAATTATTAATTAATTCAAAAATGTCATTAATTAATACTTACAGTTTAAGATACAATTTGGGACCATTGTCTATGCAGCACCCAAAATGGATAATTTACTATAATTATTAATTAATTCAAAAATGTCATATTCATTGTATTTAAATTTTTAATTAATTAAAAATTACAATAAATAGGGTGCTACGTAGACTTTGCCATCAAATATGACCGGCTAACAAATGGATACTTTAACACAATGCCTAATTTTACGCCTACTCATCCAAGTGGCGTTCATTTGGGCACCAACACAGGTGCCACTTTTGGCATAAATACTAACGCTACATTGCACCCACCCTCATGCCAGTAGCTCTAGCTTGTAACCATTTTCCTTAACTACAATTTAGGCCTGCAAGGACGTAACACTCATTTATAAATGTACATACATAATTCACTAGTTAAGAGGTTGTGGATCCCACATGCTAGTGTGGTGTAATGTTTCTTGTCTCCCCACATTATTGGGCTATGTTATTCGTTGATTAATTAATATGGGTTATCAATTCATTTCATTGCAAGCTCATAACCATTTTCCTTAACTGCAATTTAGGCTGTAAGGAAACGACAACTTGACCCATTAATAAATGCACATGCATAATTCATTGGTTAAGAGGTTGTGCATCCCACGCGGTGGTGCAGTGTAATGTTTCTCTTATCTCCCCACATTACTGAGCTGTGTTATTTGTTGATTAATTAATATGTGTTATCAATTCATTTCATCACAATCTCACAACCATTTTCCTTAGCTGTAATTTAGGCCTGCAAAGATGTGACAATACTTTTATCACCACCCACAAACCACCATGCAACCTCACAACCGCTAGATGTCATATGTCTTAACCTCCATGAGGGTGCGATAAACACTTCAAGCATAACTTAAAGCACATGCAATATAAACAATAAAGGGTTAGGCTAGGACATAAGAGAAAGAAAGAAATTAGTTTTAGTGTATGTGAGGCTAAAGATAGCCTATGGGATGTCTATGCAACACCAAAAATGTACTATTTATTAATTAAAAATTAAAATTAATTAATTTAAAATTAAAAAAAATGATTATAACATTTTTAATTAATTAATAATTACAATTTAAGACACAATCTGACACCATTGTCTATGCAGTACATAGAATGACTAATTTACTATAATTATTAATTAATTAATTAAAAAATGTCATATTCATTTCATTTCAATTTTTAATTAATTAATTTTAATTTTTAATTAGTTAATAATTACAATAAATAGGGGTTTTGGGTGTTGCATAAACGTTGCCATCAAATATGATGAGCCAAAAAATGGATACTTTAACATAGCACCTAACTCTACGCCTTCTCATCCAAGTGGCATTCATTTGGGCGTCAACGTAGGTGCCACTATTGGTACAAATATAGATGATGCATTGGATCCACCCTCACGCCAATAGCTTCATCTCGATGTAAAGAATGCCATGACTTGTGCGGGCTCAATGAATAGTGTCATATTTTGAAAAAAATGAGGGAGAAATACATTAAAAGAGTGTGTAGAAGAAAAACATGGAGCCAAAAAGGGAGCTAATGAAAAGGAATCATTGTAACGTAAGCTCACAAATAAATCAATGATCCTCGATGGGAAAATATTTTCCACCCAACCACATGGAACCTTGAGGCCCACTCTCTTCGAACTAGGAGATAGACACAAGGCCCCACACCACACAAGAAAGCACAATAAAGCTAAACACATAACATGAAGATAAGACCAAAGCATAACAAAAAGTCACCAAAGAGAACATAATGGATACACATAGGATGCAACATGGGATACCAGAGGCAAACCATAAGGCTGACATGGGGGAATCCAAAGACACGTGTCAGAAAGTGTCATCACATATCTCCCACCCTTGACTTACCCATCTAGTCTCTCTGGACCCCAATTTCTAGGTGGAACTCAAGTGAAATGGAAAACCTTTCATGAGGACAAGAATGTCAATTTTATAGAACAATTCCACATGGATGGCCAGGCCTTCTCCAACCCATAGTTTGTAAAAGAACTAAATGTCATGGGTGAGGTATCTCATTTATCTTATTTAATGTGTAACCCAACCTAGTTCATTTTAATTATGTTTTTAGTTGATTACAACTTAAATACCACAATGTGTTACCCTAGCAGCCACTTAGGTCCTCAACCCCCATTGCGATCCACTCTCCTAACAATACTCCTAGAAAACTCTCACCTATGCTCCAACTAAAATCAAAAGGCATAACTTCTCAAATAATTACCAAATAAACCTAAAAAATTCATCAAATTTGAAGGAACCACAAATAAATTTTGTAGCATAAACAATAGAGTCTCAAAATCAGTCCAAGGATCCATATGTGTCATCATAACAAAAACTTGTAAAAACCAAAAACTATATGCATCTTGTTGAGAATCTCATAGGAACTCCTCTAGGTTCCAAAAACATAAACCATACTTAAAAAATATCATTACTCATACATATGCTCTCATTTGGATTCATTCCATCAAATTGGATACATAAGATCTCTTTGAACCATAAATTGCTTAAACTAGGCTCTAAAAGTGCTAACAAACATAATACCATAAAATTCCACCAAATAACATAGAAGATCAAAAGGATAAAAATCATCACCAAATTGACATTTAAACTAATTCCAACAATAAAATACCAAGGAACATAAACATGACCCTTATGTGAGCTCAATTACACAACTAGGTCCCAAACAAACATATTACCATAACTCAATAAATCCACAAGAAAGATCAATGTGCAATTGAAACATAAAGATTGAGATAAAAATTATGAAAAATCCAAAGCCTCTAGCATACCTAAGGGCCTAGACACTAAGCCCCAACACAAAGTACAAATGATGTCTATGACTAGTGACCCACATCAACGACCAATCAAGCCACGGATAACATTTTTCACAAAAAACTATTGGATTAATAATGGAAAGTTAAGTACTGAGAGGGGAGGGGTGAATCAATACTCCAAATTTTTTTATCAACTATTATGATAATTTACCGAAATGTAAACTTGGCATACATCACCATAAAACATAGAAATTAAAACATAAAACATAACTCATAACACCATGATTTTTAATCTCACAGAAACCCTTGGTCAGAGAGAAAAATTGTGGTGGGGATGGTACCCACAATCCTTCACTACTACGGTAAAAAGGTTGCTTGGTTAGAGCTACAAATTTAGATACTTCTAATAGCTTACCCTTTTAAGAGTACATACCCTGTTAAGAGTACAAAAGACTTATGTAGTCTACCTTGCTAAAGGATTTTACAATCTCTAAACTAATAGATGACCCTATTAAAGGATTTACAAAATAAGACCTATTAGGGCCTACTCGGTAAAGGGATTTTAAAACTTTGATTACAATACAATTTAATACTAAAAATATTTGTAGTAATGCATCAACATATTCTTGTCAGACAAAATGTGCTTAATAACATTTTACCTCATTCTGTATTTCAATCACAATTCAACTCGAGTACTCGGTAGCCTCAAATTTGATTCACATTCACAGTTCTACTTTAACTACTTTGTTACTCACTAACTTATCTGTACTTCATCACCTTCACATTCTTCTTTGACTAATCATCACCCGCCCACACTACTCTCTAATCTTCATACACTGATCTTTTTATACTTGATCTAGAAGCAGTGGAAATGTTCTAGATTCTTCTCCTTAAATAGTGGTAGCATTGGTTACATCTGCAATGTATATATTTCATTTAATTTCCATTGGTGGATCTTACCTCATAATCATGCACAATCATATTTGTTTACATCTCCAATGTTTTACCAAACAATCTTGAAATCTGTAAAATAATTTATGCCCAGTGTCCAGATTCAATGTATCTATTATAATTTGTTATGTTGGCCTGTGTTACTTAGTAAAACATTTTATTCTTTCTTGGGAACATGTATACTCAACTTGATAACTATCTTTCACTTTGACCTGGTAGTTGTCATGCAATACTCAGTGCCTACCTTTCTTTGTTCGGTGCCTGTCTCTCATTTTTCTTTACCAAAATTATCTCTTCCTTTATCAACTTCACTATTTTATTTACCGACTGACTTTGTGACAAAGGACAGACAAGGAGGATCCAATTAAGGATAGTCCCCACAAGCAGCAAAACACCACAATGCAGAAGAACACAACATAATAATTGTTTCAACTAAATTTTCATTAACATGCTCAGCTATAAGGCCTTCTGGGTTAAGGCCAATTACAATCAGAAATAGTTCTGCAAGATCAACAAAGATTCAATCCAACTCTAGCTAGTTCATTTCTGAAAAAAATCAGCACCTGATGGAAACCCTTAGGCAGATCTGAACTTGAGATTGCAAGCCTTCAAGCAATATCCTTGTCTCCAAGAAAACAACCACTAGCTCTGCTATTACAAACTATCAGAAATCAATCTAATCTTCAAGATCTCACAGGCTCCAAGTATAATCATTGACTTCCACTGATTTTTCTCTCCCTAAACAACTACCCCAAACACTCCTTAAATACTAATCTTCAGCCACAAGTCAGTTGGATGACATAATTAACTCCAAATCCAAGTCGGCTCCTATTATAAACAAATATTAAATGCAAAAATAGTCAGCTCTAAAATAACCTTACAAACATTTAATTCTCCATGTAAGATCTACATAGGAGAATACAACAAAAGCTACCAATAATAAATGCACCAAGTTGGCTAACCAAATCACCAAGAACCCCAATCAGTAAACCAAAACTATTGAGCACTAGAGAAATAACCAACCAAGCCAAAAAACACCAAGAAACAGAAGCATCACCGAGCACAAGTTCCATCAAGCACAAGAAGCTTCACTGAGTTCCTTTAGTGACTGAGCTTCCTTCAATAATTGAGACCATCAGTTAAAGCTGCAACTGAGTACCACAGAACCAAAACAAAATACCTCCATGTAGATTCACCAAATACCCTAGAATGCCCCTACATCAGACACCCCAAGTTCAAAAATATGTTCATATGCTAGAAGAACATCTTCTGGGATTCAGCACATAAACCCCAAACTAGTTCTTCACACACAAGTCCTCCACTTTTCAGCTTGCATACTCTTCCACTTCTATTTTCTCTATCTCTTCAAGTCATTCCTTGATAACACACATGCCTATTCTCCAAACTGATGATCCATCCTCTCAGGATCTACCAACTCAACTCGACTACCAATACTCAGGCTCCTCCTACCGAGTGTTGTACCTAGCAAAGGCATCAAGAAAAACTTCTTGTGATCCTTCTCAACAGTAAACACATTCTTCACACAATCATACATAGCTTTGCAATCATATTGCCAAGGTCTACTGAGCAATATATCACAACTATTCATCTCCATAATATCACATAACACAAGATCCTTATACTGGCCAATCTTAAAACCAACAAAGCACTGCTCTCTTACTTCTAGATCATGATCCTTTTGTAACCAGCCAATCCTATAAGGATGAGGATGTTTCATTCTATTCAAACCATGTTTATGAACCATGTCCTCAGTAACAAGGTTATCAGCACTACCATTGTCAATGATTACATCACAAAGTTTACCTCCAGACTTGCATCGAGTCCTGAACAAGTTACTCCTTTGACAAGGTTCCCCTTTGTACCAAGCAATATTCACCAAACCAACAAGTTCTTAGATTCAGGTTCATTATGAATGTTCTCATTTACCACAGCAGTCCGTTGGTCACCAAGATTTTTCTATGTACATTCAAAAGAATGGTGTCCTTCTTCACCACAGTTATAACAAGTACCCTTAAAGATAACTCTACCTATCTTCTTCTTCAATTCCATAGGTTTCTATTTATCATTAGTAGTCAATTTATCCTTCACCAAGTGATTGATCTTTTCCTTCCCTCGGGGATTACTACATTGTCTCCTTTTCAACTTATCTTATGCCTTCAGAGCATATTGATAAGCATCTTCAACTGAATCAATCTTCAACATACCAATCTCATCCTAAATATTGAATCTCAAACCATTCACATACCAAGTTACCTTTTCCTTACCAAGTTCTCTGTGTCTAGACCAAATAGTAAGTTTGTAGAACTCCTCGGTATCATCTTCAATAGTCAAATATTTTTTCTTCATATTTTGCAACTTCTTAAACAAGTCAAGCTCATAGTCGGTAGGTATGAACTTAGCTTTCAATTTAGTCACCATCACCCTCCATCGATTGATCTTTATCTCACCTTCATCTTCTCTATCTCTTTGCAATTCTTTCCACCAAAGAGTAGGATGTCCTTTCAACTTAGTCTATGCCAATCTCACTTGAAGAGGATCTTCAATTTATTCAAGCTCAAAGAAATCTTCTAATTCACCAATCCAATCAATCAAGTTCTCAGGTTTCAAAGTACTAGAGAAAGTAGAAACTTCCATTTGATAACTATTACTTAACCAAGCTCCAGATCTATGCAACCGACCAATTTGATCTTCACCAGATCTATCTCTCTGGTCATCTCCACTAGATCCAACAGGTTCAAAGTCTTCAGTAACTTCCTCATAACCATCTTCAGTACCAACATTCTAAGGTACACCAGTCATAGCCCTCATGATCTTGGCGATCATGTCATTCTTCATCAATTCCATCTCTGATTTAAAATCAGATTTCACCTTCTCCATAATCTTCGATTCCATAGCATCACAGAGATCTACAATTTCTCTAGGGTCCAATCTTCTTAGAGGCATCCTTCAAGATTTTCAAAAAATCCAAGCAATAAGTCACCAACAACGTCTTGGTGCAAACAACCTCAACTGGTTTACACACTCAAGATCTTCAAGCTCTCATACCACCTGATGTAGGATAGACAAGGAGGATCCAATTAAGGACAGTCTCCATAAGCAACAAAACACCAGAATGTAGAATAACATAACACAATAATTGTTTCAACTTAATTTTCATTAACATGCTCGACTGTAAGGCTTTCCAGGTTAGGGCCAATTACAATTAGAAATAGTTCTATAAGATCAACAAAGATCCAATCCAACTCTAGCTAGTCTAGTCTTGAAACAAATCAGTAACTGATGGAAACCCTAAGGTAGATCTAAACTTGAGCTTGCAAGCCTTCAAGAAATCTCCTTGTCTCCAAGCAAACAACCACTAGCTCTGCTATTACAAACTATCAAAAATCAATCCAATCTTCAATATCTCGCAAGATCCAAGTCTAATCATTAACTTCCACTGATTCTTCTCTCCCTAAACAACTACCCCAAAACACTCCTTAAATACTAGTCTTCAGCCACAAGTCAGCTGGATGACATAATTAACTCCTAAGCCAAGTTGGCTCCTATTATAAACAAATATTAAATGCAACAACAATCAGCTCTCAAATAACCTTACAAATATTTAATTCTCTATGTCGGCCACAAGATCTACATAGGAGAATACAACAAAAGCTACCAACAATAAATGCACCAATTCGGCCAACCAAATCACCAAGAACTCTAGTCGGTAAACCAGAACTACCGAGTGCCAGAGAAACAACTGACCAAACCAAACAACACCGAGCAACATAGGCATCACCAAGCACAAGAAGTTTCATCGAGTTCCTTCAGTGACCAAGCTTCCTTCAATAACTAAGATTGTCAGTTAAAGTTGCAATCGAGTACCACAGAACCAAAACAACACACCTCCATGCAGATTCACCAAATACCCTAGAATGCCCCTGCATCACTTTGACAGTGCAATATGACTTTAAAAAAGATAATGAAAACAAAATAACTCTTGAGGAGTATCAATCTCCCCCATTGGCATTAGTTTGGCATCTTTGTTAAAAAATTCAAAGTCATCAAAATTTTTTCCTTAATCAAAATTTGACCATGTCTAAAACTTATAACTCCTTAACTCCTTATAACTCTCCCTATGACAATATTTCCTTATTTTGTACAAATATATCTATCCCCCTTATATATATCTCTATCCCCCCTTTTTGACAAATATTCCAAAATAAAAATTACTTACTTGGATCTAGTGGTGGAATCTTATCATGCTATCCAATATCATCTACTATTCCAATCATGTTACCCATAGCACTGATGTCAAGGGTATTGACCAATCCTTTTTCCTTGTGTATATGCTTCTGCAGTGATTTAATTTGGGGAATCAAAATTGCTTGCAGCTGCTGAAGTTCCATTTTGATATTGTTCTCTTCTTTTCTTAGCCCATGTTGCATTCCCATTAAATGTTTTAGCCTTTGGCACTAGTACATTTGAGACCTTTTTCTGACATTAGGTCATCTAAATTAGGATAGTTAATCATTGATATAATGACACCACTCGACGTCGTAGTTTTACAGTTAGAAAAATTGATGGTTTTGATTGGCGTCATAATTATGATGACACTAGATGTCACAAGAAGGGGGTGCCAATGAGGAGAACTTGGTGTTGGACCTATTTGTGGTCATCCCAATTGCGATACCTATCCATCGCAAAAAAATAAAAATGATGGTGACTTGTCAAAATCATTCGATGGGTTACCGTCGTTTGTCTTGTATGCCGATAGAGATGTTAGTGCGATGGATATCTATCGAAAGTGTGTGATGGATAGATATCATTTGTATTTTTTAATGACATTGATGTTGCGCATCCGACGGAGACCCATCAAAATTTTATGACAACTATTTGTCATTTATAGTTTTTCAATGACAGTGATGTTGTACATGCGACAGTTGGATGTCAGATTGTTTTGACAAATATCCATCATTGTTTTATGGTCATCGCTAATGAGATGTTAATTAGTTTAAAAAATATATATATACATTTGTCGATCGAGCTGGTATCAATTCAGAAGGGTGTTCTTGAAGATCTGGTTCCTGCTCATGTTTTGGTTATGGATCATTTGAAGATGACTTTGTAGTAGATTTGGTAGCGGCTCGTGGATTATTGAGTTAGATGTGATGTCAAGAGAGTGACATGCAGAACTTTCACATTGGAGATTCGTAGATCACCATGGTGTCTATGATGACTTGGGAGAATTCTTCTTCTTGGTGAACCGAGCTGAGAGACTTAGATTACAGAAAGTGGGTCATTTGATGTGACTTATGAGACATTGGATGCCTCTTCATAGTAGGTTCATGGTGCGGTCTGTGGTGTTTCTTTGCAACTAGGTTCTTGGTAGAGATCTATTGATTTGGTAGCCATTGAGATAGATTGATATATTTGTCATACGTGGATTGAGATCTTAAATTATTGAGCTTCTCTTTGTTTCAAGAATAGTTTAACATTCTCTACTTAGCAGGGCCAACCATGTGAAGGTGGAGGCTCATCTGACTCCTCCTAGGAGCCTCTTATGACCCTTTACGACATTTTAAGACCTCTAAGATGTATTCTTAGGGATTGTAAAGGGTCATAAGGGGTCCTGGGATACAATAGCTGAGAAACATAAATGTAGGCATCATGGTCACAATTTTTTGGATATCTACATTTATGTTTCTCAGCTGTTGTGATATCTACATTTATGTTTCTCATTTGTCATATTTATATGCATGTTCTTTATGTGTGTCATTGTGTTGAGGCAAAAAATAAATTGGATCACTCGGTTATCAATGGTGAAGAATTAGAATACCCTATAGGAGAAGTGGTTGTAACTGGTACATGGCTTAGATGATATTCTATGAAGAACCCTAAGTTGTGGTTGTTCAAGGATTGGGAGACACACATAAAGAAAATTTATGACTGTGCATCCCTCTGCTCATCTCTTCAATTTTTGTTTTTGTAGATTCCACCATCTAAGATTCCTTTTCGGTAAGAGATGGATGGAAATGTTCTTGACTCTTGGAAGAATGGCCTGCATACAAATAAAAACTTGTGGTTATTTAAATGGTAAGTTTAGAGTTTCCCATAATTTGGGAGAAACGAGTTTGGAAAGACTTCCATCTTTCATTGAGGGAAAGGATTTTACTTACGTTGAGAAGAAACCTTCAGTTTTTTCACTTCATTTTTAGCGTCTTCTATTGATTTTATTTTCAACTCAACAGATAATTTTATGTTCATCAAGTGATCAAAACTCATCAGAATAGCAGTTGTGGAAGGATTAGGGCATTTCCTCTATGACTCAAAATCACTCTAGATCTTCTCAGAATGAAAAATAGAAATATCTTTTTTCACAACAATCTCTTACCGAAAAGGAACGTCAAATGGTGAAATCTACAAAAAAAAAACTAAAGAGATGAGCAGAGGGATGTGCAGTCATAATGTTTCTAGTAGATGTCTTGTTAATGCAACAGAAAAGAAAGTGACCCTGGAAGCTGCTAAGTCTTTCAAATTAGAAAACCCCTTTGGCTTAGTAATTATGAGGTCATATAGTGATATACTGACATTTTAGGCTTGTAAGATTCTCTAGCCTCTCTCTATGCTCATTAGGAGCACTAGAAGAACAAAATGGTGAATGAGTGTATTTGACAAAGATAAAAATGACACATTTTGTTGGGCTGATTGGGTTGGCCTGGTACCATTAAAATGACCTATTTTATTACTGATGTCCCTATTTACATCTTTTCATCAAATGACCCAAAAACATCGAGAATGGTCCTATATGATCACTAATAGCCAACTTTCAAAAGAATATGAATGAATGCAAACATACATAAGTGGATGAACATAAATAATGAAGGTACCAGACATTTCCTGAAGTAATGAAGTGTTGACCTAGGGTTCAATCCTGTATGCTCTAGTATGATCCAAAACCTGCAAGGAAGGAAAAGATGGGGTTAGATCCAAATGATCTAAGCAATGCCTGGCACCATATTACTGATCATCATCTATATATTACAAGCATGTGCATAGTCAAGCCATATAAAGACTCAAAAACATGATAGCATTAATCTAATAACAAAAAATACATTACAAATGCCAAGCTCACGGTCTCAATGAAATAAATAGTGTATAAAACAATATATGGTGCACAATGGCAGCAAGCATGCAATGACAACAATAGCATTGCATGATGCTCAAGCTCAAATTAAAAATAGTAAGTGTATTAATGTATGTTTGCATGATGCCAGATATTAAATAGTGAGCTCATGAACAATGTATGATGCCCTAGCTTGCAGCCCGTGAGCCATCAAGACATTTCCTCATGAAATGATCATAAACGGGGAGTACCACATAGTGAATATCAATAGAAAAAATAATAAAGAGAGATCAAACACTTCACATAATGCCTTGAAGGTAATAGAAATGATGCTCTAGCTCTCAAAGCTCGCAGGTCATCAAGCATTCCAAATGCTAAGATGTAAACAATGTGCACTATTAACATTCATATTGTGCCATTAAATCAACAAATGCCATCAAAATGAAATTAAGTTAATGAGAAGACAAAGCTTGAATGCATACCTCAAGTGCCAGTGCCCTCTTCCCAGATGGTGTCGGCCTCTTCGCGCACGCCAAACTTGAATTCCCTCTTTGCACCATGCAAAAGTGAAGTGTCATCTTCCCGGCAACTCTTCAAATTCACAAAAATTATTGTATACTAATAAAAGTATCTTTATAGAATTAAGGTTAATCATCAATAATTGAAATAGTAACTAAATTAAACCACAGAGCAATAGAGAAAACTATAGCAAATCAATGATCAGTTGAGCATCCTATGGCTCCCTAACTAAGATGTTAATGAATAAGCTCTCAGCAAGCTCTAGTTAATGATAGTCCTAGAATGAGAATGATAAAGATAAACAATGATAAAGCTAACAATTATCAAAATAAATTCTAATTATGCTCTCAAATGCCTTTCTAAAATCAAATTTCAAGAGGTTCAATGCAATTCTTAGATGTGTGGTTGATGAATTATGAAAGATTTTGGCCTTCCTTTTATAGATTTTCCAATGGTAGGGGGTGTAGTTGTCATTGATCATGATTAAACCTTGGTTGAGTCCTTGGTTCCACCCTTTAAAGACAATGAAAATTTTGTGTCCTCAAAGCTTGGGACAAGTAGACAAGATGGATGGTCAAGATTCTCTTTCACTTTGAGTGATTGAGATTGAATTTGGCTTGATCCATGTGAATGCCTTTCCTTAAATCTCATTGGTTGATTGATTTCCTCTCCTTTTAGTTTGTTGAGAGTAATTGAGATTTATTAATTGATTTAATTGATTTATTTAGCCATGTACCCCTTGAATGGGTTGAATTTAATTTAATCCAAGACTATACAATTAATTGATTTAATTATATTTTGATTTGATTGCACTTGATTAAAATGCTCTCAATTTTGATTGATCTTGAATTAGAACTTGATTTTAATTTTGATTGGCTAATTATGCATTGTGATTCAATTGCTTCAATTATGTCCTTGATTTTCTTTGATTTGATCTTTGTCCATTTTTAGGTGATTACAAATGCCCCTTTTTGAGTTGATGTGTGGAAGCATGTCAATTCAAAGAATACTCTGATCTTGCTTGATAAGGTCCTGATTCAATGATGGTCGATCCTTGATGTTCATTTGATGTCTTTTGATGGTCAATCCTTTGATTTTTGATATGAGATTGATGCAAGTATGATCGATATGAAACTCTCTTGATTAAATCATTCTTGATATGATGGTTGATTTGATGATTGATCCTGATATGATGTTTGATTCAATGATTGATCCTGATATGATACCTATTTTGATGATTGATATGAAATTCTCTTGATGCAAAAACTTGATTTGACGATTGTATTCGATATGATGCCCCTTTCATTTGATTACAAAATTTTTTTTGATAAAAGCTTTCACTTTGATTTGATGATCAATCCCTTGATTTTCTGATGATGTTACTGATGATATTGATTTGATGTTATTTCTGATCCCCCTCAGAAATAAAACATATTGTTGTTTTGATTTGATAATTTTCAATGATTGATTGATATGTTTTCATTTCTGAAAAACACTCATGATATGTCGTACTTCATAATTTGCCCCATTTAAATATGATAGGTTAATATAGGTCGAAGTCAAATTTTCACCTTAAAATTAGGTCAAATTAGCTTAAATAGGTTGAAAAACCTAGATTTACTATTCATTTTCACTTTTGTCTTTGGTGATTTTGCTCTGGTTCTCCTTTGATTTTTGAGATGGTTGTCCCTATCCAAAAGCATCAATTCGAGAGGTGTCGAAGATATGTGAGGCCACCTAATTATGGACCTCCGGTAAGGTATTTTGAACTCCCTTATTGCATTTATTGCTCATTTATTAGCATTTATTGCAAATTTTGATTTCATCGCTGCTTTGAATATGTAAAATCACACCTAGAAATATTTCATTGTCGCCTAAGCCTTTTTATTGTCTCATCCACATATTTCACTCATGCTTACGTGTAGTTAATTCTCATCTAAGAAAATTTCATTCTCGCTTGAAAACAAAACATTCACGCATAGATCTAGGGAAAAAATGCCACTTTTCATTTATGTTACCGCATAGGAAACCCTAACAATTTGCTGTCACCTAGGCTATATTTCATTATCGCCTAGCATGATTCATTGTCGCCTATGTGTAATTTGTCGCTTGAGATAGAAGTAATGTCTCTTAACAACCTTTTGATATTGCTTAAGAGAAATGTCGCCTACTATGATTAAAATCACACCTGTAAGCTTTTGAAAAAAAATAAAAAAATTTCATACTTGTACTTGATTTTTTTCATGAAATTTTTTGATGATTTCCGATGCTCGATTCAAATGATTAGATTAAGTTTTTTGCATTTGAAATAAACAATTGATTAGAATATCTATATATTAATACCAATGAATGTGATTTGTCAATCTGATATGATGGGTTGATGGTTTGATATTTCACTCTCAAGATCTAGAGAGATAAAACAATGATTTTCCTTCCTCAAGATATAGAGTTAGGAGATTTGATGCACTTAAGAAGAGAAAATGGATATTTGAATATCTTGATCGATGTTAGTTATTCCTTGATATAATATGCTAATATAATTCTTTTTTTTTTCCAAACAGGCTCACTTTCCTGTATTGTATCTCTGATCGGTTGCTTCATGGGTCATCGATCTCAGGCAAGCGCTTACTCCAACGGAGTACCATGTCATTGAGATTTGCAGTTTGAGTTTTCTTCTTGATCTTCCTTAGTTCCAACTAAACCATGGGTTATTAATAGTTGTGGTGGAGCATTGGCACTCCAACCACAATACTTTTCATCTTCCACATGGTGAGATGATGATCACATCGAAGGACGTGTATCATTTGCTACATATCTCATGTCGAGGAGAGATAGTCTATTATGATTTTGTTTATGATTCTACTATCCACCGATGAGTGTTTGGGGACAATACTATTGATGATGATACTATCACATGGCCATAGTTTGTTTCCTTTCCTACATTGCCTGTAGTACTTGGTGCATTGATTGGTGGTTTGCTTCTTCCCGATCGATGAGGTCATGGTTTTTCTGTTGGTTGGGGTAGGATATTGGAGGATTTACTAGCACAACCTCAATGTTTCGATTGGGGTTCCTATGTGCTAGCACAGTTATATCAAGATCTTCATGAGGTGGTATACAGAGAGAGTTCTTCCTTATCTTTCGGTGCCATGGTTCTTCATTTGTGGATTTGGGAGCATCTTCCTATTACCAAGCCTATTTCTGATAGGGTTCGGCCTTGTGGTTTTCTATATGCTTTTCTATACACTAGTATGGTGATTCAACATCATTTAGGTCATCTAGATTATTGGTGCTGGGTTATAGATGATCTTGATCAGGTTCAGTAGCATCCATACATTGGTTGTGAGGGTTGGAGAGAGGATGACGATGAGTTATCATACATGTTCACTCCTTGTTGGATGATTGGTAGGTCTGATACCACTATTGAGCAGTTCTATTTTGGTAGAGTTTCTAGATAGTATGGTAGAGTGCAAGATATGCCTCTGGGTGCATCATTATATGCTCAAGTATAGGCAGAGAGATCTATGTGGGGTCCTCTTATTGATTATCAATTTTCCTTGGATCAAATTGCTGGTATGGCTCACTGCAGGTGGTAGATGCTTCCTGGTTTGGAAGATGTGGGTATGTCTCGTGAGTATGTAGACTGGTGGGCTCGTACTAGGTTTATTCATTTTACTGATCCAGCAGAGCCTATTCTAGGTCCACATGATGGTGGTGGTGGTGGTGATGATGGTGGTGGTGGTGGTAGGAGACATTGGAGATGGGGAGGACGTAGAGATCCTCTGGGTATTGCTGGTAGAGGATGGGTGAGAGATCAAGCTAGAGGGCATGATGATGCAGTTAATGTTCATCCTGGAGCAACAGATAGACAACAGAGAGTTCACAAATAGCAGAGACAACAGAGACAGACTCATGTCGATGCAGCTATGCAGATTCCAGGTGGATTATACCCTTTGATTTAGTTGCAGAGAGTTGCCTTGGCTCAGCAGGATGGTGCTCCAGTACAGCAGGATCAAGTTCTAGCATAACAGGTGCCTACATAGGTTCAGCAGCCATAGGATCAGGGACAGGGTTCATAGGATGTTCCTACTATGGGTACTATAGTATGGGAGTTTTAGGCTATGAGAATAGATATGTCCACCATTGTTGGGTGTTTAGATCAGGTTGCTACCTTGATGCAGTAGTTCATGTCAGTTGTGGTTCAGAGACAGAGTGGAGCGAGCACTTCTCAGGCTCCTCTTCCATAGGATGATAGAGGTCCAGATGGATCTGGTGCTATGGGCTCTTGATTGATTTGATGATAGATTCACTCATTTTTGATGCCCTTTGTTTCACATTTCCTATTATTTTGATTGGTTGGAACCTTTGATGTATCACTTTGTATGACATTGTATCTTGATATACTGATTTGGTGGATCATTGGTGAACACTCTTTTGATGATATGTGATGATATATTCCTTTGTTCTTCTTGATGAGTTGATTTATGAGATTATCTTTGTATGTAGCTATATGATGTTTGTGATGCATTTATTTGTGATTATGCGATGGATGTAATGTATCTTATTTTTATGATATAGATAGATGAATGCATTGATGTATGGATTTATGAGATGTTTTTCTATTTTCTCCATGTATGGATGCAAATTGTTTTATGGCAATATGGATATGGATGATCCTATGTTTTTTATTTTTCAAATGTATGCAACTCTACATTTAATTACATGTATGCAAATGATGTATGAGTAATGATTCTTTTTTTATTTTCTGCATATTTATGAATAATGATTAATGTTACGTATGAATGCAAAAGATAATCTCACTTTTTTTGTTTGGAATTAATAATGATGATGTTTGAATTGAACCCCCTATTTCATTTTTTCTCCTTTGCAACTTAAGCTAAGAAAGGAAAAACACATATATACAATGCACTTAATCTAAAATGTATGCAGCTAACTATCATTATTCAAGATTTAGAGCTTATAATCATCATTGAGCACTTTTGGAATCCATTTTAAGTACAATCATCACTAGTTCAACTATGATGATATGAATAACTTTTGCCTCTTTGTTTTCTTTCCCATCAGTCTCTTCGATACGACTATCATTGATTGAAGCCAATCATGAGAGTGTGAATACTGATTTTGTCAGATTCTATGTTGCAAGTGGATGTTGGCATTATGATATGGAAGATCAAAATAGCCAAGGTATCCGTTTGCGTAAACAAGTAGAAATCTCTATTTTATCCTATGTACAAGTCCTCGATGATTCTTTGATGATCATGTCCTTAGACAAATAATACATGATTTAAAACTTTGATTTTAAGACAATCATTTAGAAATCAAGAAAGTATCATCCTTTCATCATAGCTTGTCTAGTCTAAAATTTTCATCGATTCACTAGAAAGAAATGATTTCATCAATTGAGTCAACACTTAGAAAATTTTTGCAATGTTTTTCAAATCCATAGTTCAAGTGTAGTTCCATCCATTTCATACTTTTAATCTTGATAAAGGTAAGGTCATTTAAGTTCTTGGATCAATTTTTCATTTTAGGCTCAAATTGGATTTGATTAAGTGTTCCTCTTTCAAGTGTGATGAATTGATTCTCTGATTGAAGAAAGCTTGTTGATGAATCCTCACTCCTTTAGAGTAGATTGCCCCCAGTTTGATATTGATTTCATTTATGGGACTTAGGACAATTTTTTGATTAGGTGATCAAAATCTTGAGGTACTTGCAAATGTAATTGTGGGGTTTTATTATGCAATATATACAAATGCTGGCAAATGCAATATTTACAAGGTGACCTTCTAGGTATGCAACTGACTTGGACTTTCAATGGCACCTGTTTACTAGGTTTTCATTGATTGAATGGATCTAGCTCTTTTTTCTTTTTTTAAAGCTTTTTCTCTTTTTTTGCTACCAAGGTGCCTATTTGCTAGGTTTTCACCAAGGCACTTTTCTTCTTTTTTGATTTTTTTATATTTTTCTTTTTTTCCAATTTTTTTTCATTTTTGAGGATCATATCTGAATGTTTTTGCTTTCTTCACACTCAATTTTTCACTATTTTTTATTTTTTTTTGCTTTCCCAATGTTTTGGTCTTTTCAGGATCTCTTTTCACTATGTACAATAAATATGATGTTGCTCCATCTGATACTCTTTATCCTCTTTTGTCTTCCTCATGTGTAGAACTTCTTGAGATGTATGCTATTGATTGGCTCTTGCAGTTCTTCACCATCACAATCTGCTAGTTTGTATGTGTTGGTCCCAAAATTTTCCACAATGAGAAATGGTCCTAACCAGTTTGCTTCCCATTTTCCTTTCTTTTCTCATTCTGCTTGGTTCTTGGGATTTTCTCTCAAAACTAGGTCCCCTATTTGGAATTTTCTTGGTTTGATATGTTTATTGTATGCCTTTGACATCCTATTTTATTACACCTTCAAATGATCAAATGCTTGCTTCTATTTTTCATCCAAGAGTTCTAGTTCTTGCAGCCTTGCAACCCTATAGTCTTCTTCATTTATCAACCCATGCATAGATATCCTCAAAGATGGAAGTTCTACCTCTAAAGGCAAAACTGCTTCTATTACAAAGACTAATGAAAAAGTTGTAGCACCTGTTGGCATTCTTATGCTTGTTCTATAAGCCCACAAGGTCAGGTTTATCTTAATGTGCCAATCTCTCCCTCAGTTGTCCAATGTTCTCTTCAAAATCTTCAATATGTTTTTATTGGTCGCTTCAGCTTGTCCATTACCTTGAGGGTAATAGATTGAAAATGAATGATGAATCATGTAAAACTTGGTGCATAATTCCGTTATGTCTTTGTTCTTGAAATGCTTTGCGTTATCCATTATGATGGCATGAGGTATGCCATATCTACAAATAATATGATTTAGGATAAACAAGGATATCTATTTGCATGTTGAAGTTGATAGGGTTACAGCTTCCACCAACTTAGTAAAATATTCAGTTGATGTGATGATGAATTTATGGCCATTCAAGGATGGTGGATAAATCATGCCTATTAGGTCTAAACCCCATTGGTAGAATGACCAAGGTGTTGTCATCAGATGAAGCTCTTGTGTGGGTGCATGTATCAAATTCTCATGGAATTGACATTTCTTACAAGTTTTTGCAAAGTTAAATGAATCTTTTTCCATGGTAGGCCAAAAATATCTTATCCTTAGAAGTTTCTTGGCTAGGGAAAATCTGTTTGAGTGTGATCCACAAATTCATTCATGGATTTCTCATAAGGCTAAGTTTGATTCTTCCTTTTCTAAACACCTAAGGAACATTTCATCAAGACTTTTTCGATACAATGTTTTAGAAACTATAGTATATTTGGTGGCTTGACAAATGAAGCTTTTCTTTTGGTTTCTAGTTTGGTTGATCTTTCATTTGATATTCTTCATTTACTTGATTTATGACCAATTGTGAATCTCCATAAAACTTTAATTTTGTCACTTTCCACTCTAATGCTAGCTTGATTCCTATAACCAATGCTTCATACTCTGCTATATTGTTGGTGCATGGAAATAGAAATTTGTAAGATTTAGGGATAGTAGAACCTTGAGGTGTGATGAGAAGTTTGCCTACTCTTGATCCATGGTGAGTGTAGGAACCATCAAAATAAAGTTGCCATGTTTTTGCTTTCACCTTCACAATTTCTGAATCCAGGAATTCCACTTGGATGGGACGATCATCATGAAGTGGTGCTTCTGCTAATTGTTCTACAATTACTTTCCCTTTGATTGATTTTCTATCAACATATTCTATGTCGAATTCACTAAGTACCATTACCCACTTTTCTAGTCTTCCATTCAGTGTTGTTTTGCTAAGTAGATACTTCAATGGGCCAATTTTGGCAATGAGCCTTATCTTGTGGGCTAGCATATAATGGCATGATTTTTGGGAAGAAAAAACTATAGCCAAGCATGCCATTTCCATAAATGTATAGTTCAACTCATATTTGACCAAGGTTCTGCTAATGTAGTAAATTGCCTTCTCTTTTCCTATTTCATCCTCTTGTGCTAAAAGTGCCCCCAATGAATTTTCCATTGCTGAAATGTATAGGATCAAGGGCTTGCCTCTGATAGGTGGCATCAAGATTGGTGGATTCATGAGATATTTTTTTAGTAGATTAAAGGCTTCTTCACATTTTTCATCCCATTTGAAGATTGTATCCTTATGTAAAGGTTGGGTGAAATTATGGCATTTTTTTGCTAATTGGGAGATAAATCTCCTAATGGATTGGATCCTTCCTTGTAAAGATCTCATCTAGCTAATGCTCTTAGGTGCTTCCATTTCCATGATAGCCTTCACTTTAGCAGGATCCACCTCTATCCCTTTTGTAGATACAATATAACCTAAGAGTTTTCCGGATTGGACTCCAAAAGCACATTTCTTTGGGTTGAGTCTCACTTTAAATTCTTCTAACCTTTCAAAACATTTCGCCAAGATTGGAAGGTGTTCTTTCCTTGAATGTGATTTAGCTAGTATGCCATCCACATAATCCTCCATGAACTTATGCATCATATCATGGAATATTGTAGTCATTACTCTTTGATAGGTCGCACCTACATTCTTCAACCCAAATGGCATGACATTCTAGCAAAATGTACCCCATGCACATGTAAAAGTGGTCTTATCTTGGTCTTCTAGTGCTATCTTTATCTGATTATACCCACTAAATCCATCCATGAGTGAGAACATAGAGTGCCCTACTGTTAAATCTATAATGGCATCAATACTTGGAAGTGGGAAGTCATCCTTAGGACATGCCAAGTTTAAGTCTCTAAAGTCCATGCAGATTCTGATGGATTTATTTGCTTTTGATACTGGCACTATATTTGAGATCCATTATGCATAATCAATGGCCCTTATAAATCCCACCTTCAATAGTTTTTCTAACTCCACTTTGACAAGTAGGTCTATACGAGGATACATTTTCATTAGTTTTTGCTTAATAGATTTTGCTCCTTCCTTGATGTTTAGGTGATGCATTATCAGATTTGGGTCTAAACCCAACATATCGTCATAAGACCATGTGAATTTAACTTGTCTTTCCTTAAAGAACTTAATGAATTTGGTCCTTTCTTCACTAGATAGGGATGTTGCTAAGTGGATGAACTTCGACTCTATTTCTGATCCAATGTTATCTTTTCTATTGGCTCAATTAAGATCGGAGATCTTTCTTCATAGTGTTCTGGTAGAACATCCAAACTCCCTTCCATAGGTGCCTCAGTTGGATTTTCACCTTTGGAAACATCCTTTATTTCTTTATTTTTTTCTTGATCTAATGTTTCCACAAAGTGGTTTTCAACACTTGATTCTTTTCCTTTTCCTTTTCTATTTTTTTTTTATTTTTTCATTTTTTCTTGGATTAGAAGTTTGGATGCTCCCTCTAATCATTTCTTCTTGATATTCTTTGATAGAAGAAGGTTCAACCGCATTGAGGTATTGGGACACCATGTTGTCATTCAAGAAAGTTGGCAAGGTAGTTGGTTCAATGGCATCCCATTCAATTAAGTTTGGGTGGATGAGAGTTAATGGGTCAACACTTAGGTTCATTTTGATAGGATTTAAGGTGCAAATCTTGTTATTGGAGGGTTCGTACATTGTATCTTGAAAATCTCAAACATGGGCTTTCTCTAAATGTTCTAAAGAAGAAGGATCAAAGTCCCCCTCACTAGAGTCCTCTTAGGTATCTGTTGGATAAAAGTCATGTGGATTAAACCTAGCATTTGACACTTCCATAGTAGGTCTCCATGAAGGAATGTATGGTTCACCTACCCACTGATTTATTTATATCTCTATACTTGGTACATCATTTAGAACCAATTGACTAGAACTAGATGCTTGATTTGAAGTCAATTCTATCATTGGTCCTTTATATTTGGTGGAAGCATAGGTGTGAATAACATCAATGCCCTTGTCTTGGCATGACTCATCTGATAGGGTCTCCCATTCCCATTCATTAGAATCCTCATCACTATGAGACTCTAATTGTAATATTTGGCTATAAAGTTTGGGATGATGTTTTTGAGTGTATCTTTCCTCAAGATACCCTATTCCTTCTTTCTCCTTAGAATCTCACCATGTACTTTCTAAGGGTTCAATGATCCCTTCATTCTTTGTGCCTAAAGGTCCTTGACCTTTGTATCCCATATTTTGAATGATTGTGAATCCTTTCCCATATTGATGTGTGGGAATGGTTATATTTTGGGTATGTTTGACGTGGGCACTTGATTCTTCATCCTTGTACAACCAGTTTAGGATCTCATTGTCTTCTTCATCCATGGTGGATGATGTACTTTCCCTCATGAAGTTCTCATTATATTTATGCGGTAGGTTTGAGGGTTTCCCAAAGGACTTGGGTGATAAAGGTAGGTCCATCATAGATGAGGAGTATTCACCTACTCCCTTTTTCTTAATCTTACAGTGCTTATCAAAAATTTTCATCATTTGGTCCATCTTTTGATAATGGGCCTCTTTGGTGGATACTTGAGTAGCTTGGATATGATCTTCTTTTGATTCTTCAATAATATTATCCTCATTAACCATCTCTTTTCCTTTAGTCGAGGTAGTTTGCTTAATGAGTTTGGTTGTGTCTTCAATAATAACTTCTTCTTCCATCTTTTCTTTTCCTTTCAACCAAGAAGTGTCCTTAGAACTTTGACCTTGCTCCATTTTATTAGGTATAGACCCTTCAGTATTATGTGGGACTAGGGATTCATTGATAGGCTTGACATTATTAAAATATTGGAATGGATTTAGATCCCCACTTATCATTATCTCTTGCCCTAGATATGGGAATTTTAGGCATTGGTGATAAGTTGAAGCAACAGCTTGCATTTCATGGATCCATGGCCTTCCTAACAAAATATTATATGTCAGCTTTAGGTCCAATACTTGGCATATGGTCTCTTTTTGCATGGGACCAACTCTTATAGGTAATACTATGACTCCTTTTGAGGCTCTTTCTTCATCATCATAGGCATTTATGGTTATCTTCTTCTTTGGGTCAATAGCCTCCTTAGAAAATCCTAGGGCTTTTACCAAGCTAAGGGTACAAATGTTTAGGCTAGCTCCTCCATCTATAAGGACTCTTTTCACCCTATGCTCATGGATCAACACTTCTATATGTAAGGGAAAATTTTGGGGATGATTAATGGACATGTCATCTTGTTCAAAAAATGATAGGCAATAAGGTGCAATTAGGTGCCCTACCATATTTTGGAATTTTGTTAGAAATAGGGAATACTAGGAGCGGGGGGTGAATCAGTATTCTACAAACTTTATCTTTTTCCCAATTATGGATATAACAGATTATCTTTATACATGCATAACATAAGAAACTAAACAATATGCATAACAATAAAGAACTCATAACACATGATATGTTCTCGAGGAAACCCTGGCCAAGGGAAAACCCCGGTGGGGATGGTACCCACAAAGATCCACTAATCAAAAGTATCTTGTTAAGGATGTTGACCCTATTAGGAGTCTATTACATATGTATAGTGTATCAGTCCTAGTTAAGGGACTATAGGCCTTGTTAGAAGCGTCAACCTTGTTAGGAGTTGTAGATACAAAATCTGATTACAAGATGAGCCCACTGCCCAAACAAGTAATATATAATGTATATTGATTACAAAAATGGATTAAGGTACATAACCTTATACTACTTGCATCAATGTTTTCTTTTCTACTCTTACATTCGCATCATATCATATAATCACCATATTACACTATTTCTCTTCTTACAATTACAATTACAATTACATATATACAAGTTATTAAGGCTAATAACTTTACATGGTTAGCTTCCATATATATTTATCCAAAGGTAAACATCTAGGATGTAATCCCTTTATATTGTTAAGTCATTATTTTGGTAAACAAAATAATCCCTTAACTCTTTACCAATTCTGTCTTCTTATTTTGACCTATCAGCTTAACACTGTCTTCGGTAAAATTGCCATAACTAATTCTGTACATTTTGTAATGACTTGCACTCTGAGATGGGTCATTAGTAGCCATCATAGCATCTATGTTCAAGTGCACAAGCACTGAAATTGCTCTAGTCAACATCACAAACCAAAACTGTATCTTGGTACACTGTGAAAACATTGTCTCACACTTAGACAAATTTGCATTGCGATCTGTCATACTTTCTCTCTGACCTGTGCACTCTTAATGTGGATCATATGTTGCCATAATGACAACATCTATGTACTCACTTCAGCCAAATTGCCAACAATCTCCCCCTTTGTCATTGGTGGCAACATATGAGAAAATTGGCTAAGTGTACAAGTCAAAATCTCAAAATGTATAACAAAATTATGGCCATAGTATAGAATATGTATACTATCCTTATAACTCCTCAAAATATAATTTCTAATACAAAAATTCATACAATAATCCCCCTAAGAGTATCAATCCTCATATACATAACAATTTTTTGCTCTACTACAATCACTCCCCCTTTGACAACAATGACAAAATAAAGTAGGGAGGATTACAAAATTGTAACCCAAAAAAAAAATTATACCTCCATTTACTTATTGCAAACCCAGTAGGCTTGCAACACAATCTACAAAATTTACTTTCATGGCTTCAAACTCTTTCTCCCATGACTTTCTGATAGAATCTACCACATTCAGAAGTGTGCTTAATCCATAAGCTGCTATCTGACAAGCTTGAAGGTTCTCAAAATTAAATTTCTGAAATGATGTCTTAGCAGTAAGACATTCTTCTAACTGTTCCTCAATAATGCTCAACTTCATAGATGTGTGCTCTCTCAGAAGTTCAAATCTTCTCAATTTCCTATTCTTTTCATCTTACAATGATCTTATTTCATTAGAACACTTCCTAACTTTCTTCTCAACATCACTTACTTTTACATTGGGTCTAGAAAGAAGATTAGATTCATTCTGAATCTCAGCTTCCTTCACCTTGATTTTCTGCTCCTCTGCTACTGTCAAAATCTTAGGTTTTGTACACTGTATGTACAAAGCTTTTCCAGTCTCCAAATGTTTCCTCAAGTTCTTGATACAAACATCAATACTAATAATATCATTTATGATATTATGACTCATACTTAAAATCATTTTAGCTTCATAAGCTGCTTGAGCTCTTACTTTAGCAATGTCTGATAAGTTGGTAAACTCATCATCAAAAATACTTAGTACCTTTTTGGCTCTCTCCAAAGGATCTGCTTCTGAAATATGTGTAGTTACAATACTTTTCAACTTCTCTATCAGTTCCTTCAAACTCCCTTCTAGATTCTTTACTTTCTTATTCTTTCCAATAATCTTATTCAAAGAACTAATCAGCTCTAGCTGATCATCATCATCAACTTCTTTACCTAAGTCTTCAAACAAAGTTCCAATTTCTTTCTTCTTTGCCTCAGGAGTGGGTGCATGAATTTCTGTCTCTTTAGGTTCATCACTCACCAATTTAGTCTGCACTGCTTCTTCAGTCCTATCCGGTTCATCAAGAGCCGAATTGTCAACAATGTTATCTAAATTTTTAAATACATTATCTTCAGTGTCCAAGGTCACCTTAGTACCTTCAATGTCCATTATATCATCTTCAATATTAACAATTGAAAGAGAGGGAATATCCTCTTGTTCAACATCAACTGCAAGTCCTACTGCAACTGAAGTTTCTCCAACAATTTCTATCATTACTTTAATTATTGCTTCCTTTGTTTCTATTCTCACTTGCTCATACTATCCTACCATGATCTGAATGGTTCTCCTCTTAGTCCTCAAAAGAGTGCCAAGGGGTTTCAAAATCTGATTCAAATGATCATCATCTTTCACTTCACAAAGCTTTCTCACAAGATTCCCTCTTATAGTTTTGTCTTCCTCAGATGCTCTCTATTTTCTATTAGTAAGTTTAGTAAACAATTCATCAGGTATTTGACCTTGAATAGAGTCAAATTTCTTATCTGCCAAAATCATATGCTTCACAATAGCATTCTCCAAATTAATTCTATCAGTATAATCATAAAGATCATAATATTTATTCATTCTTGCAAAATCTCCATTCTCAATAATCTGCTCATTGGTTTCCAAGCTTTCTTCTTAGTATCATCTTTAACTTCTAAAAACTTTCTTGGTACTGGTTGAACTATAGTCTTCTGTCTCTTTCCTAGTCCAGTAGCAATTTCTTTCTTTCTCTTGCTCGGTGTTACTTGTTCATTTTTTGGCTCTTCTACTTTCACTTTAACTGGTGCAGGCTCTCTCTGTACTGCACTGGATAAAGGTGGTACACTCAAGACTTCTCCCTATCCAACATCTCTCAATGCTATTGCTGTCTGTTTAGCTACAAAAAATTCTCTTTCTATCATCCTTGTGTCTTTCAATATTCTCTTTATGGTACTATCAACTCTTTTCTTAGACTGTTTCTCTTCAATTTTAGCTTTAACAAAATTAAAGTTGTCTTCATAAGTTCCAAACCTGCTGCATTGGGTGTCCAATTTACTTTTCAGCAATCTTCCAACATACTCTTCTATCTCAATCTTAGAAATCTCATAGCCAAGAGGGTCTATGAATTCAACTCTGGGTTCTACTGCTTCAATGTAAGTAAAGTCAGTGTCAATCATGAAACAAATATCATTCTTATATTTCTCCACAAGTGACTGTGGAATCCTTGATTTGCTAGTTACCAAATTCTGAAATGTCTTCAAAACTAACACAACACTCTCATTAACTTTATCAATAACATGATTTCTATAAACTTTGTTTATTCTTTCCATCGTAGACTGTCCATCATTCCAATCATTTCCAATTCTATAAGGAAATATTCTCAAAAGGTGGAAAAACATATATGTAATCAAAGATGAGAATCTAAATTGTGCATATTTAGACTTCTTAATCTTCTCCAAATTCTCAAATAATTGAATTCTCAAAATCTCACACATATCAATAGAAACTTTGTCTACACACATCAAATAGGCAATGTGAACCATGCCAACTACCATGTCATCTTCTCTGGAATTAGCACAAAACTTTGTAGTCAAAATCTTACATAGATATCTTACATCATGTTGTCTAATCTTGCTAATAACAATACCCCTACCATTATAGGATGATCCAGTGTTGTCAATGACAATCTTCCTCATGTTTTTCTCATTTAAAGGGATAGCACCAAGTTTGGATAAATCAGTGACTTCATGAATTAGGTCAGCTGTGATGTCAATCACTCTATCTTCTAACCAAAATTTCCCATTGTGAATTCTACTTAAAATGATCTTTGTGCACTCTTCATTATCAAATTCATACTACAAACCATACGTGACAATTTCATTATTTTTCAAATGTTCATAACCTTGCTTCAATGACATATCCTAGTTATATATATTCTGATACTCACTTGAAAAATCACTGTCATTTACGGTTTCCAATTTACATCCAAGATAACTCTTTACATTTTCCAAATGCAACACTTCATTTGGTACAAATGATAAAGAAAACTCAGGGTCTACTTCTAAAGCTTCTACTAGTTCTTTCTTCAATTTAGGTCTGTTCTTGTCTCTAATGTTGTGAATCAAAGATGTATCCATGTTTCCTTCCAATTCTTTATACCGATTCAAAGATTTGTCAAGATAAATACCTCAAATTCATGATTCTAGGGTTTGCGAAGATTCGGTGCTTAAATCCTTCACAAAATCTCTGCAAAACACTTCCAATCTCTGCTTTTGATCTCCTTGATACTTTAATTCTCTTTGACAATCAAATAACATTGATCATAACCTTTTATGACTTCAATCATACTTAATTCTGACATCGCATTCAATTCTTTTGCCACTTCTTTTCAAAAGTTATTCCTGTTAACCTGCAAAACTCAAAACTTCTTGCGATCTCAAAAAACAAAATATTTTCTTTTGTGCACTTAACCATAGCATTAGTACATCATAATATACCTTCTATTAACTATGCAAGACTTAGTTCATCATAAATCTACTTCTACACTAAATCTAAGTTCCTAATCTACTGTAATTTACATAAATTAAGTGCTTAAAGATAGGTTAGGTAAGGATTAATTCTTACCACTTAATACTTCACCTGTCTAATTATCTTCCATGTTGATTATGCCTTCTTGATCTATTCCTTTAACATACTTCACTTCATCTATATTGCTACAACAATCTTTCTGTCTATTACTTGTATCTTTATTCCTTCTTGCATTGTTTCTAGGGTTAGGGTTTGGATGATAAGTTCCATTGTTCATTCTGCAAAACCTTGTTGTATGTCCAATCCTATTGCATATCTGACAAACAATTCCATTGTTCCCATATCTCTGTCCTTGCTGATTAATCTATGACCTGCAATTTCTAGCAATGTGTCCAACTTTGTTGCATCTATAACACACTACTTCATTTCTTCTGTTCATGTCTTTAGTAGGTCTCTTATCTACATTGTTAGTATTCCTAAACATTCTATTACCATAATTATTCTCAATAACTTTAGGTCTTCTACATTCAACCGCTCTATGTCCAAAACCATGACAATTATAACAATAACCATTAAGTGGTTTAAACTGTTTACCCGTGCAATCTCTTTTCATATGAGCAATAGTATTACAAGAAAAACATCTACCTTTGAATTCTCTTTGCATACCTTTGGGTGATTCCTCTTGCTTTGATGATTATGCTTCTTCTTTAGGTGCATCTTCAAATTTTTTGATCTTATTAGGCTTCTTCTCATCTATGCTTTCAGATGTCTTCAGATCTGGTTTCTTGCTTTCATCATTTGTTTTGAATATATTAAATCCAAGTCCAGTCTTATCATAGGATGGTTTCCCAAAAGAAACTTGTTCATCAATCTTCTCACTATTTGAATATAGCCTTTCAAGTTGTTGTTTGGATGGAGTCAGTTCACCTTTCACAATCTTATTGTACTTCTCAAGTTCTGCATATTGCACATTTACTTTCTCAAATTCGGATGTCACTTTTTCAAGTTTAGATTTCAGTTCTTCATTTTCAATCTTTAGACTTTCATTCTCAGATTTTAGATTTACTTCTTTTTTCTATTTCCATCTTTCAAACTAAGCTTCAAATTTACTATCTTCAATTCATGCTTAAGGATCTCATTTTCTTTTTCCAAGTTGCTATCACAATCTTCAATAAGAATTTTAGATTCCTTTTCAGATCTCAGATCTTCTAATTTGTTCTTCAATTTCTCAATAAGGTCTTTTGCATCATCATACTTTCTTTTCAAAGTATCTTTTTCAATAGTAAGAAAATCAATTTGTTCAAGAGCTTCTTCAAGATTCTTTTGTAGTTGATCCATATCCATAGAGATCTTACTCAAGCTGCTAGGCTTTCCTTGAATGATTCTTTTCTGAGTAACTAAGCTCTGATACCAATTGTTAGAAATAGGGAATACTAAGAGGGGGGGGGGGGGGTGAATCAATATTCTACAAACTTTATCTTTTTCCTAATTATGGATATAACATATTATCTGTATACATGCATAACATAAGAAACTAAACAATATGCATAACAATAAAGAACTCATAACACATGATATGTTCTCTAGGAAACCCTGGCCAAGGGAAAACCCCAGTGGAGATGGTACCCACAAAGATCAACTAATCAAAAGTATCATGTTAAGGATGTTGACCCTTTTAGGAGTCTATTACATATGTATAGTGTATTAGTCCTGGTTAAGGGACTATAGGCCTTGTTAGAAGCCTCAACCCTGTTAGGAGTTGTAGATACAAAATCTGATTACAAGATGAGCCCACTGCCCAAACAAGTAATATATAATGTATACTAATTACAAAAATGGATTAAGGTATATAACCTTATACTGCTTGCATCAATTTTTTCTTCGCTTCTCTTACATTCGCATCATATCATATCATCACCATATTACACTATTTCTCTTCTTACAATTACAATTACATCTATACAAGTTATTAAGGCTAATAACTTTACATGGTAGGCTTCCATATATCTTTATCCAAAGGTAAACATCTAGGATTTCATACCTTTATATTGTTAAGTCATTATTTTGGTAAAAAAAATAATCCCTTAACTCTTTACCAATTCTATCTTCTTATTCTGACCTGTCGGCTTAACACTGTCTTCGGTAAAACTGCCATAACTAATTATGTACATTCTATACTGACTTGCACTTTGAGATGGGTCATTAGTAGCCATCATAGAATCTATGTTCAAGTGCACAAGCACTGAACTTGCTCTAGTCAATGTCACAAGCCAAAACTATATCCTGGTACACTGTGAAAATATTGTCTCACACTTAGACAAATTTGCATTGCGATCTGCCATACTTGCTCTCTAACCTATACACTCTTAATGTGGATCATATGTTTCCATAATGACAACATCTATGTACTCACTTCAGCCAAATTTCCAACAAATTTGTCTACCTCCAAGTTTAGAGGCACATTTGTTTCCAACAAGGATTTTTCCAAGATATCCTTATGAATTTGTGATAATTTGAGCAGCTCAAGAATAGAGATTTGAGTAGGAGTTCTTTGTAATTTCTCAACCAAGTTGTATTACTTTGATGATGATGTTGAAGCTTGGTTTGATATCACCACTTTTGGAGCATTGGTAGGAAAGATAATTTGTTATGCTTGCCCCCTAGTGACAACATTTGATGATACTTTCCTTGAATTATCTTTCACTATGATAACATTTATGGTTTGATCCTCTTCTCTTAGATTATTTATCATGTTATCATATGTGTGAGAAAAGTTCACCTTCTCAGTGCCCTTTTTTTTATTTTTATTTTTATTTGATGACTCCCCCTTTTCATGATTCAAAAAGGGGTTCTTGAAGGTCGTATGATCTCCATTATTTTGTGGTCCTTCGATTTGAATGGTCCCCTTGTCAATTAAATCTTACACCAATTGTTTTAACCTCATGCATTCATCTGTGGGATGACCCCTATTTCTATGATATTCACAATGATGGGATGCATTCCACCAATAAGGTTTAACTTTGGGTTCAAAATCTTTCATATCGGGTAATGTGATGACATTATTGGCAACCAAGGTTTTTAATACATTCTCCAAAGGTTCACCTAAGTTGGTGAATTTATTTTTATTGTAATTGGAGTAGAATGATTTTGATTTGTCCCCACTAGCATTATTTTTGGAAGTGTTGGAATTATTATTGGAATTATTGGAATTATATGGAGCTTTTTTTCTTTGATTAACATTATTTGAAGAATTTTCTCCATATGGTAGGATAAAAGGTGTTGACTTCATGGTGTGGGCCTCCACAACTCCATCATTAACAAGGTTTTTGTTGTTATTCTTCATCCATGATTTGGATTTATCATTATTATTGTTGGACCCTTGATTATTGAAATACTTAGGTACATAATTATTGTTGTTGATGTTATTGTTGTTGTTGTTGGACTTGTTATCTTTAAATAATTTAACTTCACCTCTTTTGACCAAAACATCTTCAATCTTGATCCCATTTTTGATGCGTTTCTCAAATGTTGGGGGACATTGAATTTGTAACCTATAATTCATTTCTAAGGTCAAATTGTTGGTGAATATTTCCATCTTCTCTTTCTCTAGGATACTTCGTGGATACCTTGTGAAAACGGTCATCCACCTTTGTAGGAATCCTAAAAAGGATTCTCCATCTTTCTCTTTGGTATCGCATAACTTGAGCATTGTGATTTCATGCTCAATGTTATAAGAGTAATGGGTTACGAACTTGGAGGCTAACTCCTCAAAGGAATTTATTCCAGGGGTTAGTTTTGAAAACCACTCCATTGTGGGACCTCCTAAGCTTCTACGAAAGAGTCTCATTAGATATGTATCATTGTGCATGAACTCTATGCTTAGGGCACAAAACTCCCTTAAATGATCTTGTGGGTCTATTTTACCCATGTACTTATCATATTTAGGAAAAATGGTATTGAAAGGAAAAGATACCATTGCTAAGCTTTTGTCGAAAGGAAAAGGACACAAAGCTTCTATGGGAAAGGCCTTAGGTTTGGCTGCCTTCTTCATGGTATCAATTTTATCTTGGAAAGCCTTTATTTTCCTAGTCATAACATTCATAGGGTCATCTTGGTGTTGATCTTTCTTGAGTTGGTCAATATCAAAATCATAGGGAAGCTTTACCCCCTTTTGGGCTAGGTTTAAGAAGAAGTTCTCCCTATCTTGGTCTATTAATTTCTCTATAACCTCTAGGAAATCATTGTCTTGGGCAGCTTTCTCAACCCTTTCTTCAAGTGTCTCCTTAGGATTATAATTGGCATTGTTGATATTGTGATTATGATATGTTGAATTTCTATCTGCCATCTCTTCAAGTCTTGGTTCAAATAGATTTGTAAACATTTCCTCTTGATTAGGGTCCTTGAAAACACTTTGGTACTCAACTTCTTGCCCTTGGTTTGCAAAAAGAGTGCTATCTCCTGGTAATGCTTCCCTATATGTGTGGGATCGCGTGGAAACTAGCATCCAACAAGGGTTCGAGTGGGAATGATCCTTGATTCAAAAATTGTTGATTTTATATTGAAGAGATTTAAAAATGTAAGATGAGTTTTCAATGGATATCTCTCACTTGTTTATGTATTTCAAACACAAAAATCATGCATTCACTTGTCTTTTTTTACCCTCTTAACACAAAATGTTTGATTTGAAGAATGTTGTCATGGGTTTTGCAGAAAAAGACACTTCAAGCACCTACTTGGCACAAGATTTGGTTCCTAAACATGGATCTAGAAGGTGGTCTTTCTATTTTATCAAGGATTTAATATTGATTCCGTTCAAATAGACTTTAATCTCTCATCCCTCAAGTATGTTAAGGGGCTTCCCACATGCACTGAGGTATGATTTTGTGCAATCCGTGAAGATTACTAGACGAAGTTTGAAAAATTAAAATATGTTTGTCATACACCTCGTTAAGGATGCATGCGTTTCATTTTAGAGTGGGTTTGATTCTTGCGGAAAAAAGTGAGAGTATCCCATTTTGGGTTGTCCCTCACACCGGCCTCATTAAGGCATAACTTGGGAGGTGAGCCCACTAATTCTCTAGCATGTTCATTTGTAAAGCAAGGAAAATGGAATTAAGGTTAAGCTTTTGGGAATTTGGTTCACCAAAAGGTGAAGAGCATATCCCTAACTTTCCCTTTAGTTCCCAAACACAATTAACAATGTCCAATTGATTTCACCCACTAACTATTGGGATTCGAGTATTTATACTCTCTTCCACAAACAAGGGGCTTTGATTCTTAGTGTTTGATTCCTTAATCCTTCTTAATTACTAGATTTTGAATGCACTAATGCCACAAGCTAAGGGAAAATATTGACTAGTTGAGGCTTACCTTATTATTTGTAGCTAACCAAAGTTAGGGGCATTTTTGTTTCATTTCATTGTTTTTACCTTACCTTGGCAATAGCTCTTCCCAACTGTGTTTTTCCACCAGCAAGTTAGTCAACACCAACAATCACAATGAGGGGAAACCAAATCAAAATTGATGAAGCAAAGAATTATGTAATGAACTTTAAGCACCTTATTTGCAAATTTTCAAGGAACAACTTGAACTAAGGACTAAAAATCCAATTTAAAGAGACAAATTTAGATTTATATGCTTCAACAATTGCAAGATAATTTTGGAATACTTGATTGTCCTCCTCTTGTGATGTCTCAAGAATAGCCTTAATGTGCTCAAATTTTTCCTTCTTGATCCTTTTAGCTAGTGCCTTTTCTTTTTGATTAAACCTGCTTTCTGGCTTCTAGACCTTTTTGTGCCTACTCATTTATAGTCAAAATGTATGAATAGAGAGTTAGATAATGAACTTTATCAATTTAACAACAAATTTAGACGATAGACAACAGGCGACATTGTCCAGCTAATATGCGTGAATAAATTGCTTACAAGTGTAACTTTAATAATAGCGAGCCTCACTTTACAGTGGCTCAAGCATTATCAAAAGTTATACAGGTGTGAACAAATTATTGCAAAGCGTGAATAGTATTTAAAACTATGACAACAAACTAATTCAAAGCGACAATAAATTAGTGCAAAGCGTAAATCAAAAGATCATAGGCGTGATTGTTTCTGTCAATTGCGAAGCAAAGCTTTGACACAGGTGATAATGAATTGCAAATTCATGACACTGCTTAGATTTTAGGTGTGATTGTTTCTATCAAAGGCACGAACACTTTATCACACATGCGTGAAAGTTTCTCTACCAGGCGACAAGAAAGAATTTAAGACAGAGTAGAAGTGCTCAACCAGGCACAAGTATTCAACTAATAGGTGTTAAGACAAAGATTGTAAGCATCATTAGAATGACTGCAAGTGTGACTGAATTGATTGTACGCATGACTTCACCTATTTTCTATAGAAAATTCATGGAAAAGTGAAGATAAAAGCATACAAAGTATGATCCAAATGATAAAATTGATAAAATGAGGCTTGGAGCCCCACAGTGGGTGCCATTTTGTATACTAATGAAAGTATCTTCATAGAATTAAGGTTGAACATCAATAATTGAAATAGTAACTAAATTAAACCACAAAGAAATAGAGAAAACTATAGAAAATTAATGATCAATTGAGCATCCTATGGCTCTCTAACTAAGATGTTAATGAATAAGCTCTCAACAAGCTCTCATTAATGACAATCCTAGAATGAGAATGATAAAGATAAACAATGATAAAGCTAACAATTATCAAAATAAATGCTAATTATGCTCTCAAATGACTTTCTAAACTCAAATTGCAAGAGGTTCAATGCAATTCTTAGATGTGTGGTTGATGAATTATGAAGGATTTTGGCCTTCCTTTTATAGATTTTCCAATGGTAGGGGGTGTAGTTGTAGTTGATCATGATTAAACCTTGGTTGAGTCCTTGGTTCCACCCTTTGAAGACAATGCAAAGTTTGTGTCCTCAAATCTTGGGACAAGTAGACAAGATGGATGGTCAAGATTCTCTTTCACTTTGAGTGATTGAGATTGAATTTGGCTTGGTCCATGTGAATGCCTTTCCTTAAATCTCATTGGTTGATTGATTTCCTCTCCTTTTGGTTTGTTGAGAGTAATTGAGATTTATTAATTGATTTAATTGATTTATTTTAGCCATGTACCCCTTGAATGGGTTGAATTTAATTTTATCCAAGACTATACAATTAATTGATTTAATTGTATTTTGATTTGATTGCACTTGATTAAAATGCTCTCAATTTTGATTGATCTTGAATTAGAACTTGATTTCAATTTTGATTGGCTAATTATGCATTGTGATTCAATTGCTTCAATTATGTCCTTGATTTGCTTTGATTTGACTTGATTTTCTTTGATTTGATCTTTGTCCATTTTTAGGTGATTACAATTACAAATGACACTTTCTTTTTCAAAATTACAAAATTATAAAAATTTCATTGGCTCAAAGCACATAGAAATTCAAAACAGTAGGATATCTTAATCTTTATGAGCTCAAATTCAAAACAGTAAGTGTATTATTTTATTTCTGATGTCCCTATTTGATCTAATAGCATCAATATAACAAATAGAGCACCGACCAATCAAATAGGGACATGCAGTGCTCAAACAGTGAGCTCATAAAATAATACATTTAGTCTTAATAAAATCTTATAAAACAACATATATTGTGTGAATTGTTTGATATCTCTTTATTTGTTTGGTTGTTGATATTCACTATGTGGTGCTCCTTGTTTATGATCATTTCATGAGGAAATGTCTTGATGGCTTGCAGCCTGCAAGCTAGGGCATCATGCATTATTTGTGAGCTCATTGTTTGAGCACCGACCAATCAAATAGGGACATGAGGTGTTCAAACAATGAGCTCATAAACAATATATTTAGTCTTAATAAAATCTTATAAAACAACATATATTGTGTGAAGTGTTTGATCTCTATTTGTTTTGTTGTTGATATTCACTATGTGGTACTCCCCATTTATGATTATTTCACAAGGAAATGTCTTGATGGCTTGTGGGATGCAAGCTAGGGAATCATGCATTATTTATGAGCTCACTGTTTGAGCACTGGCCAATCAAATAGGGACATGAGGTGCTCAAACAGTGAGCTCATAAATAATGCATGATGCCCTAGTTTTAGGTAGTTATCTCTTCTATAATGATGGATGAGTGAAAGGTAATGATCAATGAGGTTGCTACTATTAGATCATACATTAATACACTTACTATTTTGAATTTGAGCTCGGGCATCATGTAATGTTATTGATGTCATTGCATGCTTGTTGTTGTTGTGCACCATATATTGTTTTATACACATAGAACAATAGGTTTGGAAACTTAGACTTATGTTCAATCCTTAGTAATGGTTTGGGGAACTAATTACTAGATGAGTGACTACAGTACCCTAGTTTGCATTATTAGATGATCTTGTTTAATTTGTGTTCATTTCATGCAAAGATACATGTAAAAGAAAATAAATTTTTACATCTAAAGATTACATGTATATATATATGAAAAATAACTTGTATATACTATACAAAGAAAATAACTTTCAGAAGAAAATGCAAGAGTACAGACATACATAAGAGGATGAACATAAATAATAAGGGTGCCAGACATTGCTTGAAGTGATGAATTTTTTACCTGGGTGTTGTAATACCCCAAAAATGGGTTATAAGTTCATTAATCTCCTACATCTTTAATTCGAACGAAATCGACATCAAAGTCCTAATCTAAGGCACATCTAAACATCATCGAATCATAATTGATTATCTTAAATTCTACATCAAGAAATATTCCTAGTAATATTCCTA
This sequence comes from Chamaecyparis obtusa, assembly GCA_027943335.1. Taxonomy (NCBI): domain Eukaryota; kingdom Viridiplantae; phylum Streptophyta; class Pinopsida; order Cupressales; family Cupressaceae; genus Chamaecyparis; species Chamaecyparis obtusa. The sequence goes on from BSBK01001079.1 coordinate 597,362, forward strand.
ATCATCATAATTATCTTTAATTTTATAATTATTTGGCAATAAATCACATTTATCCTAAAGTTTGATTAATTGAATATTTTCATATTTAATTAATTAGATTTAATATTTGCCACTTAATTGTGTAATTAAATTTAATTTTATCTATTATTAATTGTATTATTTAATTTTGACAATAAATTTAATATCATATGAATAATTGATTAAATTCTTATTTAATTAATTAATGCAAGTTGTCATTATTTAATAATATAGTTTTTAATAAAAGTTTGATTAAATAATTGATTAACCCATAAATTAATTATTTATTTTCAAAAATCAGTTAAGTTGGAAATAAATCACTTTATTATTAAATTAATTCATAAATAAAACATGCACAAACATAAAAATAGACAACTATCAATTATCAATTAAAGCTAAACTCTATTTTGAGTTAAAACTTAGCTTTTGCATGTTTTTGTGAGTTAATTATCCTTTATTTAAAAATAACTCAAAAATCAACCTGAGTTATTTGAGTGATTTATGGCTTTTTTTCATGCACCTCCAAAGCCCTGGATTTCTATAAAACCAAGGCTCAGCTCTTCATAATTCATCTCATAATTTTGCAAGCTTACTTTGCCAAAGTCATCTACGAATTGCACAACTATTTTGAAGAATTGAAATTGAAGAATCAAAGCTCTTGCGAATCGACATCTTTGTGAGATCAATCTTATTTTTGCATTCATATTGCATATCATTGTTAGATTAGCATTGCATATCAATTTTCAATAGCATTCATAGCATATCAATTTCATCTAGCATAGATTCATATCAAGTTTTCATTCCTTATTGCATCATAAAATCTATAAAAAAAAATAGCTTAATTGCATTCAAATCCTTCATTTAGGTGTCGTCTAGGTCACTGATCTCGATTACAATCTGAGAACATCAATCTCGCACCTATTAGAAGGCAATAAATCGCTTGGTTAAATTAGATTTCAATTTTGCACGATTTTGATTTTAGCTAACCTCTAATGTTTTACTGAAGTGTTGTGTCTATAGATCAGGTACAATTTTTACACACACATTTCTGGTGCCCACCGTGGGGCAACCCACCTTTGCATGCTGGTTTTGATTTTTTTTTTGGGAGCTAAAACCCCAAAGTTTCAAAGATTTAATTTTATCTCCCAAACGGCTTGGAGTTTTGGTCTAAAATTTTGTTTACAAGTTGGTGACATATCGGGGAAGCTTCAATAAAAAATTCAGAATTTTCTAAAAACTTTTGAATTTTTAATAATTTTTTTTCAATTTTTCATAAAAAATTAATTTTTGGTGCAAATCAGAATATTTTTTAGAAATTTTTACATTTTTGGAAAGCTCTTCAAATTCTATAGGGGGTCTATTATTTGTGTTTTAAATTTGGATGCAATTTAATAGCTCAAATAGTCAATTTGCAAAAACTAGTCTGTTTTGATAAAACGGGTCTCTAGGGCACAAATGAAGAGATTTTTCTAAAATTTTTGCATTTTTGGAAAGCTCTCTATTTTTTTAGCAGGGGTCTCTATTCTGAATTTCTATTTTTATGGCCAAAATCATATCAACAAAATCTGATCTTGTTGACTAGGTCAAATGCAGCAAAAAAAATAAAGTTTTGTGATAGGTATGCACTTATTTTTTTTACATGGTTCAATGAATGATATGAGTTGTCATTTGGGTTAATTTCTGGTTATTATTGCTGATAATAATTTATTTTTAGAGCTAACCCTATGGTTTTCATAAGTTGAATATATTTTGCATATCTTGTTTGCTTGTTTGCTTGTTGGGGAGTTTGTCACTTGCTTGCATGGAAAAGCTCAACAAGAATTGCTAAAAATCAAGTAAAATCTACTAAGCGCATTGCGAGGATCATGATGTATTCTCCTTGTTCTGAAAATATTTTGATTTGGACTTAAAATAAATCTCTCACGTGTCAAGCTTGTGTGCATCTCTTCATGCTTTTGATCTATTTCTACACACTTGCATAATTTGATACTAGGTTGTGATCCCTTAAGGATTCATTAAGTAGTCTTAGAATACTTGTGATTGATCTTGATTGCTATCTTGGGTTATTGGACTCGCTAATCCACCGGCTCCTCATTTCCGCCCCGTGGTTGCAATCTCAGCGCCATAAAGGGGAGGGGTCAACAGGACAGAAGCGTTAAGTGTTCCACTTGGCAACCCTTTTGTGCTTTTAGGAACTCGCTTGTTTTCTAAGTTGGGGACTCATTTTTAGCTTATGTGAGGTGTTAAATGTTCCACCTTGTGGACTCATCTCATATTTTCTTTAAGCGTTAAGTGTTCCTCTTTCTACTTTTTGGGTACTTTTGGTAGATTTGCTTTCGGGAATATATCTGTGCTCAGATACTAATTAGGCCCTATGAACACTATTCATGATTCTTGAGAGATTGGATTCCTAGAGAAATCTTTTTTGACAATAGAATCCTTATAGGTAGGGAGGATACTTAGTGCGTTTCACATTCAGCTTGGTTAGTGCGTCTTCTCTTATTGATTGATACATTCTCTCCCTGGAGAGGTTGATAGATCACGTGGAGTTGATATCACAAACCTTGGTGGAACAAAACTTTATCTTAGCGTGTCGGATTAATATGCTTGCTTTGTTTGGGTTAAAAGTGAAAAGGTGTCAAAAACTTTGGATCTGGAGCCAAGTCCCCTTGTGGTATAAATCTATGAGTCACCTTTAGAGAGGGTTAATCGTAGCGGACAATCCCTTCACAAGGAAAACTGCATTGACGGAACCTCAAGCGGTAATAGCCATTTTCACCATGGTAGTGACAGTCGCTATATAAATGTCCTTGTGGAAGAAATCTCCATGGGTATGGTTCATTGTTGGGTTGTCAGATCTCCCTAGCAGCTCTTGAAGATTAAGTTCTCGGACTGTGTCAAAACCCTAGTGCGCCGGGATTGGAGTTCACCCCTTTGAATCATAAAAGTTGCAGAGTCAAACCATTACTAAAAACCCTAGAGAGGCCAATTTTTCACTTTCAGGTATATGTGTGTTATTGCAAAACTTTTCAGAACATACACAATTAGTACTCTCAGGGATTAGCACAATTTGGTCACTTGATTGTTCATGCGCAAGGTTGCTTTTGCCCTTGTTCATTATTTTTAGACATGCTTGGAATCACTTGCTTGCTGTTCTGCGTGCTTGTTTATCTACTTGGCTATTAAAAATGATCAAATCTAGTATAACCTTCAAAATCTGGACAGTACAATTTGCAAACAATCCAAAACTGAAGACCTTAAATTTTGCAAAAATTGACGTAAAATCTTTCTGGAGTCAAAAGTCATTTTAAGAAGTCAAAAGTCATACGAGTTTTGTCAAGTGTCATTTTAGTATTGCCCACCTATCATACGATTGAGAACCCAGTGTCGTATGAGTTTTCAAACCAGCAAATTCAAGAAAGTCAAAACCCTGTTAGCAACTGTCGTATGACTTTTGTCAACTGTCATTTCATTGCTACCCAACTATTGTACGAGTTTAGCAACTGTCATTTCATAGACTACCCAGTGTCGTACGAGTCTACAGAGTGTCATTTGGAAAAATTTGAGAGAGTTGTCAGAAATTATCAAATTGCAAGATATCCAATGTTTCCAGTCTAGTTCCAAAATCTATCAAAAATACCATTGTGTCAGGAACAGAGCAGTAGCTATTGAGCATTCTACCATTTTCTAAGATTGATCTTTTGAATCTAATCTAGCCTTCTGTTTGATCAATTTGAGTCATTTTTATCTCATGTCAAAACCTCGTCATAACTATTAATCTTCAATCAATCAATCTTCAAAAATAGACTAAGTATTGAGAACTCATGTCCTCTATCTTTTGGGTGATCTATCACGTACATCCAGGGCACAGTATCCTTCACCCACATCTCATTGAATCTTCAAAACTATCATAATCTTGACAAGGTTGTGTCATTCAATTTTCTCGAATCAAATTGTTCTTTAGTTGTCTTCGTCCTTTTCTTCTGTTTCATTCAAAGTTAATGGTGGAGACCAGAGCTTCTTCACACAAGAAATCAGAAGAAACATCTCAGAACTTACTTTTGACCAATACCCTGGGTCCAACTCTTGAACAACTCATCAAGTCAGGTATCTACGAAGACAACGGTCTCGGTAACTTTCGATTGAAAACTGGTTACATACCTCCTTTATCAACTCATAGAGGTAATCAGCAAACTCCTCCTCAATCTATTCCAGGGAGCCCAAAAACTCCTACCATGTCTCAAGTAGGGACAAACCATGGTTTTCTAGGAGGAGGATCCTAGGGACACCATTCTCAACATAATGCCGACCAAGAACCTACACCCTCTAAAATCCATCGATGTCAGAATGATGATGAATTCAAGAGAATGATGAGGCATTTCTTGAAAGTGGATAGAGAGGCATACTTTTTGCAATTAGCCCAGGAAGGAGCTAAACTTCCTCCTCACTTCAATGTCAAAGATATCATCATGCATGAGGAAGAAACTCTGATGATGGTCATAATGAACCAGCTGCATGCTATGCAGGTCAAAATAAATAAAATTGAGAAAGAGAAGGAACCCAAGGAATTCTCCATGGAGGCCCTTTGTCCTTTCCCTTTTGACAAAGACTTGTATATGCCTCCATTCCCAAAAAGAGTGGAGATGCCAAAGTATGAAAAATATGATGGACACTTTGATCCTCAAGATCATGTCAGAGAGTTCTGTACGCACTCCATGGAATTCATGCATGAACCAACCTATCTGATGCATCTTTTTCCTAGATCCTTGGGAGGAGCATCCATTCAATGGTTTTCAAGATTACCTTCTACGATCAAAAATTTCAAGGAATTGATTAAATTGTTTTATCAATAATATTTCTACAATATTCAACATCCGATTACCATGATCGATATTTGTAACCTCAAGCAATATCCAGGGGAATCATTCCTAACTTTTCTCAAGAGGTGGCGAAAGAAGTTTTCTCTATATGCTAGACCAATTCCCGAAATGGAGAAACTTGAAATCTTTATCAATAACCTTGTTCCAGAGCTCAACTATCCATTACAAATGCAAGATCATGTATCTTTTGATAAAATGGTGGATAATGCAATTAAGATTGAGAAAGTACTTGTCAAGAAAGGAGAAATCACACTTCAAAAGGACAAGTCTGAATCTAGATCTAGCTCAAAAGATAAAAAAAAAAGCTGGAATAGAAACAAAGGTATCATCTCTTATGGTGTTGTTGACACTATCTGCACCCCATCAAAGGCACCGGCCTATAATCTCACCCTTGCCACAAAAGCCATTGAAGCTTCAGAGAAAAAATCTGCTGAACCATCTCCAAAGAAGCCATTCAAACGATGGGATAATAAATGAAAGTTTACTCCCCTGGGAGGATCTTTGGAATCTTCCCTGAGAACCCTGATAGCTGATAACATGATCTCTTTACCACCAATCCGAAATTCTAATCCCGATCCAAAACCATATTGGTGGAAAGATAATGAATTATGTGCTTTCCATCGGAGTAAAGGCCACAAAACTAACGGATGCTTCCACTTGAAGCATACCATTCAAGACTTGATAGATCAAGGGGACATCACGATCGATAATCCTACCAGAAATAATGATCACACAGTATTTACAGAACCATTTCCACAACATGGCAAGGGAGTTTCCACTTCTCAGCCTAACATGGGGGCAAAAGTCAACTATGCCTACCCTGGAAACAATGCTCTCATCAATATGGTTGAACCATGTCTCTCTGAGAGCTGCAATGTCATCACGATTGTACAAAGAGATAGAAATCATTCCTCAGCTAATGCGGTTACCAGATCACAAGCTCAGGCTCATCTGAAAGGACAAACACCAAGTTCATCTAATGTCCCTAAGATACCTTTCAATCTCACATCTGCTTCTAAACAAAAGGCTACCTTGAAATCTTCTAATCCAAAGGATACAAGACCTACATCTTACAACATCGTCCAACAACTCTAGCATACCAATGCCAAAATCTCTATGTTTGAGTTACTTCAAATATCTCCAGCTCATAGAGATATCCTAGACAAAGCTTTGCTCGGCTCTAATGTTCCTGATGATCTATATCTAGACAGGTTCCAGACTATGGTTGGTCATCTAACGTCTCCACAATATATCTCCTTTTCAGAGGAAGATGAAAAATCTTTGAGTCACCCACATAATCAGCCCTTACACATAGAAGTCTTGATCCAGAACCATCGAGTCGAACATGTGTTGATAGATGGGGGTGCAGGCCTCAACATTTGTTCTTACAACTTAATCACACAATTGGGATTCTCAGAGATGGCTATTGATCCTCGAAAGAAGATCACCATAAAGGCCTATGATGAATAGGAAAGATCTTCTAAAGGCACCATTGTCTTACCCATCCGAGTGGGTCTGGTCATCAAAGATACCACATGTCAGGTGCTTGATCTACCATTGGCTTACAATATTCTTCTAGGGAGACCCTGGATACATGAAATGCAAGCTATTCCTTCTATGTACCATCAATGCTTGAAATTTCCCTATGAAGGGGTAGAAGTTACTATCCCAGCAGATCTGAGTACAACTTGCAATACATTGAAGGAAAGTGCTGATAAGTTTGTTCCCAATAACAGAGAATCTTCCATCAAGCAACAAAATGTGGCTTCCGCATCTAAGATGGAAGACATTGCTAAAGAGATCAATATCAAAGAAAATGGGATGGGACAAGACACTATAGAGCCAGTCTTGTCTCTGAAATCTCTCCCAATCTCACCTAAGTTGTATGGACAATCCTTGAAGTAGTCTAAATCAGAACCTAAGGAACCTATGGAAGCATACAAAAGAAATTTTGTGGTGGAGCAAGTATCCAAACAAGAATTTGAAGAGGATGAAGTTGTGCTGGCATGGCTATACAAAGAGGATTCTGAATCTAAAATTGTTAAACCTAGTGAATCTATAGCACCTACAATCCCTTCTAATTCATATGGTCCAGGGAACAAATTGATAGCCAAGATGGGATATTCCGGTCAAGGACCTCTAGGAATCAGAGGAAAGGGTCTTGTGACACCCATTTCACATATTGGTAGAGCCAACAAAGATACTGGTGGCTTAGGCTTTAAGAAGCAACCCTATCATCTCAAAGGTGGTTGTTCTCATGTCATAGAACAAATTGCACCAGGAGAACCCCTTCTCAAGAAAGAAGAAACAGAACCCTCTGATGATGATTCAGATAGTTCAGAACTCATCCCCTATGAAAAATTGCCTAAAGAGATCAAAGATCTTCTTGATGATACATATGATCCTATCAAAAGAATTAATGTAGTAGAAACACAAGAACCTACTGTAGTGCAAGAGATGGTTGCACCACAAGAACCAACTAATCTCGAAGACAATCAAACTGATCAAGAAGAAGGGGGTAGTTATTCTGACACTGATTCCCATGAATATGAATTCAAGTCAGAGACTGAGGGTAATCCTTCTTGGGGTATTCATCCTGATTTCACACATTTTCTAAGATTTCCTAGAGATCCTAAATCAGAAGCTGAGTCAAATGACTATGAATGGGGTGCCATTCCAGAAGAAGATGAGCTTATAACAGAGAAATATATTGATGTTATTCACCAATATGTATCTCAACCCAACGTAGGTCTAGAGTGAAATAATGAACTTAACGTGTCTAGTCCACCTAAGGATGAAGAGGACTCCCATGATGATGTTGAGCCTATTCACGAATTGAACATTTTGAGCTGTAATATCACCTTTGAACTTGAGTGTCGGGTTGGGACCAATGATGATATCTCCATGTCTGTGAACACCATATCCCAAGCCTTTCCCGCTTTAACTATCCAATGCCCTGATCTTATTGACCAAACTTCCACAAACTCAAGCCATGGTGTTTACACCTTTTCCAATGACTATGCCCTTGCTTGTTACCTCAATGCAGTCGAGCCTATGAGGACTTCCATCAGCAAACTGAGCGTTAGCATGACCGAGCCAGACATCAAATATCTTAGTCAAAAAAATAAAAATAAAAAGAAAAAGAGTTCTGAGGGTGAAAACCACTTTGTGGCAGTCTCAGAAACTACAAAAGTAAAAAGAAAAGATGTATCTAAAGGTGAAAACCTCTCTGAGGTGCCTGCAGATGAGATATTTGATGTCCTTCCGAGTCATTTATAGGATAGATCTCCAGTTCTGATTCAGCCCACTCAATCCATTAATTTGGATACAATAGAGGAACCACAATTGGTACATGTAGCACAATCCTTATCAGAAGAAGAGAAACATAAATTCACTACATTCTTATCAGAAAAATAGATCAACTTTGCATGGAAATATTCAAATATGCCAGGATTGGATCCCAATCTCATCATGCACCATCTATCCATTGCTCCTGGGGTAAAACTAGTCAAACAAAAATTGAGAAAGATGCATCCTCATGTGGCACTCTTAGTCAAAGAAAAGTTAGAAAAACTCCTCAAAGATGGATTCATCCGTGTCATAGACTATGCTGAATAGATCTCTAACATTGTACCTGTTTCAAAACCAGATGGTTCAATCAGAGTGTGCAGGGACTTTAGAGATGTGAACAGAGCATGCCCTAAGGATGATTTTCCACTACCTAACATTGATATGATAGTGGACATGATTGCGGGCTATGAAATGTATTCCTTAATGGATGGCTTTTCTGGGTACAACCAAATCAAAATTGCTGCAGAAGATCAAGAGAAAATAGCTTTCACATGTGCATGGGGAACCTTCTGTTGGAATGTTATGCCATTTGGACTCAAAAATGCTGGAGCTACATATCAAAGAGCAATGACATCTATTTTTCATGATATGATGCATAGAACAATGAAGGATTATGTTGATGACACATTAGCAAAATCTATGATCAGGACTGAACATCTAAAAGACTTGAGCATGATCCTCGACAGAATGGAAAAGTTTAGTCTCCGACTAAATCCTAAGAAGTGTGCTTTTGGTGTCACTTCTGGAAAGCTCTTAGGATACATAGTTTCAAAGAAAGGCATTGAAGTTGATCTGGCTAAAGTCAAGGCTATCATCGAGATGCAACCTCCCACAAATATCAGTCAAATGAGGACTTTGCAAGGGAGAGTGCAATCTATTAGGAGATTCATATCATAGTTAGCTGACATATCAAAACCTTTCACAAAGACATTACATAAAGGTGTGACCTTTGCATTGAATGAAGACTGTGCAAAGAATTTTGATCATATCAAGAATTATCTCTCGAATCCTCCTATCTTGATGCCTCCTATTCATGGGAAACCATTAATATTATATGTCTCCACAACAGATACATCACTGGGGGCATTGCTAGCACAGCATGATGAGAACAAGAAAGAAAGAGCCATCTACTATATCAGCAGAACTTTAGTGGCCTATGAGAAGAACTACTCAATGATAGAGAAGGCATGTCTAGTTGTGATCTTTGCATTGTAGAAAATGAGACACTACATGTTAGCTCATACTACTCATTTGGTAGCTAAAATTGATCCACTAAAATATCTCCTAAGCAAAGCTGCCCTCACAGGTAGACTAGCTAAATGGGTCATGCTCTTGAGCGAATTTGACATTGAATATGTTGAAAGAAAAGCTATCAAAGGACATGTCATTGCTGATCAATTAGCTGAAGCACCACTGTTTGATGATACACCCATGCAAATGGAATTTCTGAATTCCTCTATCATGCACCTCTCTTCTAGAGCATGGTGGTTATTCTTTGATGGCTCCTACACATAGAATGGATCTGGAGTAGGCATATTGTTCATCACTCCTCAAGGATACTTGATACCCAAAGCATTCAGACTAAAGTTTCCTTGCACAAACAATATTGTTGAATATGAGGCACTTCTCAATGGTATGAAAATGGCAATACAGTGGAGAGTTACAGAGATGCACATCCATGGAGACTCACAATTGGTTATCCACCAAGTCAATGATGTGTACCAAACCAAAGATGAAAAGCTCATTCCTTACAAGAGAATGGTAGATGATTTAAAGAAATACTTCATCTCTATCACATTTGAGAAAATACCCAGAATGGAGAATAAGGCTGCCGATGCAATGGTGACACTATCTACTCTCTTATAGCAGCCCGAACATGAGCTACGCTACGAGTTCCTGGTGGAAGCCCTATCCTATCCTGCATATGACTCCCTTGAAACCCGCATGATCTGCACTGTTGTAGGTTATGACTCATCTTGCTACACAAATCTGTTCTCCTATCTCCATGACCAAATCATCCCTGAGTCCTTTAACCATTTTGAGAAATGAAACCTTATCTAATCCGCATCCTGATATGTCATCATTGGTAATGATCTGTACAAACAAGGTCTAGATGGTACACTACTTAGATGTTTATAATGGGAAGAGTCTCAACGTGCATTAGAGGAAGTCCACGAGGGTATATGTGGATCACACTCAAATGGTTTAACATTAGCTCGAAAACTTATTAGGGATGGGTATTATTGGCCTGAAATGGAGAAAGAGGCTATTAAATTTGCTAAAAACTATCAACAGTGTCAAGTACATGGCAACTTTATGATGGAATATGGATGAAGTGACTGAGAGGAGGGGGGGTGAATCAGTCAACCATAAAACACTTCACAATTATTTCTTTACAGATCCCTTAGGATATCTTAATGAATATTATCTATTTAACACTCGGTAAAATAGATTGCAGTAACTTGGAAGATGCAGAAAGTATTAGTAAAATTATCTTTTAGATATTCATCACCACTTGTATATGATTAAGATAACTATTAAGAACACAAGAGACATAGGATTTAACATGGAAACCCAATATGGGAAAAACCACCAATGTATCTAGATACTGATTTTCACTTTTCTGAAGTGATGTCCGGTTAGAAGCCAACCTGGTAAAAGGTTACAAAACACACTGTTAGGTGTGATCTTGTTAGAGGATTTAATCACCCTGCTAGGAGTGGCCTGGTAAGAGGTCTTGAGAACAATTCAATGGAATTGTCACCTTGTTAGAGGATTTACAATATGGTTGTTAAACCAACTCGGTTAAGAGATTTAGAATTCACTGTTACAATGATAAAAAGGTAACAATGAAAATGACCTGTATAATAATGCAATTGCCTTGCTGATTACAGATCTCTATTTTGTATAAGTGTGATCCTTCCTGATCGAATATATCTCTGCTGCTCCTCAAGGATATCTGGTCATCCTTCACAATTTCGCACACACCTTTCCTGTCTTTCTTCTATATATCTTCTTCTATAATTCTTGTTTATTTTTCACATTTGACCTTTTATTTATATGATTTTGGATTTGTCAAATCGACATTACTTAGTATAACAGTCGGCTGAATTAAGAAAACTTTATTTGCAAAGATCCTTCAAGGGCCGACAGTGCTTGGTGACCATAACTTTTTACAATCTTTCAGAGACTGAGGGAACTCGGTAAACACTGATAATCCTTTTTCTTCAATAACTGAGTGAGCTCGGTAAATGCTAACTTTTCTTTTGACAACTGAGTGAACTCGGTAAATGCTAATTTTCTTTGATAACCGAGTGAACTCGGTAAGCACTAATTTTAATGCCAGGCAGACCAACTAAGCTCGGTAGGTACTGATTGTTGTGGACTATGACATTGTGTGACATCAAAGACAATACATAATTTGAGTAGCAATTTTCTTCAGATAATTGTTTCCAACACTTGATTCATGCTCCAGGGAGAGATCTAATTCCCTTTACTACACAATGGCCTTTTCAACAATGGGCATTTGATCTCATAGGTGCTATCCATCTGCACTCTTCTAATGGACATACCCATATAATCACAGCTACAGATTATTTTACAAAATGGGTAGAAGCAATTCCTCTAACACAAGCAATGGGGAAACAGATCTCTATGTTCATCCTAAACTACATCATTTGCAGATATGGGATCCCTCACTCTATAATCATAGATAATGGGGGACAATTCAAAAACAAGGACCTAGATGACTTATGTGCCAAATTCAAGATTACTCAACATTGGTCATCTATCTACTATCCTCAAGGGAATGGACAAGCTGAAGCTTCAAACAAAAATCTCTTGAAAATCTTACACACAACAGTGAATAAAATAGGAAGAGACTGGCATCTCATGATCAATCTAGCTCTTTGGGCATATAGAACTAGTATCAGAATGCCTACAGGGGCTACACCTTTCACTTTAGTTTATGGGTCTGAAGTGGTACTACCTATTGAGGTTGAAATCCCATCACTCAGAATCAAAATGCATGGACTTGTCACTGATGAAGACTACAGTGTTTAGGTTACAAGAACTTGAATTACTAGATGAGCGCAGACAAGAAACGTATGATCATCTCAGAGTGTATCAAAAAAGAATGTCTAGAGGCTACAGCAAGAAAGTCAGACATAGAGAATTTCAGGTTGGTGATCTAGTGTTGAGAGAAAATCCTAAAAATCAATCACATCGAGAACGCAAGGGAAAGTTTGAACACAATTGGCTGGGTCCCTTTGTTATCACTGCTACTTTTGGCTCTAGTGCCTATCAACTCTCAATGACTAAAGGAGAATAGCTCTGAGAACCAATCAACATTCTCCATCTGAAGAAATTCTATGCCTAAGGCATTCAGTGCTTGGTAAATGTCCTGAAAAAATCTTAAAAATCAGAAAAAGTCCTGAAAAAATGAACATCTTGGTGAAAACCTAGCAATAGGCGCCTTGATGATTCACAAAAAAAATAAAAAAATATCAAAAATTCAAAAAAATTGAAAAATGAAAAATTCAAAAAAATGAAAACAAGAAAAAGTGCCTTGGTGAAAACTTGGAAATAGGCGCCTTGGTAGCAAAAATAGAATCTCTGCCAAGATGGTGAAAACCTGGCAAACAGGTGCCACTTGTTCAAAACACTCCATCTATCAGCACAATCTTGGTCTTTCTCAGCTTTCAGTCTTGCTTTAGTTTGTACATATCTCCCGATTTGTTTCTGCATTTCCACTTTTCAATAAGTCAGTCTGTACACCAATCAGCTCAAGCGTCTGTATCCTATCAATGTTTAACACTTGGGGGCAATCAATGTCATATCCTATGGTCTCCCATGTATCTTAAACGGATCATATCTAGCCAGAGTCCTTTGAAGCTTCATGTGAGTCAGTCAGTCAGTCTTGTCTCCAGAAAGGATTTTGCATCTACAACAACGCAATCAAACATCAAAACTCAAACTGAAAATAATCTATACTTTTTACATGTTTTTATCTCCTTGTATGCTTACTAATTCGCATTGAGATTTTTGCATATTGTGTCCCTTCGAGCTCTTTGATGATGTCCTTTATAGGATTTAGAGAGTGATGACTGGGGGCATAATCTTTTCTTTGTCTTCTGCTTGTATGTGAAAATCTAACAACTTTGGAAATTCCAGATTGAAATGGTGTCTGACTATAAGAGCCTCTATCTCGAATTGGATGGCCATGCATACCTCGACCATTAATACCCAGAAAATTCAAGGAATTTTGATCTAACTATTGTCTTTTTGAGTAAGTTCTTTCTCCTACTATGGAAGGCGATCTTGCCTAAGGATGTGAACGATAAAGGGTCACTACAAGTAATTCACATTAGATTTAGAATGATCTCTTGACTGTTTGATGTGTTTGCAACACAAGGCGTACTCAGGTCATCATGACGTTTATGTTTTGATACTTGTACAAATTGCTATATCAAAATGGACATGATATTTAGGTCATCCTAGTGTTTGTGCCTTGGTGCTTATATTTAATCTGACATTCTGAAAACAAAACCAATATTCATATGTCCATGGTTGTTTTGGACCAGTGGGTGTTGTATTGGTTCTTGAGCATTACAAATCGATATTCATATGTCCATGGTTTCATAGCTAGTGGGCATTGTATTGATTTATTCGGTTACCAAAAAGTTCAATGATGATAACAAATCGACATATGATCAGTGACTAGGTCCTAGGTCTTAGGTTGCATTTCATATTGCATGTTTCTTTGCATTTTTGCACTTTGCATGATCTCACAATGACTAAATGAACTTCAAAGCTTAAACAATTCTTCATATCAATTCTTCAAATCTAACAAGAGCTGAATCTCACACGAAGGTTCCTCCAATAAAACAACAAGTAGAATCCTTTTTCGGGATCAAAATTGAAATCTGAGATCATATATCTTATTCACTGCTTGCATAATCAACCTTCCATCATCACAGAAATCTAGTATTCAACTTAACTGATTATCTTACATCAAACTATCAAAATTTCAACTTGGTCAACCATGGTCAACTCATGGTCAAACCTAGTTAAACTTGGTCTTTTGGACCTCCAAACGATGCAAAATATGTTCCCGGATGTGTTTCACCACACTTCTCAAATCAATTAACATGCTTCTAAACTATAACGCTGACTTTTCTTGTCAGATTTCAATTTTAATCCCGAAGGGGGCATGGTATTGCACATCATTCAAAGTCTGTAAATCAAATTCTATCAATCAAGTCTATCAATATCTTTCATCAGTGATCAAGACAAACAATCACGTCTAGTTATTGATTCATCAAAAAAGTCCTCATTGCTCAGGGCAAATCTATCATCACTTGGGGCATATCAGATTCATCAAGATCCATATCAATCTGGTATTCTCCTAATCTTGTAAACTGTATCAGTTTTTGCAACCATCAGATCATAGTGTTCTTTCCTTGGTTCTTTGATGACTGAAGGGTTTGCATGTGATACCTGCTAGTTCTGCTAAGACAATTGATTCTAGAATAGGTCACTCACTTCTTTGCAATCCTAAGGTTTGGAATTAGGTGTTTTGACACTCTTTCGCAATCATAGGTTCATTTGCTGCTATAGTGAACATTATCTTTGGTCATTCAGGACCTACTATCTCCATATCAAATCAATATCAATCAACTTCTGTCTCATATCAATTATCAATTTTGAATCAGTTTCATATCTCTATCAAACACAGACTTTCTTTGAACCACTGCGCTTTGCACAGTAATTCAAAGAGGGGCAAAATGTAATACCCCAAAAATGGGCTATAAGTTCATTAATCTCCTACATCTTCAATTCGAATGAAATCGACATCAAAGTCCTAATCTAAGGCACATTTAAACATCATCGAATCATAATTGATTATCTTAAATTCTACATCAAGGAATATTCCTAGTAATATTCCTAATCATCATAATTATCTTTAATTTTATAATTATTTGGCAATAAATCACATTTATCCTAAAGTTTGATTAATTGAATATTTTCATATTTAATTAATTAGATTTAATATTTGCCACTTAATTGTGTAATTAAATTTAATTTTATCTATTATTAATTGTATTATTTAATTTTGACAATAAATTTAATATCATATGAATAATTGATTAAATTCTTATTTAATTAATTAAAGCAAGTTGTCATTATTTAATAATATAGTTTTTAATAAAAGTTTGATTAAATAATTGATTAACCCATAAATTAATTAATTATTTTCAAAAATCAGTTAAGTTGGAAATAAATCACTTTATTATTAAATTAATTCATAAATAAAACATGCACAATCATAAAAACAGACAACTATCAATTATCAATTAAAGCTAAACTCTATTTTGAGTTAAAACTTAGCTTTTGCATGTTTTTGTGAGTTAATTATCCTTTATTTAAAAATAACTCAAAAATCAACCTGAGTTATTTGAGTGATTTATGGCTTTTTTTCATGCACCTCCAAAGCCCTGGATTTCTATAAAACCAAGGCTCAGCTCTTCATAATTCATCTCATAATTTTGCAAGCTTACTTTGCCAAAGTCATCTACGAATTGCACAACTATTTTGAAGAATTGGAATTGAAGAATCAAAGCTCTTGCGAATCGACATCTTTGTGAGATCAATCTTATTTTTGCATTCATATTGCATATCAATTTTCAATAGCATTCATAGCATATCAATTTCATCTAGCATAGATTCATATCAAGTTTTCATTCCTTATTGCATCATAAAATCTAAAAAAAAAAATAGCTTAATTGCATTCAATCTCTTATCTAGATAAATTGCATTCAAATCCTTCATTTAGGTGTCGTCTAGGTCACTGATCTCGATTACAATCTGAGAAAATCAATCTCGCACCTATTAGAAGACAGTAAATCGCTTGGTTAAATTAGATTTCAATTTTGCACTATTTTGATTTTAGCTAACCTCTAATGTTTTACTGAAGTGTTGTGTCTATAGATCAGGTACAATTTTCACACACACAGGTGTGAATCTAGTGTGCCCTTGTGTGATCCAGAACCTGCAAAGAAAAGAGAGATGGGGGTTAGGTAAAAAAATATCTAAGCAATGAATGACATCCTATTACTGATCCTCATCTACAATTATGCATGTGCATAGTCAAGCCATACACTTCTGAAAGAAAAACCAAGCTCACAATCTCAATGAAATAAATAGTGTATAAAACAATATATGGTGCACAACAGTAGCAAACATGCAATGACAACAATCCCTATTTTATTACTAATGTCCCTACTTACATCTTTTCATCAAATGACCCAAAAACATCAAGAATGATCCTATATGGTCACTAATAGCCAACTTTCAGAAGAATATAAATGAATGCAAACATACATAAGTGGATGAACATAAATAATGAAGGTCCTATATGGACGGTTCTAATGCTTTTCCATTACAACAATTGAGAATTCATCATTTGGTATATGAACAGGTGAAAAACATGCAGACATCTAGACATGTGTACTATGAGCTTTCTTGCAACAAATGGACTTGTGATGATTTTCACAATAGTAAATGTGTTGGCAGGAAAGCTCAAAGTACTGCTTAGGAAAATATGAATGTTCATCACCTGTGCATATAAGAGTTGATCAGAGAAGGTATATGCACAAAAAAATAAATAAAGAGAGATCAAACACTTCACACAATGCCTTGAAGGTAATAGAAATGATCAAACACTTCAAAATAGGGACATCAGTAATAAAATAATACACTTACTATTTTGAATTTGAGCTCATAAAGATTAAGATATCCCTATTTTATTACTGATATCCTTATTTACATATTTTCATTAAATGACCCAAAAACATAAAAAATGGTCCTATATGGTCACTAATAGCCAAATTTTAGAAGAATATGAATCAATACAAACATACATAAGTGGATGAACATAAATAATGAAGGTACCAAACATTGCCTGAAGTAATGAAGTGTTGACCCAGGGTTCAATCCAGTATGCTCTTGTATGATCCAAAACCTGCAAGGAAGAAAAAGATGGGGTTAGATCCAAAGGATCTAAGCAATTCCTAGCACCCTATTATTGATCCTCATCTACAATTATGCATGTGCATAGTCAAGCCATATACTTCTAAAATGAACTATGCTATAGAACATGTGCACTCAGGAAACATATGCATGCAGTGAGTAAATCAAGACCAAAATGGAGCAAAAAGTATGATGTCAAATGTGTTATCAAGAAACACCTCATGGGTTGTGAGTCAACATGGTATATATGTTGTTTATACAAGATTAGTAAAAGGAGATCTACAACCTCAACAACATGGCAATATTAATCCAATAACAAGAAATGCATTACAAATGTCAAGCTCATGGTCTCAATGAAATAAACAGTGTATAAAATAATATATGATGTCTAAGCTCAAATTCAAAATAGTAAGTGTATTAATATATGTATGATCTAATAGCAGCAACCTCATTGATGATTACCTTTGGCTCCTCCATCATTATAGAAGAGATAACCACCTACAACTATATTTTATAATTCCTCCTTTGAAGTCATAGGTTAGTTTAAAATGGAGAAAGTATACAAACTCACCAATTTAATCCCAAAATTTTATAACATTGTATTCTTGTTGCTATTATGGTGCACAACAATAGCAAGCATGCAATGACAACAATAACAATGCATGATGCCTGAGCTGAAATTCAAAATAGTAAGTGTATTATTTTATTCTGATGTCCCTATTTTATTACTGATAAATTTTGGGGTAAAACCTTGAAAGTCTTACACATACTCAACAACATGGTAGCATTGATCCAATAATAGAAAATACATTACAAATGCCAAGCTCACAGTCTCAATGAAATAAACAGTGTATAAAATAATATATGGTGCACAACAATAGAAAGCATGCAATGACACTAATCACATTGCATGATGCCCGAGCTCAAATCAAAATAGTAAGTGTATTAATGTATGTTTGTATGATGTCAGATATTAAACAGTGAGCTCATGAACAATGTCAGTATTAAACAGTGAGCTCATGAACAATGTCAGTATTAAATAGTGAGCTCATGAACAATGTATGATGCCCTAGCTTGCAGCCCACGAGCCATCAAGATATTTCCTCATGAAATGATCATAAACAGGGAGTACCACATAGTGAATATCAATAGAAAAACAAATAAAGAGAGATCAAACACTTCACACAATGCCTTGAAGGTAATAGAAACAATGCCCTAGCTCTCAAAGCTTGCGGGTCATCGAGCATTCCAAATGAAAAGATGTAAATAATGCCAGTATTAAACAATGAGCTCATGAACAATGTATGATTCCCTAACTTGCAGCTTGTGAGCCATCAAGATATTTTCTCATGAAATGATCATAAACGGGGAGTACCACATAGTGAATATCAATAGCAAAACAAATAAAGAGAGATCAAACACTTCACACAATGCCTTGTTGAAGGTAATAGAAATGATGCCCTAGCTCTCAAAGCTTGTAGGTCATCAAGCATTCCAAATGAAAAGATGTAAACAATGTCAGTATTAAACAATGAGCTCATGAACAATGCATGATTCCCTAGCTTGCAGCCCATGATCCATCAAGACATTTCCTAGTGAAATGATCATAAATGGGGAGTACCACATAGTGAATATCAACAACAAAACAAATAAAGAGAGATCAAACACTTCACACAATGCCTTGAAGGTAATAGCAATGATGCCCTAGCTCTCAAAGCTCGCGGGTCATCAAGCATTCTAAATGAAAAGATGTAAACAATGCCAGTATTAAACAGCGAGCTCATAAACAATGTATGATGCCCTAGCTTGTAGCCCACGAGCCATCAAGATATTTCTTCATGAAATGATCATAAACAAGGAGTACCACATAGTGAATATCAACAGAAAAACAAATAAAGAGAGATTAAACACTTCACACAATGCCTTGAAGGTAATAGAAATGATGCCCTAGCTCTCAAAGCTCACGGGTCATCAAGCATTCCAAATGAAAAGATTTAAACAATGCCAGTATTAAACAGTGAGCTCATGAATAATGTATGATGCCCTAGCTTGCAGCCCGTGAGCCATCAAAGCATTTTCTCATGAAATGATCATAAACGGGGAGTACCACATAGTGAATATCAATAGCAAAATAAATAAAGAGAGATCAAACACTTAACACAATGCCTTGTTAAAGGTAATAGAAATGATGCCCTAGCTCTCAAAGCTCGCAAGTCATCAAGCATTCCAAATGAAAACATGTAAACAATGCCAATATTAAACAGTGAGCTCATGAACAATGTATGATGCCCTAGCCTGCAGCCTACAAGCCATCAAGAAATTTCCTCATGAAATGATCATAAACAAGGGTTACCACATAGTGAATATCAACAACAAAACAAATAAAGAGAGATCAAACACTTCACACAATGCCTTGAAGGTAATAGCAATGATGTCCTAGCTCTCAAAGCTCACGAGTCATCAAGCATTCCAAATGAAAAGATATAAACAATGCCAGTATTAAACAGTGAGCTCATAAACAATGTATGATGCCCTCGCTTATAGCCTGCGAGCCATCAAGATATTTCTTCAAGAAATGATCATAAACAGGGAGTACAACATAGTGACTATCAACATCGAAACAAATAAAGAGAGATCAAACACTTCACACAATTCCTTGAAGGTAATAGAAATGATGCCCTAGCTCTCAAAGCTCGTGGGTCATTGAGCATTCCAAATGAAAAGATGTAAATAATGCTAGTATTAAATAGTGAGCTCATGAACAATGTATGATGCCTTAGCTTGCAGCCCATGAGTGATCAAGACATTTCCTCATGAAATGATCATAAACGGGGAGTACCACATAGTGAATATCAACAAAAAAACAAATAAAGAGAGATCAAACACTTCACACAATGCCTTGTTGAAGGTAATAGAAATGATGCCCTAGCTCTCAAAGCTCACAGGTCATCAAGCATTCCAAATGAAAAGATGTAAACAATGCCAATATTAAACAGTGAGCATGAACAATGTATGATGCCCTAGCTTGCAGCCCGTGAGCCATCAAAATATTTCCTCATGAAATGATCATAAATGGGGAGTACCACATAGTGAATATCAACAACAAAATAAATAAATAGAGATCAAACACTTCACACAATGCCTTGAAGGCAATAGCAATGATGCCCTAGCTCTCAAAGCTTGCGGGTCATCAAGCATTCTAAATGAAAAGATGTAAACAATGTCAGTATTAAACAGTGAGCTCATAAACAATGTATGATGCCCTAGCTTGCAGCCCACGAGCCATCAAAAAATTTCATCATGAAATGATCATAAACAGGGAGTACCATATAGTGAATATCAACAACAAAATAAATAAAAAGAGATCAAACACTTCACACAATGCCTTGAAGGTAATAGAAATGATGCCTTAGCTCTCAAAGCTCGCGGGTCATCAAGCATTCCAAATGAAAAGATGTAAACAATGCTAGTATTAAACAGTGAACTCATGAACACTGTATGATGCCCTAGCTTGCATCCTGCGAGCCATCAAGATATTTCCTCATGAAATGATCATAAACGGGTGTAAAGGATAAAATATGGATGGGGTCCTAGAACAATGGTTTGCACATAAAAGAGACCCCAAAACCAATATTTTACATTTACATTTGAATTGTATTGATATTGAAAGTAAATGTAAATGACTAATCTTGAAATGGAGAGATAAAGGTGCTTACCTCTGAAAAAGAACATGCTAAAAACCCTATCAAACAGTCTCAGAAAATGTTGATTTTCGTGATATTGAACCGAAACTATGAGATCTACAAAACCTAGAAATATTTTCCAATTCTAAGGGAGGTCATCTTTGACCCTCATAAAAGGTCAAAGGCTACATTTTTATTCTAAAGGTTGATTCTAACTTTGTTCACAAATCCCAAAAGTTCGCCGAAAAGAGTATCCAAATCCGCTCTCAGATCCAAAATTCTGCACCTATACCTGCAAGAAAAAGAGGGTTTTTTTTTTGGGGGGGGGGTTTGACTTGGTCAAACCCCTGTTTGGAATCAACCTTAATATTGAAATTAAAATTGAGAATGCTAGCAAGTAGTAGAAGTAGATCTAACAACGAAGCTATGATATTCAATAAATATGCAAATTGTATTTGAAATGTAATCAAGTATGTTAATATGAAAGCTTGAACATAACATAAATGTAAATCAAACCTCCATGATTGTATGCTTGGAATCCACCTTGAGGGAAGAATGAATGGATCTTGAAGATGCATAAAAGATCTTGAAGGAAGATCACACCATCATGATGGCTAGATCTAAGGTTTGAATGATGAATCTTGAATGCTTGAACCAAATCCCTTCAATGGGTTGAATGCTTGAATCCTTGACTTCAATGGAAAACTTGGATGGAGAAGAGGACTTGAATGCTTCCTTGAAAATGCTTGATGAAATGCTTACTTGATCACCTTGAGAGCTTGAGAGAGCTTGAGCATGAAAACTTGATGGAGAGATGTGAATAATGGATGAGAAAATGAAAGAGGAAGGCCTCCTTTTATAGTGATCTAGGGCACAAGAGGGGCCTCATAGAAAATAATAATTAAGGGCCCATGGCACAAAAATCTAGAGAGGTGCACATGGAGAGGAAATTAAATTAAATTCTTGACACAAATCTCTAGGAGGGGACCGCCCTTAATATAGAAATAAAATAATTATTTAAGAGCCTTGTTAAAAAATTTGAGGTAAGGCCAACCCCAAAGTTAATTTGAGCATTAGGCACAAAACTTGAGAAAGGCTAATCTCCAATAATAAATTAGGAATCCTATACAAATATCAAGAAAGGTCCACCTCAAATATTAATTTGAGAATTCAACACTTAATCCAAGAAATAATGGCCCTGAGGAGGGAAAAGACAAGATTTTGATGAAACACCGAAACCGGAAGCTAACCTCGAGGATCTTAGACCCTAGGGTCAAGGACTAGGTTGTTCCTAACTTTGTCATGATCAAGGTTGTAACTGACCAAGTCAGGATCAAGGTTGATCCTAACCAAGTCAGGATAGAAGTTGACTTTGACCCCATAAGGTTGACTTTGACCTTATGGTCAAAAAGCTCAGAATCCAGACCCAAAATGCTAGGAAATGCAGATTGGAGTGAAAATTAAGGATAGATAGAAGCAGAATGATGAGAACAAGTATGATCTGATCAAAGAGTTGATTCTAGGTGCTTGACATGACCCAGACTACTCACTCAGAGGGCTAAACGCTCTTAACATGGAAGTGCTTCCATTTTAAAATGATACAACGGAGAGTACCACATAGTGAATATCAACAACAAAACAAATAAAGAGAGATCAAACACTTCACACAATGCCTTGAAGGTAAAGCAATGATGCCCTAGCTCTGAAAGTGTTAGGAATAAGGTGTCTCAACCTTGGATAATTCCTATTCTTATTATTTGTTTTGTAAATATATTTTTTGCAAATAATATAATTAAGTGTGAGTGTACATGTCTAGTTGGCATGTTGATGTGTCACTCCACTTGATGTGTCAGCATCTTGTGCATAAGGAGATCATGACTGAAATGGTCATGGCGGATTCCTATGACGCATAAGAACTATTTAAGGAATGTGCTATGATAGGTGTAAGAGCATCTTATGACTTGGGCCTATTTGGGTGCCAAAGAAGAAGTGGTTGGTGTGTGTAAGAGAATATGCCAAAAATAGGTTGGTATGATAGATTCTCTTACACTTCTCTTGTGACCGTTATTTTTGGTGGATTCTATGACAAGCTGTCATAGTCTATTATAGGGATGGATGCCTATTCTTGGGATTGCATGTAACAACTGTGTACATGTGGCTTTGTGCATAGGTCTTGGTGGTTGTGCCTATTTTTGGGTCCAGAGGAGTCTATATATATGATGCTGCTCCTATGGGAGAGATATAACAAAATTTAAGTCTTGTTGGTTTTGTCACTCATTTTTTGAAAGAACTTGCATTGCAAGTGTATTGTAATCTTTGTGTTGAAGATAATACATTGTGCAGATTTTGGAGTGCTAGGGTTTTTTACCGAAAGGTTTTCCCCAAGGTATATCATTGTGTCATTCTCTATTTTTTCTATATGTATGGTATGTGGTTGCAATATCTTTGTTAAAGTAGTTAACGAATCCGAAATTGTAAGGATTTATAAGAATTTGCACAATACTCTCTTATAGAGATTAGCGTAGGAAGCTATTTCCGCACTTGAGTTTCCTTACAAGTGGTATCAGAGCTTGATCAACTTTTGATCCTAGTTGTTGGGTAGGGTTTTTTGAGCTGATCTCAAGTTTGAGTGGGAGTTTTTTGCACAGCATTCTGAATCTTATTTGCAAATTGAGATGGCAAGTTCATCATATGGAAGAATGGAGGTGGAGAAATTTAATGGCACTAATATCGAGTTGTGGAAACTCAAGATGGAAGACATGTTGGAAGATCGTGACCTATGGGAAGTGACTTCAAGTGCTACAAGACCAGAAACTATAGCTCAAGCAGAATGGGATATCAAAGACCGTAAAGCTAAGGGTCTCATAAGACTCTATTTAACCAATGCAGTCCTTCTGAATGTTCTAGATGAGAAAACCGCAAATAGTTTGTGGGAAAGACTTGCGGCTGTGTATCAGGCCAAATCTCTGGTGAACAAGTTGTCCCTAAGGAATAAGTTGTACTCTCTATGAATGGAGGAAGGTGGATCCTTAATGGATCATTTAAATGCATTTAATCTGCTGGCTGCACAATTGACATCAGCTAGTGTCAAGTTAGAGGAGGAGGATCGTTGCTACACACTTTTGTGTTCTTTACCAGATTCATGGGACCATCTTGTGATGGATCTCGAAAGCACTTTAGTCACCTTCAAAATGGATGATGTGGTGTCTTCACTGCTATCAGAGGAGATGCAGAGAAAGGCTTCCATTTTGAAAAAAGAAGCCCTTGCTGTTCGTGGGAGATCCACTAAAAGAGGGAAGAAAAATGACATTAAGTCTGACAATAAGGGTAGATCCAAATCTCGTGGGAAGTCAAAGACTTCTAATAAGTCCAAGGCAAAATGTTGGAACTGTGATAAATTTGGGCACTTTCGTAAAGACTGTAAAGAGTTGAAGAAGAAGAAGAAAGGTTCAGATTCAGCTTCAGAAAGATCTCAAGAAGATGGCGATGCATTCATCGCAGCTTTGGCAGCCCATGCATCTGATGATGTGTGGTTGGTTGACTCAAGTGCATCTTTTCACATGACCTCTCATCGAAATTGGTTCTCAAAATATGAAGAGTTCGATGGTGGAAAGGTGTACTTGGGTGATGATTCTCACCTAAAGATAGTTGGACGTGGAAGGGTCACCATCAAATTTCCTGATGCACGAGTAAAGGGAATCAACGGAGTTATGCACATTCTAGGTTTGGCATGAAACCTATTATCTGTAAGTATGCTGAATCATGTAGGTGTGCAAGTTTTTTTTTCGAAAGAAGGGTGCAAGATGATAGGAGGATCGATAGTGCTTGCAAGGGGTACTAGGAGAGGTACCTTATTTCAGCTAGATGCATGTATTCCTCTGTGTAATAGTTCTTCATCCTCACCATCTGAACAAGCAGTGAAGAAGTCTGTGGCTATTGGTTCCGATGATAGTGCAAATACTTTGGAAGGTAAGCTTCCTGTAGAAAAGACAATGTTGTGGCATATGAGATTTGGCCACATTGGTGAAAAGGGTCTCAGAACCCTGAAAAATAAAAATCTCGTTGAGGGGTTAAATGATTGCAATCTCAAGTTCAACTTCTGCGAACACTGTGTCTATGGTAAACAAAATCATGTTCAATTTTACTCTAGTTCTCATAAATCTTCTGATGTTTTGGATCTTATTCATTCTGATGTATTTGGTCCTGTAAAAGTTCCTTCAATCTCCAAGTCTATATTTTTTGTATCTTTCATAGATGATTACAGTAGAAGGACATGGATTTATTTCCTTAAAAGTAAGACACAAGTCTTTAGTCGGTTCAAGGAATTTAAAGCTCTTGTAGAGAATCAGACTAGTAAGAAGATTAAGTGTGTGAGAACTGACAATGGTGGTGAGTTTTGCTCAGTAGAGTTTGAACAGTTCTGTAAAGAACAAGGTATCGAGAGGCATAAGACAACTCCTTATACCCCACAACAAAATGGAGTTGCAGAGAGAATGAACAGGACACTGATGGAGAAGGCTAGGAGTATTCTTAGTGGAGCTAGTTAAGAACAAAGGTTTTGGGCCGAAGCTGTGGCCACTGCTTGCTATTTGGTTAATAGATCTCCTACATCAGTCCTTGTTGGTAAGACACCCATGGAGGTGTGGTCTAGTAAGAAGCCTTCAATTAGACATCTTCATGTTTTTGGTTGTGAAGCTTATGCACATGTTCCAAAGGAGAAAAGATCTAAGTTGGAAAATAAAGCTGTTAAATGTATTTTCATCGGATACAGTGCTGGTGTGAAAGGATACAAGCTTTGGGATCCCATGACTAGTAAGGTGTTGTATAGTAGAAATGTTATTTTTAGAGAGCTAACATCTTCTCCTATTGTGCTACAACTAGATGAAAAAGAAAAGGAAAAAGATGTTGTTCAGTTGCCTCCTACCCCTAAGAAGACTGAACAGAGAGACCATGTTGGGTCTAATGATGAGGAGAGCTCTAGCAGCTCTGATAGTTCAGAAGAAGAGGAAGAACAACCTCAACCTCAGCCCTTGAGGAGATCCAGGAGAGAAAGAAAGCAACCAGAAAGGTTTGGTTATTCTATGTTAGATTCCAGTTGTGCCTTTGCTTTGATTACTAACACTGATGAGCCTAGATCTGTGAAAGAGGCTTTGGGCATGGAAGATGCAGGTTCCTGGATTGAGGCTATGGATGATGAGATGGCTTCATTGGAGAAAAAAAAAACTTGGGACCTTGTACCTTTGCCTAAAGGGAGAAAATCTGTTGGCTGTAAATGGGTGTTCAAGAAGAAATTCTATGCAGATGGCAGTGTTGAAAGGTATAAAGCTAGATTGGTTGCAAAGGGGTATTCACAGGTAGAGGGAATAGATTATGGTGAAATATTCTCTCCTGTTGCAAATTTGACATCCATTAGATTTCTATTATCTCTTGTTGCATCATATGATTTAGAGATAGAACAGATGGATGTGAAGACAGCTTTCCTTCATGGTGATTTGGAGGAAGAGATTTATATGTCACAGCCTGAGCACTACATTGTTAAAGGTAAAGAATCCTTAGTTTGCAGATTAAAGAAATCTCTATATGGTTTGAAGCAATCTCCTAGGATGTGATACCTTAAGTTTGATGCCTTTGTGTTGTCAATTGGATTTGTAACATCAAAATCAGATCATTATGTTTATTTCAGAGTTGAAAATGATCACCTTCTTATTGTTGCATTATATGTTGATGATATGTTGCTGTTTGGGAAGGGTAAGGGTATGATTTTTGATTTTAAATCTCAGTTGTCAGCACAGTTTGAGATGAAAGATCTTGGGGCAGCTAGGTACATCTTGGGTATGGAAATCAGTAGAGACAGGTCTAACAGAAAAATTTGGTTGAGTTAGAGTAAGTATGTGAAGTCTGTGTTGGACAGGTTCAGCATGGTAGATTGTAGACCACTATGTGTTCCTATTTCTGTGGGAACAAAGTTATCTGTAGATGATTGTCCAAAATCTCCTAGTGAGGTGGAGGACATGAGTAGAGTACCTTATGCTAGTGCAGTTGGCAGTCTTATGTATGCTATGGTCTGTACTAGACCAGACATTGCCCAAGCAGTGGGAGTCCTGAGTCAATTTATGGCTAATCCTGGATGAGTACATTGGGATGCAGTTATGCGAGTATTCAGATATTTGAGGGGTACATCAGATTACTCCATATGTTATCATGGTAACTCTTCTAGATCTCTGCATTTAGTTTGTATTCTTGGGTTTGTGGATTTAGATTGGGCAGGTGATATTGACAGCAGGAGATCCACCGGTGCTTATGTGTTCACTATGTTTGGTGGTGCCATCAGTTGGATGAGTAAGCAACAACCTGTGGTTGCTTTGTCCACTAAAGAAGCTGAGTACATGGCTGCTACTCATGCTTGTAAAGAAGCCATTTGGCTTAGAAGATTGCATTCTGATGTTGGTGTTGATGCAGAACAAATCACTATTTGGTGTGACAGTCAGAGCGCTATTTGCCTTGCAAAGAATCCAACTTTCCATGCCAGAACGAAGCACATTGATGTGCAGTTTCACTTTGTGAGAGATATGGTGGAAGATGGAAAGGTAAATTTGGAGAAGGTAGATACTCTGAAGAATGTTGTAGATGCATTAATGAAACCAATGGGCACTGAGAAGTTCAGATGGTGTTTGAAGTCTATGGGCCTTTTGGCCTATAGCGGTTAAAGTTCCTGTTATGTTCTTGTTGCTCTTACAAGGTGTTCGACAAGTGGGAGAATGTTAGGAATAAGGTGTCTCAACCTTGGATAATTCCTATTCTTATTATTTGTTTTGTAAATGTATTTTTTGCAAATAATGTAATTAAGTGTGAGTGTACATGTCTAGTTGGCATGTTGATGTGTCACTCCACTTGATGTGTTGGCATCTTGTGCATAAGGAGATCATGACTGAAATGGTCATGAAAGATTCCTATGACATGTAAGAACAATTTAAGGAATGTGCTATGACAGGTGTAAGAGCATCTTATGACTTGGGCCTATTTGGGCGCCCAAGAAGAAGTGGTTGGTGTGTGTAAGAGAATATGCCAAAAATAGGTTGGTATGATAGATTCTCTTACACTTCTCTTGTGACCATTATTTTTGGTGGATTCTATGACAAGCTGTCATAGTCTATTCTAGGGATGGATGCCTATTCTTGGGATTGCATGTAACAAATGTGTACATGTGGCTTTGTGCATGGGTCTTGGTGGTTGTGCCTATTTTTGGGTCCAGAGGAGTCTATATATATGATGCTGCTCCTATGGGAGAGATATAACAAAATTTAAGTCTTGTTGGCTTTGTCTCTCATTTCCTAAAAGAACTTGCATTGCAAGTGTATTGTAATCTTTGTGTTGAAGATAATACATTGTGCAAGTTTTGGAGTGCTAGGGTTTTTTACCAAAAAGTTTTCCCCAGGGTATATCATTGTGTCATTCTCTATTTTTTCTGTATGTATGGTATGTGGTTGCAATATCTTTGTTAAAGTAGTTAACGAATCTGAAATTGTAAGGATTTATAAGAATTTACACAATACTCTCCTATAGAGATTAGCGTAGGAAGCTGTTTCTGCACCTGAGTTTCCTTACAAGCTTGCAGGTCATCGAGCATTCCAAATGAAAAGATGTAAACAATGCCAGTATTAACATTCATATTTTTCCATTAAATCAACAAATGCCATCAAAATGAAATTGAGTTAATGAGAAGACAAATCTCAAATGCATACCTCAAGTCATGGCTGCCATATAAAGATCAAATGCTAAGGAACTATGTTATAAAATTTCATGCCAAATTTCAAGGCATGAAATTTTATAACTGTACATATATTTTCTTTGACTCCTCGGCACATTGTGAACTCAATGCTAAGGAAAAAAAATTATGGTGTGAAAAAGTATGAAATTTCATGCCTTGAAATTTTATAACATAATTCCTTAGTAGCTGCCATATGAAGAGCAGTGCAAGGTGGCAACTTTCCCATTTTACCATAGTTAGGGCCCTCTTTTACCATGCTTTATGAGCTTTATGTTTTTACCATGTTTTATGAGCTTTATGTTTTTTTTTAAGTGAAGACAAAGATTATCTTAATTTTTTATCTTTAAATTTTATTCATTTTATGATTTTAAAAATTGAAATAAAAAATATAAACTTTTAAGAAACTTTTACATCTTTTCATCAAATGACCCAAAAACATCAAGAATCATCATATATGGTCGCTAATAGCCAACTTTCAGAAGAATATGAATGAATTCAAACATACATAAGTGGATGAACATAAATAATGAAGGTACCAGACATTGCCTGATGTAACGAAGTGTTGACTGGGGCTCAATCCAGTATGCTCTTGTATGATCCAAAACCTGCAAGGAAGGAAAAGATGGGGTTAGATCCAAAGGATCTAAGCAATGCATGGCACCCTATTACTAATCCTCATCTACGATTATGCATGTGCATAGTCAAGCCATACACTTCTAAAATGAACTATGCTACAGAACATGGGTGTGTGTTAATGTGATTCAAAAGCTATTATGCAAGATTGTTTTATTATTGAGATAAGGATATCTTAATCCTACAAGAATAAATATTTTGATAAATATTTAAATGTAATTTTTACAATAACATGAGGAGTGATATATTTCAAGCTTCAATGAGACTTCATACCACACACTGTTCGTAGATTACATTCAATGCATTATTTACGCTTGTATTGGTGGGAAAACTCTTGAAAACGTGCAAAAGAGATTGCATTCAACCATGTTGTTTACATGACACATGTAGTTTACCTCCAGCCTAAATCAGCGTTGCATACAAATCTATGGACAATGCGTGGTATGAAGCCTCACTGAAGCTTGAAAATGATAAGCATTATGATGTTGAGGTATGGTGTGGTAAGCACAAGTATAGTTTCTCATAAGTTGCTATTGGTATAGTTTTTTTTTTTTCAATAGTTGTAGAATCTAGCTTCTCCTATACTTACACATATGTATACATTTTGGACTTGGCTTTAATGTCATGTAAATTTGAGTGAAATGGTAACAATATTTAAGAGCAAGAAGTATGGCATTTTAAACAAGTATGCATATACATTATATAATAGGAGGAGTGATATATTTTAATGGCAATGGACATAGAAATTGCAATGAAACTTTGTAATTTATTATTGTAAGTGGACATAGAAATTGTAGTGTAAGTAGTAGGATGATTGTAAGTGGACATAAAAATTGCAGTGAAACTCTATAATTTATTATGGCTCAGTGTTGTGTATCCATAGTCAATGTCTATTTAAACTTTAGGATGATACTTATATGATGGCTTAAGTAAATAGTTCTTACCTTGAGACTAGTACACCATGGGATTAGAGGATGGTTGTTATAATAGAAATTGTGTGTATGTGGGATACTTTTATATTTTGTATTAAATGATGATACATATGTGTTTCTTCCTTTTACAATAGTTTATATTATGATGTACTTATATCTTGAATTGTCAAATGACCAATGAGTGATAATTTCAAAAGTGTATCATAATTAAAGGCATGTGAATTCATATTATACTTAATCTGAATGCCACTATGTAATGTTTTTACTTACAATATAAATGTTAATATATCCCTATTAAGATATCCCTATTTTATTACTAATGTCCCTATTTACATCATTTCATCAAATGACCCAAAAACATCAAGAATGGTCCTATATGGTCACTAATAGCCAACTTTCAGAAGAATATGAATGAATGCAAACATACATAAGTGGATGAACATAATTAATGAAGGTACCAGACATTGCTTAAAGTAATGAAGTGTTCACCTGGGGTTCAATCCAGTATGCTCTTGTATGATCCAAAACCTGCAAGGAAGGAAAAGATGGGGTTAGATCCAAAGGATCTAAGCAATGCCTAACACCATATTAATGATCCTCATCTAAAATTATGCATGTTCATAGTCAATCCATACACAGACTCAAAAACATGGTAGCATTGATCTAATAACAAAAAATACATTACAAATGCCAAGCTCACTGTCTCAATGAAATAAATAGTGCATAAAACAATATATGGTGCACAATAGTAGCAAGCATGCAATGAAAGCAATAACATTGCATGATGCTCGAGCTCAAATTCAAAACAACAAGTGTATTAATGTATGTTTGCATGATGCCAAATATAAAACGGTGAGCTCATGAACAATACCAGTATTAAATAGTGAGCTCATGAACAATGTATGATGCCCTAGCTTGTAGCCCATGAGCCATCAAGACATTTCCTCAAGAAATGATCATAAACAGGGAGTACCACATAGTGAATATCAATAACAAAATAAATAAATAGAGATCAAACACTTCACACAATGCCTTGAAGGTAATAGAAATGATGCCCTAGCTCTCAAAGCTTGCAGGTCATCAAGCATTCTAAATGGAAAGATGTAAATAATGCCAGTATTAAAAAGTGAGCTCATGAACAATGTATGATGCCCTAGCTTGCAGCCCGTGAGCCATCAAGATATTTCCTCATGAAATGATCATAAACAGGGAGTACCGCATAGTGAATATCAACAGCAAAACAAATAAAAAGAGATTAAACACTTCACACAATGCCTTGAAGGTAATAGCAATGATGCCCTAGCTCTCAAAGCTCCCGAGTCATCAAGCATTCCAAATGAAAAGATGTAAACAATGGCAATATTAAATAGTGAGCTCATAAACAATGTATGTTGCCCTAGCTTGTAGCCCGTGAGCCACCAACATATTTCTTAATGAAATTATCATAAACAGGGAGTACCACATAGTGAATGTCAATAGCAAAACAAATAAAGAGAGATCAAACACTTCACACAATGTCTTGAAGGTAATAGCAATGATGCCCTAGCTCTCAAAGCTTGTGGGTCATCGAGCATTCCAAATGCTAAGATGTAAACAATGCCACTATTAACATTCATATCATGTCATTAAATCAACAAATGCCATCAAAATGAAATCAAGTTAATGAGAAGACAAAGCTTGAATGCCTACCTCAAGTTCTAGTGTCCTCTTCCCACACAGTGACAGCCTCTTTGCGCATGCCAAACTTGAATGCCCTCTTCACACCATGCAAAAGTGCAGTGTTGTATTCGTGACAGCTATTCGAATTCACAAAACTTAGAAATGACACTTTCTTTTTCTTTTTTTTAAGTTTATAACCAAATGGGTATCACAATTACATCATCATCGCTATTATGACACCATCGGGAGCACTTGCAAAAAAAAACACAAAAAACAAACACAAATTGTAGTGGCATCGCAAATTGGCATCAAAATTTGACCCCAAATGTTGTATCGTGGTAACAAACTTGAAATGTTCCAGGCTTAATTGTGACCTTCATCGGGTGCTCAATTAGATCTTTCTCAATAGATTCATCCTTCTTTCTGATTTCCTTAGTACAATTTGATATCAAACAAATCTTTTGAAATAATAAAAGAACATCATTCAACTTTTTTTCCAATTCTGCAATCAAATTAGAAAGTGATACTTCATCCAATGCAACAGATTGTAGTAAATCCTCAATTATTTTATTCTCCATGTTCTTCCTGTACACTTGCATTAGATACTCGGTGGTCTCTATACCAGGTTCTTTTACTTTTTTAACCAATTCTTCTAGTTGTCTTAGTAGGCCACCCTTCTCATTTACATTGCATCAAGAACAATCTCCCGCAATATCTCCTTGACACTTTCTAACACATCTGTCTTTTTCTTTTTTGCTAGCATTTTGTCCTGGGCTACTTTTATCTTAAGTAGATCTCCAAATCTTGATAATTCTTTTGGACTTAGTGAGGATATATCTACCTTTGGTATTACTATAGGTTGGCTCAAGTCAACTTTTTCTTTCTCATGCTTCCTTTTCTTTGACTTTTTATTCTCAACTTTGATACTTTCACCAGTAGAAAAATTTGGGTAATGTGATGCCTTCATTGCATCATATGTAGTAGTAGTAGTGGTATCTCCAGTTCTTTCTTCTCTTTCTTCTTCTTTCTTTTCTTTTTTCTTTTCTTCATGTTTCTTCTCTTCCTTCTCTTCATAAATTACCTCATTCTTCTCTTCTTCTTGTGTTTCCTCTTGCTTCTCCTTCTCTTTTTCTTGCTTGTCTACACTTTATTTTTGTCCAGAGGTCTTAGTAGAAAAACCTTCTCAGTATTTTGATCTATATTTGTCTCAATTTCTTTATTATCATCGGTTGCCTTTTGTTCTATCTCTTTTCCCTGTTTGATGGACTTCTC
Organism: Chamaecyparis obtusa; assembly: GCA_027943335.1. NCBI lineage: Eukaryota > Viridiplantae > Streptophyta > Pinopsida > Cupressales > Cupressaceae > Chamaecyparis > Chamaecyparis obtusa. Next base: position 630,588 of record BSBK01001079.1, read on the forward strand.
TTCTACATCAGTAAGAATCTCTTTAACAACATCTGAGATAACATCATGAATCTCAGGAAAATAAAATACTTGTTGTAACACTAGATCTTCATCCATCAACTTAGCAGTAGAAACATCATTAGTGTCCATTTGTTTAGTGTCCTTGTCCTCGGTGACCATGACATCTTCATCATGTCTTATTTCTTCAAAGGATCTTTGTTAGTGATGTCCTCAATAATCACTTAATATTTGTCTAGAGTTAAGTCAATAGGATCATACTTACCTTGCTGCTCCTTAGTCTCAGTTGACTAATATGGAAATAAGATATTTCTCCATATATCATTTGTTTCCTTTTGTACTACGTCAAGTTCTCCAACCATGATCCTTAATGATCTTATTTTTACAAGAAATATTTTTGAGTGCTCTTTCAATGCTTCTTTGATCTCTTGTACCGAAAAATCAAGTACAATAATTTCTAGGGATCTTTCCCTCATTTTTTTTAAGAGGTCATTTCATAATTCCATCTTGCATCTATTTTCTTATATAGATCATTAGGTAGTCAGTTGGCAACTTCAACCAGAATTATCCTGAATTTATGCAATATGAAGACAACTTCCTCCTCTATCTTTTCCTTATCTTCATCACTCCTTGATTCATACTTGGCATATTGAATTCCTGTAAAACCTCCATAATTATTAAGATTCTCAATGAACTTGTCTAATTTTTTCATTTTTGGGGGCTGGTTTTGCACAAATTTGAATTTTCTTAAGTTTTCAGACTCAGTATCACTATCATCTTGTAGTTTCAATTTTCTCCTCATTCTGTTTGATGTTTTCTTTTCCCTCACATATGTTTTTGGTTTTGGTTGATCTAGTTCAGGTTTCCTCTTCTCCCTCGGTGTAGAAGTAGACCTTGTCAGTGGTCTTGTTCCCTTAGGGCTTGATGATTCATTTTTCACTTTAGTTTTCTTTCCCTTGACTTCAGATGGACCTAACTCATCTTGTTCAACACTTACTCCATGATTTTATGATAAGTCACTAATCATTCTACTTGTTTTCTTCTGAGCCTTAGGTATCAATATACCTAGTTTTATCTTTTCCTTCACCTCCTCATATGCCCCATATTGATTAGCTCTCTTATTAATAGGTTTATCTAATAGAGCTTCAATTTTTTGATATGTAGTATCAATGTCAATTTCATAGCCCATTAGCTATAGCCAGATAGTCCTTGGCTCCACAAATTTCATAATGCATGTGTTGGTATCCACATCAAAATAAATAGTGTTTCCATTCTTTTCCACTAACTGAGGTAGAATTATGAATTTATTGTGCATTCTTGTTTGAAACTTAGTGAAATAATCATTCATTACAATATCAAATTTATCTCCTAGACTCTGAATGTACTCATTAATTTGATAAATGATTGGTTTGTTCACATTCCAGATTACATTACCGATAGATGGAAATAATTTTTGAAAGTAGAAGCATATATGATGTAAGTAGGGATGGGGTTGCTCTGGTGTCCTTACTGGCTATAAGGACTTTATTAGGCTTTATCTTGGCCTATTAGGGTTCAATTAGATACCCTACCCTACATAGGATCCCAATCCTATCCTCCCAAATATCCCACCTAGTTGCACCAATTTAAATGCTTACCAAACCAATGGTTCTATCTTGCTTCTAAACTTTTGTTTACACACAACATGGACTTTTCTTGCTTCATAGTGAATGGGGGATGTATTTAGATGTTCTTCAATCCCATTCAACCTTTTGATTACAAAAAAATTGAGTTTAGAGACTCAATCTTCCAAAAGTGTCTCAAATGCACCAATTAGGCCTATTTGAACTAGCCCTCTTAATGAGGTTTTCCTTCTCTAATTCAAGATTATCCTTAATAGTGTACCAAATAGGATTGATATATAGATTATTATCCTTCACACATCACCCTTATTGAATCCAAACTTGGATTGAAGCTTTCAATGCATTCAACCCACCTTTTCTTCCTCTTACTGTTGATTGCTTCCTAGCCGGGTACTCTGAACTCACCTAGGGCATCAATGCATTGCATTCAAAACTCATTACTAGGGCCCCTCCTCCTACACACATCATATAATAAAATTCCACTCCCATATAAAAAAAACCCACAAAATTTCTATGGTGGAAATGAAAGTGGCAAGAACATCTTCATGTACAACTAGAACACTGGTAGCAGACTACCCAAAACAAAAATGATTTTCTAACCTAAGAAAAAATACCTCCTAATAAATAGATTAATGAATGAAAAATGTTCACATATGCATTTTTAATAGGAATCCACAACTAGATTATGGTTTTCAATCCATTTTGCCATACATGCAAACAAAAAGCTACGGGGTTGTCAAATTTGGGACAGCCGAATGACCTTCTCAAAATTACTGGTCTAAATGAAAAGGTTCTATAATAACATGGAGAACAAGAAATGGATACTAAAACATAGCTTCTAATACATTTTATCCTCCATGCAAGCAAAAGACAACAGTACTACAAAACTGGAAAAAGTGTACCAGTCAGAGAGAAAATCCTTTAAAACATTAGTTTAATGACCTCAAAACTAACCTTGGTGTGAAGAGAAAATGTTTATCCCTATCATATGAACAAGGATCAATAGCTAATATGAGATCTTTCTCCCTCTTTCACATACATGCAATGAAAAATACAAAAACTATGATATTCCAAAGACTCAGAATTTTTCTTCCGTCAAACTTCTTGCTTGTTGTTACAAATGCTATCTCATGGTTTTGAATAGGTTCTCCACATCCTATGTAACCTCCCATCATGGATTGAGGCATTAAATTCATCATTTTCTTCTCCTAGCTCAGTCTACAACATTCTCATGAAAGCTATTATGTAAAATCCAAGATTTGACATAGTAACTTTTGTCTTTTTGGCTTTTCCTATCAAGTAGGGATTGGAATATTCTTGTGGCATTTCATAAGGTATGTTAATGATGTCTAGGCATGATCTATCTTCTCAACAATAATTCTTCCATCTTTGTCCCATTTTTGCACTTTTTTGCCAAATTGCCAATTTTGACAAGAATTTACAACTTTTGCAATATTAGGCCAACCCTTTAGGTTTGTATGACAACTTCTAAGAAAAATAACTAGACATGGATTGACCTAGTCATATCCACCTTAGGGAAATAAATAAAATGACCTTCTAAGGTCCACACAACTCTCCTGACTTGGCTAGAGTCAGTACATGCCAAAACGCAAAAAACATAGCAAGAAGACTAAGGAGTTGAGCTAGGTGTGCTCCTGCACCAATATACATACGAATAGTGAACCTAAATTCAAAGTGTTGGTCTTTTCTTTTCAAATAGTATGCATATTTTCATCAACCTGCTTCAACAAAATCTCACACAAATTAATCTTCATATCCTTCTTGACTATTTTATATGCAATGTCCATAGCTCCACATGGTACATTGTCCACTTGGGAAGATTGGAAGATTTGGTAAGAAATGACATTACATGCAAACTTTAATTCAAGATATTTTGTAGTTGATAATTTAAGACCTCTTCCATCCCATTTAGCTTGTGTCATCTCACATAACTTATTCTTGTCAGTTTTCTTGTTAGCCCTTGGTCTATCACCAATTGGATATCCAATCACAATATGTAAAACATCCTTTTTGATCTTGACTGGTTGATCGAGCCACATAAATCGGTCGTGAACTTGGCTTAACACAATTATCATACACTCGGTCTTGAATACACTTGGTATATGAAGGGCATGCATTAAACCCTTAGTCTCCAGGTTGATGTGTTCATCCTTTAGTTTTCCATTCTCACATAGACTTTGGTAAGATGTATCAATATTAGCTTCATAAAAATTTTCAATCTTGCAATGGATGAAAGAAAAAATATCTTCGATCAAAACCACTCTTGGTGGAATAGATGATAGAGCTTCCATCTTGTCTAGTTCGATTGCTTTAGTTGGAGGAATATTGTACTTCAGGTTGACAGGATCAACCTTCTCAACAATAATGAGATTCTGAACTTTTGGTGTCATCGATTCAAATATATCAATGCTTAATTGAAGTAGGGTTTCATTTGAAAATCAACTCGGTCATGCTTTCACAACTTGGGCATACACCAAAAATTACTCAAATGTGCTTACTTGTGTTTAGATCTGCTCAATCAATCGCTCAAGTGATCTTGGAAGACTCATCTTTGCAATGCACTCAAATAATTTTTGAAAATGTTCAGTAAGAATGAATAGTAAAGGGGTCTATTTATACCTTTTCCTCGATTAGGGTTTCCAACAACTAGAATTTTAGCATTTAATGCTTTCACCGACACCCTTTTCACCGATTACCAAACTACACTACCTTCTACCGAATGAAACAAAATAACATAGAATTTCATAGATCAAACATGAAATGTTAACTTCACAACATATATCCAAATGCATCTAAATATGCTTATATGGATCTCTGCACAAATTTTAGGAACCAATTTAAGATTGAAATTTAGCTCAAAATTCCTATACATAGCTTTAACCGATTAGGTGAAGATATGATGCAGGAGCATCCTAGGATTCTTGGCAATCCTGTATCAACCAAAAATATGTTTGTCTTTGAAGGTAGATTGTTAGTTTTTATCTTGGTTTGATGGAGTACTTGCTTGGTTTGGGAGACTGGTTGCTTGGTTTATGTGGTTACCAAGGTGCTCGGTCTCTAAAGAATGCTCGATAACTAAAGGCGTCAGTTCCTTCTGGTGCTTGGTGATAACTATGTTGCTCGGTCATGCTTGGATTGGTCAGTGTCTAGTGCTCGGTTATTTCCTCTGTTGCTCTGTGTTCTTTCTTACCGACTGGGATTGTTTGGATGGATCGGCTTGGTCAACTGGTTCCATTGATTTGGGTTGCGCTACTCGAGTTATGAATTGACCATTGGATGTGTGGGGGACCTAGATCTAGTGTGTTTCATTCTTCTATGCAGATTTGATGACCGTTGGGGCCATCTTTGAGAGTTTATTTATTTGTAAGGCTATTTGAGAGTCGACTGATGTTTTAGCATTTAATATTTGTTTGTAACGGTTTATTGTTTCATCAACTAACTTGTGGTTGGGAGTCAATATTTAAATACATGCTTGGGTAGTTTTTTAGGGGCATCAAAGAGTTGGAAGGAAGTTAGTAGCCTACGAGCTTAGGATAGGAAGATTGCTTGGAAGTTTGAGTACAAGTTTAGATCTTTCCTAGGTGCCTACCAGTGTGTTGTATGTTGTAGACCTGGGCTAGATGAATGCTGATGTTGGGGAAAAGATTTGGATCCTGCAAGATCTTGTAGATTGTTACTTGCTTTGTATCTGGTCGTAATTCGGAAGGCCTTATAGCTCAGCACATTGCATGTAATTGGTGTTTTGATGAATAAAGACTTCAGTTTTATTTCAGATCTGTTGTTGTTATTGTGCATTTTTGCATATTGGTTTGGTTGCAAGGTTGGTCAGTCCTTAATTGGATCCACCAACCTTGACTGCATTAGGTGGTATCAGAGTGAAGTTTTTTCCTATTTGAGAAAATTCTATTCCTATTGGAGCCAAGAGGATCTTCTGTGTTCATGTCTGGATCTTGATTTGAAGATGCCTCTGAGGAGAAATCATGAGATCTCAAAGGAAGAGAAAGCTACTAGAGAATTCAATCTTGATGATTTTAGGGCTCTGCAGAAACAAGTACAAGACCTACAAGAAGAATTTAGAAAGAAGAAGCCTACCTTGAAAGAGGATAGTGATGATGAATTTGAGGAAGATCATTTTGAAGAAGCTGTAGAAGAAGCTATAGATCTTGAGGAGAATTGAATTCTAAAAGCTATATCTAAGATTGGGAAAAGGCCTAAGATTGAAGTTTCTACATTTGCTGGAAGCCTTAGGCCAAAGGAGTTGATTGATTGGATCAATGAGATTGATGAGTACTTTGAGTATGAAGAAATAGAAGATCCTGATAGGGTTAGATTTGCAAAGACTAAGTTGAAGGGTCATGCAAATATCTGGTGCAGAGAAGTTCAGTTGGAAAGAGGTAGAAGAGGAAAAGAGAAGATCACTAAGTGGAACCGAATGGTGGATAAGTTGAAGAAGCAATTCATTCCGATGGATTATGAATTGTACATGTTTAAGAAGATGCAAGCTTTGAAGCAGACTAACAAATTAGTACAAGAGTATACCAAGGAGTTTTACAGAATCCTGATTAGGACTGGTCATTCTGAAGCTGATAAAGAGAAGGTTGCTAGGTATGTCTATGGTTTGAGACCTAGTATTCAGGAAGAGTTACTTACTGTGCGGATGACAATAATTGATGATGCTTATTAGATGGCATTAAAGATTAAAGAGAAGTTGAATAAGGAGTATGAAGGAAAATAAAACAATAGGAACTGGGGTGGTAAAACTGGTGAGACAGTTACTGAGAGTAATGTAATGGAGAAGCCTAAGCCTAATGTGGGATCTACCAGTGGTCAAATTACTAAGAATGTTGGACAAAGAGGAAGGTGGAAGAATGAGTTCACCGGTACTTGTTATAACTATGGTGAAGTTGGTCATAGAAGTTTTTATTGTCCTAAGAAAAGGGTGGCATTGACTATTGAAGAAGATATTGTGAATGTTGTAGAAAAAGTTGAGACACTTATCACTAGGAGTTAGCTGCATGTGTCCATGAACCGGTGCAGAGAAAAAATTTGTTTAGAACCAGATGTAAGTGCAAGAATAAGGTATGTAATGTCATAGTTGATGGTGGTAGTTCTGAGAAATTTTTTTTAGATGAAATGGTTAGTAAATTAAGTTTGGAAAGAAGGAAACATCCTAATTCTTATCAGATTAGTTGGATACAAGATGTTTCTAAGGTTATAATTGAAGAACAATGCTTGGTTAATTTCCAGATTGGATCTTATCATGATGAGATATTATGTGATATATTGCCTATGGATGATTTTCATCTATTGCTCGGTAGACCTTGGAAATTTGACAGGAATGTTTTGTTTGATGGTCATGCTAATACCTATGTGGTTAGGCATGAGGGAGCTCAGCATAAGATGATACCTTTACAGGAGACAAGGGTTAACGAATGTGGAGTTATCAGGTGTTTTCCTTATGAAAAACCTCAGGAGCAGAGGATTGATGAATCTATTCCTACAAAGTCTAGTTTCAAGAAGAAGGAGAATGATATTTCTGAAGAGTTTGTTGAGATTAAGAAATAGATGGTCTTGTTGGCAGAGATGGTACAACAGATGGTGACATTTGTGACACAAAGAGATGCAGATGATACTGAGTTGATTGAGAAGTCTAGAGAGGATGAACCTTACTGAGGCACTGAGGTGATCGGTAGTGGTTAGAGTTGGTTGCTATCAGTTGCCGACCGGAAGGATAAGCAAAGTGGAAAGAAAAAGGACTTTATGCATAAGATAGTGAATGAATTAAAGACTACTTGGGATGAAGGACAAGAAGAGATGTGGGTGAAGAATAGATTCGGCATACCTATTCTGATTCCCTTGAGGTGTTCCTGATTTCCTTATGAGAAAATCTTTCTTACCTGGGGTGTCTGATGCAGGAGCATCCTAGGATTCTTGGCAATCCTGTATCAACCAAAAATATGTTTTTCTTTGAAGGTAGATTGTTAGTTTTGATCTTGGTTTGATGGACTACTTGCTCGGTTTGGGAGACTGGTCTAATACCCCAAAAATGGGATATAGGTTCATTAATCTCCTACATCTTCAATTCGAACGAAATCGACATCAAAGTCCTAACCTAAGGCACATCTGCACATTATTGAATCCTAATTGATTTTATCCTTAATTCTACATTGGAGAATATTCCTAGCAATATTCTCTTTATCTTAATTATCTTTAATTTAAGGATTATTTGGCGATGAATCCTATTTATCCTAAAATTTGATTAATTGAATATTCTAAATATTTAATTAATTAGATTTAATACTACCACTTGATTATTTAATTAAAATTAATTCTATTTATTCCTAAATTATATTATTTAATTTTGACAATAAATCTAAAATCTCATGACTAATTGATTAAATTTTTATTTAATTAATTCATGTCAGTTGTCAATTTTTAATAATATAGTTTTAGAATAAAGTTTGATTTAATAATTGATTAACCCATAAATCAATTGTTTTAATTCAAAAATTAGTTAAGTTGAGAATAAATCACTTTATTTTTAAATTAATTTATAAATAAATCATGCACAATCAGAAAAGCAGGCAACTAGAAATTAACAATCAATTTTAAAATTGAAACTCAACATCTGATGATGAGTTCAAATTTGATCTAAAACTCTATTTTGAGTAAAACCCTACTATTTTATGATTTTTATGAGTTAATTATCTCTGATTTATTGATAACTCAAAAATCAACTTGAGTTTATCAAGAGTGATTTATGGCTTTTCTCTTGCATCCTCAAAGCCCTGAATTTCTATAAAATCAAGGCTCAGCTCTTCACAATTATCAACACTCAAATTTGCACAATTACTCTGGCGAATTGGCGATTGAAGGATTAAGCACTTGCGATAGACGATTTGTGAGATCCTTCATAGTTGATCATAGTTTCATATCATAGATTTCATATTCATTCATAGCATTCTTAGATTAAATATGCATTCAATTTCATTCATATAGCTTATATTCATACAGATTTCATATTATTGCACAGAAAATACAAAAATATAGAATAATCTGCACTCATATAGTCTTTCATTCTTTTGCATTCAAATCCTTCATTTAGGTGTTGCATTGTCACTGATCTCGATTTCAATCTGAGAACATCATACTCACACCTACTAGAAGGCAGTAAATCACCTGGTTAGCATAGTTTCAATTACTTGTAGATTTTAGTTTTTGCTAACCTCTAATGTTTTACTGAAGTGTTGTGTCTACAGCTAGGTATAAAATTCACACACACATTTCTAGCACCCACCATGGGGCCCTGAAACGGGTTTTGATCACTTCTATTTCACTTCTATCTATTTTTTTGTCATTTTCTGGTCCATTCTATGATTTCATTCTCTGTTCATACATTTTTTGTATGACTTTTGTCAGAAAGTTGTACCAGGAAGACCCCACTATCATACGACAGTTGATTCTATTGAGGCTTGTATCATAAGCTATACATTGTCATTTGAGAGCTTGATTGTCATATGAGAAGACACCCATTGTCGTACGAGTTTCCCAACTATCATCTGGAAGGTAACCCAATGTTGTATGAGCTTTGGTGCCATGATTCAATTGACATTTTAGAATTTTAGGCAGTTTTTCATATTTGATTTTTAGATTTGGACTGACAGCTAACCCTAACAATTGAAATCTTCTATTTTTTACTGATATTTATTGAATCTGATTTGGAAAAGTGCAACTAAATTGCTAAAAAGGTAAAATCTACTAAGCGCATTGTGAAGAATTTAGGTATTCTATTACAATCTGATAACACTTCAATTTGGACATTAAAAAAAATCTCACTTGTCAGGCTTGTGTGACTTTTCTTTCTTTCATATCACAGACTTCATTTTGGGCTATAAAATGAACATAGATTTTCTTTCTGCATATCTGTTACACATAGTAAATAGGCCCTATGAACACTATTTTTGGATGATCTCGAGAGAGTGGGATTCTTTTGCTTGTTCATGCATGCAAAGCTCTTCTTAAAAAAGGATCCCCTTGTAGGTAGGGAGGTTACTGAGATTGTCTTGTGTTCTACTAGATTTGTGCATCTTCAACTTTTGATTGATACATTCTCTCTCTGGAGAGGTTGATAGATCATAAGCGGTTGACATCATAGATCTTTGTGAGATAATTTTGGTCTTACCATGTCGGATTAATCTATCTACTTTGTTTTGGTTAAAAGTGAAAAGGCTAGAGGACTATGCTCTAATCCCTTTTTGGGTAGTATCAGAAACTCAGATCCTTGAATATGGAACCAGTCTCCATGTGGTATATTTTGTGAGTCACCTTTAGAGAGGGTTAACCATAGTGGACATTCTCTTAATTGGGTCAACCATGTGGATGAAACCTCAAGCATTAATAGCCATTTTCATTGTGGTAGTAGTAGCTGCTATATAAATGTCCTTGTGGAGGAAATCTTCACAGTTGTGGTCTCTTGTTGGGTTGTCAGATCTCCCTAGCAACTCCTAATTAATTAAATTTTCAAACTGTGTCAAAACCTCGGTGTGCCTAGATTGGAGTTTGCCCTCTTGAGACCATAAAATTTGCAGAGTTAGACCATTACTACAAACCCTAGTGAGGCCAAATTTTCATTTTCTAGGAATATGTGCATTATTGAAAAACTTTTTGGAACATACACAATTAGCACTTCTAGGGATTAGCACATTATGTCACTTGATTGTTCATGTGCAAGGTTGATTTGTCCCTTGTTCATTGTTTTTAAAAGTTCTTGAAATCACTTGCTTGTTGTTTTGTGTGCTTGTTATCTATTTGGTTATTGGAAATGAATGATCCCAGAATAATCTTCAAACTTGGATAGAAAACTTTGCCAAAAATCTGAAATTGAAAACCCACAAATTGCAAAATCTGAAGCAAAATACCTTTTTGGAGTCAAAAGTCATCTCACAAAGTCAGATTGTCATATGAGTTTTGAGAAAAAGTCATTTCATAACCCCTGTATTATCGTACGGTATCTAGTACTCTATCATACAAGTTTTGTCACCAAAAATCAAAAGAAAAATTTTCCCTGGCAGCAATTTTCATACAAGTCTTACAATTGTCGTTTGAGAGCATACCCAGTGTCGTACGAGTCTTCAGAAACTCATTTGAGAATTTTTAGAAAGTTGTCAGAGATTGGTCAAATTTGTTAGGAATCCAGTTTTTATAGCCTATTTCCAAATTCTGTCAAAACATTCACTATGGTAGGAACAGAGCAGAAACTAGAACGAATTCAATCATTTTCCTAAAGTGGTCTTCTCTTGAGTCTGATTTAGCCTTCTAATTTATCGATTTGAGTCTTTTTCATCTTGTGTCAAAATTATCTTCAAATTCAGTCTTCTTACTAAATGGCTAAGTGTTGTGAGCTCGTGCCCTCCATCTATTGGGCATCTACCCATACTACTGTGGCCAGTATCCTTCATTTATGTCTGATCAAATGTTTAATCAATTCAATCTTGACAAGGTTGCATCATTTGATCTTCATGAATGAATTCATTCTTCAGTTGTCTTCATCTTATTATTTTTCTTCACCCAAGGTTAATGGTGGAAACTAGAGCTTCATCACACAAGAAATCTCATACTTTGCCTTTGTCTACTCACCTAGGTCCAACTCTCGAGCAACTCTACAATTCAGGTCTTTACGAAGATGACAGTCTTGGAAATTTTTGATTGAAAACTAGTTACATACCCCCTCCATCAACTCACAGAGGTAATCAACAAACTCCACCTCAATCTATCCCAGGGAGTCCTAAAACTCCTAACATGTCTCATGGAGGGACAAACCACGGTTCTCAAGGACCTCACTCTCAACATGGTATGGATCAAGAACTGAAAGATTCTGAAACCAATTTTTTTTATTTTTTTTATTTTTGCAATTTCAATTTACAAAGCAGTGCACTCGTTAAGGTTAGAAGAGGAAATCAAAATGTACTGAAGCAACTCTAACCAGTATGGCACCGATGATGGTGAGCATTGGTCAGAGGATCTAAATCAAACTGCTTATGCTGTAACTCTAACCAGTATGGCACTGATGATGGTGAGCATTGGTCAGAGGATCTAAATCAAACTGCTTATGCTGTAACTCTAACCAGTATGGCACCGATGATGGTGAGCATTGGTCAGAGGATCTTCTACTCTAAATACTGGAAAGGGAACTCGACGTCAAGTATGTGTTACCCAATCCGAAGTGGAGTGAGGGGCGACCATATGACGGAGTGATTACAATAGCAATGCTTGAAAGAGAATTACTAAAAGCTGAGAATACTCAACACCCAGAATGTGCTTGCTAACCCAGAATGGAAAGCAGCTACCATAGGGCGGAGCTGAACTGTTACAATAACTTTAATTGAAATCAAGAATTACAACCAGATTTGAGCAAGAAATAAAGACTGCCAGTACTACTGTCAGTTTTACAAATTAAGATACTGATTTCTGGTTTCTGTTACAAATCTGCTCATCCAAAGAACAAACAGCAGTCCATGGAACTACTTCAAATGCTCTTATTTTTCACGTATGACCTTCAATTGACTAGAAATCAAATGCAATAAGCCGAAAACACTAACATGCCAAATCAAAACTAACAATGCAATAAACTAAGAATAATGCACAAACTGAATACAACTCACAAATGAGATTGAATCACCACTAGTTGTTGTCTTGCAAACAAGAAGCGATGCCCGAGCTAGGAGGCCTTCATTCCTCGAAGCAAACCCAGAGCCAATCCTGCGGCATAACAGTATAGTAAAACCAAAGATGTGAAATGATGCTCAAGATCTTCCTTTTATAACCTTCGGTTGACTTCCTAAAACCCTAAATCCTCCTCACAGTCAAAACCCTAACTCTTTCTTCAAAATGGCATCCTTTTCCCTTTAAGCTCAATAATGATATTTTAAATAAAAATCCACCCACTTCTAGCAAAGACACCCTCAAAATAAGGAAACCCTAATTATACCTTCCGACTAGCCTTCGGGTTTCTAGAAAAAGGCCAACGGTCACTGGAAATATCAGGATTGAGAAGGGGACATTACAGTCCGCCCTCCCCAAGATTGCTTGTCCTCAAGCAATCGCAAACCAGGATGCTGCAATATCTCATCACTTTCCCAAGTCGCATCCTCGATAGGCAAGTTCTTCCACTTCACTAGGTATTCTCTGATGGTTCTTTTCCTCAAAGAACGTTCTCTGAAGTCAAGTATCTCCTCTAGAATTAGAACCAACTGTCCCTCTTCATCTAAGGGAGTCAATTGTGATGAAGGTACCACATTATATCCAAGTGCCTTCTTGAGATGAGACACATGGAAGACATTATGTACTCTGCTATCAGAAGGTAGCTCTAACTCATAAGCTACTGCCCCAACCTTTCTGATGACCCTGAATGGCCCATAGAAGCGAGGTTTGAGCTTCTCAACTCCACTCTTCTTGAGAGTAGACTGTCTATAAGGTTGTAATCAAAGATAGACCATATCTCCAACCTCAAATGAATGCTCAACACGTCTCCGATCAGCATACGACTTCTGCTGATTATGTGCAATCTGCAAATTATCCTTCAAGGATTTCATTATGTCTTGACTATGCTACAACAAATCCTTGGCTAAGGGTGCTCTGCTGTCACCAAACACCAAATCTGCAAAACTAGGTGCTTCATACCCATAAAGTGCCAAGAAAGGAGACATCTTAATCGACATATGGAAAGAAGAATTGTAGTAGTACTCCCCTATATGCAGCCACTTGACCCATGCTCTTTGCTGTTCTGACACATAGTTTCTCAAGTAGCCTTCCAACCACTTGTTCACTACTTCAGTTTGACCATCTGTTTGGGGGTGGTAACTAGTGCTTGGAGTGAGCACAGTACCACTCATTCTGAAAACTTCTTGCCAAAAAGTACTTAGGAACTTGCTGTCCCTATCACTTACAATGTTCTTGGGCATCCCATGCAACCTAAACACTTCTCGAAAAAATAGATCTGCAACTTGTGCTGCAGAAAAAGTGCTGGTAATGGTGAAGAAATGAGCAAATTTGGTAAGCCTATCCACCACTACATAAATACAATCCTTCCCTTGGGCCTTGGGCAACCCTGTGATGAAATCCATCGAGATACTTTCCCATTTTTGATTGGGAATAGGGAGTGGTTGCAATAAACCGGCTGGTAAAGTATGCTCATTTTTATTTACTTGACAAACAGGACACTCCTGGATGTAACGCTGTACTTCTCCTTTCAATCCTTTCCAAGAAAACCTTTCTCAGATCTGCCTATACGTCTTGAAAAAGCCTTGGTGACCAGCAACTGGAATATCATGAAAAGTCAAAAGAATCTTCTTCTTCAGTTTAGAATCAGCCACCAAAAAGATTCTTCCCTTATAATGGATCAATCCCTCAATCACCTTGTACCTTTCATCATGAAAAGTACCCTCAAGAATGCTGGTTGCAAACTGATTTTTGGCATAATCAGCAAGCAACATGTCTCTCCAATCTGCAGTAAGCTCACACAATGAGCTAAGATGAGGTCTTCTAGATAGAGCATCAGCCACGATATTATTTTTCCCTTTGACATATTCAATGTCAAAGCCGTAAGCTTGAATCTTACTCACCCATTTCTGTTGCCTCTCATTTAGGTCCTTCTGGTGCATGAAATGCCTGAGGCTAATGTGGTCAGTCTTAACCATGAATTTGTTCCCCACCAAGTACTGCCTGAACTTGGCTAATGCATGCATAATGGCAAGCATTTCTTTGTCATAAATTGAATATGTCCTTTCGACACCCCGTAATTTTCTGCTCTCAAACACGATAGGGTGTTTGTCTTGCATCAGGACAGCCCCAACTCCTTCACCTGATGCATCACACTGCAGCTCGAATGGCTTGGAGAAATCTAGGACAGCCAGAACCGGACACGAGCTCATGATCTTCTTGAATTTGTCAAAAACAATTTGAGCCTTTTCGGACCAAACAAAGGCTCCCTTTTTGGTGAGATCAGTAAGGGGAGCAGCATTCTGTGAGTACCCCTTTATGAATCTCTGATAAAAACCACAAAGACCTAGAAAACCTTTCAACTGAGTCAAGTTCTCAGGTGGTGGCAAATCCATTACTGCTCTGATCTTTTTCGGATCCACCTTCACTCCCTCAGCACTGATTATGTGGCCCAGGTACAATAATTCCTCCATTCCGAATTCACATTTGGAAGCTTTTGCGAACAAACTCTCAGATTCCAGGATACTAAGCACTTCTTCCAAGTGCTTGAGATGATCTTCCCAATTCTTGCTGTAAATCAGAATGTCATCAAAAAATATCAACACAAATCTCCTTAACTGATTCCGAAAAACATGATTCATGCAAGACTGAAAGGTAGCCAGAGGATTAGTCAACCCAAAAGGCATGACTAAGAATTCAAAATGGCCATAGTGACATCTGAAAGCTGTCTTCTCCACATCAAACCCCCTCATCCAAATCTGATGGTAACCCAATCTCAGATCGATCTTCGAGAAGAACTTGGCCCCATGTAACTCATCAATGAGCTCTACTATTCTGGGAATGGGGTATCTATTTTTGATGGTGCTTTGAGTCAAAGTATGATAGTCCACACACATGTGCATGGTACCATCCTTCTTCTTCACAAGAACCACTGTAGATGCAAAGGGGCTCTTGCTTGGGCGTATGAAACCCATCTCCAAGAGTTCTTGAATATTCTTCTCGATCTCATCCTTTTGCCTCTTTGGATACCGATATGGAGTTGTGATCACCGGTTTAGCTCCTTCCTTGAGCTCTATGATGTGTTCTGAACCCCATTTAGGTGGTGGTCCAGGAGGCAAATCAGCAAAGACTGTGCTTTTCTTCGCGAGAAGAGACTGGATATCAGGAGATTGATCACGTTTAGTCTCAACAGGACTAGCAGGAAGGACCATGCATTCTGCAACCCACTCAGCTTGATCGTGACGGATCAGTCTTGCCATTCTTTTGAATGACACTACTCGAGGACCCCCATTAGACATTTCTCTTAGAACTATCTTCTTCCCATCTGATTGAAACTTCAACTCCATAGTCTGCAGATTCAATGAGATCTCCCCAAGAGAACGCAGCCATTGAATGCCTAGGACGGCATCAGTATCTCCAATGTGGACTACGTAGAAGTCATCCTTGACTTCGTAGTTTCCCAATTGCATGGTCATGTTCGAAATTTTCTTGGTGCAAGAGATATGGAATCCATCGGCAACCATGACCTTAAACCCTTCAAACTCCTCAGTTTGCAGCCCCTTCTTGGCTACCACAGCTTCATCAATGAAGTTATGTGTTGCTCCCATGTCGATCAAGGCAATGATTCACTGCCCTTTGATCATCCCACGAACCTTGAATGATTCATTTCTTTGAAAACTAGAAAGTTGAGCTAAGACTCCACCACTTTCCTTCTCATCCCCAGATTCTTCTGGAGCTCTATCTACTTCACTTTCTTCAAAATCAGATTGCTGATCAGAAAAATTAGAACTACTCTCACCAGCAGAATAGTACTCAATCTGATTGAACTTAACCCCTTTAGGGCAAACATGATCTTGTGACCACTTTTCCCTACACCGGAAACACAACCCTTTTCTTCTGAGTTCATTCAGGGTTTCTAGATCCAACCTGGTGACATGGGGATTGCGATTTTTGAACTCTTTGTGTTGAGGACTCAAAAGCGGTCTATGCTGAGGCCTTTTTCCTTTATCCCCCTTTTTAACAGGAGAATTTGACTGAAATTTGGCCTTAGGAGCAGCCCACTCCATATTTCTTGCCTTTTTCATGGCCTCTTGCAGTGATGGAGGATCAAAGGCTTTAATCCAACCTTTGAGAGGTTCTGTCAACCCTTCACTGAAAAGAATCACCAATCTCCTTTCCGTGATTCCAGTCACCATGACTGAGAGTTTTTGAAACTCTGCAATGTAGGCATCGACTGTGCCATACTGTCTCAATTGTGCAAGTTCTCTGAAATGGATCTCAGGATCCTTCTTCTCAAACCTCTCGATGAGCCTAGTGGTGAACTCATCATACGCTATGATAGATCGATGACCCAGAGTAATGAGGCCATGGTACCACCACTCGTGCACCACCCCATCAAGGTGTAGCGTAGCGAACTTGATTGCTTCTTCTTCTGCCATTGGTTTGAGAGCTAGATAGTTATCCAGCTTCTGAATCCAGGCTTGGGCTGAATTGTTATCACTCCCATCAAAGTGTGGAAGTGTAACTTTGTTGACAGCTTGGTACAAGTCTCCTTGATTTGATGGTCTTCTTTGATCATAGTGTCTCCCTTGTCCTTTGTTTTTCCTTTTATGATCCATGAAATCGTTAAAGGACATATCCATCTTGATGTCGTCAGGTAGAGAATCATACTCTGCGCGACCAAGTCTCAACTGCTCCACGAATGAAGCATTCTCTTCACGATCTGGCTGATAGTTTACAGGTGCCAAAAAGGTGGGTTTGAATGGCCTTGAAGAAATGTAAGTGTTGTTTGACACCGTCCAAGCTACATGCTCATCATGCTGGTTGGAAGCACTATGCTCCCCTTTATGCCCTGAGTTGTTCTGTGGAGTGGTGTTCTAACCCACTTTCGCCATCATGAGAGATACCATGTCCATCAAGGTATCCATCTTTCTTTCAAATCTCTTCCTGGGACTCATAGACCTTTCTCTTCCTTTCCCACTGTCATCTCTATTGTTGGTAAACTTCTCGTTACCCCCAACTGATCTCTCACCCTCTGCCATATCTGATTCCTGAGAAGACTCCCAATGAGCCCTCAAGACTTTTGAAGCTGTCAGACCCTCTGGAGGCTGATAAGGCTGGAACTGTTTCCCAACCTTCTTGTCTTCCCTTGCAATATACCTCTTTTCTCTGTCACTCATAGACTAATTGTTCACAAGATGGCAAGATCTTGGCTCTGATACCACTGAAAGATTTCGAAACCAATTTTTTTATTTTTTTTTTATTTTTGCAATTTCAATTTACAAAGCAGTGCACTCGTTAAGGTTAGAAGAGGAAATCAAAATGTACTGAAGCAACTCTACCCAGTATGGCACCGATGATGGTGAGCATTGGTCAGAGGATCTAAATCAAACTTCTTATGCTGTAACTCTAACCAGTATGGCACCGATGATGGTGAGCATTGGTCAGAGGATCTAAATCAAACTGCTTATGCTGTAACTCTAACCAGTATGGCACCGATGATGGTGAGCATTGGTCAAAGGATCTAAATAAAACTACTTATGCTGTAACTCTAACCAGTATGGCACTGATGATGGTGAGCATTGGTCAGAGGATCTTCTACTCTAAATACTGGAAAGGGAACTCGACGTCAAGTATGTGTTACCCAATCCGAAGCGGAGTGAGGGGCGACCATATGACGGAGTGATTACAATAGCAATGCTTGAAAGAGAATTACTAAAAGCTGAGAATACTCAACACCCAAAATGTGCTTGCTAACCTAGAATGGAAAGCAGCTACCATAGGGCGGAGCTGAACTGTTACAATAACTTTAATTGAAATTGAGAATTACAACCAGATTTGAGCAAGAAATAAAGACTGCCAGTACTACTGTCAGTTTTACAAATTAAGATACTGATTTCTGGTTTCTGTTACAAATCTGCTCATCCAAAGAACAAACAACAGTCCATGGAACTACTTCAAATGCTCTTATTTTTCACGTATGACCTTCAATTGACTAGAAATCAAATGCAATAAGCCAGAAACACTAACATGACAAATTGAAACTAACAATGCAATAAACTGAGAACAATGCACAAATTGAATACAACTCACAAATGAGATTGAATCACCACTAGTTGTTGTCTTGCAAACAAGAAGCGATGCCCGAGCTAGGAGGCCTTCATTCCTCGAAGCAAACCCAGAGCCAATCCTGCGGCATAACAGTATAGTAAAACCAAAGATGTGAAATGATGCTCAAGATCTTCCTTTTATAACCTTCAGTTGACTTCCTAAAACCCTAAATCCTCCTCACAGTCAAAACCCTAACTCTTTCTTCAAAATGGCATCCTTTTCCCTTTAAGCTCAATAATGATATTTTAAATAAAAATCCACCCACTTCTAGCAAAGACACCCTCAAAACAAGGAAACCCTAATTATACCTTCCGACTAGCCTTCGGGTTTCCAGAAAAAGGCCAACGATCACTGGAAATATCAGGATTGAGAAGGGGACATTACAAGAACCTACACCTTCTAAAATTTCTCACTATCAAAATGATAATGACTTCAAGAAAATGATGAGGCATTTCTTGAAAGAAGATAGAAAGGCATACTTTCTAGAGTTAGCTCATCAAGGAGCTAAACTTCCTCCAAACTTTAATGTTGAGAATATCATGACGCATGAGGAAGAAACCTCTATCATGGCTATGATGAAATAGATGCATGCCATGCAAGTCAAACTTAACAAACTTGAAAAAGAAAAGGAGCCTAAGGAGTTCTCCATGGAAGCTCTATGCCCTTTTCCATTCGATAAAGACTTGTACATGCCACCATTCCCTAAAAGAGTGGAAATGCCTAAGTACAATAAGTATGATGGAAACTTTGATCCTCAAGATCATGTCAGAGAATTTTGTACTCAATCTATGGAGTTTATGCATGAACTAACCTACTTAATGTGTCTCTTCCCTTGATCTCTGGGAGGAGCAGCCATTCATTGGTTCTCTAGAATGCCTCCAACTATAAAAAAATTTTGTGGAGTTAATCAAACTATTCTATCAATAATACTCCTACAATATCCAACATCTAGTCACCATGATCGACATCTGCAATCTGAAACAATACCCAGGAGAACCATTCCTGACATTTCTCAAGAGATGGAGGAAGAAATTTTCTCTATATGCTAGACCTATTCTAGAAACTGAGAAACTGGAAATCTTCATCAATAATCTTGTTCCAAAAATCAACTATCCTTTACAAATGCAAAATCATACATCCTTTAATAAGATGGTAGATAATGCGATCAAAATTGAGAAAGTACTTGTGAAAAAAGGAGACATCACACTTCAAAAGGACAAGTATGAATCTAGATCTAGTTCTAAGGACAAGAACAAAAAATGGAATAATAATAAAGGCATTATCACTGACGGCATTGTTGATACTATATGTGCCCCATCTAAGGCACCTTCTTTCAATCTCACCGTTGGCACCCAAGCCATCAAAGCTTTTGAAGCTAAAGCCATATAATCCAACAAGAAGTCATCTGATTATAAACCTTGGGCTACAGATCCTAACCAAAAATTCACTTCTCTTGGAGAGTCCTTGGAATCTGCATGAAAACTCTATTGGCTAACAAAATCATCTACTTGCTTGAGATAAAAGTCTTTGATCTTGAACCTAAACCAAAATGGTGGAGAGAGAATGATTTCTGTGACTTCCATCACAATAAAGGTTATAAAACTAATAATTGCATTCTCTTGAAGCACATCATACAAGACAAAATTGATGATGGAGAAATCACAATTGACAATCATAAGAGAAATAATGATCATACAGCATTCACTGAACCATTTCCAAAACATGGTAAAGAAGATTCTTCTTCTCAGCCTAATATGGGTGCTAAAGTCAATTATGCCTACTCTAGAAACAATGTTGTTATCAATATGGTTGAACCAGGTCTATCTGAGCATTGCAATGTCATCACAATTGTAAGAAAAGATAGAGAAAACCAATCAGCTAATGCAGTTACTTGATCACAAGCTCAGGCGCATCTACAAGGAAAAATACAAGATTCATCCAATATCCCTAAGGTGCCTTTCAATCTTTCATCTGCTTCTAAATAGAAGGCTACATCTAAATATTCAAATCCTAAAGACACAAGGCCTACATCATACAGTATTGTCCAACAACTCCAACATACAAATGCAAAAATCTCCATGTTTGAGTTGCTTCTGATATCTCCAGCTCATAGAGCCATTCTAGACAAAGCTTTGGTTGGATCCAATGTTCCTGATAACCTTGACTTAGATAGATTCTAGACTATGGTTGGTCATCTTACGTCTCCATAGTATACTTCCTTTTCAGAGGAAGATGATAACTCTTTGAGTCATCCACATAACTAGCCCTTGCATATTGAAGTCTTGATCCAAAACCGTCATGTCAAATGTGTGTTGATAGATGAGGGCACTGGTCTAAACATTTGTTCTTTTAGCTTGATTACACAATTGGGATTTTCAAAGATGGCCATTGATTCTAGAAAGAAGATAACTATCAAAGCATATGATGAGAAAGAAAGGTCTTCCAAAGGAACAATTGTCTTACATATCAAAGGCAGGTCTAGTTATCAGAGATACTATATGCCAAGTTCTTGATCTACCTTTGGCTTACAACATCCTTCTAGAAAGACCCTGGATACATGAAATGAAAGATATTCCTTCTACATACCATCAGTGTTTGAAATTTCCTTATGAAGGAGTAGAGGTGATGATTCCAATGGATCTATATACAACTTGCAATGCATTGAAATAAAGTGTTGATAAACTTGTTCCTAATAACATAGAATCTTCCACTAAGCAGTTGGATGTTGCTTCAACATCCAAGATGGAAGACATTGCTAAAGAGGTTAAAATCAAAGAAAATGGTATGGGAGAATATACTATAGAGCCAGTCTTGTCTTTGACACCTGTCCCTATCTCGCCTAAGTCATATGGACAAACTCTAAAATAGTCTAAAAAGGAGTCTAAAGAACCTTTTGAGGCATATAAAGGAAATTTTGTTGCAGAACAAGTGTCCAAACAAGAGTTTGAAGAGGATGAAGTTGTGCTTGTGTGGCTATACAAAGATGAACCTGAATCTGAAATTGTTCAAACATGTGACTCTAAAACATCAAAGATCCCATCTAAATCATATGACCCAGGGAACAAATTGATCACAAAAATGGGATATAAAGGAAAAGGACCTCTAGGACTATAGGGTAAAGGTCTTCTATTAGCTCTTGACCATCGTGGCCAAGAAAACAAGAATAAAATAGGTCTAGGATATAAGAAGAAACCTTTCTATCTTAGCACAAACTCTCCACATGTCTTAGAATAGATTGAGCCCTCCACAGCAAATCAACTAAAGGAAGAAACAACTGAACAATCTGTTCTACGACATGTGGAGAGTTTGTGCTATGATAGAAAGGTTTCTTCTTATATCCTAGACCTGTAAAGGTCTTCTGTCAGCTCTTGACCATTGTCGTTGAGAAAACAAGAATAAAACAGGTCTAGGATATAAGAAGAAACCTTTCTATCTTAGCACAAACTCTCCACATGTCTTAGAACAGATTGAGTCCTCCACGAAAAATCAACTAAAGGAAGAAACAACTGAACAATCTGATAGTGATGATTCAGACACCACTAAAGAGCTTATTCCTTTTGAGCATTTTCCTAAAGAAATAAAAGACCTCCTTGAAGCTGAAGATGATCCAGTAAAAAGAATCAATGTAGTAGAAACACAAGAACCTACTATAGAGCAAGAGATAGTTGCACCACAAGAACCAGCTAATCTCAAAGATAATCAAATAGACAAAGAGGAAGGTGGTAGTTATTCTAAGACAGATTCCCATGAGTATGAATTCAAATTAGAATCTGAGGGTAACCCTTCTTGGGGTATTCATCCTGACTTTACTCATGTTCTTAAATTTCCTAGAGGCATAGATGAAGAATCTAATGACTATGAATGGGGAGCCATTCCAGAAGAAGATGAGCTTATTACAAAGAAACATGTTGATTTTATTCACCAATATGCATCTAAACCCAACGTAAGTCTAGAGCAAAGTGATGAACTTAATGAGTCTAATCCACCGATGGCTGAAGTGGACTCCCACAATGACATTGAGCCTATTCATGAATTGAACGTCTTAAGTTTTAATATCACCTTTGAACTCAAGCGTCAGGCTAGGACCAATGATGATAGATCCATATCCATAAACACTCTTTCCTAATCTTTTACCACTTTGACCATCCAACATCCTAAAATTCTTGACTAAACCTCTACAAATCTGAGCCAAGGTATTTATACCTTTCCTAATGACTATGCCCTTTCTTGCTATCTCAGTGTAGTTGAGCCTATGAGGACTTCCATCAGTGAACCGAGTGTTAGCATGATAGAGTCTGACATCAAGTATCTTAGTCAAAAAAGTAAGAATAAAAATAAAAAGAAAAGGATTTTTGAGGGTGAAAACCACTTTGTGGTAGTCTTAGAACCTACAAAAGTAAAAATAAAAGACATATCCAAACGTGAAAATCTCTTTGAGGCACCTAAGGATGAAATATTTTGTCCTTCTGAGTCATTTACAGGACAGATCTCCAGTTCTAATTGAGCCCACTCAATCTATCAACTTGGGAACAACAAAAGAACCATAGTTGATCCATGTAGCACAATCCTTATCAGAAGAAGAAAAACAAAAATTTACAACATTCTTAACAGAAAAGAAGATCAACTTTGCATGGAAATACTCAGATATGCCAAGGTTGGATCCTGATCTTATAATGCACCATTTATCTATAGCTCCAAACATCAAACCTGTTAAGAAAAAATTGAGAAAGATGCATCCACATGTTGCACTATTGGTAAAAGTTGAATTAGAGAAGCTACTAAAAGCCGGATTCATTCATTTTATTGACTATGCTGAATGGATCTCTAATATTGTACCTGTTTCAAAACCAAAAAAATCTATAAGAGTGTGCATAGATTTCAGAGATGTGAACAAAGCATGCCCTAAAGATGATTTTCCATTACCTAATATTGATATGATAGTGGACATGACTATGGGCTTTGAGATGTATTCTTTAATGGATGGTTTTTTTGGATATAATCAAATCAAAATTGCTCCAGAGGATCAAGAGAAAACTACTTTTACATGTGCATGGGGTACCTTCTGTTGGAATGTCATGCCATTTGGGCTTAAGAATGCTAGTGCTACATATTAGAGAGCTATGACATCTATTTTTCATGACATGATGCATCGAACTATGGAAGATTATGTTGATGATACTTTGGAAAAATCTCTGATAAGATCTCACCATCTAAATGATTTGAGAAAAATACTAGACAGAATGGAAAAGTTCAATCTCAGACTGAACCCTAAGAAGTGTTCTTTTGGTGTCACTTTTGGAAAACTCTTAGGCTACATTGTTTCAAAGAAAGGCATTGAAGTTGATCCAGCTAAAGTTAAAGCTATCATGGAGATGCAACCTCCCAAGAATATCAGTCAAATGAGAACATTACAAGGGAGAGTACAATCTATCAAACACTTCATATCTCAGCTAGCAGACATATCACAGCCTTTCACAAAGACATTACCTAAAGGTGTGACCTTTGCATGGAATGAGGAATATGAAAAGAACTTTAACCATATCAAGAAATATCTATCAAATCCTCCCATCTTGATGCCTCCTATTCAAGGAAAGCCATTGATCTTATATATCTTTGCAATAGATACATCACTGGAGGCATTACTAGCACAACATGATGAGAATAAAAAGGAAATAGCTATATACTATATCAGTAGAACATTGGTAGCATATGAGAAGAACTATTCAATGATTGAAAAATCTTGTCTAGTTGTGATCTTTGCATCACAGAAACTGAGACATTATATGTTGGCTCATACCACACATTTGGTAGCTAAGATTGATCCATTAAAGTACCTACTAAGCAAAGCTGCCCTCACAGGTAGATTAGCCAAATAGGTCATGCTCTTAAGTGAATTTGACATTGAATATGTTGAAAGAAAAGCTATCAAAGGATAGGCTATTGCTGATCAACTAGAAGATGCCCCTTTGTTTGATGATACTCTAATGCAAATGGAATTCCCAAATTCCTCTATCATGAATCTTTCTTCTAGAGAATGGAAATTGTTCTTTGATGGCTCCTATACATAGAATGGATCTGGAGCAGGCATATTTTTTATCACTCCTCAAGGATACTCCATCCCTAAGGCATTCAGAATCAAATTTCCTTGTACAAACAATATTGTTGAATATGAAGCCCTTCTTAATGGTATGAAAATAGCAATTGAGTGGAGAGTGATAGAATTACACATACATGGAGACTCACAACTTGTAATACACCAAGTCAATGATGTGTATCAAATGAAAGATGAAAAGCTCATTCCATACAAGAGAATGGTAGATGATCTCAAGAAACACTACATATCTATCACCTTTGAGAAAATACCTAGAATGGAGAATAAGGTTGTCAATGCAATGGCAACACTATCTACTTTATTATAGGAGCCTGAACATGAGCTACGCTACAAGTTCTTATTGGAAGCACTATCTTATGTTGCATATGATTCCCTTGACACCCACATGATTTGAATTGTTGTAGGTCATGATTCATCCCACTATAAAAACTTTTTCTCTTATCTCAAAGACTAAATCATTCCCGATTCCTTCAACCGCCATGAGAAATGATACCTTATCTGAAATGCATCCTGGTATGACAGCATTGGTCAAGATCTATACAAACAAGGTCTAGATGGTACGCTACTTATATGTTTAGAATGGGAAGAGTCTCAATGTGCATTGGAGGAATTCCATGAAGGTATATTTGGGTCACACTCGAATGGTTTAACACTAGCTCAAAAACTTATTAGGGTTGGGTACTATTGGCCTGAAATGGAAAAAAAGGCTATCAAGTTTGCTAAGAACTGTCAAAAGTGCCAAATACATGGTAACTTAATTCATGCACCAGGGAGAGATCTAATTCCCTTCACTACACAATGGCCTTTTCACCAATGGGCATTTGATCTTATAGGATCCATACATCCTCATTCTTCTAATGGACATACCCATATAATCATAGCTATAGATTATTTCACAAAATGGGTGGAAGCAGTCCCTTTGACTCAAGCAACTGGTAAACAAATTTCAATGTTCATCTTGAACTACATCATATGTTAGTATGGTATTCCACTTTCTATAGTCATAGATAATGGTGGACAATTCAAGAATAGAGACTTAGATGATTTATGTGCAAAATTCAAGATTACACAACATTGGTCATCTATCTACTATCCTCAAGGGAATGGACAAGCAGAGGCTTCTAACAAGAATCTATTGAAAATCTTGCATCGTACAGTTAATAAGACAGGAAGAGAATGGCATCTCATGATCAATCCAACTCTCTGGGCCTATAGTTTAAGTATTAGAACGGCCACTAGGGCTACTCCTTTCACTTTAGTTTATGGGTCTGAAGTGGTACTACCTATTGAGGTTGAAATCCCATCACTAAGAATCAAAATGCATGGTCTAGTAACTGATGATGACTACAGAGTGTCTAGGTGGCTAGAACTTGAACTACTAGATGAGAGCAGAAAAGAAACGTATGATCATCTTATATTATATCAGAAGAGAATGTCTAGATGTTACAACAAGAAAGTCAGACACAGAGAATTTCAGGTTGGCGATCTAGTCTTGAGAGAGAATCTTAAAAATTAATCACATAGAGAATGCAAGGGGAAGTTTGAACCCAACTGGATGGGTCCCTTTTTTATCACTACTACTTTTGGCTCTGGTGCCTATCAACTCTCAATGACTGAAGGAGAATAGCTCTGAGAGCCAATCAACGTTCTCCATCTAAAGAAATTCTATGCCTAAGGTATTCAGTATTAAAAAATGTCCTGAAAAAAAATCTAAAAAATCTAAAAAAGTCCTGAAAAAATGAACATCTTGGTGAAAGCCTAGCAATATGCACCTTGATGATTCAAAAAAAAAATAAAAATATATCAAAAGTACCAAAAAAAAATTGAAAAATGAAAAATACAAAAAAATGAGAAAAAGAAAAAAGTGCCTTGGTGAAAACCTAGAAATAGGCACCTTGGTAGCAAAAATAGAATCTCTGCCAAGATGGTGAAAACCTAGAAAATGGGTACCACTTATTTCAAAATGCTCCATCTATCAGCACAATCTTGGTCTTTCCCAACTTTCAGTCTTGCTTTAGTTTGTACATATCTCCCGATTTGTTTTTGCATTCCTATTTTCAATAAGTCAGTTTGTACACCAATCGGCTCAAGCATCTATATCCTATCAATGCTCAAACTTGGGGGCACTCAAAGTCATATCCTATAGTCCTTAATGTCTTAGATGAGTCATATCCAGTCAGAGTCCTTTGAAGATTCATCTGAGTCAGTCAGTCAGTCTCCTTTCTAGAAAGGATTTTTCATCTACAACAATGCAATCAAACACAAATTGAAAACAATCCATGCTTCACATGTTTTTATCTCCTTGTATGCTTACTGATTTGCATTGAGATTTTTGCATAGTGTCCTTTCAAGCTCTTCGATGATGTCCTTTACAAGATTTAGAGAGTGATGACTAGGGGCATAATCTTTTCTTTGTTTTCTACTTGTATGTGAAAATCTAACAACTTTGAAAATTCTGGATTGAAATGGTGTCCATCTGTAAGAGCCTCTATCTCAAATTGGATGGCGATGAGTACCTCGACCATTGATACCCAAAAAATTTAAGGAAGTTTGATCTCACTATTGTCTTTTTGAAAAATTTCTTACTCCTACTATGAAACGCAATCTTACCTAAGGATGTGAACGATAAAGAGTCACTATGGGTAATTCACACTGGATTTAGAATGATCTCTTGACTACTTGATGTGTTTGTTCTGCAAGGTGTATTTTGGTCATCGTGATGTCTATGTTTTGATGCTTATACAAATTTCTATATCAAAATGGACATGATATTTAGGTCATCCTAGCGTTTGTGCCTTGGTGCTTATATCTAATCCGACATTCCAAAAATAAAATCAATATTCATATTCCATGGTTTTCTAGCCAGTGGGCATTGTATTGATTCTTGTGCATACAAAATCAATATTCATATGTCTATAGTTTTATAACTAGTGGATGTTGTATTGATTTATTCGATTACCTAAAAAGTTCAATGATGACAAAAAATTGACTCATGATCAGTGACTAGTTCCTAGGTCTTAGGATTGCATTTCATTTTGCACTTTGCATGATTGCATGATCTCACAAATTGCTTGAACACTTCAACAATTCTCCTAAACTAAAAATGGAAATGAAGAACTAAATCTTGTTAGAGTAGTCATATTATAGCTAATAATTAATTTATTTAATTATTAGTCTATTATTCTCTACACTTAAGTTAGACTTAGGCATCTCATTATTCTTTAGGGTTTTCACCTTTAGGGTTTTGGTATCCTTTTATAAGGATTCCCTCTTTGTAATTCATAAGGAGATTGTATTATTTTCATCATTGTTAATAGAAGATTATTTTCTTGTAACATGGTTTTGCAGTCTCTGGCCTTTTGGCCGCCATAGTTTCTGCCTTCTCTTCTATCTTCATTCTTGTAGCAGTCTTTGCATGCAGGTGTTCTTGGGAAGATTTGATGGTTATCAAATCTAACATGGTATCAGAGCCATCTTGCTGCTCGCTGTTCGTGTTTTGTTGAAGTGTTTCAGAAGCAGGCAGTTTTCCAGGGTTTCAGAAGTTTTTTTGTGGATCTAGGGGGGAGCCAAAATTTGGCTCACCTTGGGCAAAAACGGACACCACCATTGTGTCCGGAAGGCCCAAGAACCCCTAAATCCATATAAAACTTGTCCATTTTGGACACAGTGGCATCTGAGGCAAAATTTTTTTGCCTACCAGGGCTGTACGGCCCTGGCACGCACTCCGAGACGGTGATTTTCAAAAAAAATTAATTAAAATTTTTTTAAGGGGCGGCCTCCCGGGTGCCACCCCGCGGCCTCCGCCGAGCCGCTTGCAGCTGCAAGCCACCGGGCTCCCTCCGCTCCGCCAGTCTGCGGCCTCCGCCGCTCCCGGCCCCGCCGCCCGCGCCCGCGCCCTCCGCTCCGCCGGCCCGCCCACCGCCAGCACCAGCACCAGCCCCTGGTCCCCCACATGACCTGGGGTTTCCTGATTCAGCCCCCAGGCCCTCTGCTGATGTCAGCATGACGTCAGCGGACATGCTTTTTAATTTTTTTAAAAAAATTTGCATGTTTTTTTAGGGCTCTGTTTTTAAGGGTAATTGGGCCTTTTTTGCCATATCTTCTTCATCTGGAGGCGTATTTGGGAGTTTTTTATATCATCGGAAAGCTCTTTCTGAGACGAACGTAATTATGGAGGTTTCGTTCCGAGTTTTTTGCCTCATTTTTCATACCATGCTTTCGAAGGCAGGACTACTTTTTTGCCTTCCTGGAGCACCTGATGCTTGTTTTGGCATAACTTGCTCATACGGAGGAGTTAGTGGGCGAACGAGACATCATCGGAAAGATGATTCTGAGATGGTCGTTTTATATGCAGAGCTTTTTTCCAGATTCTTCTTCCATTTTTTGCACCAGGCTGTTGAATTCAGAGGTTTTCTTTTTCAGGTGCCTGCCAGAGCACCTGTCACTGTTTTTGCCGTAACTTGAGCATACGATGGCGTTTTTTGCCAAACAAGATATCAACGGAAAGCTGGTTCCGAGACCTTTCTATTTTTTTCAGTTTGGTTTTTTTATTTTTCCATTTACAGGGGTTTTCTGCCAGTCAAAGTCATGGGTACTTTTTGCATTCTGGACACTATATCTCTCACATCCGAACTCAGTTTTCAGCAAACTTGGTATTTTCGGAAAGCTGGTTCAGTGTGCTATTCAGTGGTAGAAGTTATTTTTCCAGATTCTACTCTAGGTTTTCACTCCTCCGCGTTTGGCAGTTTATGCCCTCTGGTGGAGTGCTTGGTTCTACAGGTCTGGGGATCTCTTCTTCTGAGTTCATAGCTCACTCTTCTTTCTGTCTTTTGAGCATTGTATGCTTCTCTTATGTTGCATTATTTTTTTTGTAAATGCACTGAGATAAAGTGCCTGCTTTTGCATTTTGGGATCTTGAACACTATGTGTTTGTTTGTATACGCACTCAGTTATAAAGTGCCATGGGGGGATTCTGATGCATTTTCCACTATAGGCGCATCCACTCTTGTCAAGTGAGCGTACCTTCCACGACATTAGCCCATGTAGACTGTGTCTATGACACTGCCCTTTATCCTGTGCTTGTACCTTCTTTTGCACATAGGTGTTCCTGTTTCTTCTTCTTGCAGATATTTTTGGCATTGCATTTCAGTGTTCCTGTCACCCCGTTCAGCATTATGGGGGGGTTCACCTGTTGGCTCTATTGCTTCCTTGGTTCGGTTGAGTGATCTACGTATTTAGTTTTTGTTCCTATGTACTAGGCAGATGCAGTGGCTAGGCACCTATGCATTTCGGTGAGATGGATCATCTACTATATAGACACTCATTCATTCCTATTTTGAGGTCACCTCTTTGATTGATCAGCTCTTCAGACTTTGTCTTCTCTACCTGGTCATGCACTATTTCAGTGGGGGTTCCAGCAGTATTCTTCTGACAGTGTTTGCAGCTTCATGCTTCAGAGATGCTTCATGCTCCTTCTTGTTCCTTTCTCTGGGACATCTTTTGCTTTATGTTTTGGGTACCTGATCAGGCCTAGTTGCCGGGACCCATAGCTCTTTCATGCTTTTTTGTTTTCATGCATCTTTTAGTCCTTAGTTGTTTAGCTTCTCCCTAAGTTACACTTAAGGGGGGGTGTTAGAGTAGTCATATTATAGCTAATAATTAATTTATTTAATTATTAGTCTATTATTCTCTACACTTAAGTTAGACTTAGGCATCTCATTATTCTTTAGGGTTTTCACCTTTAGGGTTTTGGTATCCTTTTATAAGGATTCCCTCTTTGTAATTCATAAGGAGATTGTATTATTTTCATCATTGTTAATAGAAGATTATTTTCTTGCAACATGGTTTTGCAGTCTCTGGCCTTTTGGCCGCCATAGTTTTTGCCTTCTCTTCTGTCTTCATTCTTGTAGCAGTCTTTGCATGCAGGTGTTCTTGGGAAGATTTGATGGTTATCAAATCTAACAAATCTCACACGAAGGTTTCCTCACAGAACTGCAAGTAGTCACCATCCTGGGTTAAACATCCTTTTTGACATAAGAGTGAGTACTTGTCTTCATCAATACCTGCAAAACATATCATGTGTATCATTGCATTTACATTTCTTATTCATGATCATTTCATCTATTGCATCTACATTCCATACATTTTCATACATTTTCCATAATCAATTACATTTGCATGACATTCATACATTTGAAAGAAACCATTGCATTGCATAAATCCATACATACATTCTATACCATCCATAGCATTTACATCACATGATATCACATCATAAATAAAAAACATGACATGTACACATGAAGTCACAACCAAAATCTTGATCTCATATCATATAACTCAAACTAGTCAAGGGTGCACTACTAGCACAAAGCACAAAATAATGAGCTCATGTGAGCTATCAGAAGTCAGAACAGTATACATGAACAAAAATGGAAAAATATATCAGAATATATCTAGACAGATCAGTTGTCTACCTAATCCTCTACATCTAGTGGAGGTGGTGGTGGTGCATCAGGCACTACCTTGGCTCTAGGTGCCCTCTTTCCCTCTGAAGCTATCATATACTGAGAGTATGTGGGTACTCTCTGAATAGTAGGAACAATAGCGTAGTACATAGAAACATAATAAGCAGCTCTCAAGGTTTGATGTGTCACCTCTATCTGTAATCACCTGTTCTCCTCTCGGAGCTTAGATCTCTATCTATCAGCCTCAGTGAATTGCTCCTCCCACTGAGCACTCTATACCTTTAGGTCCCTAACCTATAATCTAAGCCATCTAATGATCTCCTACAGAGTCAATGGTACACTAGGATCTACATCTGTTGCAGGCATATCAGTATCTACCATTGGCTGCTCAGTATTCTCTACTCTCTGTGCCTTATGATGTCTAACCTCAGCACCAAGATCAAAACTGGTATCACCCTGTAAAGGATCAAGACTGGCACCTACATCTTGTTGTGCACCAAGTACCTCATCTTCTATACCAACACTACCCAAAGTACCACTCTCTCCTCTATTCGATCTCCTGTGTAAAACTGCAAGTCTTCCTACTGAAGAACTAGGGGGGTGAGGTGGTCTCATCTGACCAGATGGTCTCTATGGAGGTGTGAATACTGCTCTTGGCCTCAAAGGTGTAGGCTAGGGAATCTATACCTATGTAGGTCTCTGTCCTCGACCAACTAGAACCTTGCACCTGTGACATCCATGGCCTCCTCCATGGATGATATCAACTGTGTAGGGTCAAAAAACTTGTGTATGGGATGCTCTGCAAGCCATCCAATAAATATGTTTGTAACACCTGCATTTGGAACATCTACTTTGTAATCTCAATCTCTACCAACAATACCACTGTACTCCTATGTACAGAGTGCATATGATAACTGAGGGCCCCATCCTAATCCAAGCTCTCTATGGATTTGTACATAAGCTACAAGCTCCTCTGGTGCATCCTAAATAATGCCATACTACCTCCATACTCTAGTAATCAAAAAATGCTCAATAACAGTAGTGGATCTACCAATCAGTACACGACTCTGATAGAAATAACTAAACTACTCCCTCGTAGTGGGCCAAGCCTCTATCAACAAGTATGGTCTCCATACTACAAAAGTCATATCATCGAGGCACCGTCTAAAGTACTCTGTGTGACCCATGCGCACCTGTGTAACATAACCAAAGTATATATGACTGGCTCCTATGGCTGGCTCTGATCCTGACACACTGGTCTACAAACTAGAATATGCTCCCAAGCCCATATCTGAAGTACCAAGGCACCGGAAGCAAAATACTTTCCCTCTTGATACATGATCTCATGCATCTCAGGTAACATATGTGCAAGCATGCACTGACCCCAAGCTAACTCGAAAGGAGTGGCCATCAATCGTGCCACCATCAAGGCCCAGCCCATCAAAAGACCATTCTACTGACGGTCAGACATGATGATACCTCCTATCATGCCTGCTATGATACACTCTAGCCTATGGGTCTGCCCATAGCGCTGCACTAATAACTCCAAAGAAATGGAACTAGTAAGTTGTGTAACATCTCCAAACAAAAGTTTGAAGGCATGTAATCTAGACTGCCCTGAATTCACATAATCTGGATGAGGACCATGAAATGGAATACGCAATATCCTATATACATCCTTAGGTGTGACAATAATCTCTCCAATGGGTAGATGGAAAGTCCAGGTCTCTGAATGAAACTACTCTATCAATGCAGTCAACAATCCATGGTTAACCCTAATCTCAGGCAACCGAATTAGATACTCAAATCCACAGGAAGCAAGATGTACCCTTGTAGGGTTTGGAAGAGAAATGAAAAGTATCTAAGTCACAGGATGTGAGATACGCACATGAACATCAGGGTATATGACCTATAGAAATAGGGAATTCTATCATTTATTTAGTTGAAAAATAGGCTAATAGTACGGTAATTCAAAAGTTCACTATTTCAAAAGGTGCATTAAATGCTCAACAATCAGCCTAAGGAATCAAAAAATCACAAATTTTGACCTAAAGATGAGTTTTAAGCTCACTATTTTCCATACAACAATGTAGACTGGTACCAAAACTCATACAAGTTTCAACAAGGTCCCATACGACAAACCATGCATATACGACTTTATAGGTCTCATCGCACGATAGATGAGGGACCCGATGAAACATCGTA
Organism: Chamaecyparis obtusa; assembly: GCA_027943335.1. Taxonomy (NCBI): domain Eukaryota; kingdom Viridiplantae; phylum Streptophyta; class Pinopsida; order Cupressales; family Cupressaceae; genus Chamaecyparis; species Chamaecyparis obtusa. The sequence continues at coordinate 663,839 of BSBK01001079.1, forward strand.
CGACTCTTGGGTCCCTCTCAAATGAGTTTCAGGGGGTTCTGGTACAACACTCTACAAGATATTGAAAAGTCATACAAGTCACAGAGGACAGTCGTATGAGTTTCCATGCATGCAAGAATTGAAAAATTGAAACGTACGAAAAACAACCTAAAAATGCTATAAACATGAAAAAATGGAATTTACGAAGAGGCATAGAGGTCCACTTACCGGATGCCCATACTGCGGAGGCCATTGATGTCTTTGACTATGCTCAAATCAGTGGGAAGAGATAGGTACCTTTGGCTCAACCATTTTCTCACTCTGAGGGCTCCACAAGGTTTCAAAAGTCAAATGTGAATAATGAATTGAAAATGACCCTTTTGGTCCTTATATAGCTTTTGACCTAATTTTCAAAAGTGCTCTGTTTTCCATGAAAATTGCACCCCTGGCTAATTTCGATGTTCTGAACCCATTTTCGAGATCAAAATCAAAATTTGAGATCATTTACTATGTCAAAATTGTGATTTAAAATTTTTAGATCCAAGATGTCTAACTGCTTGCATAATCAACCTTCAATCATCATAGAAATCCAGAATTCAACTTAACTGATTACCTCATATCAAACTATCAAAATTTCAATTTGGTCAACCATGGTCAACTCATGGTCAAATCTAGTCAAACTTGGTCTCCAGGACCTCTAAATGATGCAGAATGCATTCTCAAACATGTATAACCAATTCTCAAATCAATTAACATGCTTCTAAATGATTCAACGCTGACTTTTCTTGTTATAATTCCATTTTAATCCTGAAGGGGGCATGGTATTACACATCATTCAAAGTTTGTAAATCTAATTTTGTCAATTAAATCTTTCCTTAGTGATCAAGACAACAACCATGTCTAGTTATTGATTCATCTAAAGTCCTCATCACTTGGGGAAAATCTATCATCTCTTGGGGCATATCAAATTCATTGAAATCCATATCAATCTGGTATCCTAAGTCTATTTTGTAAACTTTATCAGCTTTTTGTAACCATCAGTTCATTAGCGTTATTTCCTTGGTTCTTCGTAACTGATGGGTTCAAGATGTGATACCAATATGATTCTCTTGGAACAATCAGGTCTGGAATCAGTCACTCACTTCTTCGCAATCATAAGGTTTAGAATCAGGTGTTTTGGCACTTTTTCGTAATCACCGGTTCATTGTTGCTATAGTTAACATTATCTTTGGTCAATCAGGACCTAAATCTTAAATCTTTAAATCTTTCAATCAGTTTCTGTTTCAGAATTGGTTAATCTTTCAAATCAGTTTCATACATCTTTATCAAACACAGACTATTCTTTGAACCACTACGCTTTGCACAGTGATTCAAAGAGGGGCAAAATGTAATACCCCAAAAATGGGCTATAGGTTCATTAATCTCCTACATCTTCAATTCAAATGAAATCGACATCAAAGTCCTAAACTAAGGCACATCTGCACATTATCAAATCCTAATTGATTTTATCCTTAATTCTGCATCGGAGAATATTCCTAGCAATATTCTATTTACCTTAATTATCTTTAATTTAATGATTATTTGGCGATGAATCCTATTTATCCTAAAGTTTGATTAATTGAATATTCTGAATATTTAATTAATTAGATTTAATACTGCCACTTGATTATTTAATTAAAATTAATTCTATTTATTCCTAAATTATATTATTTAATTTTGACAATAAATCTAAAATCTCATGACTAATTGATTAAATTCTTATTTAATTAATTCATGTCAGTTGTCAATTTTTAATAATATAGTTTTAGAATAAAGTTTGATTTAATAATTGATTAATCCATAAATCAATTGTTTTAATTCAAAAATCAATTAAGTTGAGAATAAATCACTTTATTTTTAAATTAATTTATAAATAAATCATGCACAATCAGAAAAGCAGGCAACTAGAAATTAACAATCAATTTTAAAATTGAAACTCAGCATATGATGATGAGTTGAAATTTGATCTAAAACTCTATTTTGAGTAAAACCATGCTTTTGCATGATTTTTATGAGTTAATTATCATTGATTTATTGATAACTCAAAAATCAACCCGAGTTTATCAAGAGTGATTTATGGCTTTTCTCTTGCATCCTCAAAGCCCTGGATTTCTATAAAATCAAGGCTCAACTCTTCACAATTATCAACACTCAAATTTGCACAATTACTCTGGCGAATTGGTGATTGGAGGATTAAGCACTTGTGACAGGCGATTTGTGAAATCTTTCATAGTTGACCATAGTTTTTTGCATAGTTTCATATCATAGATTTCATATTCATTCATAGCATTCTTACATTAAATCTGCATTCAATTTCATTCATATAGCTTAGATTCATACAAATTTCATATTATTGCACAGAAAATACAAAAATATAAAATAATCTACACTCATATAGTCTTTCATTCTTTTGCATTCAAATCCTTCGTTTAGGTGTTGCATTGTCACTGATCTCGATTTCAATCTGAGAACATCATACTCGCACCTACTAGAAGGCAGTAAATTGACTGGTTAGCATAGTTTCAATTACTTGCAGATTTCAATTTTTGCTAATCTCTAATGTTTTACTAAAGTGTTGTGTCTACAGCTAGGTAAAAAATTCACACACACAACTAGTTGCTCGGTTTATGTGGTTACTGGGGTGCTCGGTCTCTAAAGAATGCTTGATAGCTGAAGGCATCGATTGCTACTAGCACTCGATGATAATTGCATTGCTTGGTCATGCTTGGCTTGGTCGGCATCTGGTGCTCGGTTATTTCCTTTGTTACTTAGTGTTCTTGCTTACCGACTGGGATTTTTTGGATGGATCAACTTGGCTGACTAGTTCCGTTGATTTGGGTCATGCTCCTTGAGTTATGGATTGACTGTTGGACGTGTGGGGGACCTAGATCTAGTGTGTTTCAATCTTCTATGTAGATCTGATGACCATTGGGGCCATCTTTGAGAGTTTATTTATTTGTAAGGCTATTTGAGAGTCGACTGATGTTTTAACATTTAATATTTGTTTGTAAGGGTTTATTGTTTCATCAGTCGACTTGTGGTTGGGAATCAATATTTAAATAGATGCTTGGGTAGTTGTTTAGGGGCATCAAAGAGTTGGAAGGAAGTTAGTAGCCTGCGAGCTTAGGACAGGAAGATTTCTTGGAAGTTTGAATACAAGTTTAGATCTTTCCTGGGTGCCTACCAGTGTGTTGTATGTTGCAGACCTGGACTAACTGAATGCTGATGTTGGGGAAAAGATTTGGATCCTACGAGATCTTGTAGAATATTACTCGCTTTGTATCTAGTTGTAATTGAAAAGGCCTTACAGCCTGACACATTGCATGTAATCGGTGTTTTGATGAATAAAGAATTCAGTTTTATTTCAGATTTGTTGTTGTTGTTGTGTATTTCCACTGCATATTCATTTGGTTGCAAGGTCGGTCAGTCATTAATTGGATCCACCAACCTTGACTACATCAAGATAGGTGTACCCGATCAAGATGATGAGGTGCCATCGATTGTTCCAAGTGATGTTCCATCATCTAGAAACTTCCTTCTTCATAGTTTATTCATCTAATATCTTATTTCTTCAACACTCACTTGAACTATTTCATTTGTCTTTTCCTCAGTTGGAGCTTTATCTCGGTACCTACAGTCTTTGGCTAGGTCTATTATTTATACCATACATCTATATGTAATTTTCTACAATGTGTCCAAATCTCCCACATGTTGTACATGAAATTCTTGTGTTGTAGTCCCATGATATTATTGAGCCTTGTCGGTTGTTTGTTGTATTTTGTCAGTTAGGTACCCATTTGACATTCTTTCTTTGTGACTTGCAATCTTTAGACTTATGACCATATCTATTGCAAGTATTCTAGTAACCATTAAATTTTGGCTTCTTTGTATTGTTAGCAATCCTTGATCTATAGTCAAATGCTTGATGTCCATACTTATTAAAATTATAACAATTGTTAGAAAGTAAAGATCCCCAAGATAACTGAGAGGGGGTGGGGTGAATCAGTTATCAGATAATTTATCCATTCAACAGCTTTAAACAATATAATCAATGTACTGATCAACCATAGAAAGATAATCATACACAATTGCACAATAACACAAGATATGTTAACTAGGGAACCTCTTGAAAAGAGTAAACCCCGGTGGGAATGATGCCCACAAAATGATGCACTAATATGAAAGTTCCTTGCTAGAGGATGGACCCTGTTAGGAGCCTTATGAAATACATTTAGTACATATAAATCCCTGTTAGGAGATTTTGAATCATTGTTAAAAGATTCTAACCCGGTTAAGAGTTTATGGAAGACAAAAGGACCCACTGCCCAAACAGCTTCAAGGCAAGATCTCTGAACCCACTGTCCAAAAGATCTTAGAATTATTCAACAAAATAATATGAAATATATTACCTCCTTCACACTGTGCCAAAACTGCACTCTCTGCTACACAAGATCACAATTTCAAATCTTTGTACTCACAAGTCTTCCTTCATCACTGAAGTAGCTCTTTTCTTCACTTCATGCATATATTCGCATCACAATCTTCATAGTACACATTAAAATAAGGAAAAAATTCCTTCTTATATTCCAAACTCAAATAATTACAAATGAGTCGGTCCTCAATTACAAACTAATAAATTCTACATGCTACACACAGAATTCACATAAAACTGTTGGCTTCCAATTACTGTAACTTTCTCCAAACATATCCTCAAAGTTTGCACTGTGAACCACATCATCATTAATGAGTCTCCAACATCCCTTTAACTATGCAAAATTAGATTCCATCCCAACTAAGAGATATCCTCCAATTTTTGAACATCGCTACACAAAAACATTGTCTAAACACTGCTTTCACCAAAATGCTCATAACTCTTACAAATGAATGAATTTCTTTTTGCATTGTTAACCATAGGTTAATAACACACCAAAGAACATACCATCAACTGTGCAAAAGCCAATCTACAATACAACATGTGCACAAAACAAAACTATACCTACTTTCCTGCTAATATCTAGAATATCACTGTGTTGACATCAATGACAATCCAAGTCATGAATGCAACAACAACTGCTACAGAATGATTGCCAAAACACTTTGCATTCATTCCTACCAATCTCCCCCATTGGCATTGATGGGAACATAGATGAAAAACATCCAATGTTCCAAAAATCCAATATTGCAATATCACTACAAAATATCAAATCAAATCTTGCTTCGTTTTCCTATTCAGCTCTCTCATACAATCCACAATGTTTTTCATGTATATCTCTCCCCCATTGACATCAATGACAGAAATTCTATCACTAAGTCAACAACAACTTAATGTCAAAAGACACTTTTCTGAAAAATACAATAACAAGAGTCCTCATGACTCAGCTCATAAACTCCCCCATAGAGGAAGTTCCAACATCCAATCCAAAAGAAAGATAGGGCTCATATACCACTGGACGAATGCAATCATCTGTATCAATTCTCAAAAATAGGTTGGGGCATAACCCCAGGCATACCTATTAGATACACAAATGTATCCTTAGGTAAAGGCTTTGTAAATATATTTTCTATTTGCTCCTTTGTACTTATGTACTCCAATCTTACTTCTTTTTTTGCAACTTTCTCTCTTACAACATGATACTTGATCTCAATATGTTTAGTCTTAGAATGTAAAACAAGATTTTTTGACATACTCACTGTACTGGTGTTATCACAATGTATAACAACAGGCTCATCAAACTTTATTCCAATATCCTTCAACATATGCTTCATCCAAATAATTTGATTACAATTATTTGCTGCTGCAACATATTCTGCTTCTGTTGTGCTTTGTGAAGTACAATTTTTCTTCTTACTTAGCCAAGAGACCAATTTATCTCCAAGAAAAAAGGCTCCACCACTATGCTTTTCTTGTCATTAATGTTGCCTCCCCAATCTACATCAGTATAGGCACATAAGGTAAAATCATCAGAATTCTCATACCATAATCCATAATCCATTATTCCTTTCAGATATCTCAGTATCCTCTTTACTGCTGCATAATGTGATTCTCTAGGTTCTACTTGAAATCTTGCTACAATCCGCACTAAATATGCTATATCAGGTCTTGTATGTGTCAAGTACTGCAATCCTCCAATCATAGATTTGTACTTTTTCTGCTCAACTGCTGGTGTCTCATCTTTGCTAGATAACTTATGTTCGGTTACCATAGGTGTTCCAACAGGTTTAGAATCTTCCATTCCAAATCTTTTCAATAATTCATTTAAATACTTAGTTTGACTTACAAATATACCTTCCTTGCTTTGTGTTATCTGTAATCCCAAAAAATATTTCATTTCTCGAATCATGCTCATCTCAAATTCGGTCTTCATTTCATCTACAAATTTGTCACTAGCTTCATCTTCTCCTCCAAACATAATATCATCAACAAATATAACTATAACCAACAAACCATTCTCAATTTCTTTTGTGTATAAGTTACTATTTGTTGTTCCTTTTATAAATCCTAATTTCAATAAATACTTATCCAATCTTGTATACTAGGTTCTAGGTGCTTGTTTTAATCCATATAAAGCTTTCTTTAACTTACATACCATATCTCCTTCTTGTGTCAAAGGAAAACCTTCAGGCTGCTCAATGTAGACTTCTTCTTCCAATTCACCATTCAAACATGCTGACTTCACATCTATCTGATACACTCTGAATTTCTTATAAGTTGCATATGCTAGAAACATTCTGACTGCTTCAAGTCTAGCCACAGGTGCAAAAGTTTCTTCATAGTCAATTCCTTCTTGTTGTGAATATCCTTTACATACCAATCTTGCTTTGTTTCTTATCACTTCTCCTTGTTCATTCATCTTGTTTCTGAATACCCACTTTGTTCTAATCACATTCTTGTCTTCAGGTCTAGTGACCAATTCCCATGTCTTGTTTTTTTCAATCTGCTCTAGTTCTTCTTTCATAGCATTGATCCAATGTTCATCTTCACAAGCTTCATTAGTAGTCTTAGGTTCAATTTGAGAAATCAAACATAAATGTACCTTATTCCAAGTCAAAACTCCTCTATCTAAACTTCCAATAACTTGCTCAACAGGGTGATGTCTTGAAGTATACCTGTTAGGTGTCATAGTTATTGATCTTGTTCCTACCGTAGATTCTTCTCTTCTTTCTTCTCTGCTTTCTTCTCTGTTTTCTTCTCTATCTTCTTCAGTATGACTTTCATTCAGCAAATCACTGTTAGTTTCAAAAAATAATTTTGCATTTTCAATGTTAGGCTGAGGTTGTGCTTCTCCATCAGATTCATAATCAAGCATTCTTTCCTGAATTTTAAACTTCTCATCAACTTTTACATTTGCACTTTCAACAATAGTCTTAGTTCTTTTGTTATAACATCTATATGCTTTTCTTTTTAAAGAATATCCAAGAAATATTCCTTCATCACTTCTAGGATCAAACTTTCCTATATCATCATCTCTCTTTATATAACATTTACTTCCAAAAATTCTAAAATACTTAACTGAGGGTGTATGTCCAAACCATAATTCATAAGGTGTCTTGTTTGTATCTGCTCTGATTTGTACTCTGTTCATAGTGTATACTGTTGTGTTCACTACTTCTCTCCAAAATGTTTTAGCCAAATCATTTTCAAACAACATAGCTCTTGTTGCTTTAGTTATTGACCTGTTCCTTCTTTCTGCAATACCATTTTGTTCTCGTGTTCTAGGGGCTGAAATTTGTCTCTTAATGCCATTCATTTCACAAAAAGTGTTAAACTCTCTAGATGTAAATTCACCACTGATCTTAGACATTTAATCTTCATTCCAGATTCATTCTCAATTTTTCTTTTCATGATCTTAAATTTATCAAATGCTTCAGATTTTTCTTTCAAAAATGCAATCCACATCATTCTTGTAAAATCATCAACAAGAATCATAAAATACCTTTCACCATAGAATCCTCTAGTCCTAGTAGGACCACTCAAGTCTGTATGAACAATCTCCAACTTCTCTGCCGATGTGAACTTCTTTTTGGGAAATGAACTCCTTTTCTGCTTTGCCATCATACATTCTTTGCAAATCATGTTAGTAGGTTTCATAATTCTAGGTAAATCTCTTACCGCAAGTGTAGTGCTCACCTTGACAATATTATCAAAGTTTATATGACAAAACCTTTTATGCCATAACCAACTGTCATCAATCCTAGTTATCAAACATGTCATCTCAGTAGGATTCAACTAAAATACATTACCTCTGGTTCTGGATCCTTTTCCAATCAGATTTCCATCTTTATCTTTTATCACACAAGTTTTCTCAGAAAACCAAACTTGATAACCCTTATCAGCCAATTGTCCAACGCTTAGTAGATTATGTCTTAGTCCATCAACAAAGTAAACATCATCAGTGTTAGTCTTTCCATCAAGAGTAATAGATCCTATACCCTTAATCAAACAAGGTGCATTGTTACCAACCCTAACAATTCCTCCATCATAATTATCTAACTTAACAAACTTTCTTTTATCTCCAGTCATATGATGTGAACAACCACTGTCTATAATCCAATCAGATTTCTTTTCAACTTGTGAAACTAGTGCTTTTTCTTCCCTTTTATCAAATTCAGAACTTTCTTCTTTAATTGCTACAAATCCTATTTCCTCAAAGTTATCATTATCACTGTCACTTAAATGTTTTTCAATTCCTGCTTCAAAATCTTCATCATTTGCATAATAACATTCTTTAGATCTCCTAGGTTTAAAGTTTCTTCTATACTTCTAAACTCTCTTAGGACATTTAGATGCAAAATGACCATATTCTTGACAAGTCCAACATTTAAAGATTTTCTTACCATCTGGTTCTCTTTTTACAAGTAATGCAATACCTTCTTCAATCTTCTTATCTTCCTCAGATCTGCTACTGCTGGCATAATCTCCATTCACACTAGTACTTCTTGTAGGTCTAATGCTAAGAGCACTGAATGTTTTTTCCATTCTAGGTAGCTCTCCTGATAATCTCAAGTTCATCTATGTTGTTTCTAATCTTCCAAGAAGAGTCTCTCTTGAAAATTTTGATGTACAAGGTATCACTTGTTCAATCATCTGCATTGTCTACTTGAATACTGGTGTCAAAGTTCTCAGAATTTTCCATATCACTTCATTCTCTATCTTATCACCTCCACAAGACTTTATTCCTGTCACAATCTCAGACATCCTACCAATATAGCTTCTAATAGATTCATCTTCCATCATTCTGATATCTTCATATGCACAAATCCAATTATGTAATCTAGCCTTCTTTGCATGTTCATCACCTTCAAAAGTAGAATGTAAAGCTTTCCAAATTCCATGAGATGTTTTCAAACATCTTACTTGACTATATTCATTCTCTGGTAGTGCTGAAAAAAGTGCTTCTCTTGCAAGTATGTTACACATGAATAGATCTAGTTCATCTTTAGTTCCTGCCTCTAGATTGTCTTCCTCAATGACAGTCTTCTCATTCTTTGTAATCAACCAATAACTTGGTCCTAAACACAATAGATGTGTCTTCATCTTTTCTTTCCATCTATCAAAATTTACTCCAAACTTAGGGCTTTCTTTTCTGAAATTTGCCATGGATCTCCTTAAGTTGTTAAAATTTTCTTTCAAGGACCTGCTGCTTTGATACCAATTGTTAGAAAGTAAAGATCCCCAAGATAACTAAGAGAGGGGGGGTGAATCAGTTATCAGATAATTTATCCATTCAACAACTTTAAACAATATAATCAATGTACTGATCAACCATACAAAGATAATCATACACAATTGCACAATAACACAAGATATGTTAACTAGGGAACCTCTTAAAAAGAGTAAACCCCGGTGGGAATGATGCCCACAAAATGATGCACTAATATGAAAGTTCCTTGTTAGAGGATGGACCCTGTTAGGAGTCTTATGAAATACATTCAGTACTTATAAATCCCTGTTAGGAGATTTTGAATCCCTGTTAAAAGATTCTAACCCGGTTAAGAGTTTATGGAAGACAGAAGGACCCACTGCCCAAATAGCTTCAAGGCAAGATCTCTGAACCCACTATCCAAAATATCTTAAAATTATTCAACAGAATAATATGAAATATATTACCTCCTTCACACTATGCCAAAACTGCACTCTCTGCTACACAAGATCACAATTTCAAATCTCTGTACTCACAAGTTTTCCTTCATCACTGAATTAGCTCTTTTCTTCACTTCATGCATATATTCGCATCACAATCTTCATAGTACACATTACAATAAGGAAAAAATTCCTTCTTATATACCAAACTCAAATAATTACAAATGAGTCGGTCCTCAATTACAAAATAATAAATTCTACATGCTACACACAGAATTCACATAAAACTGTCAGCTTCCAGTTACTGTAACTTTCTCCAAACATATCCTCAAAATTTTTCCTATGAATCACATCATCATTAATGAATCTCCAACATCCCTTTAACTACGCAAAATTAGATTCCATCCCAGCTAAGAGATATCCTCTGATTTCTGAACATCGCTACACAGAAACACTGTCTAAACATTGCTTTCACCAAAATGCTCATAACTCTTACAAATGAATGAATTTCTTTTTGTGTTGTTAACCATAGGTTAATAACCACCAAAGAACATACCATCAACTGTGCAAAAGCCAATCTGTAATACAACATGTGCACAAAATTGTACCTACTTTCCTGCTAATATCCAGAATATCACTGTGTTGACATCAATGACAATCCAAGTCATGAATGCAACAACAACTGCTATAGAATGACTGCCAAAACACTTTGCATTCATTCCTAACAATAAAATTCTGGAATGCTCGGTGGTTTAACTCTTTTGCTCCTGCAGACATTAGCTATATGACAATGTTTCCCACATTGGTAACAAATTGGCTTCTTTATCTTCGGTGGGGTAGCAGTATCTTGGTTGGATACTTGATTTGAGGACTCTCCCTTCTCAGTAGTGCTATTTTTAGTGAATCCATGTTCAGTTGTATCTCTCGGTTGTCTCTAACCTCTAAGTTGTTCATTCAACATTCTCAATGTTTCTTCATTCCTTTTCAATACTTTATTGGTTTTCTTTTCTGATTTTAGTTCTCTTTTCAATATTTCAACCTCAAACCTTATTTCTTGATTCTTAGATTCCTTCCTAACTATCTCTTTATTTGCATTCACTAGTTGGTCAGTTATAGAATAATGTGTTTGTGTCATTCTCAAGATCTCATCATCCTTTTCAGCTAGTCTTGCCTCAACTTGCCTCTTTCCTTCTTCTACCATTCGTTTTGCATCTTCAACTAATCTCATTGATTCAACTATTTCACCCATTCTAATAACTTATGCCTCTTGATATTTCTTCACAAGATTCAATTTCTTGGTGAGTTCTTTATTCTTTTCCATCAGTTCTACAATAGTTGTTTCAGATTCATCAATCAAACTCCCTTCAAATGATGTCTCAAGTATCTCAACATGTTCTTGTGTAGATTTCAACTCATCAGATAAATGATTTTTTACCCTCAATAACTTTTCCAATTTCCTTTTTAGATCATCAATCATCTCATGTGCATTTTCTAATTCAAACTCAAGTTTGTCAATTTTCTTAGCTTGCTTGTAACTCTCCATGGTTATGATCTTTTCAATCTCATGTGGTTAAACCTTTCTCTCAAGAGTCCAAAGCTCTGATAATTTTTTTTGAATTAATAATGGAAAGTTAAGTACTGAGAGGGGAGGGGTCAATTAGTACTCCAAAAAAATTTATCAACTATTTTGATCATTTACCGAAATGTAAGCTTTGCATACATCACTATAAAACATAACTCATAGCCCCATGATTTTTGGTCTCGCAAAAACCCTTGGTTAGAGAGAAAAGTTGCAGTGGGGATGGTGCCCACAATCCTTCACTACTGCAGTAAAAAGGTTTTTCATTCAGAGCTAAACATTTAGCTACATATGATAGCTTACCCTATTAAGAGTACAAAAAAATTATGTAGTCTACCTTTCTAAAGGATTTTACAATCTCTAATCTAAGAGATGTACATTGTTAAAGGATTTACAAAATAAGACCTATTAGGGCCTACCCGGTAAAGGGATTTTACAACTCTGATTATAATACAATTCAGTACTATATATGTTTGTAGTAATGCATCAACATATGCTTGTCAAACTCAATGTGCTCAATAACATTTTATCTCATTATGTATTTCAATCACAATTCAACTTCAGTACTCGGTAGCCTCAAATATGATTCACATTCACAGTTTTTCTTTAACTGCTCTGTTACTCGCTAGCTTATCTGCACTTCATTACCTTCACATTCTTCTCTAAATGATCATCACCGACTCACACTACTCTCTGATCTTCATACACTAAACTTTTTATACTTGATCTAGAAGCAGTGTAAATATTCTAGATTCTTCTCCTTAAACAATGGTAGCATTGGTTATATCTCCAATGTATATATTCCATTTAATTTCCCTTGGTGGATCTTACCTCATAATCATGCACAATCATATTTGTTTACATCTTCAATGTTTTACCAAACAATCTTCTTGAAATTTGTAAAACATTTTATGCTCAGTGTCTAGATTCAATGTATCTATTATAATTTGTTATCTAGGTCTATGTTACTTGGTAACACATTTTATTCTTTCTCTATAACATGTATACTTGGCTTAGTAATTATCTTTCTCTTCGACTTGGTAATTGTCATGCATTTCTCAGTGTCTGCCTTGCTTTTCTTAGTGCATGTTTATCATTTGTCTTTACTAAAATTGTCTCTTCCTTTACCGACTTCACTGTTTGCTTTACTGACTAAATTTGACAATGCAATATGACTTTAACAAAACTAATGACAACATAATTGTTGGAAGTCTTATTGGGAAAGTAAGCTACTGGGAGGTGGGGCAGGGGGGGGGGGAGGGGGTGAATTAGGATCTATAAAAATTTTACTCTATTGAAACAAATTCAATATGTATATCATGAATTACATAAATATAAACTTCAATGCTGAAATATATCTAACTACTAATCACATCCATGAAAATGAAACACATAACACAAAGATTTGGTAACCCAGAAACCCTTGAAAGGTAACACTGGGGTGGGGATGACAACCACAAATCTTCACTACTGCAGCAATAAAGTGTGCCTATCAGGGCTACAAAGTTTTGATCACTTCTGATGATCTACCCTGTGAGGGGTCTTCCCTACTACGAGATTGTAGACTTATACAATCTACCTTGATTAAAAGATTTAAACTTACAACTAAGTAAGCACTTCGTTAGGAGATTTACAAATGTTTGTTAGGACCACTCTATTAAGAGATTTACCTTGATTCACTTACTAGAATGTATCAGTACCTGATCCTTCAGTTTTCACTTCAAATGATGATAACAAATCTCCTCTTTCCAATTCTTATATGATCTCAAAATATGATATAACTCTATTTTGTCCTTCACTGCTTTGCTCAGTCACTATTCTTGATCTATGCTTTTGACATCCAAAACACTGCTTATTCTTCATGCATGTGAGATCATCTGATTACTAATTATTAGGATTTTTTTGTTAGCTTAAATAGACAACTGAACAAGCTTCTAGATCAAGATCAACAATCTAGATTCATCACTCTTTCCGCTTATACATTCCCTTATTTTGATTGGTTACATCACTTGCATAAGGATTAATGATCAAAATCATAATGCATAATCATATCCTTAATTGTCTCAACAATCATTAAATTATGCATAAAAGTCAGCTAAAATGGTTTACCTAAGTGTTTGTGCCATTTCAAACACATATACCAAAACTGGTTCACTCGGCATATGAACTCTCTGGTGCTCGGTCAAAATTGTTATCCATATACTGGCACTCGGTACTAACTATTCTATACATCTCAACATTCATACTGCTCAATAACTACTGGGGCGCTTGGTGACCACTGACTTTCTTGACAATAACTAATGCTCGGTACATGATATTTATACAAGTCAATACATTACTCGGCCTTAGTAGAATGGCTTGGTCGTAGTGATGATCGACCAACTCTGCCTTGATAATGACTAAGCATTTGACACTAATAGACAACATGACTTGGAGATCAACACAAAATAACTCTTGAGGAGTATCAAAAACATCTACAGTTGCACATAAATCACATCCAACACATTGCTTAAGGAGGAGGAGACAAACAAGACCACTGATGAGGGTACTTGCGAAGAGTGCAGAATCATTGTTGGAGAACTAGAAATTTTGAAAAATAATGTCTTGAAAAATGGAGAAGAAGCTAATTAGTGTCTCCAAATTTAGTCCACATGTTATGCACAATTTTGTGACCTCACTTTGCCTCATGCAGATGAAGGTTCTAGGAAAAGAGGCAAAGAATCAGGGAAATTATAAGGAACACTTCAAGTTCTTGATAGAAGATTGGAGCCATGTGCTCCATTAGACTCTGAATGCTCTTGTTGGATGTGGCCTCTTTTATGTTGGTTTATTATGTTTATGTTTAAAACTGTTAAGATTCTGAGTTGCTTTCACAAGTTTATGATTAAGACTTTATTCAGTTTTTGTATTATATTGGATTGTGATTCCAGTGCTAAGACTTTATATGGTTTTGATATTCTACTAGATTGTGGTTCCAGTGCTAAGATTGTAGTAGCTTATATTTTATGTTTTTGGACTTTATTAAGGTTTTTTTATGTTAGTTTGTTGTTAAAGTGTTGTGAAGACTATGCTTCTAATGGTTTGTCCACCTTTAGACTAATTTTTAAGGGACAACACCTTGGTTTTGATGCTTTTAGAGTAATAAAGTATTTACTTATTGTACACACTAAAATGGTGCACTTCTATGAACCATTACATGCAAGGTTGCTCAAGAATGAGGCCTCACAAAGTGGCTCATAGCTCTTTATGCATGGAGTTGCAAGGTTGAAAATTGCTCTCAGCTAGAGCTACAAACTTGTGACCTTGTTAGTCAACCACACAATGAGAGATTCACAATGGAGACAAGGGCAACAATGCAAATATCTCCAAGAATCCAATATGTAATGCAATGCAATGTAAGCTATATGAGAATGCAACCTAAACTATGAAAGGAAAGTATAAACTATGCTATGAAAGGAAAGAACAAGTATTATCAAGCCTTCCTATTTAGACTATGTGAGCTTATTCTATTGCATAAAAAGAAATCTACACTAAGGATGCCATTATTATGCAACTATGAAAGTAAATATGCAACTATAATGAAATGCAACAAGTCTTCAATGTCTTCAAACTCCAAATGCACCTAAAACCTACAGCATAACATTAGCATAAAACAAGTGGATATGCAAATGGAGGAGAGAGCTCTCCTTTTATAAGAAATGAGGTGAAATGGACCATGGAGATTAAGAGGCAAAAAGTCTTAATCGGCGGTGGAGCTTGAAAGAGGAGCAATCCATGTGCACAAGTATCCTCCAATGAGAGTGAAGTGTTGACTTTTGAGCCTCATGTGAGACAAAAAGTATTTTTTTTCCTTTTTATAAAATAGGAATAATGTTTTATTTGTGCAACTTAGGATAAGAGGAAAAGTGGGGGCTTTTTAATCAAAAGGGGAGGAAATATTCCTTTTAATCAAATAAAGACTTAGGATAAATGGTTAGCCCATAGGATAAAAATCTAATATATGATCGAAATTAAGACTTGATCAAGAAATTGATATTGTTGAAAATATTGATTATTGATCAAAATGATTCAGGATTGATAAATTGAATAAATGGGGCCCAAAGTCTAGGCGACCATTTTAGGGTGCATACATTTGCCCCTCTTTGACTAATGTGTGATCGATTTGGGAACACATGCAGTCAAAGAAGAATTGAAATGTGAGATCGATTTGGGATCACAAAACAACTCAGATGTGAGGTCGATTCGGGATCACATCCGGACAAAACATAAACAAAGGCCTTTGAACATGAGGTCAATTTGGGATCACATTCAAAGTAGGAGATAAGAATCTCAAATTTGAGAAGAAGCTCACAAAAGATGTCTGAATCAAGAGAATCAAGCAATTGGGGATGAGAATCCCATAGGTACTGCCCCCTCGGAATCAAAATCAAAATCAGGTAGAGAGGAGAACAGCGAATTGATAAGGATTTGATCAAATTAGAATGAAATCACAATCGAAGGTAAGGGTCAAATAGGTTAACCATTAGGCAATAAAACATGCCCCAGCCTGACTAAAAAGATGTAGTCAAATGTGAGAAATGAGGGAGTGGAATGAATATGAATGAAAGACTAGAAGTTTGGAAGACATGGAAAGGAAGAAATGACGATGCCCCAACAAAAGATCGAAGGATTAGGCCTCAAAAGATCAGTCAACTGCGCAGAAGGGGGAAGATTTTGAAATGTGATTTTGACTATCAAGATGACCTCAAATTTTGATTTCGAGTCCGAAAATAGATCCAGGACGTCGAAATTAGCTAGGGGTACAATTTTCACGCAATTCTGAGGTGTTTTGAAAATGAGGTCAAAAGGTCAAAAGGCTATAAAAGAGGTCAAAATGTCATTTTCAAAAATCATTTATCTTTTAGCGATTTGAGAATTTCAGAGCTTTAAAAAGAGAAAATGGCCCAGCAAGCAGGAGTTCCCATCCACAGGCATCGATTCGAGCACGCCCGGTTGCACAACCGGCCACCACACTATCCTGCCCCGGTATGTTTTCGAAAAACTCAAGCTTTTTGAGTCATTTTTTGCATTTAATAGCTTATTTTAGCACATTTTTCAAATTTTTAAATTTCAAAAATTTTTGCTAGGTGAAATATTGCGCGATACTTTAGAAGTATCGCGCACTTTGGGGAGAAGTATCATGCGATACTTCGTGGGTCCCCAAAGTATCGTGTGACCTAAGGCACCAGTATCGCACGATACTGGGTGAAAGATTGCACGATACTGGGTGAAGTATCACGCGGTATAAGGTTTATTGCCCCGCTATAGGGAGAAGTATCGCGCGATACTTCTCCAAAAAAAGAATATCGCCCAGTATAAAATTTTGATTTTTAATGCATTTTTGAGCAAAAATGACATGGGTCTAGACAATGTTACATTTTTGGGATGTTTTATACTGAGTTTTTGGACATCCATCATGATATGTGCTAACAACTGGCTTGGTTTTGGCTTGCAGGAGGTTTTTTCAACGCTCATCATCAGAGCGCCGAAGGTGACAGAACTGCAATGTGTCTGGGATCTAAACGATCTGGGCAATGCCGACATCAGAGCGATGGGATTTCAGTATCTACTGAGGTATCCATACATCAGAGCAAACCACGGGTTGTTGACTGCTCTTGCTGAGAGATGGCATAGTGAGCACAACACCTTCCATCTGCCGACTGGAGAGGCGTCGATCACTCTGGAGGATGTCTACAAGATCTTATGAGTGCCATGTCATGGCGAGCCAGTGAGTATAATCATGTTTTAAGATCTAATCATAAATATAATGTTTCCATATGATGAAAACTGACATGATTCATTTGTTGGCACAGGTGTACTATGATCAGGATGCCACTGAGGGGCGCCGACTGGTTCAGGAGATGTTCCAGGATGTCACTATTCTGGATAGGCATATCAGTTGGGAGAGGTTGATAGATGATTTCAACAGAGACTACCCAGTGCCATGCATAGTGGCATCTATCATTTCTTAGATCCTGATGACTGACCGCAGTCAGAAGGGTTTCCCGCTCAGATGGGCTCAGCTTTTGGTTGACTTGGTCGACAGGCCGCGACAGATGGCATGGGGTCCTGCCATACTGGCAGAGATGTACCATGAGCTGCACGAGATCATCTACAAAGATGGTTAGACATGGGCATGTGGTGCCATCCTGGCACAGGTATGGGCGTGGGAGCACATCGCTGTGGTGCGCCCCAGGGTTTAGCCGAGGGAGAGGAGGTACCCCTATATCTACAGGTACCTCAGGTTTATATCACATGCCCATTCTGGGGATGTGACCTACTATTGGTGGATTTTGGATGAGATAGCCTCATTCACATGGAGGCCCTACAGGGAGGTTGAGATTTGGGGAGATACAGCCGATGAGCTAAGTTATATGCTGTGCAGTCGGCCATTGGTAGGTTGGTATGCAGAGATAGTTGAGAGATTCTACATCACTCGGGTATGGCGGTAGTTTGGGAGGCAACAGCGAGTCTCTACAGAGAGTACCACATATGCCAGGGCCAGAGACAAGGAGGGTCATGGGTGGCTACCCATGTTGGATTATCAGCAGGCTGTCGCGGAGACAGCAGGTATCAGGAGCAAGCCCTGGGAGTATTTCCTAGATATGGTAGATGTAGGGGCTAATGGAGCCTACAAAGCAGAGTGGCAGAGGGTGTCATTCCCTTAGTTTACAGTACCAGACGCACAGGTACCAGTGCTGGGAGGAGACGGAGGGGGTGACGGAGGAGATGGAGGAGACGGAGGGGACGGGGGAGAGGGAGGGGGAGGGGGAGGGGGAGAGGGAGGGGATGGAGGAGATGGTAGGAGGGGGAGAGGGAGGAGGATGGAGAGAGGAGAGGGGTCAAGATCAGGTGGCAAGAAATAGTCACAGGGATAGCGATCAGCGACACCCAAGGAGGAGGCGAGACCATCTCACTGGCAGGCGGAGGCACAGCAGGATCAGCTTGCGGGGGGAAAGGATCTGAGAGCCCAGATACAGGCTCAGGAGGCAGAGATACAACAGCTCCGGACTACTATAGCCATGAGAGATCAGTAGCTACTAGATCTGAGGGTAGAACAGGATCAACAGATATCTGATCTTATGGCAGAGATAGCACGCCATGAGGTGATGGCATAGGCCGAGGCACTGGAGCTCTGATGAGAGTCAGCGAGAGTAGCCTATTATCATGGGCTATATCTGCAAGTCATCCCAGAGGGTGAGAGAGCACCATCATACTCTCAGCAGGCAGGGGTATCAGATGTGATACTTGATAGGAGAGCTATGCCTCCTCCACCACCATGAGCTCCTCACGAGGGTGGTAGCGAGTCTTAGGTTTTTAGGTCTTAGGTGTTTTGGACATATCTTTGAGACTTTTGATCCAAATTTTGGGATCTCATATTGTATTGTATATCATGACATTGTTATAGATTTATGAGATTACTAGATATTCGATGTATCATGTGTATTTGTCTCACTTGTGATGGATGTATCAGTTTATGTATATTGTCTTGTCATTTTGCTCAAAATGCTTATGTATGTGCTTATGTATGTTCTCTCTCATAGATGTATGTTTAATTCTCATGTGTATGATATAGACTCATGTTTCTTGAAAATGACAGGTTTGATATAGATATGATGATATGATTAACCCCTTGTGATGAACAGGAATAGGTTCGAGATGAAAAAGACAAGGAGTGAAAGACATGATCGAGAAGAAGAAAAGGTGAGCGCAGTCGACTGACAGGTCCACGTAAGATGAAAATGAGAGCTCTCTCCATATGCAAGATGCAAAAATTAAACTATGATGAACCTAAGAATGCAAGCTACTATGAAAGTGGTTGACTTGCAAGGTCACAATGCTTATAGACATCTAATTATCATCATCGAGCGTTATTGGTAGTGTCGTAAGATCATACAATGCACACTAGCGTAACTATGTGGATATGAATATGATCTTTATCAGATAGAAATGTGGGAATCCCACCTAGGCATCAAAGACATATAGGTCGAGATGACTAATGCAGTGGGATCACCTAAGTTTGATATGGTGAGATTATGCTTATATCAGGACACATGAAAGTCAGGATAGTTAAAAGCATGCACTCACAAAATAGTCAAGGATAATACCTTGTTAATCCATAGTGTCAAGTAGGACCAGCATAAATGCTCATGACAGTTAGGATCAACAAAATATACCCACAAGCAGATAAAGAAAGAAAACATGTTCTCATTCCCTCAGTCTTCTAGTTATGCATCATCGAAAACTTCTCAGGGAGAGATCACTCATCAAAGAAATCCTCATAGACAGCACACAAAGAAAAATAAAGTCATCATATCGTCATCGAGTTAATTGTTTAAGTGTGTGTGTGTTGGTCATAGAGTCAGACTCCGAGTATCGCATCTGCACATGAGCACTATCGCATTATACTTAGACTATAGGAAAGACATCTAATAAGTGTTAGGAAACACTCGACGCAAGGGTAGTGTTGAAAAACACTGTTTGGGGTGGTGTTAAAAAACACCTGTTGTGAAATGCCCCAAGAGACGAACGCACTTAAAAGATCAATGCTAAAAGTTATGCCCCCTAGACAAAGACAAAGACCAATTCCAGACTAAGCCAAATAAGGTCAAGGTATGATGGGACGTGGCTAAGTGTCGAGGATGCATGCTAACAAATAGGAGTGCAAAGGCCTCAAGTAGCGCTTGTTTCCAGGTTTTCACCACTTGGAATCTTTTTTTCATTTTTTCATTTTTTTGGATTTTTGAACTTTTTCTGATTTTTTTATATTTTTTCAGGACATTTTATGCTTTTAAAGATTTTTTCAGCATCATATATCAATTTTTTTTGGTTTTTTTTTTTCAGGATCATAAGATATGTACAAAGGATGCCCCCAAACAGAACAAGCATCAAGGATAGAACTTCTTGAGGTGCACAATATTGATGGGATCAGGGAGCTATTCTCCATCAGGATCTGATAGTAAATACGCACCAGTACCAAAAGCAGCTGTGATGACATATGGTCCAAGCTAGTTAGGTTCAAACTTGCCCTTTTGCTCTCTGTTTTGTTGGTTCTTAGGGTTCTCTCGCAAAACAAGATCACCTATTTGAAATTCTCTAGGGTGAACCTTCTTGTTGAATGCCTTGGACATATGCTTCTGATACAGTTGCATATGATCAACGGAAGCCTTACGCTTCTCATCTAGAAGTTCTAGTTCCTGTAACCTCATGGCGCGGTAATCCTCATCTGTAATCAAACCTTTGAGTGAGACTCTAAGTGATGGTATCTCAACTTCTAAAGGCAATACTACTTCAGCGCCATAGGTGAGAGAGAAAGGAGTGGCTCCTGTAGGTGTGCGAATGCTTGTTCTGTAAGCCCATAGTGCTGGATTGATTTGTAAGTGCCAATCCCTACCATTCTTGTGTACTGTCCTATGAAGAATCTTAAGAATGGTTTTGTTAGATGCTTCTGCCTGTCTGTTTCCTTGTGGAAAATAGATGGAGGACCAATGTTGCTTGATTTTAAACTTTTTGCATAGGTGCTTTAGGTCCTTATTCTTAAATTGACCTCCATTGTCAGTAATGATATCAGAAGGCACTCCAAATCGGCAAATGATATGATTCAAGATGAACAAAGAAATGGTCCTCCCTGAAGCAATAGAAAGTGGCACAACTTCCACCCATTTTGTGAAGTAGTCAGTGGCAGTAATAATGAACTTGTGTCCACCTGATGAGTTGGGATGGATCTGCCCAACCAGATCAAAGGCCCAGTGCTGAAATGGCCAATGAGAAATAGAAGGGATCAGCTCCCTACCTGGAGCATGAATCAAGTTGCCATGTTTCTGACATTTTTCACATGACTTAGCAAAGGTGACTGCATCTATCTGCATTGTGGGCCAATAATATCCCACCCTAAGCAACCTTCGGGCCATGGCAAGACCATTAGAATGTCCACCACAAATGCCCTCATGGATGTCAGCTAACGCTTGGTTGGATTCCTCCTTTTCTAAGCACCTAAGGAGCGTCCCATCTAAACCCCTCCTATATAAATCACCAGAGATGAGGGTGTGGCGAGAGGCATTACGGATGAGGTTTTGGTGTTTAGAGCTGTTGAATGTGTCGGGGATGATGCCATCATGAAGATATGAATAGATAGCACCATATCGGGAAGACTCATGTGTGACAATGGTACAAATGACATGGCTTTCAGATGAGTCAAAGATGGGATGGTGTAGCTCTTCCACCAGGAATTCAAATCTGGATTCATGTGTCTCCAACTGAAGAAGTGAAGCTAATGTGGCCATGGCATCTGCAGCTTTGTTCTCTGTCCTAGGGATCCGTTGAAATGTTACAAAGGTGAAGTAGCATCTTAAAGAATCAACCATCTTTTTATAAGGTATCAATTTATCATCCTTGGTTTGATACTCTTCATTGACTTGGTTGATGATTAACTGGGAATCCCCAAAGACATGTAACTCTGTGATGTTCCATTCTATAGCCATTCTCAAGCCATTAGTTAAAGCTTCATATTCTGCAATATTATTGGTACATGGGAATAATAGTTTGTAAGACTTCAGAATGTTGCACCCATGTGGAGAAATAAATAACACTCTAGCACTTGATCCGTTTTGCATGCGGGAACCATCAAAGAACATTGTCCAAGTGCGAGTAGTTGTATACAAGATGTGTTCATCTGGGAATTCCACTTGGACTGGCATACTATCTTGAATTGGGAAATCAGCTAATTGGTCAGCAATAGCTTGTCCTTTTATTGCCTTCCTTTCAATGTACTCTATGTCAAATTCAGTTAGGACCATCATCCATTTAGCGAGTCTACCTGTCAGGGCAGCTTTACTAAGCAAGTATTTAAGGGGATCAATTTTGGCAACCAAATGTATGGTATGAGCAAGCATGTAGTGGCACAACTTTTGAGAAGCAAACACCACTGCCAGACAAGACTTCTCAATATTATTGTAATTGATCTCATAGGAGACGAGAGTACAGCTGATATAGTATATGGCCCGTTCTTTTCCAGTATCATCTGATTGAGCCAACAATGCCCCAGGGAAGTGTCTGTAGCTTAAATATATAGGATCAATGGTTTCCCTGGAATAGGAGGCATTAGGATCGGAGGATTAGCCAAGTATTGTTTGATCTAATCTAGGCTCTTTTGACAATCCTCGTTCCAAACACAAGAAGCACCCTTATGCAATGTCTTGTTAAAGGGTTGTGCCCTATCTGTAAGTTGAGAAATAAACCTCCTAATTGATTGAAGACGTCCTTGAAGACTTCTCATTTGGCTAATATTTTGAGGGGGCGGCATAACTAGAATTGCTTGGACCTTTTTGGGGTCAACCTTGATACCTTTTGCTAATATTATGAATCTTAAAAGTTTGCCTGAGGTGACGCCAAATGCGCACTTCTTTGGATTCAATTTGAGTTTAAATTGTTCCATACGATCTAGAATTACTTCCAAATCATTGAGGTGTGTGTCCCTTTTTCTTGATTTTGCCAGGGTATCATCCACATAATCTTCTATGTTTTTGTGCATCATATCATGAAAGATAGTCGTCATAGCTCTTTGGTAGGTTGCTCCTGCATTCTTTAATCTGAATGGCATGACGTTCCAGCAATAGGTTCCCCATGCACATGTGAATGCTATTTTCTCTTGGTCTTCAGGAGCTATTTTGATTTGATTATACCCTGAGAAACCATCCATTAGAGAGTATATGTCATAGCCCGCCGTCATGTCCACTATCATGTCAATGTTTGGAAGTGGAAAATCATCCTTTGGGCATGCTTTATTTAAATCTCTAAAATTTATGCAGACACGAATGGACCCATCATGTTTGGAGATAGGTACTATGTTTGAGATCCATTCTGCATAATCGATGGCTCTAATAAATCCAGCTCTCAAAAGTTTTTCTAATTCCCCTTTGACAAGTAGAGCTACATGTGGATGCATTTTTCTTAATCTCTATTTTACTAGCTTGACTCTTGGAGCTATGGATAAGTGATGCATTATGAGATTCGTGTCAAGCCCTAGCATGTCTGAGTAGGTCCATGTAAAATTAATTTTCTTTTTCTGTAAAAACTGTACATATGCCTTAGTCTCTTCCTCTGATAAAGACTGAGCAAGATGGACTATCTAAAGATTTTCTTCTGTGTTTAAATTGACTGGCTTTGTTGGTTCAATCAATATTGATGATCTATCCTGGAAATAACTCGGCAAGTTATTAAGTACCCCATCCTTAGGTGCCTCAAAGAGGTTTTCACCCTTGGATGCGTCATTTCTTTTTACTATTTTTGGTTCTGACACCGCCACAAAGTGGTTTTCACCATCAGACCTATTTTTCTTTTTTTCTTTTATTTTGAGACTAAGGTACTTAATATCAGGCTCTGTCATGATGGTTGTTGGTTCACTGGTGGAAGCAGCCATGGGTTCAAGAGCATTCAGATAGAAGGCAATTTCGTAATCATTGTGGAAGGTGAGGAATGTGGGCTCTTGATGGCACTGAGACTAGTCAATTAGGTCAAAGTGAACAAGGGGTAAGTCAATGGCGGGTTCGATGTTGTTTATGTGAAAGGTGTCATCTCTGGTGACCATATAATCAGAGTTCATCAAGTCTTCTCCTAAGATACCTGAATTAGGACTCATCCTATCAAAAAAAGCGTCGTCCACTAAGGCGATTTGAGGAGTGCAATCCTCTAGTCCGACACTAGGATCGTTAGTCACATCGGGTTGGGTACTATAAGAATGGACAATATCTACGTCCAGATCAACTGTTGCATCTGAAAGTGAGTCCCATTCATATTCATGGGAGTCTATCTCTAAGTCATCATTTAGGCCTCGTGATGTAGAAGCCTCAAGGTTAGGAAGGGTTTCCCCCTCTCTAGTGCTAGTATTGGTACTATCTGTCGCAGCTAGGACAGTAACACTTTCCTTTGTCGATCTAGCAGTCACACAGTCACTATCCATCACAGCTGGGATAGTAGGACTATCAAGTATCAAATCTATGGAATCTCCCCAAAGGAGATTTGTTGAGGGCACCCAATCATCAGACACATCTTGTTGATTGGAAAGATCAGGCGTATAATCTGAGTCACTGTCACTGTCCATCGCAGTTGGGACAGGGATACCTTTCTTCTTCTTATTCTCAAAACCTAAGCCAACCGTGGACTTATTCTTTCATCCAAAAAGAGCATGATCAAGAGGCTCAGCTTTAGCATCCATCCTATGACTAAGGGGACCATATCCCGGATATCCCATATTTTTAACCAGTGTATACCCTTTCCCATAAGCTTCAGGTGAAGGAGCAAAATTCTCGTTATGTTTGTATTTCTCCTCGTGATAGATCCAGTCCCTTATAGCAACTTCCTCTTTCTCTTCTTGAATGGGGACCGAAGACTAAACAAATTTCCCAAATAATGTCATTGCTGATGACGAAGGCTTCACATTTGGGGATGGTCTCCCATAAGACCTAGGAGAGATTGGCATGTTTGTAAGAGAATCCATTTTATAATCTCCCATCCCAAGATCGATGGTCTTGAACTTCTGCTTGTATTGTTCAAGTGAACTACTAGGACTATCAGCTTCCCTATTCAAAGGTACATGTGATCCCGTAGAAATGTTATTAACTAATAAAGCACTATCTCTAGGGATGCAAATTTCTACACCGTTATGGGGAAACTTAACACACTGGTGATATGTTGATGGGACTGCTTGCATTTCATGAATTCATGGCCTACCTAGCAAAATGTTGTAGGCTAGAGGTCCAACATCAACAATTTGAAATAATATATCTTTTTCTATGGGACCAATGCGAATAGGCAAAACAGCCAATCCCTTAGAACTTCTTTCTGCTTCATCATATGCTTTGATTGTGATCCTTTTCCTTGTGTCAATGATGTTCTCAGAATATCCTAGAGCCAGCAACAAACTCAGGGTACAAATATTGAGCCCCGCACCCCCATCTATCAGTACACACCTAACACAGGTTTTATGAATCATGACTTCGATGTGTAAGGCCAAGTTATGTGGGTGACTGATGGATTTTTCATCTTCTTCGGAGAAGGTGAGGTAATATGGGCTAGCCAAATGGTTGACCATGTTTTGGAATTGATCAATATCTAAGTTGTTAGGGACGTTGGCTGCTCGCAAAGCATCCTCAAGGACGCGCTTGTGCTTAGGAGATAATTCTAAAAGCTCAAAAATGGAAATCTGTGCAGGTGTACGTTGTAGCTGGTCAATAAGATTATAATTGGAATCAGGACCAACGGCAGATTTGGGAGGAGCACCTTTGGACATGGGCTGCTTAGACTTGCTAGTGCTAGGACCTCTAATGATAATGGGCGCTTGCGCCTGTCCCCTAGTGACAGCATTGAGGGACTGGGGCATTCTTTGTGAGTGAGGAAAAGCTCATTATGTAGAACTGTCAAACATGGTTGTGAGGGTCACCAGTGCCATCATATTTGTCGTATGTTGGGAACTCAACTTTCTTAGGGAATTCCACCATCACCACACTTTTGTCAATGGGGTTAGGACATATGGAGTCCAAATGAAACGTGCTCTTGGGAGCCTTCATCCTGTCTATATCCTTTTGTATTTGTAAGATCACCTCATCAATTGAAGGGCTCTGTTTCTTGATCTTTTGGTGAACATCAAAATTATATGGAACTTTAGCGCCTTTGTTGATAAGACTTTCCAAGAATTGGTCTTTGTTTTGTTCCACATATTGCTCCACATATGCTTGAAAGGATGGTTCTTATTGCATAGTCATGAAGTCCATATGATCAAATTTAGCATAACTTCCTCCATATTGTGAGCCATGATGTGTGCATTGGGAGGGTTGCTTTGAATGTCTATGAGATGATTGTCTCCTATGATGGTCATATCTTGAAGCCCTTCTTCCTCTAGGACTTGGGGATCATGAGGGTGTCCTTGATCTTCTTCTAGGGCTAGGGGAAGGGGTAGATGGGGGTGAGTTGGTCCCACTATTGGCTCCCCTCCCATTAAATTGGCTTTGGAGTTGTTGTGCATAGAGTCTATCTTCTTCTTCTTGGGCGACTCTTTTCTGTATATCCAACAATGCACGTTCTTCTTCCTCTAGTTGTCTAAATTTTTCCTTTTTAGCAGCCTGTTCATCTAAGTAGGCTTGCTTCTCTCTCTCAATGCTTCTCAATCTTGTATTTGCATATTGAGAGGTGTCTTTAAGTGGGGAGGTTTGTCTTGAATGCCTTATTGCATTAGCTGCGTTTATGTGGTGATCACTAGATTCGTTGTTCTGGTCTTCATGTTGTGACCCTGAATCTGAGTGAACTTGCTTATGATGTCTTTCAGCTCGTTGATGAGCATCAAAATACCTCACGTTGTTGGGAGGTGACCCGGGTGGACTAGCATGAGAAGAACCACCATACTCTCTTCTGTGTCGTTGGAAGATATCCTTGAGAGTTTGATTCATGGCTTCTCTTTGTTGTCGGGTAAAAGTGTAACTCATGTCCATGCTTGATGAAAGTGGTATGAAAGAGGTGCTCACTTCACTAGGATTAGCTCCCGGATTAAAACAAACCTCAGATTCACTCTTAGGAGATTGATCAAAAAGGGGACCTTTTCCCTTAGGTTGTCGACGAGTCTTGACAGGTGGTAACTGGCTAAAGGCAACAGGGGGTCACTTCCCTTGATTGACTTGGTACCTTGTCGTAACTGACATGAAAGAAAGATACTCTCAATGAAAAGGTGACCTCTCAAAGTGTCAACGCCAAACTAGGATAATCAAAGTCCTTTATTGTCCAAAAAAAAGAAACGAGAAGAAAAAGAAAAAAGGCTTTACCAACACTGTCAAAGAGGTGCTTCAAACCAAAGGGTGACTACCCTTGCACTTTTGAATCAAGAGGTTGGACTAGGCCAAAAGATAATTGAAATTGAGATGAAAATTATTTGGACAATAAGAGTACTAAAATTTTTCAAGAATGTAGCTAACAATCTTAGAGATGAACCTTGGCACCAAGAATGACCTTCTAATTTGGCAATTATTTCAAGGTGATTTCGTAAATCAAATGATGCTATCCCGGAGGACTAAAACCAGAAATTTAGAGTCAAGACAGGCCTCAAACGTCAGGGTGAGAAGCCTACTCTAAGACCTAGCCTGGTTAACAGCAACTGAAACTGACCAAAATTTAAGCACGGCAGAAATAGACCAGGCGATATACTCCAGGCTACTGGGGTGATAAACCTATAACCGCACGATACTTCGTCCGAAGCCGGGCGATACTTCTTAGTACTGGTGGGCGATATACTCCAGGCAGGTCGGGCGATAGTCCGTCAGGGGTGAACTATCACGCGATATTTCTCTTCAAAGCGGGTGATATTTCTAGCAAGCGCGAAGTATCGCGTGATACTTTGCTTTACAGGGCGCGATACTATTGCAGAATTGTTTAACTCTTGACCAGAATTGTGTAAAATTTGCATTTTTGGGTCTGTTTGGTCAAAATTTCCAGTCTGAGGGTTGATGTTTTCGATTTCAGTCACAATATCAGCAGAATTTTGATAGGTTTGCAAACAGTAAGGGATTAAAACATGGTCTCAAACACTTGAAACAAGGGCAAAAGCAACCTTGCCAAGACAAACACTTGTGATATCAGAATTGAAACAACACCCTATGAATGCTACCAATTGTTTGTATGTAAGAACGTTTGCACTGGTATCACACAACCGAAGACAATTCAAGCAAATCTATCCTAAAAAGTCAAGGCTCAATACTTACCAACTTAGCCCACAACTTGATGCCCCCTCGCCTCACACCAAGTGGTTACCCACAAGAGATGTTGGCTTTGTCATGGAAATGTCAAATGACACAACCAAAGGGACACATATGGTGAGTATCTTAAGGTGATCTGGGTAAACCACTTGGATCAATCCTTGCACTAAGAAGATAAGCGGCTAAAATAAGGTGGCTTCTATCTAATGGTTCTTAATAAGGATTTCCGTTCACAACACCCCTCTTACTCCTCATAAAGGACTAGGACCTCACGGCCTCAAGAGTACCTTAAGCATTCTTGTTCAATGTTTTCCCCATGGTCGCAATCCCATGAGCTACTCACATCAAATGAAGACAAGTGTTATGTCTACCAAATTTTTTGGTGTCCTTGATAGCCTTGAGATTATAGTGAGTTGGAATCACTTGCCACCAAGGAAAATGATGACAAGGTTGTCCCCACTTGAGTCATTCCTCTTGATTGCTCAAGAGCAGGCCCGCTAAAGGATCCTAAACTAAACAAAGAATAGATCAACTCTCGAGGTTTAAGGTTTTTGGTTCACCACAAGGGTGAAGAGCATACTCCCCTATCTCAAGAATATCTCCCAAACACACCAAGCAAAAGAGGTTCAATTACTCCCTTGCTTCCAAAACCTTAAGATGGGTCAAGATTTTCTGGTTCACCTAAAGGTGAAGAGCATACTTCTCCTACCACCTCAAGATCCCTTTCACAAGGTATTAAGATTCCTACTACAATTAGTGAATGCCACACTTGAAAAGAAAACAAACAAACAAGCAAAAAAAAAAAAAAAAAAAAATTTAATTTTTTTATGCTTGGGCAGCCTTGCAAAAATTGTTAGTAGCCCTCTTTGACATGCATTTTTAGCAATTTTCAAACAAATGAGAGCACCTACAAACACAACTTGTTAGACCCACAAGGTTAGAAAAATCAAAATCTAAATGTAAACATGCAATAAACTCTTAGATTTAAGCTAAAAGATGTGGGTTAGACCTATCTAAACACAGCAAAACAATATAGCAAGCTAAAATAATCAAATTCAGATGAGAAAAATGGAAATGCAAGTCTCTATTAGACCAGGCGATATTTCTCAGACTTCACCAGTATCGCGCGACACAGTTTCCTATAGTCGCGCGATATTTCTCAGTCACGCAATATTTCTCAGTCGCGCGATACTTCTCACTATGGGCGGGCGATACTTTGCCCGATAACAGGCGATATTTCTCAGTACTGGCGGGTGATTCTTCTCTTGCGCGAAGTGTTGCACCGCTATACAAAGGTATATCGCGCGATATTTCTGAGAAGTATCGCGCAATACTCTGAAACTGAAAACCAAGCCGAAAATTGACAAAAATTTTGATGGAAAATGCAGAATTAAAGGGACAAACCTAATCTACTCAGCCCCACGGTGGGCGCCAGAAATGTACACACTAAAATGGTGCACTTCTATGAACCATTACATGCAAGGTTGCTCAAGAATGAGGCCTCACAAAGCGGCTCATAGCTCTCTATGCATGGAGTTGCAAGGTTGAAAATTACTCTCAGCTAGAGCTACAAACTTGTGACCTTGCTAGTCAACCACACAATGAGAGATTCACAATGGAGACAAGGGCAACAATGCAAATATCTCCAAGAATCCAATATGTAATGCAATGCAATGTAAGCTATATGAGAATGCAACCTAAACTATGAAAGGAAAGTACAAACTATGCTATGAAAGGAAAGAACAAGTATTATCAAGCCTTCCTATTTAGACTATGTGAGCTTATTCTATTGCATAAAAGGAAATCTACACTAAGGATGCCATTATTATGCAACTATGAAAGAAAATATGCAACTATAATGAAATGCAACAAGTCTTCAATGTCTTCAAACTCCAAATTCACCTAAAACCTACAGCATAACATTAGCATAAAACAAGTGGATATGCAAATGGAGGAGAGAGCTCTCCTTTTATAAGAAATGAGGTGAAATGGACCATGGAGATTAAGAGGCAAAAAGTCTTAATCGGCGGTGGAGCTTGAAAGAGGAGCAATCCATGTGCACAAGTATCCTCCAATGAGAGTGAAGTGTTGACTTTTGAGCCTCATGTGAGACAAAAAGTGTTTTTTTTTCCTTTTTATAAAATAGGAATAATGTTTTATTTGTGCAACTTAGGATAAGAGGAAAAGTGGGGGCTTTTTAATCAAAAGGGGAGGAAATATTCCTTTTAATCAAATAAAGACTTAGGATAAATGGTTAGCCCATAGGATAAAAATCTAATATATGATCGAAATTAAGACTTGATCAAGAAATTGATATTGTTGAAAATATTGATTATTGATCAAAATGATTCAGGATTGATAAATTGAATAAATGGGGCCCAAAGTCTAGGTGACCATTTTAGGGTGCATACACTTATTAATTAAATCATATTGATTTAATCAATAAGTCACTTATTATCTCTTTCTTCTTAAGCTAAACTTTAGGCATATAATAATTAATTGCTTTATTAATTATTATTGTGCAACCTAGGACTTTCCACCCTTTTAGGGTTTCAGATCTCCTTTGTATTCTTTACATCATTCAACACAATAATATTTCATTGTGATTGCTACAACTTTTGTTTTTGCACATCAAGGATATCTCCTCTCTCATGAATTCATGCATTTAGGCTTGTCTAGCTTCTTGCTTCTCTCTCTTTCTGTGACAAGTGTTTGCATGCAGGTGTCCTGAGGAGTTGTGGGTTTTTTTCTCATCAACTCCAATATGGTATCACAACTTTAGATCTATTTGCCTCTGTCCTCTTCTTGAGATATTTGACTGTGTTTGTCAGATCTGCATTTTCAGAGAGTTTTCTATTGGATCTGGGGGACCTCTCTTTTTTGTCATCTTGGCCTCAAACGGACCTCACATTTGTGTTCAGAGCACCCAAGAAGCCCTAAATCCATATAAAGTTTGTCCATTTTGGACAAATTTGGAATCTATGGCAAAAACCTTTTGCACCCAATCCTAACACAAATCCCGAGGTAGTCACTATTTTTTAGAGCATTTTTGGCTCAAACGGACCTCACCGTTGAGCTCACAACATTCAAGAATCCCTATTTTGATATAAAATTTCTCTGATTTGGACAACATTGCAGGGAGATGCAAAAAAAATTTGCATGCCAGGTTGGACGGCCTAGGCACGCAATCTGAGGCAAAATGTTTAGCCAGCAGGACTGCTAGGGGCCCGCTAGTGGAACTGATGTTGTTACCGCTACGATTTCCATCACGGTCACCGTGGCTAACCATGTGATCTCTGCCATCTTTCATGATGCAGTTACCGCTAGACTAGCCGCCAACAGTCATCGTAACCGTCGGGACTTTAGCCCTTTTGCCAGGTGGTTGGTCACATGCAGCGACCAGGAGTTGACTCCTAGCAACCTAGGAGCCAATCCCCTGGTCACCACATGACTAGGGGCCAAAAAATTTCATCCCCCAAGCCTTTCTTTTCCTTGACAACCATTTAGCTATCAAACTTAGGCCCGTGAAGTACAGACATCAGCACCACATCGACACATTTGGACACCTTTTTGGGCCCTCCGGAGCACCCATTGGTTTTTTTCTCATAACTTGAGCATATAGTGTCAAAATCGGGCAAACAAGATATCGTCAGAAAGATCCTTCCAAGCTCTATCCAAATCTAGAGGTTTGAAATTTTTATTTTTCTTTTTTACTGATTTTTTTTGTTGTCAAAGCTAGAGGTTTGGTTTCACACTCTGGGAGCTCTATCTTGCGCGTCCAGACTCCATTTTGGGCAAATGATATATCATTGGAAAGATTGTTCTGAGACCTTTCCATTGTTATGAGTCATTTTTCTAGATTCTTCTCTAGGTATATTTTATTCAATTTCTTGCATTTTTGCAATATGGTGGATATCTTGTATGTTTTAGGTCCTAGGATCTCTTCCTTTTGAGGGATGGCTCATCTTTGGGTTTTTTTTGTACCAGAAGCCTTTTCTCTTCTTTGAGTAATGTATACTTCACTTTTGTAGCATTCTTTTAGACACACACACTAAGATAAAGTATCATTCTATTACATGTATGGGATCTTGCACATGTTTGTGCTCTTTGTAATCACACTCCATTATAAAGTGCTAAGGGGGTTTGATGTTTGCCTTTGCCTTCCATCTACTTTTGTCATGTGAGTGTTCCTCCAATGACATTAACCTTAGGTATCTCTATTTGTGTTTGTACTTTCTCTACACCTTCAATATTCATGGTTCTTCTTCACCATGCAGTTCATATTTGACGTTCTTTTTAGTGTACCTATCATTCCTCCCTTGTGAGCATTATGGGGGGGAGTTTCTACTATTGGTTATTCTACTTCCTTGGTTCGATAGTGTGAGCTATGTATTCAGTATTTGATTCTATGTACTAGGTGGATGTAGTGGTTGGGTACCTATGCATTCTGGTGAGATGGATCATTTACCATATGGACACTCTTCTCTTTCCTATTTTTGGAAGAACTCTTCCAACTTTGATTGATCAACTCTTCAGACTTTGGTGTTTTTATGCCATCTGTATCTTCGAGTTTAGGTGTTTTCCTTTGTTTGCCTCCTGATTCAAGTAGTGTCATTTGAGGGTACTCATGTAGATTACAATATTCTATATCTTTAACTTCAGTTGTTTTCCTTTGTTTGCCTCCTGATTCGAGTAGTGTCATTTGAGGGAACTCATGCAGATTACAGTCTTCTCTACCTAGTCATGTTTTAGTGGAGGATCTTCAGATCAACAATTACTTCTTGACAGAGTTTGCAGCTTCTTGCTTCAGTGATGTTCTACATGTTCATCCTTGTTCCTATTTTTTGGAACATTCCTAGTTTTGGAGGCTTCTTCAATCCTTCAAACTAGTCTTCGTCTCTTTTTGGAGTAGAGTTTTTGCCCATTTGGTTTTCTCTATTTCTCCACTTTTATAGAGACTCTCTTTTGTACTTGGGTACCTGATCAAGCCTTTTATTTCTAGGACCCATTTGCTTTCAGTAGTTCTTTCTAGGTTTTTAGCTTCTCCCAAAATTCATCTTTAGGGGGGGGGAGGGGTTTATAGTAATAAAGTGTTTACTTATTATCTCTTTCTCCTTAAGCTAAACTTTAGGCATATAATAATTAAATTTTTTTATAAATTATTATTGTGCAACCTAGGACTTTCCACCCTTTTAGGGTTTCGGATCTCTTTTGTATTCTTTATTCAACGCAATAATATTTCATTGTGATTGTTGTAACTTTTATTTTTGCACATCAATGATGTCTCCTCTCTCATGAATCCATGCATTCAGGCTTCTCTAGCTTCTTGCTTCTCTCTCTTTGTGTGATAGGTGTTTGCATGCAGGTGTTCTTGGGAGCTATTGGTTGTTTTCTCATCAACTCCAATACATGCTATTAATATATAAAAAATTCCAGATCTAATAAATTTGAGCCTCTCATAGGACTGTTAAGTATAGTTATAACCAGCCTTTTATTGCACAACTTATAGAGTTAGAATTTTCATTTTTCTTTGAAATTTTATCCTTTGAATTTTTTTAAAATTTAAAGTTTTAATTTACAATTTTAAAAAATGTTATTTCGTAATCTTTTTTCTTGACATATTATGTGATAGTAATCTAATGTAATTGAATTTATTAATTATAAGACAAAAAAAACTAAATTAAAAATATAGATAGTGATCAAATATATTGATACCTTTCATTTAACTCATCATTAAAAAAAGATGATATTAATAATCTTAGTGAGATAATGTTATTTATCTATAGGATTCATCTAGCCTGTATTATTATTAGCAACCACACACTTTGCACATTATGATCCTAAGTCGACTAATTGTCTATAGCAAGTGGTCTACAAGTAAGAAAAAGAAATAAGGAACTTATTGATCTTGAAATGCAAAATTTGGTATGAATGAGTTGGGCTTAACTAACACACACTAAGGTTGAGTTGGTTAGGTGTTGTTGCATTCTTTTCACTTTCCACTAGCTCTCCACAATGACAATTACCACTATGGTTTAATTTTGAATTTAGTTTGAACCTCTCCCGCCCATTCCTCTGCCTACTCATTTTCACTTCAATATAATGTTTGCTCCTATCATGACATTTTTCCAATAACTATGTTAAACTCTATTATTTACAATCATTTATTTATTTCCAAGCTTTGTAGGGATTTCTTGGAGGTTAGTAATTTTGGATATGTAGTGTTGGAAATATATCCTTTGGTCAATTGAATTCACAACTCTACAAGTTTACAATTTGCTAATGTTTTTGCCAAGTTTTTGAGTTTCAACATTTGTGGGAAAGTGGTACAAGATGAAAGGTACGAATGTCAAATTTAAAATGTTCTCTTCTGAGTTGTAGTTTTGCAATAAAATCTTCACCTTTGTAAAATTTGTTAGGATTTTCAAAGTTCAACCTAAAGGTGAAAACTTTTATTTTTGGACCAAAAGTCTATAATTTCAAATGTTTCAATTAGCATCCTTGTTGTAGAAAATTTGTGGGAAAGTAGAAGGGAGATGGATATAAGTGAAATAATCAAAATTGATTCCTCCACCAAAATTTTACAAATTTGTAACAGTTGATTTTTTCAAATGATCCCTTTTTACAAAAATTTGATAAGACTAGACATTAGGATTTTGAAAAAATGGACGCAATCTTTTAATTTCACAATTCCAAAAAATTTCACATTATACAACTTTTCATACTTCCGCCAATTTGTAGGAAAATGATGTAAAAGTGGACCAAACATTTTGATTATCATTAATGACATGTCAAGTTTTTCATTCTACATTGAAAACTCATAAAAATAAGTCCACTAAGAAATCAAGATTTAAACCACTTATTATATATATGGTGTCAAGAGGCATGACATAACTACACAAGTCTTTGAATAAATATTTCAAACCCCAAAAGTCACTGAGGATAAATTTTGTGGAAAGGGATGTGATTTTGAGAGATTTAGACATTGGTGTAGAAGTCTAGTAGCCCTTCGACACTCAACAATCACACAAAAGACTTGGAATTTGTAAATTTACCAAGGCAAATAATCTGAACCTTTTGCAAACAAATTTGTCACTTAATGTATGTGAATCTTAGCCATTGTTTATTTGCAAGTACATTCTCTAAACCAAAAATAAGGAACATAACCAAGCCAAAAGTAGAAATATAAAGGGTCTGCATTTTGCCAAAAACAAAATGGGTTGTGTGAGTAGAACACAACATATACAAGCACATTAGACATTAAATATCAAGACAAATAGGTTTCAAAAAGAGTATATTTTTCTTCTTTAGATCTATGCACTAAAGCTTAAATAATGACAATCTAAATCAAATTAGACAAATAGGATTAAACCTTTAAGTTCTTTTTAATATTTCTAATTTGTAGACAATCATTATACCAATGACACAAGATGTTAGGACAATGTTGAATCAATTATACACATAACATTAACAACATTAATCGATCGTTGATTCTCAAACTAAGTATCATTCTTCTTAAATTTGTAAATAATTATGACAATTATCAAATCCTAACTTTTATTAATCTAAATAAATTTACATCGATCAGTTACATTTACTCAATTTTCATTGCATATATATTAATTTCAAATTTCTCTAGAACATTAAATTCAAGATTTATATAGAAAGTAGATAATTAGATGATATCTAGGGGAGAGGACCAAATAGTTGAGCGCCCTCACTTCTTTTGAAATCCTACATAGCAATTTCAAATCACCTTCAATGTCACAACAACTTGCTTGACAAGTCCCCTATTTATAACTAAGATTTTAAGTCCACATCATCAAATATGATGTAACAACTACTAGTGCTCTATTATTAAAAATATTAAGTGCTATCAAAACTATTAAACCATGCTCAACTAGTCATTCTTCTTCCCTACTATGTGAGCTTTGACTATTCTCCACACAAAATGGCACGACTATAAAAATGCAAGTTGGCATAATTCAATGTGTTTTCATCAATTTGTTTGCATTTTTACAACATCGTGGAGGTGGATTATGAGGATCAAACCAATAGAAATCATGAGGAAATCCATTGTAGTGTGCAAAATTGTGTTTTCATATGCACTTGTATGATAGTACTATTTTGTGTGGAGAATAATTGCATTCTACTATGTGTATCATCCTTTAAAAAAAAAGAGTTAAAAAGTTTATCTCCACTTAAAACCACATAGTTTAAGAATCAAATAATCAAAATATAAATTTGGCATATGGTCCCTCACTCTTAATTTGGTAAAATGTTATAATCAAATGAAAGAAAAGTAGGTAAATTAGATACATTCCAAAAAAATTCTAAACCAAACCAAAGACAGCCACAAATGAGTCTTTCACCACATAGCTCACTTTCTAAGCCCCACCTAATTCATAAGAACACCACATGTTTTGATGGTCAAACAATCACAAATTCATCTCAACTTCTATAAAAAGATAAATAAGTAGTTATCCTGATGTTATTGATCAGAATTTATCTTTAATCATTAAACTAAATAATAAAAACTATCTTCCATAACTTAAAATCTTACAAAGAATCTTGAAGACCCAATAGGACCTTGTCACTTGCCTTGCACTTATTTAATGTGAGTCTTTTTCAACTTACAGGTCCCTCACTCCAGCCCATTTGGAGAATATGTTCTAATCAAGTGAATGGAGTACAAATATACCAACTGCTCATAGACCAAAGAGAGCCACAAAATGAGCCTTTCTCTACATTGCTCTTCTTCCAAACCCCAACCTAACTGTCAATAACAACATAAATATAATCTTTGGAAAGAACAATGCATTTCGTTCAAAATCTGGTCAATCATGCTGAGGAAATAGTATAACAGCAACAGTGCATTTGTTATTATATCTAACATAGTTTTCTATTCTGCCCATCTCTCTTCTGCGTCCTCTTGATCTTTTTAGCATTACTCTTCGTCCAGTTTTCATATCTTCCTCATATTGCATGCTACACAGATCACAGCTTCATACAGCCATGAATGGATCTGTTGGCAACTCTAAGGGAAATGTCATCACTTGTAAAGGTAAGCTGTTCTCTAGTGTGGTATTTTCCTACTTGAATCATGATCTTACATCCAGCAATTGAGGTTTAAACAGAGAAATCTGATGAATGGTGGATTTGTTGAAGCTGCTGTGTGTTGGGCACCTGGGGAAGCTCTAGTAATGGAGAAAATTCAGGTGGCTCCACCACAGGCTCTGGAAGTTCGCATCAGAATCATATGCACCGCTCTGTGTCACACTGATGTCAGTTTTTGGAGTAATAAACAGGTTGGTACTTACCATCTAATTACTCATTTGCTTTCAGTACACCTCTGTAATTACTAATTATGATTTTGTGATGTGGAATGGTCAGGATAACACAAGGTATCCTCGAATCTTTGGCCACGAAGCAGTTGGGTATGTTGTTCAGTTCCCATTCCATGGTTTTTCAATGACACTGATTTTGTCGTCTGCTCAAATTTTGATTACAAGTATGTATGGTGCAGAAGAGTAGAAAGTGTGGGGGAAAATGTGAAGGATATTGAGGAGGGAGATCTGGTGATACCTGTGTTTATGCCACATTGCACTGAGTGTGTGGATTGCATGTCAACCAAAAGCAATATGTGTGCCAGATTAGAAAGTAAAATTGCAGGACTGATGGTAAATGACAATAGCACCAGATTCAGCATCAATGGGAAACCCATATACCATTTTTTGGGTGTTTCCAGCTTCTCCGAATACACTGTTTTAGAAGTTGATGCTGTCGTCAAGATAGATCCAATGGCTGCCCCTGATAAAGTTTGTCTTCTTAGCTGTGGGGTCACAACAGGTAAAGATACTACATTTTTTAGTAGTGGATTGCTTATTTCAATTGAAGAAGAGCTACAGTGTTTAAGACAATTATAGTTGTCAAATTAGGGTAGCATGAAGTCATAAAATAAGACCTTACATAGATTTGACTGAAGAA
This sequence comes from Chamaecyparis obtusa, assembly GCA_027943335.1. NCBI lineage: Eukaryota > Viridiplantae > Streptophyta > Pinopsida > Cupressales > Cupressaceae > Chamaecyparis > Chamaecyparis obtusa. Next base: position 702,279 of record BSBK01001079.1, read on the forward strand.
TTTGAATACCCCCTTTGGTCTTCTGTGCACCCACAAGCCAATCTTCTTTGATTTAGAGGTAAGGCTTTAGAGTAATGTGGTTGTTCTATTGATGAGGCTTCTGTTCATTCCCAGTCTTCCTAATAGCAGCTCTGTCCTCTTCTTCTAATCTAGGTTGTTGAAATACTGTAAGTCTGTGCTGCTTAGCTGCAATACCATGACAAAGAGTAGCAATATTACTTAATTGGTAAAAATGGGGGAGATGTTCCTGTAAGGAAGAGTAAGAGTGACTCAAAGTTGCTATACAAGTATAATGTGTCAGTGGATCAAAATGAGTTATACAAATTGAAATTTTGCAATTGTTTTGAAGAGCTGATTGCCTTTTTGTTGTTGTTTTTCAGGGTTAGGTGGGGTTTGGAAGGTGGGCAATGTAGAAAAAGGCTCCACTGTGGCTGTTTTTGGTCTAGGAACTGTTGGCATGGCTGTAATTCACCTACGCTTCATTCACTTGTTCATTACATCTTCATCCAATGACAAATACAGACAATTTGGTTTACAGATTTTATAGCTATTTCAAATGTTTTCCTTCTAACATGTAAAATTGCAGGTTGCAGAAGGTGCAAGAATCAGAGGTGCATCTAGAATCATCGGTGTTGATTTGAAGCCTGAAAAGTTTGACATTGGTACGGTGGTGGATTTGAACCTCTTTCACGTTATTTTGCATTAAAATAGATCATTTTTATTACATCCTTGGGGAACCAGCCTATGGACTAACCTACAGACAAATTTATGACAGAATTCAGCAGCTTACATGCCATTTTCACCAAAGCTATACCCACTACCCTGTTGCTGAAATTGCAGTTTCAGTACCTGATATTTATATGTTAATAATCAATAGTAAAATTATTCTTGTTTAATTGTGTGCTTTCGTCTATTGAAGGTTCTGTTATTTTGTGTTTATAAAAAATCAGTCGATTCATCTCAATGCTGTTGCACTTCCATTTTCTGATCAGGTTCTGACCAGATCTTCCCTATTTCCTTCGTTTACACAAATCGGAAATGTCTATTCTTTTTGCAAGAAAATGTCTCTCCATTAGCTGATCCGACTCCTATCAGGCAGGTCTTTAGCTGCAAACATTACCCACTATTACAGGCTGTTCCTAGCCATTAGACCTAGACATGACTCAAACTGATATTACCGATAGCATGTGTCTAAGATTAATGAAGTACAGAATTGGGGATTTTAATTTTCACTTCTAGTGCTTCAGTTGACAATACTACTTCAATCGTCTCATGTTTTGTAATAATCCACTACTAATCTTTTCTTGATACTTCTTATCAAGAGGTTTCAGTGGTTTCAGGATGCATTGTATGAATTTGATCAAATGTTAATTGTAGAATTTGTCTAAGTGGTAAATCATAGAAAGTAACATGATTGTATGAGCTCTGAAAGATGTAAATCATGTCTAATAGAATCAGAAGTTTGAGTCTTCATCTACATTTATTCATTTACCAACAGTCTCTTAACTTTCTCATGTTTGATGATAACTCATTCAATTTCTCTTTGCTCGGTATTTATTGTCATGAAGTTTTAGTGGTTTGAGTATTTCTCATGTTGCATAGATTTGTTTCAAAATCAAGATTTTTTACATGTGACAAACTCAACATTATAATTTATCTATGCTGTTTCTAATTGGCAGGAAGGAAATTTGGTGTTACAGACTGTGTGAATCCTAAAGACCATGAAAAGCCTGTTCACCAGGTTTTTCTTCTTCAATCCTTCATTTTTTAACAAAGGATGAATGTGATGGGAGGAATGTGAATGAGAAAAGTCTATATGTTTTATTACAGGTGATCAAAGAAATGACTGGAAGTGGGGTGGATTACAGCTTTGAATGCACAGGCAACAAATCTGTCGTTGTTGAAGCCTTCAAAAGCACTCGTAATGTAAGATAGCTTGCATTGCTTAATGGAAGTGGAATCAAGATTGGTTTGATGCCATTGTATTGCATTATATTGTTATTAACAGAGAGAGTTGGCAGGGATGGGGTACAACAGTGATTTTAGGAGTGAATTTGACAGAGGTACCCATAGACTCTGCAGAATTACTATGTGGTAAGACCATAAAAGGGTCATTATTTGGAGGAATGAAGGCGAAAACAGATCTTCCCCAACTGGTGGACATGTATATGAAAAAGGTTTTCCTCATCTTCTGAACTTGGCATTTTGATCATGCAAATAGGATGCTTCAAAGTTTACCCTCTCAATTCTGACATTAACTTTAACCTGAACAGATGTAATTGTTTTATAATATGATTAATTGTGTTTGCTGTCATATCAGGAGCTTCAGCTAGATGATCTCATTACTCATGAAATCTCATTTCCAGAGATCAACAAGGCATTTGAGTTGTTGAAGGGAGGGGAGTGTTTGAGATGCATTATGTGGATGGATAGGCCCTTGCATTAGTTTTCTACAGAAAACGCTTGGGTTTGTTAGTATTTTAGCCTATTGTGGAGAATATACATCTTTCAGAGCTGATCCAACCATGTCACTTTCTGTCATAAAAGGAAAGATGTTTTGTACTCCTTTTCATATTAAAGTTCTAACTGTTTTGGGTGTGTTGTCATTGAGTTTTGATCTTAAGTTTAGCTGGGAAAGATGTTTGCTGGGATCCTGCTCAAATTCACCATACATTGGCAAATCCCATTAATATATGGAGATTTTAAAGACATTATTTAATGCATAAACTAATTGAACAGGTGGGCTCTTTGGACCAACTTCACCATATTCTAGTCTTCTTGACACCATGTGATGATATATGGAAGAATAGTATAGATGGAGATTGAGTAGAATAAATAGAAAAGACCAAAAGTTAATTCACTTTTTGTGATGAAACATCATGTATTTATTTGATTTATATTGTAAATGATATATTAGCATGTGTCTATTTGTATTTTTCAATGGCTTTAAGAGAGAGAGAGTGTGTGTTTTAATGGATATATATAGAGTGTTTGTTTTATGTGTATTTATTTTTAAAAAATGATGATTATTTATTACTTTTATAATTTTATGGGTAACTAGGAGTTGGTAGAGTTGTTGTCTTAGGAGTAGGCTTCAGTTCAAGTAACATTTATACATGGTCAAACATCTCTCTCAAATAAAACATTAATGTAATGAAATAGACTTAAATAGGTAGTTGTGCTTCTTGACCCCTATTTTTAAGTTCTAATTTAATTTCACTTGATTTTAACTAGCTATTATCCATCTACTCACATGAAATATTCAATTTTGGGGGTGTGTCATATGACAAATTTTTAATTTTTCTCTACATAGGCAATGTATTTATGATGACATTTGACTATAGATAAACACCTTCAACACCAAAGAGACATCCTTAACAAAAATGCATGTGTTTAAGCTAGGAAGGAGTTCCTTGTAAAGGATTCAAAAGTTCAAGCAAGGATAAACACTTTTAACACCAAGGAGACATTCTTCACAAAAATGCATGTGTTTGAGCTATGATGGAGACTTGTAAAGGATACACATCTTCATATATTCATATCAAGGATAAACACCTTCAACGCCAAGGAGATATCCTTAACAAAAATACACGTGTCTAAGCTAGGAAGAATATCCTTGTAAAGGATACAAATCTTCAAGCAACAAATAGATTATTACTATAAAGGAAACATCTTGCAACAAGGGTAACGGAATCCTTATCATGGATGTATAAGTACTGAAAAGGCAGAGAGAGAGAGAGAGAGAGAGAGAGAGATCTTTGTCTAACAATATATTTCTTTGTAAGGAAAGGAGATCCTCAAACAAAGATATATTTTCTCAAAAGAAAATGAATAGAGGCATCTAACTCCAAAAACATATATAAGGTGAGCGTCAAAGGTTGAGGATTGGGGTTACAACATAGCTCATACACAAAAGCATCCAACTAATGATATGCCTAAAATCATAACTAAAAATGATAACATAATGCAATATGTTAGAGATTAGGAATTAAGGATACCTTATGCTCCATCTAAAAGAAATTTAACAAACTAAAAGAAAAATCATGACCCAAAATGAAAAAGGATTAAGGCATAAGGATTGAGGATAATGGTAAATTCACAAGGTACATACAAAGCATCATAGTAGAGGCATTACCACATCACCAACTCTCAAAAATATATAATGTAAATCACTAGGAGTCAATACATTATCACATGCATTCATATTGGGGGTTTAAAATGGACAAAAAAAGTAGGCAATATATTGCTTAAATAGGGGGGAGGGGGGTTTATTTGGGTGGGGGTTTATATAGGAAAAAGGTGGGGGGTACCGGGTGGGTATTGGAGGGGGTGAAAAAAAAGGATTTTGGGGCAATATTTTTTGAAAATAGGGGGATTCTTTACTATGTCAAGAACATGTGCCATGAGAGATGCACAAAAAAATGAATATGAAAATATCTAAAAATTCTAAGCATGGGAATCAAGGGAAATCTCAAAGAATCCATCCTTGAAGAAAGGTCGAAGAATAAACTTGGCAAAGTATGATATACCTATTGTGTTGTAAAATGTACATGCCCCATTGTGAATGGGGACCCCCACATTTTTTTATTGGTAGTGTAGTGGTTGGTTAGTTTTGGTCTTAGTGTGGCAACATGTTCAAGTCCTGAAGGGTGGATAAGGTAAGAAGTTCAAGCAAGCTTGAGATGCAAGTGATGTTCCTAGTTGCAAGTTCAGGTCTTAGTTGTAGGTTATCCTCCACACTTAGTTGAAACTTGATCTCAAATGGAGTACAAAAACTTGGGCGAGCACATAAGTTGGATTGAACACCGATGAAAACAAAAAACATAACAATCATGAACTTACATTTCAACAAGTCAAGATTCCAACACTTAGATAAATTAGGAGCATCAACCTTAGTTGTTGGAAATATATGTTTGGTGTTATTTTCTGGTATTTATTTATGTCAAACTCTGTGTTATGGAAGTCCACAGGTGTTTGTGTTTGCTCAAACACTATGGTCTAGAAGTATTTGTTGATGACATGTTCAAGTATACTTGAAAAAGGAAATTGGTCTGGAAAGAAGGAAGTTGGTTTGGAAAGAAGGAAGTCGGTCCAAGAAAAGTAAGTTTGTGTGCTAGACATGTTAGTGCTACAGAACATTGGAAGATATATATGTATTCAATGCTATAGAATAGTGGAAGATAGATATGTATTTTGGAGATTGTGAGAATGATGGTAATCAGTACTTTTGATGTAGGAGCATTTTGGGTTCCTGAAGATCTTTCTTAATCTTGGAGGAATTCCCTATCAGAGGGATACAATACTTTGTTTTTGGTAGTTTTCTGAGTTTCTGTGTTGTGATGATCTGTGGAGATCTTTGGAATGTGTGCTGAAAGGAGTTTGTTCCTTTATTTATGTGGAAGATATTTCTAAGGTCACAACTCTTGAGGTGGCATGGTTTGGGAGATATTGGATGGATAGTTTGAAAGTTAGAGTTGTTTACCTTGCCGTTGGAGTAGTATTTTCCTACAGTTTTGGTGCTGATTGCGTGATGTGGGGATGTTGATCCTTAATGAATCAGCTTTTGCACTCTTAGGGCCTTAAATAAGACCTAAATTAATATCATTTCCCAAGGGTGCAAGTCCTAATTCATTATGAGTAAAAATTTATGCCCATTTTGCTCAGGGACCTATTTTTTGGCAGTTTTCACGCAAAACATGGAGTGTTTCTTCTTGCGTGGTTCTGTGTGATGAGATGAGGCCTTGAGAAGTTTGGGGCATGTTGTTGGGTCATGTGTGGACCTAAATCCAAAGGCACATTAAATTTTGATCATTCTTGCATTAGTTTTGGTTTCTTTCCTTAGACTGGACCTATATTGTAATTAAAGTCTGACTGGCCGACTTGCGGCTTAGCTGGCTATATATTGAGAGCTTGGGTAGATGGCTATATGTTTAGTAGTCAGATTGGTGGTAGATTGGTAGTAGCATGAGATTATAAGCCTAATTGGATCCTAGGAGATCTTGTAGATCAAATGTTTTTTCTAATATTGTAACAACAGAGCTAGTGGTTTGCATGCTTGGAGACAAGGAGATTGTTTGGAGGCTTGCGAGCTCAAGTTCAGATCTACCTTAGTGATTCCATTAATTATTGATTTGTTTCAGAGCTGGACTAGCTAGGAGATTACTGAGATACTTTTTTATTTCATTGTAATAGGCCGAAAGCCAGAAGGCCTTACAGCCGGGCATGTTGAATGAAATTATGTTTTGAAACATTATCTTGTTGTATTCTGCTGCAATTGTTGTTGTTATTGTATTGTCTTAAAATGGAAGCATTTCCATGTTAAGAGAATTTAGCCCTCCGAGTGAGTGGTTTGGGTCATGTCAAGCACCTTGAATCAACTCTTTTCTTGGATCATACTTGTACTCCTCATTTTGCTTCCGTTTGTCCCTAATTTTCACTTCAATATGCATTTCCTAGCATTCTGGGTTAGAATCCTGAGGTTTTTTATCATAAGGTCAAAGTCAACTTTATGAGGTCAAAGTCGACCTCTATCTTGATCTGGTCAAGATTGACCTCTATCCTGACTTGGTCAAGATTGACCTCGACCTTGACCAGGTCAAATACAACCTCGACTTTGACCCCCTGTCCAAATTTCAAATTTCTTTGATTTTTGAGTGTCAGGTTTCGGGGATATTTGTTTCCCGCCTTCAGATCAGCCATTTCAAGTTTTAGAATGGTAAATCTTTTAATTGCATTTAATCTAGGTATATTTTCTAAAGGTTAGGACCTAATTAGGATTTAATTCTCCAAGGTGGCCCCTCTAGAGGATTGTACCCTAGTTCACTATAAAAGGAGGCCTTCCTCTGTCATTTTCACATCCATCATTCACATCTTTTTCCATCAAGCAATCAAGTTTTGCAATCTCCTCTCTCAAGCTCTCAAGGTGATCAAGCAAGCATCCATTCAAGCATTCAAGTCCTCTTCTCCATCCAAGTTCTCCATTGAAGATCAAGGATTCAAACATTCAAGCCATTGAAGGGATTTGGTTCAAGCATTCAAGATTCATCATTCAAACCCTAGATCTAGCCTTCATGATGGTGTGATCTTCCTTCAAGATCCTTTGTTCCTCTTCAAGATCCATTTCATTCTTCCCTCAAGGTGGATTCCAAGCATACAATCATGGAGGTTTGATTTACATTTATTAATGTTATGTTCAAGCTTTCATATCAACATACTTGATTACATTTCAAATACAATTGCATATCTATTGAATGTCATAGCTTCATTGTTAGATCTACTTCTACTACTTGCTAGCATTCTCCATTTCAATTTCAATATCAAGGTTGATTCCAAACTGGGGTTTGACCAAGGCAAACCCCCCAAATAAATAACAAAAAATCTCTTTTTCTTGCAGGTACAGATGCAGAATTTCAGATCTGAGAGTAGATTTGGATACCCTTTTCGGTGAACTTCCGGGATCTATAAACAAAGTCAGAATCGACCTTCAAATAAAGAATGTATCCTTTGACCTTTTATGAGGGTCAAAGACTACTTATCGTCGGAAAGACAAAAGATTTCTGGGTTTTCTTCGTCTCAGCATTTCCAGTCTGAAATAGGTTGTAGAATTGCTCGAAAGTACACACAGACATCAAAAATTGGCATTTTCCAGATTTGCCCTAATTTGAGGTTAGTATTTCCTTTTCAATTATTTCAAATTTCAAACACTTCAATTCCATTATAGGGAAATATAAGGTTTTCTTCCTCTTTCATCTTCTCCATAGATTGATTTGATTGTGTATTAACCTTTTGGTTGATCAATTTGGATCTCTCCTTTGGGAATTTGGATTTAGAATTAGATCTCATATTTCCCTCATACATTTTAGGGTGAATCCTATTTCATCCTATTCATTTTGGTGAACCCGACATACTGACTCTCCTTTCTTTTGTGGATTTAGATGCTCTATTGTGTTAGATTTATGGTTAATCTTTTTTTGCATTAAGATTAGGTTTATTTATGCCCTTGCATTTATATTTAAAAAAAAACTAAAAAAAAAATTACAAAATTTCCTCAAAAATACAAAAACATTTACATTGCTTTGTGGAATTAGATGCTCTATTTTGATTTCCTATTCATGTTTATAAATTTCATTTGAATACATTTGGATATATCTAGATCTATTTGTTATCATGTGGCACAAGTTGTTTCAAACGTTTTCCAAAACTTTTGGGATTACACAACATCCTCCTCTTACCTTATCATTGCATGGCATTACACCTAGTGAAACTTCATCTAGTGCATGTGATGTTGCTTTGTCCTTTTTTGAATTACCTTATAAGGATATATTAGAGAAAGATGATGACCTTAATCTATCTCTCCATCATATTTCTCTTTGTGGAGATGAGTTGAGGATTGATGTTAATTCTTCTCCTAATAGATGTCCTTCTTCCCCCTCTAGGGATCAAGCTTTAATGACTTATGACACTCCTACAATGCGCTTAATGGATAGGGATGATAATCTTCCTATTTGGGATGAACCTTTGGATTTGGATGTTGATTACTCTCTTCCTCATGAAGCCATTGTGGATAATTCTACTATTTGGGATGAACCCTTGGATAAATACATTGATTTATCCTCTCCTTGTGAAGAATTTTTAATACAAGCAAATGACATATTCTCTAAAACATACTTCCCTTATGCGAAAGGAGAGGATATTATAGATCCTTCACCTCCATTTGGGATTCCTTCTAGTGATGAGGCATTAGTGGAGAAAGATATGAATTCCCTTAATGCTCTTCCTCTTAGTGGTGATCTTATGGGAAAACACGATCCTATCTCACAACCTTCTTACCATAATATTACTTATATCTATTCAAATCCTTTTCCAACTGTGGTTCCAAGTGTTCCTCCGGTGGTGTCTTCCATTCATATCACTTCCTACACTTTGACTAGTGTTCCTAAACTTCCTAATCCTATCTTTCCTAATCTGATTCCTAATTCTCGATCTGCTATTCCTAGTTTTTCCCACACTTATGCTAGGGTTCATGATGTAGATGTACAAAGATTCTTCAAAGTACCTTCTCCTTATTATTTGATCCATAAAGATAAGAGAAAAGAAACTTCTCCTTTGAAATTTATTCATAATTTTACCCCTCACTCTGATATAACATAGATCTTTTCTCCTCTAGACTGGGGGGCAAGAGGTATATTTCTTCCTATCTTTTAGAATCCATTATGCACTTAATTGGTTATGTTTTCATGGTTTGTATTATGATTTCTTTTTGCTCTCTTCTATTATTCAAGATATCTTTTCTAGGACATGTGTTTTGAAAAGATATCCCTTGCCTTTCATCCCTAGGGGGCAATGTTCTTTCTTCTCTCTCTTTGTCTAGGGAACTGCTTTCCTTAGCTTACTGGTATTTGTTTATATTGCAATATTATTTCATCATATTGACAGATGTTTTGACTATGGATAACCTTCTTATATGAGAATTTGTTGTCCTAAGTCGTCACTTCTTCTCTATGTTGCAAATTATGTTCTTTATAAACTCTCACCCTTGCTTTGGTGTTAGAGTTGTTTCCCTCATTTCAAAGATTCCTCTTCCTCTTGTTTGCAGGGGGCTTGATGATCGAATCTTTGTTCCCACTGTTGAAAGTTGATATTTTATCTAAAGAACTCCTCTATGATGGGGGTCTTGTTGATAAGATATCTTTCATTTGAGGATTCTTTTCCATGAGTGACATATCCTTTTCATGATTATCTATACTCTTGGATGTAGGGTTTGTAATACCCCAAAAATGGGCTATATGTTCATTAACCTCCTACATCTTTAATTCAAACAAAATCGACATCGAAGTCCTAATCTAAGGCACATCTAAACATCATCGAATCCTAATTGATTATCTTAAATTCTGCGTCGGGAAATATTCCTAGTAATATTCCTAATCATCATAATTATCTTTAATTTTATAATTATTTGGCAATAAATCACATTTATCCTAAAGTTTGATTAATTGAATATTTTCATATTTAATTAATTAGATTTAATATTTGCCACTTAATTGTGTAATTAAATTTAATTATATCTATTATTAATTGTATTATTTAATTTTGACAATAAATCTAATATCATATGAATAATTGATTAAATTCTTATTTAATTAATTAAAGCAAGTTGTCATTATTTAATAATATAGTTTTTAATAAAAGTTTGAATAAATAGTTAATTAACCCATAAATTAATTATTTATTTTCAAAAATCAGTTAAGTTGAGCATAAATCACTTTATTATTAAATTAATTCATAAATAAAACATGCACAATCATAAAAGCAGACAACTATCAATTATCAATTAAAGCTAAACTCTATTTTGAGTTAAAACTTAGCTTTTGCATGTTTTTGTGAGTTAATTATCTTTTATTTAAAAATAACTCAAAAATCAAGTTGAGTTATTTGAGTGATTTATGGCTTTTTCCCATGCACCTCCAAAGCCCTGGATTTCTATAAATTAAAGGCTTCAACTCTTCACAGATCATCTCATATTTTGCACAATCACGCTGGAGAATTAGAATTGAAGAATCAAAGCTCTTGCGAATCGACATCTTTTTGAGATCAATCTTATTTTTGCATTCATATTACATATCATTGTTAGATTCATAGCATATCAATTTTCAATAGCATTCATAGCATATCAATTTCATTTAGTATAGATTTCATATCAGTTTTTACAATTATTATTGCATAGAAAAATCTAAAAAAATAGCTTAATTGCATTTATTTCATATCCATCTTTTGCATTCAAATCCTTCATTTAGGTGTCGTCTAGGTCACTGATCTCGATTACAATCTGAGAACATTAATCTCGCACCTATTAGAAGGCAGTAAATCGTTTGGTTAGATAGCTTTCAATTTTGCACGATTTTGATTATAGCTAACCTCTAATGTTTTACTGAGTGTTGTGTCTACAGATCAGGTACAATTTTCACACACACATTTCTGGTGCCCACCGTGGGGCAACCCACCTTTGCATGCTGGTTTTGATTTTTTTGGGAGCTAAAACCCCAAAGTTTCAAAGATTTAATTTTATCTCCCAAACGGCTTGGAATTTTTCTCTAAAATTTTTTTTGCAAGTTGGTGACATGTCATGGAAGCTACAGTAAAAAATTTAGAATTTTCTAAGATGTTTTGAATTTTTAATAATTTTTTCTTGAAATTATGGAAAAAATTAATATCTGACGCAAATCAGCATATTTTTCAAAAAAATTTATATTTTCGGAAAGCTCTTTAAATTTTACAGGGGGTCCATTCTTTGTGTTTTAAATTTGGACATGATATCATAGCTCAAATAGTCAATTTACAAAAACTGGTCTGTTTTGATAAAATGGGTCTCTAGGGCACAAATGAAGAGATTTTTCTAAAATTTTTGCATTTTTGGAAAGCTCTTTGTTTTTTAAGCAGGGGTCTCTATTCTGAATTTCTATTTTTGTGGCCAAAATCATATCAAAAAAATTAGATCTTGTTGACTAGGTCAAATGCAGCAAAAAAAAAAAAAGTTTTGTGATGGGTATGCACTTATTGTTTTACATGGTTCAATGAATGATATGAGTTGTCATTTGGGTTAATTGCTGGTTATTATTACTGATAATAATTGATTTTTAGAGCTAACCCTATGGTTTTCATAAGTTGAATATATTTTGCATATCTTGTTTGCTTGTTTGCTTGTTGGAGAGTTCGTCACTTGCTTGCATGGAAAAGCTCAACAAAAATTGCTAAAAATCAAGTAAAATCTACTAAGCGCGTTGCGAGGATCCTAGGTATTCTCCTTCATCTAATAATATTTTGATTTGGGACTTAAAATAAATCTCTTATGTGTCAAGCTTGTGTGCATCTTTTCATGCTTTTGATCTATTTCTACACACTTGCATAATTGATACTAGGTTGTGAACCCTTAAGGATTCATTAAGTAGTCTTAGGATACTTGTGATTGATCTTGATTGCTATCTTGGGTTATTGGACTCGCTAATCCGCCGGCCCCTCATTTCCGCCCCGTGGTTGCAATCTCAGCGCCATAAAGGGGAGGGGTCAACAGGACAGAAGCGTTAAATGTTCCACTTGGCAACCCTTTTGTGCTTTTAGGAACTCACTTGTTTTCTAAGTTGGGGACTCGTTTTCAGCTTGTGTGAGGTGTTAAGTGTTCCACCTTGTGGACTCATCTCATATTCGCTTTAAGCGTTAAGTGTTCCTCTTTCTACTTTTTGGGTACTTTTGGTAGATTTACTTTCGAGAATACATCTGTGCTCACATAGTAATTAGGCCCTATGAACACTATTCGTGATTCTTGAGAGATTGGATTCCCAGTGAAATCCTTCTTGATGATAGAATCCTTGTAGGTAGGGAGGATACTTAGTGCGTTTCACATTCAACTTGGTTAGTGCATCTTCTCTTATTGATCGACACATTCTCTCTCCAGAGAGGTTGATAGATCACGTAGGGTTGATATCATGAGCTTTGGTGAATCAAAATTGGTTAGTGCATCTTCTCTTATTGATTGATACATTCTCTCCCCGGAGAGGTTGATAGATCACGTGGAGTTGATATCACAGACCTTGGTGGAACAAAACTTTGTCTTAGCGTGTCGGATTAATCTGCTTGCTTTGTTTGGGTTAAAAGTGAGGAGGTGTCAAAACCTTGAATCTGGAGCCAAGTCCCCTTGTGGTATACTATTGTGAGTCATCTTTAGAGAGGGTTAACCGTAGCGGACAATCCCTTCACAGGACAAACTGCGTTGACGGAACCTCAAGCGGTAATAGCCATTTTCGCCGTGGTAGTGACAGCCGCTATATAAATGTCCTTGTGGAAGAAATCTCCATGGGTATGGTTCATTGTTGAGTTGTCAGATCTCCCTAGCAGCTCTTGAAGATTAAGTTCTCAGACTGTGTCAAAACCCTGGTGCGCCGGGATTGGAGTTCACCCCTTTGAATCATAAAAGTTGCAGAGTCAAACCATTACTAAAAACCCTAGAGAGGCCAATTTTTCATTCTTAGGTATATGTGTGTTATTGCAAAACTTTTCAGAACATACACAATTAGTACTCTCAGGGATTAGCATAATTTGGTCACTTGATTATTCATGCGCAAGGTTGCTTTTGCCCTTGTTCATTGTTTTCAAACGTGCTTGGAATCACTTGCTTGCTGTTCTGCATGCTTATTTATCTACTTGGCTATTAAAAATGATCAAATCTGGTATAACCTTCAAAATCTGGACAGTACAATTTGCAAACAATCCAAAACTGAAAACCTTAAATTTTGCAAAAATTAACGTAAAGTTCTTTCTGGAGTCAAAAGTCATTTCAAGAAGTCAAAAGTCGTATGACTTTTTGTAAAATATCATTTCAGTAAAGCCCATATGTCGTATGATTAAGAACCCAGTGTCGTACGAGTTTTCAAACCAGCAAAATTCAACAAGCCAAAAATTGTTAGCAACTGTCGTACAAGTTTAGCAACTGTCATTTCATAGACTACCCAGTGTCGTACGAGTCTGCAGAGTGTCGTTTGGAAAAATTTGAGAGAGTTGTCAGAAATTGTCAAATTGCAAGATATCCAATGTTTCCAGCCTAGTTCCAGAATCTGTCAAAAATATCATTGTGTCAAGAATAAATCAGTAGCTATTGAGAATCAGTACACATGTCTCAAAGAATCAGTAAACAAGAGGAAGAAGCTCTGATCGCCACTATAATGAAACGGATACATGCTATGCAAGTCCAGCTTGACAAACTTGGGAAAGAAAAGGAACCTCTATACTCTTTTCCATTTGATAAAGACTTGTACATGTCACCATGCCCCCGAAAAAAAATTGAGCAATATGATACCTCTTCCACGGAGAGTGACACATCTAGCTTTGGAGACTATGATGACTATGATGACAGACAATGTAATGATACCTATGACACCTATGTTCCTAAGAGTCCTCCTCGTCGTTCGTTCCTACTTACTACAAATGGGCCATCACATTGGATAGATCAGGAGAGTGATCCATATGATTCTGATTATCAAAGAGACTTTGATGATTTCTATGCACAATACCCAGATGATCCATCTGTTTCACTTGAGGAAGAGAAATTTTACCACGCTGATTATAAACATGCATACTATAAGGATCTCTCCTCTAAGAACTCTCAGGATGAAAATAAAGATTACACTCTCAAGAAAGATCATGTTAATGTTGGACCTTTGTCTTGTGATGGTTCCCTTCCATCCCCTACTTCCTCCAATACCCATACATTTCCTAAAGCTTCCAAGTCTTTCAAATCTTTCACAGAACCTTCATCTGACACAAGCCCTGATACTTTTCATGTGGTTCCCTATAGTTATCCTCCAGGGCTACCTCTTAAAGAAACTCAAGCTAACCTTCACTTGGCTGCAAATACTTTCAATGATGATAAACCTAAAGAGCCTAAGCCTTCATATGCTATAATCCCTACTTCAGCTAGTCCTCCACCATCTCTTCCAAAGTCATCCATACAATCCCAACATGCTTCCTTGTCCTTAGAAGTGGCTCCATGTCAAGAGGACTCTAAAAATGATAAAGAAAAGAACATAAAGAAAGATCAAGATCAAGAACCCTCCATGTCATCCACTCCTTTTCACGATGTCTCTTATCCGCCTCAGGGTTCTTTTGATCCTGTATCCCCTTTTTCATGCATTCCACCATGTCTTAAGTCTTCGCCTAAGCAAGATCAAGCTACTACTTACACTGTTGAGCTTATTGACAATCAAAATGACCTTACTACGCTTGCACTTTCCAAAGATGATACTTCCATTAAGGTTGGTAAAAATGGTGTTCCTTCCAATGTTAAGCCTATTGAAAAACAAGAGAAAAATTATGCGCTTGTGCTATCCAAAGATCCTTGTCAAGATCAAAGTCTTCCATCTTCTTGTTCTACCACTCCATGTTCACTTTCACTTTCTACTCTTCCTAAGTTTTCGCAAGCTTTGAATGATCCTATCAAAGAAAATGCTCTTATTCAAGATGTCCATGATTTTATTGAAAATTCTAATGCTCACTCTAAAGATGTTGATATCCTTGGTTGTCATATAGATGCTGATGAACTTATTGATTATCCTTTTGTGTCTTCCACTTCCATCCTTGGACCTCTTCCACCACTACAAAGATCTTCACACCTTCCTTCCATCTTGGGTCCTTATGTCCCTTCACTTTCCCCTCCTAACTCTCCTAATTCACCATCCATCTTGGGTCCTTACATCCCTCCATCTCCCATCTTTCCTCAAGATCAACATAGATGCATACCCTTGAATCCTTTTCATCCACCCACCCATCTAAACCAGTCATATCCTCCTTCTTCCACAAGTCCCAAGTCTTTTGGAAGTAACTTGAATGTTCAATACAAGAAAAAGAAGCAATACAAGAATCCATCAAAAAGAGAAGATCACCATGTCTCCTCTAACAGACATGGAAACATAAAGTCAAAAGAGATATCTAAGAAAAAAATTACAAGACAAGTATGGGTTCCAAAATCCATCATTGAAGATATTATCTCTAAATCATCAAAAGGAAATAAAAAGCCTACGACTATATGGATTCCAAAGTCTCTCTTGAAAGAGTCTGGTGTTGAACAAAAAGTGAAATTGACATTCAAGCTTCCAAAGGCTTCCACTACATCTCCTTCTAAAAATATTCTTCCATTTCATGTGCCCAAACCTCAACCTCTGCTATCCATTCGCCATATTCCTTCACGTATTCCTTCATTCACGTTTCCTCCACCCTCTCGCCACCCTTCAAGGTATGTGTTTACGTTGATCTTGTCTTCCTTTCCATCTACCCTTTCACAATCCTTCCATTCATTAACCTTCTACCTTTTATCCTTTTTCCTCATTTTCCTATTCCTCCTATCTTCCAACCTCACTCGCTTTACATAAAACCTTATCCTCCATTTTTCTCTTTCATCTCCCTTTCCCTATCAGCATCTTTGAGCATGTCATTTTGAATCCTTGGCATATCATGGTTTATCCTTTCAAGGAGCATTATCTAAAAAGCTTGCCTTCTTCCAAAAAAAAGAAAAATAAATAAAATAAATTGAAAATGTGCCTTGGTGAAAACCTGGAAACAGGCACCTTGGTAGCAAAAGTAAAGAGAAATAAATTCATCCTAAGGTGAAAACCACTCCCTTGTGGCACCTTGGATAAGTACCATGATGAAAACCTGGCAATCAAGCATCATGCGTAGTTCTTCTACATATTTCATCCATTCCATCTTCTCTCTTTGATCTTGACAATGTTGATCTATACACGAATATTTGACTATTTTGTGAGCTATCTTATGGTGATCTTGCTTTCATTCCTTCCATGTTTAGCCTTCATATCTATCTTCTTCCATTCATTTTCGCCTATCGCTATCCTTTTCCCCTTTGGTCTTGATCTAAAAAAAAAAAAGAAAGAGTAAAACACAGTGCTATGAATCCTCTTGACATGTCTACTCCTTTGGATTGCATCCTTTCCTGCTCTTGCATTATGATTTTGTGCTTATCCAATGCTAGCCTTTCATTGCTTGTCCAAATGCGCTTTACATGACAATTTTTCCCTAGCTTGGGTATTCTTGAGGACTTTCCCCTTGAGGATTTCTTCCCTTCATTTTCCTTCATTCTCTTATCTTTCATCTCTTCCACCAGCTTGCTAATCCCTCTTGTTTTCCACCTTGCTAGACATTGGGACTGCACGATATGATCTTGCTTGGGAGTTTGCAAATAGAAAAATATGCTATCAAGTATACCCAGCATCAGAACCAATATCAGAATAATTATCAGAATCAGTATCAGAATCAATATCAGAACAATTATCAGAATCAGTATCAGAATCAGTATCAGAACAAGTATCAGAATCAGTATCGGAACAAGTATCAGAACACTTATTGAGGCTGCACCTTTTACTTTAGTTTATGGGTCTTAAGCAGTACTACCTATTAAGGTTGAAATCTCATCACTCAGGAGTAGAATGCATGGACTTGTCACTGATGAAGACTACAGAGTGTCGAGGTTACAAAAACTTGAACTACTAGATGAGCGCAGACAAGCAGCGTATGATCATCTCAGAGTGTATCAGAAAAGAATGTCTAGAGGCTACAACAAGAAAGTCAGACATAGAGAATTTCAGGTTGGCGATCTAGTGTTGAGAGAAAATCCTAAAAATCCTAGTTTCAATAAGTCAGTTTGTACACCAATCAGCTTGCGCATCTGTATCCTATCAATGTTCAAACTTGGGGGCAATCAATGTCATATCCTATGGCCTCCAATGTATCTTAGACGTGTCATATCTAGCCAGAGTCCTTTGAAGCTTCATTTGAGTCAGTCAGTCTGTCTTGTCTCCAGAAAGGATTTTGCATTTATAACAACGCAATCAAACATCAAAATCAAACTGAAAACAATCTATGCTTTTTACATGCTTTTATCTCCTTGTATGCTTACTGATCCGCATTGAGATTTTTGCATATTGTGTCCCTTCGAGCTCTTCGATGATGTCCTTTATAGGATTTAGAGAGTGATGACTGGGGGCATAATCTTTTCTTTGTCTTCTGCTTGTATGTGAAAATCTAACATCTTTGGAACTTCTGGATTGAAATGGTGTCCGACTGTAAGAGCCTCTATCTTGAATTGGATGGCCATGCGTACCTCAACCATTGATACCCAGACAATTCAAGGAAGTTTGATCTAACTATTATCTTTTTGAAGTAAGTTCTTTCTCCTACTGTGGAACGCAATCTTGCCTAAGGATGTGAACGATAAAGGGTCACTACGGGTAATTCACATTGGATTTAGAATGATCTCTTGACTGTTTGATGTGTTTGTAATGCAAGGCGTACTCAGGTCATCACAATGTTTATGTTTTGATGCTTGTACAAATTGCTATATCAAAATGGACATGATATTCAGGTCATCCTGGCGCTTGTGCCTTGGTGCTTATATCTAATCCGACATTTTGAAAACAAAATCAATATTCATATATCCATGGTTGTTGACCAGTGGGTGTTGTATTGATTCTTGCGCATACAAATCGATATTCATATGTCTATGGTTTCATAGCTAGTGGGCATTGTATTGATTTATCCGGTTACCTAAAAGTTCAATGATGATAACAAATTGACATATGATCAGTGACTAGGTCCTAGGTCTTAGGTTGCATTTTATTTTGCATGTCTCTTTGCATTTTGCATGTTTGCAAGATCTCACAATGACTAAACGAACTTCAAAGCTTAAACAATTCTTCATATCAATTCTTCAAATCTAACAAGAGCTGAATCTCACACGAAGGTTCCTCCAACAAAGCAGCAAGTAGAATCCTTTTTCGGGATCAAAATCAAAATCTGAGATCATTCATATTATTAACTGCTTGCATATTCGACCTTTGATCATCACAGAAATCTAGTATTCAACTTAACTGATTATCTAACATCAAACTATCAAAATTTCAACTTGGTCAACTATGGTCAACTCATGGTTTCACCTAGTCAAACTTGGTCTTTTGGGACCTTCCAACGATGCAGAATGTGTTCTTGAATGTGTTTCACCACACTTCTCAAATCAATTCACATGCTTCTAAACTATAACGCTGATTTTTCTTGTCAGATTTCAATTTTAATCCCGAAGGGGGCATGCTATTGCACATCATTCAAAGTCTGTAATCAAATTTGAAATCATATCTTTATGGAAATCATATCTTCCTCAGTAAACAAGATAACAATCACGTCTAGTTACTGATTCATCAAAAGTCCTCATCGCTTGGGGCAAATCTATCATCACTCGGGGCATATCAGATTGATCAAGATCCATATCAATCTGGTATTCTCCTAATCTTGTAAACTGTATAAGTTTTTGCAACCATCAAATCATAGTGTTCTTTCCTTGGTTCTTCGGCAACTGAAAGATTCAAATGTGATACTTGCTAGTTCTGCTAAGACAATCGAGTCTAGAATGGGTCACTCACTTGTTTGCAATCCTAAGGTTTGGAATCAGGCATTTTGACACTTTTTCGCAATCATAGGTTCATCGCTGCTATAGTGAACATTATCTTTGGTCATTCAGGACCTATTATCTTCATATCAATTCAATATCAATCAGCTTCTATCTCATATCAATTATCAATTTCAAACATCAGTTTCATATCTCTATCAAACATAGACTATCTTTGAACCACTGTGCTTCACACAGTAATTCAAAGAGGGGCAAAATGTAATACCCCAAAAATGGGCTATATGTTCATTAACCTCCTACATCTTTAATTCGAACGAAATCGACATCGAAGTCCTAATCTAAGGCACATCTAAACATCATCGAATCCTAATTGATTATCTTAAATTCTGCGTCGGGGAATATTCCTAGTAATATTCCTAATCATCATAATTATCTTTAATTTTATAATTATTTGGCAATAAATCACTTTTATCCTAAAGTTTGATTAATTGAATATTTTCATATTTAATTAATTAGATTTAATATTTGCCACTTAATTGTGTAATTAAATTTAATTATATCTATTATTAATTGTATTATTTAATTTTGACAATAAATCTAATATCATATGAATAATTGATTAAATTCTTATTTAATTAATTAAAGCAAGTTGTCATTATTTAATAATATAGTTTTTAATAAAAGTTTGAATAAATAGTTAATTAACCCATAAATTAATTATTTATTTTCAAAAATCAGTTAAGTTGAGCATAAATCACTTTATTATTAAATTAATTCATAAATAAAACATGCACAATCATAAAAGCAGACAACTATCAATTATCAATTAAAGCTAAACTCTATTTTGAGTTAAAACTTAGCTTTTGCATGTTTTTGTGAGTTAATTATCTTTTATTTAAAAATAACTCAAAAATCAAGTTGAGTTATTTGAGTGATTTATGGCTTTTTCCCATGCACCTCCAAAGCCCTGGATTTCTATAAATTAAAGGCTTCAACTCTTCACAGATCATCTCATATTTTGCACAATCACGCTGGAGAATTGGAATTGAAGAATCAAAGCTCTTGCGAATCGACATCTTTGTGAGATCAATCTTATTTTTGCATTCATATTACATATCATTGTTAGATTCATAGCATATCAATTTTCAATAGCATTCATAGCATATCAATTTCATTTAGTATAGATTTCATATCAGTTTTTACAATTATTATTGCATAGAAAAATCCAAAAAAATAGCTTAATTGCATTTATTTCATATCCATCTTTTGCATTCAAATCCTTCATTTAGGTGTCGTCTAGGTCACTGATCTCGATTACAATCTGAGAACATTAATCTCGCACCTATTAGAAGGCAGTAAATCGCTTGGTTAGATAGCTTTCAATTTTGCACGATTTTGATTATAGCTAACCTCTAATGTTTTACTGAGTGTTGTGTCTACAGATCAGGTACAATTTTCACACACACAGGGTTCAATATCCCTCACTAAGAATATGGTATACATTGTTGCTAAACAAGATATCTCCTTGCATTGTGAAGTAGGTATCCTCTTCCATCTTTGTTCCTACACTTGGGGGGCAAGGATGCCATCTCCTTCTTTTTTGTCTTTCCGCGATTCACCTCTTTTCTTGGTTAAGCAGTATCTATCCATTATGTGATATCGAATCATACATAAAAATTTTGGTTTGCATTGAGGATATATGTCCTTGATAACAACCTATTTTGTTGTTTGACATTGGGTTTCCATGATTGATAGATCTCTCACCCTGGAAACTGAACAGTGTGCTATCCCTCATAAGGGTTACTTTCTTTTCACTTCTTGCATGCTATCTCTTTACATTTGTCCCTTCCATGGCCTCATAGGAGCTATGACCTTCTTGGCTTGGACCGGGTGTTGTTTGTGGATATTGTCTTGATGTTGAAGAAGGCATTATCCTTGTTCTTTTCTTTCTTTAACATGTCAAAATAGTATGTTTTTTCCATATTAAGGAGGGGGTCATAAATAGGGCCTCCCTTGTACTATAGTTTTTTATTTTTACATGCTAAATCTTGGAAGTTAATGCACATAAGTTGCTAAATCCTAAAAAGACACACATTTATATGCTAAATCTTCCAATGGTAATGCACATAAGTTGCTAAATCCTAAGGAGACACACATTTTTCAAAATTTTCAATATGCTAAATCCTTTGAAGGTAACACACATAAGTTGCTAAATCTTGAATGGACATGCATTTCCAATATTTCAAATATGCTAAATCTTGGAAGCTAACACACATAAGTTGCTAAATCCTAAAAAGACACGAATCTATATGCTAAATCTTCCGAAGGTAACACACATAAGTTGCTAAATCCTGAGGAGACATGCATTTCATATTCATAGTGATACAAGAAGGTGGTTCTATGAGTATTCCAGAAGCCGTCAGAAGATGCATTACAATTGCAAGCACACTTTATGGGTGAACCTGTTGGGCTCTCCCTCCAAGGTGATTTATGGTAAGCTGGGCATCTTACTAGGTGAGGTAATCACTCTTTTCCCTCTCTCTCTTTTCGCTTTCATGCTAGTAGGACACGATCACGAAGCTATGTTATTTATAGTGTTGCTCTTGTCTTTCTTATGTAATCATTTATGCTTTTATGATAGCTTTCCAAATATGATATTAGTATGAGAAGTATTTCTTAGTAAGGTTTCTTGTACTAATAGATTTGGGTTTGTTTGTACTAACCCCTCTTTTGTGTCCTTTTATTTCTCACACCCTCATGTTCATATGTTGAGTTAGAATCCTTAGCCTGAGGGCTTGTGTCCCTAATTAAGTGTCATTCTATCTCATTTTGAATCCACTAGGATCTCTTCTTCCTTCTCCTTTACCAAGAGTTTGCATCGAATCCATACTCTTGCTAAAGTGGGGGCTTAATGTATCATCTTAAAATGGAAGCACTTCCATGTTAAGAGCATTTAGCCCTCCGAATGAGTGGTCTAGGTCATGTCAAGCACCTTGAATCAGCTCTTTGCTCATATCATACTTGTTCTTCTCATTCTACTTCTGTTTGTCCCTGATTTTCACTTCAATCTACATTTCCTATCATTCTGAGTCAGGATCTTGAGGTTTTTGATCATAAGGTCAAAGTCAACTTTATGGGGTCAAAGTTGACCTCTATCATGACCTGGTTAGGATCAACCTCGACCTTGACCAAGTTAGATACAACCTTGACTTTGACCCCCTGTCCAAATTTCAAATTTCCTTGATTTTCGGGTGTCGGGTTTCGGGGATATTTGTTTCCCGCCTCCGGATTAGCCATTTCGAGTTTTGGAATGGTAAATCCTTTAATTGCATTTAATCTAGGTATATTTTCTAAAGGTTAGGACCTAATTAGGATTTAATTCTCCAAGGTGGCCCCTCTAGAGGATTGTGCCCTAGTTCACTATTAAAGGAGGCCTTCCTCTCTCATTTTCATATCCATCATTCACATCTTCTTTTTCCATCAAGCAATCAAGTTTTTCAATCTCCTCTCTCAATCTCTCAAGGTGATCAAGAAAGCATCCATTCAAACATTCAAGTCCTCTTTTCCATCCAAGT
Source organism: Chamaecyparis obtusa (assembly GCA_027943335.1). Classification (NCBI taxonomy): domain Eukaryota; kingdom Viridiplantae; phylum Streptophyta; class Pinopsida; order Cupressales; family Cupressaceae; genus Chamaecyparis; species Chamaecyparis obtusa. The sequence continues at coordinate 724,812 of BSBK01001079.1, forward strand.
TCTCCATTGAAGATCAAGGATTCAAGCATTCAAGCCATTGAAGGGATTTGGTTCAAGCATTCAAGATTCATCATTCAAACCCTAGATCTAGCCTTCATGATGGTGTGATCTTCCTTCAAGATCCTTTGTTCCTCTTCAAGATCCATTTCATTCTTCCCTCAAGGTGGATTCCAAGCATACAATCATGGAGGTTTGATTTACATTTATTAATGTTATGTTCAAGCTTTCATATCAACATACTTGATTACATTTCAAATACAATTGCATATCTGTTGAATGTCATAGCTTCATTTTTAGATCTACTTCTACTACTTGCTAGCATTCTCCATTTCAATTTCAATATCAAGGTTGATTCCAAACTAGGGTTTGACCAAGGCAAACCCCCCAAACAAACAAAAAAACCCCTCTTTTTCTTGCAAGTATAGGTGTGGAATTTTGGATATGAGAGTAGATTTGGATATCCTTTTCGGTGAACTTTCGAGATCTATGAACAAAGTCAGAATCGACCTTCAAATAAAGAATGTAGCCTTTGACCTTTTGTGAGGGTTAAAGACTACCTATCGTCGGAAAGACAAAAGATTTCTGGGTTTTTTTCATCTTGGCATTTCTAGTCCGAATTAGGTTGCAGAATTGCTCAAAAGTAGACACAAACATCAGAAATTGGCATTTTCCATATTTTCCCTAATTTGAGGTTAGTATTTCCTTTTCAATTATTTCAAATTTCAAACACTTCAATTCCATTATAGGGAAATATAAGGTTTTTTTCCTCTTTCATATTCTCCATAGATTGATTCAATTGTGTATTAACCTTTTGGTTGATCAATTTGGATCTCTCCTTTGGGAATTTGGATTTAGAATTAGATCTCATATTTCCCTCATACATTTTAGGGTGAATCCTATTTCATCCTATTCAATTATAATTGGCAATTGTAGGTTTGGACCATCCATTATTGGATCCTCCATCACTGCCCTGCATCAAGTGGTATCAGTGCTTGAAGATCTTGAGTGTGTGGACAGATCACCGAGGTTGAGGCAGTCTACACCAGGACCTTGATTTGAAGATGCCTCCGAGGAGAGCATATTTGATGTGAGAGATGAACATTTCCTTGAGCGAATAGATCATCGAATTGAGGCAGGTTGTGAAGATCAATAGTAGATCACTGAGTAGAGAGGCAGTTGCACTTTGAAGGGAACTTTATGGAGAAGTTGGGTCAGCTTTGGCCTAAATTCAATCTGCGGATTGAAGAGTTGATGAAGTCTTGTTGGAAGAAAGTTGTCTTTGCTGAACACCTTTGTGATGGTGGTGTTGTTGACTTTTCTTTTGTTCAGTGTTATGGTGTAGATCTTATTTGCTGGTTGTGGACTTGAATTGCTGGTTGACAGTAATGAGTCTTGTGATGAGTTGTAGAAATGGGATGTTGATGATGAGGGATTTCATATTGATGTGGATCTAAATTTGGATCTACTTGTTGGGGAGTTGGATACTCTTGTTGCTGATATTGGTTTTGGTGATCAGTGGTATGTTGATTAGATTATTGAGATTCATGTGATCCTGATGTTTGAATGGATGAAGCATAGATGGTTGATTTTCATATTTGTTCTCTTGTCCTTGATGGATTGGAAGCCTTTGGTGAAGATGAAGTTGATTGTAGATAATTTTTTTGAGATTAAAGTATGGGACATACTTTCTATTTACCTAGGTAGTCTGATGCAGGAATATTTTGGGTTCCTGAAGATCTTTCTTAATCTTGGAGGAATTCCCTGTCAGAGGGATACAATACTTTGTTTTTGGCAGTTTTCTAAGTTTCTATGTTGTGATGATCTGTGGAGATCTTTGGAATGTGCGCTGAAAGGAGTTTGTTCCTTTATGTATTTGGAAAATATTTCTAAGGTCATAGCTCTAGAGGTGGCATGGTTTGGGAGATATTAGGTGAACTATTTCAAAGTTAGAGTTGTTTTCCTTGCCGTCGGAGTAGTATTTTCATGTAGTTTTGGTGATCATTGCATGTCATGGAGACCTTGATCCTTAATGAATCAGCCTTTTAACTCTTAGGACCTTAAAGAGGGCCTAAAATAATATCTTTTACCAAGAGCACAAGTCCTAATTCATTATGAGTAAAAATTTATGGCCGTTTTTCTCGGGTACCTATTTTCTGCCAGTTTTCATGTGAAATATGGAGTGTTTCTTCTTGCGTAGTTCCGTGTGATGAGATGGGGCCTTGCGTGCTTAAGGAAATGTTATTGGGTCATTTGTAGACCTAAATGTAAAGGTGCATTAAGTTTTGATCATTCTTACATTAGTTTTGGTTTCTCTTATTAGACTTGACCTATATTGTAATTAAATGCCTGACTGGCCGACTTGTGGCTTAGCTGGCTATATATTGAGAGTTTGGGTCGATGTAGAGGTAGGATTATGATCAGTAGATCATTATGAAAGATCTAGAAAATGTAGTGATATGATGGAAGAGTAGAGTAGAAGCAAATTTGCAAATCTGGGACTTTGTAGCAGAACTAGTGGCCTGCGGGCTTAGGACAACAAGAGGTTGCTTGGTGGCTTGCAAGCACAAGTTTAGATCATGTGTTGGTTGTTCCTATCAGAGGCTACCAGTTTTAGATCTGAACTAGTTGGTGGTTCCTTGGATCTTGCAAGATCTTGTTGATACTTTGTTATTTCATTGTAATAGGCTGAAACTTGGAAGGCCTTATATTCGGGCATGTTGAATGAAATTATGTTTTGAATCATCATATTGTTGAATTTTTTTGTGCTTGTTATTGTTATAATTGGTAGTGTAGGTTTGGACCATCCATTATTGGATCCTCCATCCCTACCCTGCGTCAACTTTAGTGTTAAATATTCTTAGATCTAGAAGTCATTTTTCAATGACAAAGATGTATAGTTGAAATTGACAGTTGAAGTCAATGGTTCAATGACAAATATATATAGTTTAAGTTGATAGTTGTTCAGTTGTATTTTTTGAAAGGTTTCTACTCTGAAAATAAAGGTTGAAGATGTGCATATGTGATTTGTATTGTATTCAAGTTTTGGTCTTAGTTGTTGTGTTTCTTGGTGATTCGAAAATAATGTTACCAAGTGTTACAGTTATGATCAGTTTGTGTTCTAGTATGAAAATGTGTTGTGATGACTTCTAACATGGATAATTGACAAGTGATATGGCATCTGACATGGAGATTGGATCTCACCATTGTGTGTGGAGGTCTAGAAACAACTATCAAGTGATGTGGTGCTTTGGGTAGTGTGATGCTACACATTTGAGATTACTATGGAAGTTGTTCCAATTATTTTGGATCTACTATCGGGCTAAGTGTAACATGTTCATGGTCCCATCTCTCTCTTGGAGTGGATCATGTTTGATATTTTTAGTCTGGGTATTACATTTAATGATCATCTCTTATTTAGATGGGTTCATGTTATGTATGACCTATATTGTATTTAATATTTATCTCTTATCCAAATGATTTCATGTTATGTGTGACCTATGTTTTAGTCAGATGCTCTTGGCATGAACCTTATTGTAATTTGTTTTTGGCATGGACGACTTGTAATTTTCCTTAATTTACTTCTGGCATGGCGAACTTTGTTACAATTCTAATGTCATATCTTGTATATAACTACAATGTGTGCTTTGGAAGAATGTAAGAGAGTTGTGTGCGAGAAAGTGATGATCTATAAGAATTTTTTTGGAAGAGTAGAATTCAATTTGTGTGATAGTTGTTTAAGACTATGGCATAAGTAAAGGCAGTGGCAGTGTGTTGTTGAGGTTGACAAAGTTGTGCAAAATCATTGTATTATCAAGATAATTTCTTCTTATCTATTAAGAATATTTTTATGTATCTTGTCGCTAGGATAGTGAGTCTTGGGTGCACAAGTTCTTTACTTTATCTTACTACTTTGGCAGTGATCCTATGTTGCAATTCAAGAGCAATGAGCTCCTATCTATATTTGGCAATGAGCCTTTAGTTGCAAGTTCAGAGCAGTGAGCTCCTACTTATATGTTTGTAATCAAACTCCTTATCAATGATTTATCTTTGTGGGTAAGTGCTCACCATGTTTTTTTCCATTTTGGATTTTCCATGTATAAAAATCGTAGTGTTCATGTGTTATTATTTCAGTTCATTGTTTACTTAATAAGTTGTGTGGTGGATAATATTTATGGTTGATTATCTAAGTAAGATTTTTGGTTTATGTTGATTCACCCCCATCCTCACCCCTCCTCTTAGCATCCAGTGTGTGTTCAACATTAGTTAAGTAGCCCAAAAGATATAGAATTTTCACCCTAATTGCCTAAGCACACCAAGATTTCTACCCTAGAGTTGGGGCTCCCAAAACTTGGGGCAAGTGTGATATTTTATATACAAGGAATGAAAGTAATAAGGGATGAAGTATACTCAATATTTAGCACAACTTTTAGGTCCAAGTAGACCCTTGTTTGTGTGTAATATTTTGGGGCTATAATTACCTCAAGGAATGAACATAGTGAAAATTGATTGTTGAGGCAATAAAATCACTTGGAGAAAGAACTTGGGTAAATGATTTAGTTACTACTACAAGTAAGTAAAGTGATTAAAAATCATAATCAGATTTTCCCCACTTTGGGAAATGAATCTCAACAAGCATGTGCAAGAATCGAGGAAAAATTGAAAAGAACTGATCTGCAATTTCAATTGGATAGACAAGTGCAATTCAAAAATCACAAAGACCAAACACTTAGACATATTTGGATACTAGAATTGAGCTTTAGCCCAAGAAAGGTGAGATTTTGGACCTCCTTGGGCTTCTTAGCTCAAGCAAGGTTGGGTTTTTGACCTATTTGTGGCAACTTTATTGAGCTTGGGGTGATTTCTGCCCAGCATGAAAGGGCATGTTCTTTGAGCATGAGGGAGTATTTAGTGTCTCCAAGTTGAAATTATATTGATGTTGGATGATATGTTGACTTTTCCATTGTGATAATTCAAGATGAATGAGCATTTGGGTCAAAATTCTGATATGATTTTGAAGCATCCCAAGCAATTTGTAAAGTTCCAATCAAGTGATATCATAACACTTAGCAAGTTTCCAAAAATTTGATCTTGTATGTTCCCAAACAAGCCTTGAGTTTTGAATTACTTGCCCAAGCACGTCTTGATTACCTGCTTGCCCAAGTAAAGCCTTATTTCTGACCATCTTGCTCAAGCAAGCTATGATTTTTTCCCTACTTCTGGGTCTTGATTTTAAGACTTTTCAAGGGGATTTTGATTATTCATTGAGACAAATATGAGAAACCTTCAACTAAGTCATCCTTATGAAGATCATGAAATTAGAATTGAAATTTGATCACCTTTCCCATTAAGGGGAATCAAATTGTATGGGTTAAGTTAGCTAAACAAGGAAGGGGCTTAATTAATCACAAGCCCATCAAATGCTAGATCAAGTCATCCTGCGAGGAGTCAAAGAAAATTGTAAATTCAATGAAGATAACTATAGATCGACCCTTTTTCATTCCCAATGGTCATCACCTTTGGATTAAAAACTTATATAGGAGAGGTTGAGCACACACTCTACACCACAATGCAATTCAATTCAATAAATGTAATCATAATCAGAGTAGAACTAGGTGTGTGAAAATCAAGCTGGAGACAAAGATCAAACACTTTTGAATATCCAATCGAGTTGATATTTTTGGAGATAGAAGAATCCAAGGTGAAAATCAAGACATCTCTTGGTGTGAATTTTTGCAAACCCAAAGAGTTGAAAAACTCAAAATTTAAGACTAGAATTGAAATTAAAATAAGAATTTAGTTTTAAGAAATGCATGGTGTTTAAAAGATGCTAAGGGATAGGAAATTTTAATCTTTCATGTGGAATATGAAATTATTCATCCTAGGATCTTGGAGATGCAATCAAATAAGAAATCAAAGATCATTTAAAATAAAATGACATGTGAAGGATTTCATTTATTAGGATTATAGCTTGCAACTTTAAAAGGAAATATGAAATTCTCTCTATGAGTAGTGATATCACCTTGTAGAGTAATGATGACATGGATAGATGAACAACACCACAAATTCAAAATTTCAAGCAAGGTAAAAGCAAAAAGAGAGATCAAATTGCACAGTTTGAGTCAACTACAAAGATGGCCCAATATTAACATGAAGATGACAAGAAAGAAGATGGCATGTAATTGAACACTACATGAGCATGGGAGCATGAACAAGGCATGTACATGTCATTCATTAAGCTAATAATATTTTTTTAGGTTGGAAATAAAAATGAAAAGGGAAGTTCAAGTGCAATGACAAAGTCAACAATCCTAGTTCTTGAAGGTGAGATCATGACAACTACAAAGAAACATAAAGGAAAAGACATCACAATGGTCAATGTTGTATATCCAATTTTTTTGGAAACCTCAACCAAGGGTGATGATCAAATTGATAATATAAAAATCTCATGGAATGAGGGAATGAAGATACCAATCAAGTTCAAGTTCAAATTCATGAAGAAAAATCAAGGCCAAGACATCAAGCTAAGAACTATTTTGAGTACAAGAAATTTCAAGAACGCTTCAATGAAAAGATTTCCAAGACGAGGAGGATGGAAGGTAGAATTCAAAAAAAATAAGCATGTTGAGTTGGCACGCCTTCATCTCCATCAATCAATTTGTTTCAAGTGTACATGTGCATTGCATTTAATATTTTACCATAATGTATTTTTTCATTGGTCCATCCTCAAGTGGATATGTATTCAAAAGTAATGTAATTTTCTCACTGGCCCATAGATTGGTGCCTTATTATAATTGGTTGGCATTTGATGCTTGTAGGTGGTAGTTACATTAGGATTGTGTTGGAAAAATCTAGGCCATTTATCTTGAATCAATCTAAGCCATTCATTATACTTAAGGCATCTATATAAGACTTGATCAAATCATTTGTAGGGGGACTTGATGAAATTGTTGCCACAATTATTCTTAATTCATTGTTTTTATCAAGGTGAATACTTGTGAGGTTTTGGAGTGTTGCATGGTTTCATACTTCTCACCAGCTAGAATAAGATTTTTTATGTTGAATAGAAGTAGAAGTTCTTAGGTAGATGAAAGATATTGTGGTTGGTGAATCATGGTGAAACTTATGTTCATACCTTTTGGTACTTGTTGATAGTAAATAATTGTGTAAAGTTAGTCTGAACTAATTGCAATCACTTAATTTTGATTGAGAATGTTCATTTAGATTGTGCTAGAATTGGGTATTTGAGTGAATGTTAACAATATGAAAATCATCCACACATCCTTAGAAGATAGCACATTTCTATGTGAAGTTGTTTAAGCTGACAAAGTGAAGACTAGTATAGGTTCACATCACCATCAATAGTTACTTGCAATGTTAGAGTTAGCTTTTATTTATAAACCCAAATCCTATGGCACTTTGTTTCATTATAAGTAGTTGAAGAGTGCAAATCACTAAATCATTCGCATCTAAAAATTTGGTGTCCCATGAATGAATAGCGTAAGTCTCAAAGTGGTTACCAACAAATCACATCATTAAACTAAGTTAGATCTAACACAAAGTTTCTAGTTCATGGTGCAAACCTTCGGGTTTCCTTATTTGTCATACAATATTTGTATAGTTTAGAATATGAGGTTTCCTTGTTCAAGAGAGGATGAAATACTTGGTATTTTATTTTGCATGTTGAGTGGTCACAAAACTCACGTCAACAACATTGTTTCTAGAAGGAGGTTTTTTGAATTCATTCATGCATATATTAATGAGTATGAGCTTTCAAGAGCTACATATGAGATATGATAGATCTCTTCAACAAATGAAAATCCAAAAAAGTTTAAAAAAAAATTCAAATAAAAAGAAAGAAAAGGTTTCTCAATGGATGGATAAAAGTCTCATGGTCAAGGCATTTTCCAAGTTGATATTTCTCAACGTCGGTGCGATTTTACTGCATAATTGCATCTATGAATTTTGTCCAAATTTGCATCACCAAGAAAGTGTAGGATTCATGGGATAAACAAACATGATGAGTTGAATTTTTTAACATTTATATCAAGGGTAAAGTTGGTATTACAAAGAAAGATCTTCTTTTGGGATATTCTCAAACCAACCCCACTTGTAGAACCCGATGATAGAGATAACATGTTTTCAAATAATTTCAAAGAGATGATTAAGAAGGGATTGAATGATGAGAAATATTCACATGTAGAAGATATGTTGCTCTTATTTGGGTGTAGAGTACACAATGCATCACAATCAGAATTCACTTGTCTATCATGTCAAGATTGTTGAATATGCAAGACAATTGACAGGGGGGTGAATCAGTTGTCCACAAACCTTTTAAACCTTATTATAACTTTAATCAATTCCACCAAACTTACTTTAAACCTTAATAATAGAAAGATGTAAACATGAAAGAACAAAAGTCACCAAACACATGAAACACCAGATTTACGTGGAAAATCTTATTAAGGGAAAAACCATAGAGAAGATTATTCTCAAATATATGCACAACTATTAGGGTGACACCAATTAAGGTGATTTTAACAACTCATTTCTTGAAGAAGAGGGCTCATTGATTGGAATAAGAAAGATAAAAGGGAATAGATCTACCGATGGTGCACAACAACAACATGACCAATTGATTTGAAGATACCTTTGGATCACTTCTTCTAGTAGTTAACACATAAATATTTGTAATGTCCTCAAACACTCTTCACAACAACTCAAACATCCAGGGAGATAAAAACTCTTTCATACATCCTCTTTGCATAAGTACACACTTGTACAAAACTCTCACAAGTATACATGAATGCCACACACTCTCCATTATGTTTTAACCTTTATTTATACCAATCCATTATTTCTAAAGTCTCCCATTGTCATCTAGGCAAGTAGCTAAATATAATTTGAATTATGTCGACACTAAACATTCCCGGAGTGGGGAGGAATGAGAAGTGGACCACACCATGTCATAGTTGGGACCAAAAATAAGAATCATATACATTACATTCTATTGTATTCACCAAGACAAAAGAATTAAATTTAAATACCTAAGGTCATCCAAACCTAGAGCAAGAACACCATCAAGATTTAAAACCATGTCTTTGAAGCCAAAAATCTTGTGTCATTATAAATCAATGAAGATAAGGAAATTGATTACTCATTTCTAGAAGCACACCATCAAAAAATGTCATGCAAAGAATTGTGAAGCATACATTTCACGCAGAGACCATTTCCAGTCACACCAATACACTTATAAGTGCCGAATCCATTATACTTTGTTTTGAACCATAAAAGCTTGAAATAAACATCTCCAAACAGTCTTCAATAACATACAAAAATCTCAACAAAAGATTCATAACATATAGGATGTACTAAGCAATATACTAGAGAGTAAGTATATTCCTCTAGAGGTCGTCTTAATTTTCTTACCTATTATTCTAGGAACTTTTCATACTAGAGAAACTCGTAGGCAATCATGAACTCACCCTGTAAAACCTTTCTACCCTATATGCTATTGAAACTTTTCACCTAACTACATATGTAACCTTTTAATAAAGTTCTAATCTTTCTTAATGTACAAGTTTGTAGTGACTTTTAACTTGGCTAAGTGCATATGTCCAAAATTGAATCAAGTCACGATCTTACACAACTTAATATTTATAAATTTTCACCCTAGTTGCAAATATGAAATTATGTACTCAACCTTCTAAAATAAACTATGGTAGATGTTATTGAAATATTTCACCCTACTATTAGGATTGGTGATATTAAACTTGCAATCCTAGGACTATATACCTTGATTTCAATATTTTAATAGTTGAATATTAAATCATTTGACTCCATTAGTCATGGAAGAGGAAATTGAATGTTCAATAGGAGTTGGAATATTTTTTACAACCTTCAAATTTATAAATTTTCACCCCACTTTCACATATGAAATTATGTACCCAACCTTCAAAAATCCACTATGGTAGATGTTATTGAAACCTTTCACCCCGCTATTAGGACTAATGATATTAACCTTGTAATTCTAGGACTATTTACCTTAATTTTAATATTTTAATAGTTGATTATTATTTCATTTGACTCTATTAATCATGTAAGGGTAAATGTAATGTCACACATGAGGAGGAATACATTTTTCAATTAAATTTAATTTCTAAGAACTTGAAGTAATCTTTGTAAGGTTTCATTGAGTGTAGAAGCTTAATTTGGTTTATGAAAACATCATTAGACACTTAGAATGAAGAGGATGGACACCTAACTATTTATTTTTAGATAGAACGAGAGGGGGGTGAATCAGTTGTAAGTCCTTAAAATTTTTTTATCTTTTCACATCAAAACATTAAATGCAAATCTGAAACCTCAAAATTAATGCAGATTAGAACACCAAGAATTGTTGTTGAGGAAACCATGTTAAGGGAAAAACCCCAGTGGGGATGAAACCCACAATATAATGCACTAGTAATAAAGTATCTTAGTTACAAGACCTTGCCTTGTTAGGAGAAGATAAATACAACTAGTAAAAAGTCCTTGTTAAAGGATAAACTCTTTTATTTGCGTCAACAACCCTGTTAGGAGTTGATAAGATGACCTTTTCTTCGCTCGGAGAAACTTTCCCAATGTGAAGGTTAAACCCACTATCTGAAATCACTATCCAAATGTAATTATATAAATATACTCATAACTAATAATGAACTGACTAACAACAACTCCTTTGCTAAAATAGTTCCAATGAAGTACAATGATCATAATGCCTACTCTACATCTAGCAGTCCTTGCATCCACACCTTCACATCCAAACACTCTTCACATCACTTGTTTCACTCCTTTATACAAGATACAAATAATTTATTAGGTCGGCACCAAATTGGAATTTCCTAATAAATATGAATATTACATAAACTCTTGTCAAGATACACACAGGATATTGGACAAGAAAATAACAAACATCAGTCAACCAACATACTCCATAATCCACAAATTATGTTAGCACAAGGTAAAACATGCCACATCCCATAGCTCAGCACCAAATAAGACCTCACAAGGTCACACACTAAAACTAACATCACCGAGAGTGCAACGATCAAGGAATAAGGAAAACATTCATCAATGAGTCTTATATCATAACCTGAATGTGCATAACATGAATCCATCTCGCATCCAAGTAAGCAAAGAAATTTAGAGAATACATCTGCCACAAACCTATGTTTCTGTTTCCATGACCAGTCTGTACCAAAATTTTTGTAACTTATTCCTTTGATTAAATTATTACATGTGATCTTAGATATAAGATCTAAACTCCTTTTGAAACATACATCCAAGCGCACAGAGTCATACATGTTGTACATAGCCCCTACAACCATGATGATTCTTCCTATTCCTATCTTAACCATTTTTACTACAACATCAGATACAACCAATCTTCTGAAACATTTGTTGACATCAATAAAACACATGTCAAGAAATGATTCCAACATTTATGATGTGGTAAGAGGTGTAGGAATAATCTATGACATTGTAAGACATGTAAGAAATCATATTAGATGATGTGTAAGAAGTTGGTAGCTTTTTTTGGACTTGGGAAGTTATTTTTTATCGTAGGGGTCATTTTATCTTCTATGAAGTTGGACACCGAAGTTCATGAAAAGTTTCAAGAAACTTCTAGAAATATACTTGTAAACCCAAACACATGTCACAAGGTATCTTTTGCATGTAGAATTTTTGGCTCATAGTTTGAATCGATTTTATCAGAAATCATTTATGGTTTTATGTATTAGTTTTAGCTATAAATTGGAGCTTGGGGTAATGTTTTGTAAGCATGAGACAACATCAAAATTTATAGGTTCGTAGGTTTTGAATTGAGGAGAGAAGTGTGTTGGATATTTTATTTTGTTTGTGAAAATTAATAATATTGTCTTCTTTGCTAGTGTTGGTTTTTGCTAAAAAAATAATTCTTTATGTAAACTAGATGTTGTGGTATATTTTAATGGTTTGTTGGTTTTATTTCATTTCCATTTATATTCACATGTTTGAATGTATGTTCACTAAACTCTATACAAATTTTATGTTATTGCTACAATAGTTTCACTCTATTTTTCAAAATTTCATATCAAGGCCATTATTTGTTGTTAGTGGGGGACACCTTGCTAGAACTATTAAGAGTTTCTTATGTTGTAATGAGAATTTCTCTTATGCTTATAGATTTTTTGTTTTATTGAAATCTATGGCCAACACTTCAAGAATAGAGATTGAGAAACTCAATAGAACTTTCTCTGAGTTATGAAAACTCAAGATGAAGGATCTCCTTGAAGAGAGATCAATGGTTGACATTTACAAGTGAAAAAAACTAGAGAAGATAATTGCTAAAGACCAACAAAGGCTAGATAAAAAGGAATTGTCCATATAAAAATTATTTATTTCTTATAGATTCTATGTTGCTAAGCATCTCTATGAATCTATTGCATAAGAAGAGAATTTGGTGAAATCTACAATCTAACTAGTTTCAGTAAATTAAGAAAATTGCATAGGTTTAGTAGAGCATTTGAATTTGAATATGAATCACTTAATCTTTGTTGATGTTAAAATAGATGAAGAGGACGAGTGTGTATTACTTTGAACTTTCCACAAATCTCAAGAAGATCTAACCCTTGATATGAGTTGTCTAATGAAAAATATGAAGTTAGATGCTCTTATTGCTAGTTGCCTTGAAGGGGAATTAAAAAGTTAGTCTATGGAAACCTATTTTTCGGAACCTCTAAACTCTTCCTTTTGTTAATTATTTTGTTATTGTTATCATTAATATCATATGCACACCAATGGTTGCAACAACACAAGCATAATATTAACATTAAATATTGCATAAGTTGGATCATTGCAATATATAAAAAAAGGTGAGTGTGTTAAGTACAAACCATGAGTACATTTTTTTAATATCATTTATGTAGGATTTGAGCAATACAAATCCACAAAACTTGAAGATCACCTGCATACAAAAACCTATTACAAGGAAGTAGAGACAAGAAGAGGGCAAGGGTTTGACTCAAAAAATGAAGAAGAAAATATCCTCAAATAATGAATGAATTAAATGTACAATGGATCATCCTTATAAAAGAGATCAAAAGCCTTGAAAGGAAAACCCTAGTGCATGTAATAATTAGTTAAATTATTACAAGACTAATGCATGCAAGTTTATATTTAAAACAACTAGTGCATGAGTTTAAAACAACTCATGCATGTGTGTTTAAATATAAACAACTAAAGCAAAAGAGTTGTCATCTTAAGAAGGGAGTAAAGTTAATTAATATAATTAATACTTTACTCTAACACCCCCCCTTAAGATGAGCAACAATGTAGCTACAAACAATGCAAGATGAAAGCAAAGGAAACTAGAGTGTTGAAAGCATAAAAATGGGTCTTGGCAACATGGCCTGATGAGGTGCCCAGCACAACCAAATCTCTGTAAAATAGAGAAATAGAGAAAACCCAGTGGGAAAAAAACCCTACTTCAAAAAGAGATAGAAAAATGCAGAAAAAGAAATGGCTCAAGAGACTCTCTCAAAACCATAAGTACAACCAGCCCCCCCATGAGAGAGGGATGAGACACCAAAGCCCCCCCAGAATGATGGAACCCCTATGGAAATGATCAAACCAATGAAAATCCAATGTGGAAAAAACAAAGGTACAGAACAAGGAAACCCCTAAATGAGAGGTGAAACTGGAAGGCCTAACTAATGCTCAAAGGAGAAAACATGAGGATCCTGAAAGGGAATCCCCAATGTAGGTGGTGTGATAGGTGTGCTGACACTGTCATGAAAGAGGAGATGAACATCCTCTATATAATCCTTAATAAGTGCACTTGGTGGCTTGATGAATGGAGCTGGAGGGTTAGGCAGTGCTGAAGAAGAATCCTGCTGAAGAGAAAAGACCTCAACAGGATGTGGTGTGGCAGTCATAGCAATGATCTTAGGAACAATACAAAAGTTTAAGCGACCTGAATACACCACATGAGGGTCTTGTGAAAGAGGAGAGTTGTGCTCCGATAATGGAGATGGTGGACCAAAGTGTGAGAAGGTGTAGAGATGGGTGGAATGATCAACTGTCCCTATAGCAACAATGCCTCCTGTCACACTATCCCAAATGAAGGTTCAATCTGCAGTGAACTCAACTGTCTTCCCTGATCCACTATGTGTAATCTAATAAATCGAGAGAAGGTTTATAGACATAGATGAAACATACAATACATCATTGAATGTGCCATTCTGAATGCCTATTGAACCTTTCCCGTAGACTGTCAAGACAATGTTATTCCCCATGAGAATATGAGGAATGAGAGAAGCCTCAACAATAGAGAAGACCCCTTTAGAAGATGCCATATGGTGAGAAGCACCTAAATCTAGTATCCAAGGGACCTATGAAGGGGATGCAATGGATGCCCGTAATGCATGACCATATCCAAAATCCTATCCAGATGTCGAACATGTGGAAGAAGACTGAAAAGAAGAGCCCTGTGAGGTAGAAGAGGATGGAGAGGAAATAGTGCTCTTCTAAAGAAGAGCTTGCAAATTTGCAATCTATTTCTCATAGCCATCAAATCTCTTCTAAAAAAAATGTGACTCATCATGAGGTCCCTTCTGACAATAGGAACATGGAGGTCTCTTAGTCTTTTGTTTCTCCTTCTTAGAAGAAGATGGTAGGCCAATAGAGTGTTGAGAAGAGGAATCTGATATCTGCTTTGACTTCTACTTCTGCTTTTCTTTGGATGGTTGGGAAACCAATGCTTGGTTCTTTGATCTTGTTAGAGAGTCCAACTAAGTAAGCTTGGCCTGCTCTCTATTCAAATGATCACAGAACACCTCAAAAGTGGGCATGGTGAATGTAGGTCCCAAAGCATCCATGGTAGAATGAAAGGTAGACGAGAAGATCTGAAAGTTTCCCTGAAGCTTAGACAGAATCAGATAAATGCATTCTTTATCAGTCTTTTGCTTTCCACATCTGTGTAACAAAGATCTCTGTTGTTTGAACTTCATCAGAAAGTCCTCAATAGAGGGAAAAGAATCAGGTACAAGAGAGGTAAGCTCTACCTCAATCTGAAGTGCTCTAAACTTATTGATGGTATTGAATAATGTCTCAAATTTAGCCCACATCTGTAGAGGGGTAGTGCACCCATCAAGATGAAACTGCAAGCTATCTGATACCTATAAAGCAATCAACCCCGTAGCCTCATCCATCTTGTTTCGATGTTGCATGATCTCAAAGGGCCTCTGTAATATTGGCTGCACTGCATCTAGACAAGACCAGAGCCCTTTTGAATGGAGAAGTCATGTCATTAGGGTTTTCCATGTGTGATAATTATTTGGGGTTAGAAGTTCTATACAAGAAGAGGTCTCGGCCATATTTTTTAGAAGGGGTTTTTATTTTGATAAATATCTAGTTTAACTGATAGAAAAAAGAAAATAACACCCCCCCACAATTCAAATATCGAACCCCTAAGCCTAGAATGATATGCTTTATCAAGAGAAGAGAAAAAAAGATTTAGATCTGAATCTTGTGTACCTTGAAAATAATCTGATGAAAATAGGCAGAAATATGGATGGTGCTCAAGAAGAGCTTTCCGACGATTCTTTCAGATAAAAAAATGGAGCTAATTTGAGCAAATTAGCCCCCCCAGAATGCAAGAAAGAGAATATGACTTTGATAGGAAAAAATGCAAGCTAGATGACAAAAAAACACCAGATTAACCACTACGAGAGTGTCGGGCTCGGAACTAGCCTTCCGATGATATCTCGTTTGCTCGATTTCGACATTGTATGCTCAAGTTATGAGCAAAATACCAATTGGTGCACAAGCCCAAAAATGGTGTAAATGAGGATGATGCATGCTGACATCATCAAATGACGGGCTTAAATTTGACAGCCAAATGGATGTCATCGCCCAAAAAGAAAAAAAATTCACCCAAAAAGAAAAAAAATTCAAAATCACATGCGCACCTTGAGATCCGTGCCAAGCTTTCAAATTTTTGTCTCGATTTGCATGCTAAATTTTGGTCTTAATTTGCGTGCCTAACAACAATTTTTTTGTCTCAATTTGCATGCCCAAAATAGAGAATTTTGCCTCAGGAAATGTGTCAATTCATACAAATGTTGCCTCAAAAAGTGTGTCAAGCTGTCTGGTACCAAAAAATGCCTCAAAATGCAAAGTTGTCCAAATTGGACATGCCTTATATCAAAATGCAGGATTTTGGGCACTGCGAGCTCAACTGTGAGGTCTATTTGAGCTCAAAGTGAACCAAAATTTAGAGACCCCCTAATTTCAATAAAAAACAAAAAAAAGGCCCTAATTTGAATCCTTCAAATGCGAACAAGCCATAGTAGATTAGGCTCTGATACCATGTAGGATTTGAGCAATACAAATCCACAAAACCTGAAGATCACCTGCATACAAAAACCTGTTACAAGGAAGTAGAGACAAGAAGAGGGCAAGGGTTTGACTCAAAAAATGAAGAAAATATCCTCAAATAATGAATGAATTAAATGTACAATGGATCATCCTTATAAAGGAGATCAAAGGCCTTGAAAGGCAAACCCTAATGCATGTAATAATTAGTTAAATTATTACAAGACTAATGCATTCAAGTTTATATTTAAAACAACTAGTGCATGAGTTTAAAACAACTCGTGCATGTGTGTTTAAATATAAACAACTAAAGAAAAAGAGTTGACATCTTAAGAAGGGAGTAAAGTTAATTAATATAATTAATACTTTACTCTAACAATTTATGAACAATACTTTGCTTCATTTTGTGACAATTGTGACAATAGTAGATGAATAAATAATATTTTTCTTCATGCTACCAAGTGCTCATTCTATATTGTAAAATGGTTAATTTACTAAACTATGGTTAGAATGGTAGATATCACGAAACCCTCTTCTATAGTTTGTATGCAATAGATTTGTAGAGTTACATAGCAACAAAGAATCTAGAGGACATAAATAATTTTTATATGGCATATTCTTTTTTATCTATCCTTTGTTGATCTTTAACAATTATATTTTCTAGTATTTTTTCACTAAATAAAAATAGAGTTTATCCTCGTAAATTTTGAATTGGATTGAGTTTGCATATAATATTTAAATAAATTTATGTGTTCATAAAAGAATCTATAGGTAATTTTTCAACTAAAATAATTATAAATTATTAAATAATCATGTATTCATAGATTTCTTGAAAGAGCATACTCAAAAGATTGTGTCCTCCACAATATACATAAACATAACTGAAAATGATAAAAGATTATTAATCCTCTAATCTATAAGAAAACAAAAATAATATATGTAAAACTTATGCCCTTAATATTCCTTCCTAAGACTTATGATGTTGCACCCATAGTTAAAAAACTTTTTCTCCACAACTTCTTGCCACTTGGGCCCAAAAAGAATTCGCTTGGTGAAAACTTGGCAACTTCTCGACAAAAAATTTGACAACTTGAAAAAATGCTTAAATTTAATTAGAAATGTATTTATTTTGTAAAATTCAATGAGAAGATACATCTAATGAGTCAATAAATGAGTTAAAAAAAAGTTGAGTCTAGATACATTTGAATGCAAATTAGGTATAAAATGACAACTTCATGTGGAATGCTAATGGTTGGTAGCTTGATAGTTTGAAGCAAAATTAAAATCTAGAAAATTGTCTTTGTAAAACTAAAAGTAAATACAACATCAAAATGGTCTACATCTTCAGCTTCCCCTTCCTAAGAGATCTAGTAAAAAATACAGGAGGGGTAGGGGGTCTAGTCCTAGGAGTGCATTGTGGTTACACCTCCTCTCTCTACACAACTTGTTGAGGTTTTGACTCGCCCTCCATCCTAGATGTAGATGGTGTTGGAGCTAACAATGACTCCTTATCCTTCTCAATGTCATCCAGTCCTA
The DNA here is from genome assembly GCA_027943335.1 of Chamaecyparis obtusa. Lineage (NCBI taxonomy): Eukaryota > Viridiplantae > Streptophyta > Pinopsida > Cupressales > Cupressaceae > Chamaecyparis > Chamaecyparis obtusa. The sequence goes on from BSBK01001079.1 coordinate 742,740, forward strand.
ATCCACCCACTCCTCCATATCTGTCCTCTCCAAATTGTAGATCTCATCCTCTGTAAACAATGGAGGTTGCTCTTGTGATGTCCAATCATTGTAAGGATCTATGTCATCCAAATTAAGTGGACAATTTGGTGTTTCACCTATCTTCCTTATGCAAAACCAAAGGTTATATTTTACAAATACAAGGCCATTGAGGTATTTATGTTCTAACTTGTTCCTCTTCTTTGTGTGGATGGCCTTAAAAAAGCTCCAATTGCACTCACAACTGATGAACTACAAGGTTGGCATAAGATTTGGAGGCAAATTTGGAATATTTCCACCCCAATTTCACCACCAAGCATCTACAAAGTAAAATATTGAAGAGTTGGAAACTAAGGTGAAAACATATTTTAATTTTTATCTACTTATCATGCATGTAAAAGAATCCTAAATTCAAAATATTATACCTGGGGTAAGATTGGTTTTTCCTCTCTTGGCCATGTCTAAAGAGAATACCTTGCTGATGAACTACAACTGATTTGAATAAACTATATGACTTGAAGATCTGTGATTTTAGATCACTGAGTTGCTGATTAGATATGTAAGATGGTTAAATCAATAATATGTTGTCATTGATGTCAACTAGTTTTGACAGTACTTATCTTGTAAGTTACTATACCCAAACATCTGTAGAAAGAAGAAGAGAAGAGATGAAGAACATATATATCTACATGAGGAAGATGGATATGACAGATAAGGATGAGGAATACATTGGGTAGCTTATGAATGAGTCTATGACCTTATGTTATTGACTTGATTATGTTGCATTCATCTATGATGAAGGATAGAGCAAAATGCTCAAAGCAGTTTTGTTGGTAAAGAAGCATTCCAATATACACCGACGCAATGTAGTGTATACCAAGCACAATATAAACTGAGCTTGTGTTCATCGACATATTTCTTTGTTAATCGAGTAGAAGAAAAGAACTAAATAATTATTTTAGCCGATGGAAGTTGATGAGATGTAAAGTGTTATGATTATGAAGTTGAAGATAATGTTTGTTACGAAGATCGATGGCTAACATAATTTGAAGAAGATCTAAAGGATTGAAACAAAATGTGTTACTGACACATCAACCGAGGAGATTAAGCAAAAAAATATGATGGATGGAATTAAAATAGTTTACTCATCTATTTAAGAGACTAGGATTTCATGATGAAATTATGCCAGAAGGAGACTATAGAGATATCACATGAACAAGCTTCATCCATGTCTGATCAGACTAGTTAAGGAGAACCGAACTACAGAGATTACCAAGTGTCAGAAAGCTATAACCGAGTGACAGTAAGTTACTAAATATTGATTGAAACATAATTGATATATTGATCAAAGGAGTTGAATGAGCTTAACATAGATCTAATAATCTACAATTGAAGTTATGTTGTAATCAGATCAACTGCTATTACATTTTAACCATTGTAAATAGAGAAATCTCTTAACAGAGTGGACTAGAAAGTCTTGTAATGTCATTCATAGAGTGTACATTTTTTATCCTATCAACCCCATAGTGAATGCTGGTTGGACAATAATGGTTGGTCTAAAATCCTCTAACAAGGTCACACCTTACAGTGTGTTTGTAACCTTTAACATGGTTGGGTCTTCACCAACCTCACTTCAGAAGAGTGAACAATTTTTGGGTTGCCGGTCCTAGGTGGTTTTTCCCTTCACAGGGTTTCCACGTTAAATCTCTTGTGTTATGTGTTGATTGTGATGATTGTTTGTTGTCATAATTTACATGTTACATATTGGATTTGATCGGTAATCATTATATGTTATTAACTAGTAATCGGTAAAAGCACAGACATAATACTATTTTACTTTACTGATCTGCAGAAGTTTTAGTAAATTTTTTTTGGATATACATTTTGTGATTGGGACTGTGGATAACTGATTCACCCCCCTCTCAGTTATTCTAACAATTGGTATCAGAGCATTGGTTGCTTGGAACAGAGTTTTAAGGACTTCAGCACAAAGATCTCAAAATGTATAAGAGGGAAGTGCCAAAGTTGAACAAAGATAACTTCACAGTATGGCAAAGCCGAATGAAGCTGCATGTATCTAGAATTGGGAATTCTTCCCTCACACTAATGGAGAATGGCTACATTGCACTGCTCACTTGTCCATTGACCCTTGATCAACTAAGAGACATGCATGAACATAATGTTACTATGATAGAGATTGTTGCTGCCTGTACTGTTGCCGAATTTGAAGATATTAAAAATTGCACTACTGCTAAAGATATGTGAGATAAACTTGCTCAAGTTTATAGCGGTGATGTGAATGTCAAAAGAGCCAGAGTTGAAAGCTTAAGGGGAAGATTCGATGATATGAAGATGAAGGAAGGTGAAAATATTGTGCAGTACACAAATAGACTAAAAAAGGTAGTACATACTATTAGAGAATCTGATGGTATTATTGATGAAGAGACAATGGTAAGCAAAGTTCTCAGAACCTTATTGACAGTTTATGCAATCAGAATAGCTACAATTCATGAAACTAGGTCTGCATATGGTAACAACCTTACTCTTGATAATCTGATTGGTAAGTTTACAACCTTTGAACTAAATAACTTTGATAATAGTGTTGTACTATCTGTTGAATCTTCTTTTATGTCTTCTCTGAAGATTGGTAAGTCTAGTAGTAGAAATAAGGATGATGATAGTGATAGCAATACTGATGATGAGCTTGATGAACTTGAAGCTCTTATGGCCAGAAGGTTACCTAAAGGTTAAGGAAGGTATAGAGGTAAATTACCTTTAGCATGCTTTAATTGTAAAGAGGTTGGTCATATTGCTGCTAGATGTCCACACAAGAAAGATGATGATAGAAACAAAGACTAATCTAGTGAAGGAAGCTATGGGAGAAGAGGCAACAAAAGTTATCGACACTACAACAATGACAACCAAGACAGTAACGATAAAGGCAAGAAGGTGTGCTACATTGTAGAAGAAGATGTCACCGATACCGATACTGATGAAGATGTGGAGGTAGTATTTGTTGCAATGAAGGATGACTCAGAGGATGAAAGGTATGTAGAGACATCACTTATCTCTAAGGTTAATAAAAATGATACATGGATCATAGATAGTGGCTGTACACATCACATGACTGGTGATGAAGAGAAATTTGATCATCTTGAAGAACACAATGGGGGATTTGTTAGAATGGGTAGTGATGCACCTTGTATGATTAGAGGAAAAGGATCCCTGATGATAAATGATAAAATTAGATGTGACAATTCTCATTGGGTAAAAGGTCTAAACTATAATTTGCTAAGTGTGGCACAGCTAAACAATTCAGGCCATCGAGTTTCTTTTGAGAGAAAGAAAGTGAAGATATTTGATGATGGAGGAAGACTTATTGGAACTGGAACACAATCGAGAGGTAATTTTTTTTATCTTGATAATGATCAGTCTTCTTATTTAATGATGAAAGATGAAGATGCATGGTTGTGGCATAAAAGGTTATGTCATGTGAATTTTGATAACATGATTAAGATCAATAAAAAGAAAAAGGTTAGAGGTCTGCCTACCTTATCTAAGCCTAATCATGTTATGTGTCATGAATGTTGGAAAGGTAAAATGACAAAGTCTAGTTTCAAAAGAAAATATTATTCAACAAAGAAATTACTTGAGTTAGTGCATATTGACCTATGTGGTCCTATGAGAATTCAAAGTTACTATGGAGACAAATATTTTATTCTTTTTGTTGATGATTATACTAGATTAATGATAGTCATGTTCTTGAAGGAAAAAATCAAAGGCATTTAAGATGTTCAAGTGGTATAAAGAAAAAGTTGAGAAAGAGACTGGTAAAGAATTGAAATGCTTAAGATCTGACCAAGGTGGTGAATTTATTTCTGATGAATTTACTAATTTTTGTAATGAGCATGGTATTAAAAGACAAGTCTCTACACTAAGGACACCACAACAAAATGGAATAGCTGAAAGGAGGAATAGGTCAATCGTTAACTGTGCAAGGACACTAATGTTACAAAAGAATTTTGCTCAGACATACTGGAGAGAAGCTTTCAGCACAACTATTTATGTTCTGAACCAAGTACAACTGAAGAAGGACACTAATAAGACACCCTATGAGTTATGGTTTGGTCACAAACCCACTGTAAGTTATTTCAGAGTTTTTGGAAGTAAATGCTTTATTCTAAAAGATGAAAGAAATGGGAAGTTTGACTCAAAAGGTGATGAAGGGATATTTCTGGGATATTCCACTAAAAGTAAAGCATACAAGTGTCTTAACAAAGTAACTAATAAAATGATTGAAAGTACTAATGTTTGAGTTGATGAGTTTGATGATAAGAATGCAGAGGAAAGCACAAAGGAATTGGAAGACTATAGTAGATTCAATTACATTGAACAACTAGAGTACCTACCAATGTCGCAGACAGTGACAACCGATCAACAAGAAAATAATACTGAGGAACAGGAAAAAGAAACCGATGACCAGGAAGCACCTACCGAACAAGCAAATGAACCTACAAGGGATGAACACGAAAGAAGAGATCGAATACTTGCAAGATTTGTCAAAAGACATCATCCCGAGACATAAATCATTGGAGACAGACAAGTTGGCATGAAAATAAGAAGTAAAGCAAGACAAGGTACATGTCTAGTTTGTGAATATGAACTGAAGAATGTAAAAGTTGCATTAGAGAATGATGAATGGGTTAATGCAATAAAAGAGGAAATAGAACATATAGAGAAGAAAAAAACATGGAGTTTAGTACCCAGACCTAAGGATAAGAATGTTATCAGTACTAAGTGGATATTCAGAAACAAGCTTAATGAGAATTGAGAGGTAACAAGGAACAAAGCTAGGTTAGTATGCAAGGGATATGCACGGGAGGAAGGAATAGATTATGGTGAGACATTTGGACCTCTTGGTAGATTAGAAGGAGTCAGAATGTTACTTGCATATGTTGCACATAAAAAGTTCAAAGTTTACCAAATGGATGTTAAATCTTCTTTTCTGAATGGGATACTTGAAGAAGAAGTCTACATAGAACAACCTAAAGGGTTCGTTGATCCAGAAAACAAAGATATGGTATGTAGATTACATAAATCTTTATATGGTTTAAAGAAAGCATCGAGAAAATGGTATGAGAGGATGCATAACCATTTACTAAGTATTGGATTTGTTAGAACCAGTGAGAACAGTAATCTGTACATGAAAGGAAATTCTGATGATACTATCTTGATTGTTGAGATATTTGTAGATGACATAATATTTGGAGGACAAGATCAAATATGTAAGTCATTTGCTAATGAAATGAAAAGTGAATTTGAAATGTCTATGTTTGGAGAGATTAAGTTCTTTTTAGGCTTACCAATGATTCAGTAGAATGATGGTATATTCATCACACAATCTAAATATATAAAGGAAGTATTGAAGACATTTGGCATGGAAGATGCTAAACCTATGGGAACACCGATGGCTACTAGATGTAAACTGACTAAAGAAGTTGGAACTACTAAGGTAAACCAGACACTATATTGATCCATGATTGGTAAGTTAATGTATGTAGTTCACAGTAGACCTGATATAGCACATGTTGTTGGAATAGTTGCTAGATTTTCTGCAAACCCTAGAGAGTCACACATGATTTCTACAAAGATAATTTTAAGATACCTAAGGAAAACTGAATATTATGGACTGTGGTATCCTAAGAAAGGCAAGTTTGAACTAAAGGTATACACCGATGCTGATTGGGCTGGAAATGTGGATGATAGAAAGAGTACCACCAAAGGAGCATTCTTCTTTGGTGAAAGACTTGTTACATGGACAAGTAAGAAACAGGCTTGCATTTCTCAGTCTACAACTGAAGTAGAGTATGTTGTTGCTGCTACTAATTGTTCAAATATTGCATATATTAAGTGAGTGTTAGAAGGTATGAATGAGGTAATCACTAAGCCATTGATTATATATTGTGATAACACTAGTGCTATTAATATTTCAAAGAGTCTGGTGATGCACTCTAAAACAAAGCATATATTTATTAAGTATCACTACTTAAGGGAAAAAGTACAAGAGAGGCAAGTGAAGTTAGAATTTGTTACATCAAAAGAACAATTTGCTGACATATTTACAAAGCCTCTATCGAAGGATACATATGAATACTTGAGGACTAGACTTGGGGTCCATCCCCTATCTACTGATCACTAAGGTGATTTGGAGGTTGCATCAACCTAATCTTATTAGAAGATCATACATGTTGATGCAGCAAAGTTCACACTTTGGACTTCTGTCTAAGGTTGTGAAAGGTTGAAGTACTAGAACAAATTTGCATATCAGTATACCAAGATACAGAGAATGCACTGGACAATAGAGAGTTACATGGCTACTACAGAGCTGTATGTTTTTATTTCTCTTTGGCATTGCTTTCAAAGGGAGAGAGATCAATATGAAGAATATGAAGCCAAAGATAAAGGGAGAGAGATATAGAATAGGGAGAGCATTGAAGATCGGTTACTTAGAACAAAAGAAAACTTACGAGCTAAAAAGAACATATCTGCAAAAGTTAGTCTACACTTGCAAATGCTTTTATGTAATGTAGTGATTAAACATATTAAGCTAGGGAGAGCTTGTACCGTTACAACATTTGTTGACAGAGTTGTAGAGAACATGTTTGGTATGTGTATGGCATATTTCATATTTCTTGTGTTGCCATAAATGCCAAAGGGAGAGATTGATGAACTATAACTGATTTGAATAAATTGTATGACTTGAAGATCTATGATTTTAGATCACTGAGTTGCTAATTAGATATGTAAGATGGTTAAATCAGTAATATGTTGTCATTGATGTCAACTAGTTTTGACAGTACTTATCTTGTAAGTTACTATACCCAAACATATGTAGAAAGAAGAAGAGAAGAGATGAAGAATAGATATGTCTACATGAGGAAGATGCATATGATAGATAAGGATGAGGAATACATTGGGTAACTTATGAATGAGTCTGTGACCTTATGTTATTGACTTGATTATGTTGCATTCATCTATGATGAAGGATAGAGAAAAATGCACAAAGCAATGTTGTCGGTTAAAGAAGCATTCTAGTATACACCGACGCAATGTAGTGTATACCGAGCATAGTATAAACTGAGCTTGTATTCACCGACACATTTCTTTGTTAACCGAGTAGAAGAAAAGAACTAAATAATTAGTTTAGCCTATGGAAGTTGATGAGCTGTAAAGTCTTATGATTATGAAGTTGAAGATAATGTTTGTTATGAAGATCGACAGCTAACATAATTTGAAGAAGATCTAAAGGATTGAAAAAAAATGTGTTACTGCCACATCAGCTGAGGAAGGTTAAAGCGGAAAAATCAACAAAGGAGATTAATCGGCAAAATCTAATGGATGGAATTAAAATAATTTACTCATCTATTTAAGAGACTAGGATTTCATGATGAAATTATGTTGGAAGAAGGAGACTACAGAGATATCACGTGAACAAGCTTCATGCATGCTTGATCAGACCGGTTAAGGAGAATCGAATTGCAAAGAATACCAAGCGTTAAAAAGCTATAACTGAGCGACAGTAAGTTACTAAATATTGATTGAAACATAATTGATATATTGATCAAAGGATTTGAATGAGCTTAACATAGATCTGATAATCTACAATTGAAGTTGTGTTGTAATCAGATCAACAATTGTTACATTTTAACCATTGTAAACAGAGAAATCTCTTAACAGAGTGGACTAGAAAGTCTTGTAATGTCATTCATAGAGTGTAAATTTGTTATCCTGTCAACCCCATAGTGAATGCTGGTTGGATGATAATGATTGGTCTAAAATCCTCTAACAAGGTCACACCTCACAGTGTGTTTGTAACCTTTAACAAGGTTGGGTCTTCACCGACCTCACTTCAGAAGAGTGAACAATTTTTGTGTTGCCAGTCCCAGGTGGTTTTTCCCTTCACAGGGTTTCCATGTTAAATCTCTTGTGTTATGTGTTGATTGTGATGATTGTTTGTTGTCATACTTTACATGTTGCATATTGGATTTGATCGATAATCATTATATGTTATTAACTGGTAATCAGTAAAAGAACAAACATAATACTATTTCATTTTACCAATCTATAGAAGTTTTAGTAAATTGTTTTTGGATATACATTTTTTGATTGGGACTGTGGATAACTGATTCACCCCCCTCTCAGTTATTCTAACACTTTCTCCTTACATCTAGGTAAGTGTCCAATTTGAACATAATGAGGTTTCTCACTTCAACCTCAGAATCATCCTTTGCATGCATTCAATGAGGCCCTCCATTACCGCTTCATTGGGGTCTGAGTGGGATGGTGGCAATAGAAAATGAGTGTCAAGGAAGTACCCTACTACATGAATGGGTTGATGGAGTAGATTGTTCCACCTCTTATCAATAATTTCTCATATTGGGTCAAATTTGAGGTTGTACCCCTTGTAATAATCTTTGATAGACTCCTTGACCCTATACATGGCCTCATAAAATATACCCCATTGGATTTTGATCCCCATATACCAAGAAGAGAACTCTAACCAAGGGCTCTAACATCTACAATTGAAAAATGCACAAAGATTAATCATTAAAGTTACAAATTAATAATGTAAGTCTTGAATACAAGAAAATTAAATGTTCAAGTTTTTGAGTTGCCTTCACAATCTTTGTAGCTCTTTGTGAAAATTGGTTGTTGAAGACAATGTATGCAAATCTCTCTTCATCAAAATTCTTCAAATAACTTGAGTCTAGTCATGCTTGACTCAAATATTTGCTTCAAAACTGTCAAAGAAGAATACTTTGCAATGTTAAGAAAATCATTACAAACCTTGTTACACCCGCTATTACCAACTCCTTCCCTTGGGTGTGTACTCTCATCAAGCAAAGAACCCAAGGGTGATTGTAGACGTATTTTGTGATCTTCCTTGCATCCTATACAACTAGTCTCACCCAATCTAGTTTTCCTATGTCATCCAAAAGAAGGCTAAGGACATGCACTGCACAAGGTGTTTGAAAAAGTGTACTATATTTGTCTTGGAGGACCCTACTAGTTGCCACATATGCTACTACATTATTGGTTATAATTTACATGAAATTATCAATTCCCATCTCCATTACAACTTTCTCTAACATTAGAGCTAAGGTTTCAACAATCTTCATCTTGTTGGGGTATCCATGGATTTCAAAAACACCACATCATCGTTGCAAGAAATGAAAATATTAATGATGATGTGATTTTTTCCATCTGTCCATCCATTAGAAAGAATGGCACAACCAAATTATTTCCATTGTATTATTTTCTCTTGCACCACTTCTTTTTCCCTAGAACCTGTATTTGTGAGAAACCTACAAGTATGAAGTAAAATAAGGTTAAGTACACAATTTTGATTAAAAAATAACTTAAATTCACATAAATTAGTAATTACTCTTAAAAAAACATAAATTTGGTCTACACTCTAAAAATAAAAACTCAACAGAAGTTATCATCAAAATTAAAAGTTAAAAGTTAAAACATTTAAAAACTAAAACAAGTGAAGTTTGCATGAGAAGGTGTCTTGTAGCCTATTCTCGCCACAGTCATTGCAATAATCAAAATTCAACCAATATGAATTTTCTATAACATTGAAAGTGATGTTTTTGAATTACTATAAATTAGCACAATCAATGTCTACTTGTTGATGCACCTCCCTATTCAACCCATCTCCCTCTAAAGATGGTTGTGATCCAAGTGTGTTCATGTGCACAAAATATCTATCTATAGACTACAGTTGCAACACCAATGATGGTTCTCTACTAGAAGTAGCAGAAGTGGTGGCTAAGAGGATGGTATATTTTCATATACGTAGGCCATGAAAAGAGCTCACTATGCCCTCAAGTGTTTCTTCTTCTTCTTCAAGATTGATTGTAACACCTCGAGATTCAACTATGCATGCTCTTATGGTTATTTTTTCTTTTTCCCTTTGCAATGTTTCTCTTATTGGACATTAAGCAAGGCATTTATTTTTCTTTTATTTCATGGTCTTCTCAAAAACCCTCACATCATGCTTCATGATGCTTGCAAGTTGGCATTTCAAGCGGTGTATAGCTCCATATATTAAATTTTCACACTTGATGCAAATTAAGGTATTATTTTTGGTCCTTCTAAGGTATACTTCCAAGTCTTATCTCTATATCCTTTAGGAAACATGCTTATATATCCAAATGGGCAAGCATCTACTAAGGCACTAACACACCCTGAAGCTAACCTAGTTGTAGAAGAATCTCTATTTGCCATTATCAATCAAATTTCAACCAACACATACAAATTGAAACCACAAAATAATATTTTAATTAAAAATAGCAAACAAAATAAATTAGTTTAAATAATTTTAGATAGTTGAAACTTGAAAAAAATAAGAAAAAAAGTGATAGTGTTTGAAATTTTAGAAAAAGTTGAGATTCTTGAGAAAGTAATGTAAAAAATGTAAAAAATAGTGTTAAATCTTTTTCATTACTATAAAAAAATTGGAGTACTTAGGAAATATCATTATTGAGTTTCTATTAACCTAGATGTAAGAAAGAGGAGATAAAATGACTTTAAAAAAAAAACCTACCTGAGACTCTGACTTTGCTTTAAAATCCTCTTCAAATGTGCTCCAAATCGACCTGAATCCTTACAAATCACTTTGCAATACCTTGGAAAGTTTTTTTTTGGCTTGGATAACAAAATAAAATTCACAAAATGCAAAATGAGATTTTTTTTGATGTCAAAAGCTATTATATAACTACAACCAAGAAATAGAAACAGATGCACTAATTTCTCGACAAGAAAGTGTGGCAATTACTCACCACAATGAACTTCTCACAAGAAAATAAAAATTCGCTGAGAATTATGCGAGTATTGCATCTATGGCTACACCAACTTAGACATTTGAAATGTACTACATTATATTGCTTATACTTTTACAAAATACCTAAAATTAGCAACATTTTATCCTCTTCTTGGGATGATTAGTGTTGATTTATAATTTGAATTTAATAAAATAGATCAAACCAACCCCTATAGATAAATCAAAGTGGTGAAATTTGAAGATTGATTCATGGGGCCGAGAAAGACACAATTTATGGTATCCCAATGTAAATAAATCATACAATATTTTTTTAATGATCAACAATTATTGATAAAATAATGATAAGAAATTTTCACAATGTATTACATGTTGGACTAATCGCCAATGCCCCCTTCGAGATTTGTGACATGGTTTAACAACCTCCTATGTCTTCTATAAGTCTAGTAGTTTTATTGGGCATTAACATATCAATCTTGTAGTGCAACGACAACCGCTAGTTGTAACAAGTGGTATCGAAGCTTGGTCACAGGTTCAAATCTCCTTGGGTGACGTTGAGGAGGGGATTGTTGGAATGATTTCCAATGTCCCCCTTTGAGATTCGTGACATGGTTTAACAACATCTTGTGTCTTCTATAACTCTAGTGGTTGTATCGATCATTAACAGGTTAATCTTTTGGTGCAAGGACAACTGCTAGTTATAACATTACAATCTATTAAGTTTCTTTTGACTATCTTTATTCTATGATGGATTAGGAAGTGTAATCAATAATGTTGATACTAAATTCTTACACATAATATTTAATCTAGAAAATACTATATCTTAATTAGTAATAAAATAATCAATCATTCTCTAGAGATCATATCCAAACTCTTGTGATGACAACCCAAATGGAAATAAACTACATACAATTGTTTTCCCATCATGAATTCATGTAGCATAAGCCCAAGGCATCAATCAATTAAATTATCACCATTAACAATTTTAATTCATCATAAATAGGATTGAAAGTAAACAACTAGCCATACTCAAAAGCATACCCTGAGATTTAATGATGTCATGCAGATTTCTTATATGTAACTGGTTCTAGATTGCTTGAGGTGCAAAGTGAGCCATCCATAGTGTCTTAGTCCCTATCCACTCCTCGAAGAATATTCTATGGCCCAGAATGAGAGAGATATTGATTTGGTCTACCAATCCTATGCATACCTCCTAATTACTAGACACCTAAGGATTTGTCTACTACAATTAAATAAGTCATGTCATACCACACTATGAGATTATTTTGGTCGCTATCTATCCATCCTCAATAGTAATTCTCCTTTCCATCCATTCCATTAGATGACTCAGCAATAAGCGCATCCATCATTAGCATATCGATGGCCTCCAAGCCTACATCCTCCAAGAAGAATTTTTCCCGTTCCCTAGATCAATGTGGGGTTCCCTCACCTGCATGCAGCTGGTGGTATCTATTCACTATGTAGGTGTCACATTTGGTAGTATACCAACATATTGCACATCTTGACTACAACCAATACCAATTGGATAATCTTATCTTAATAGGGTCATAGGATTTAATCTTCGGTGATCATCTTGGGTAGAGAGGACTAGTATACGTGCTATACATATACCATCCTCTATCTATGCCCTCATAGGGTCCTAACTCTACCCATTATTGTAAAATCCAATGCCCTATACCTATCTTAGCAATATAAATGGAAAGAGAATCCTAATTGGGAAATATATAGTTTTACCCTACCTAACAAAAGCTAGTAGTGTAGACCCTTAACCAACAACTTGGGATAAATCCTTAGTTTATTCCCAAATGGTTTTAAAAATTGAAAGAATTTTATTCACCTATTTCTTTGCTAAATTATTTCATGCATTAATCAAATGAGGAGAGGTATCAAGCATTCCAATGAAGAAGGTAATTAAAAGCTCACCTTGGCTACCCACCTTCATATGCTGATTTGTGGCTATCATTCACATGACATAGAAGACATTGTAGCTGATTTATATTAGTCGTAACAATTCTTGGCTTCAAAGTTATGTAATTTCCACATGACATGAATCTATTCTATGAGTTACTTTACCTTTTTTTTTGTCCCTTTATTTCATGATTATACAAGGCTGAAATATTTTAAATCTATTTGTTTGTCTTTTAATCTACCATTATCTAAGGTAATACATCCAAAAGTCAAGTGGCTGAATTTTATCTTTTTGAGAGCATTGTAAAAGTGATAACTATACTTCTTATATGTGGTATTTATGCTAGAGTTGGGTTGGCACAAGCCTTGGAAGTTTTGTTGGGGGTTTGTGCATGTGACTTTTAAAGGTTTTGACATCTATCCATGGAATAAGATCATAGCTTATATTCTATTAAATTATATCTAACTATAATTATTTACTTCTAAGTTACTTCAACCACCACATAGAGAAAATTGGAGCATGATGGAGTGAAACATATATATTAAATGAATTTTTTTTATACCACAAGTATAACTATATTGATAGTAAAATTTCTTTCAAGGATAACATGACTTAGTTCATGTATTTGAGTTCATCAGTAAGAAACTTACAATAAAGGTTGGGCAAGGCTTTACTGAAAGGTTTATATGTTTTCGTTAGGTTGTTTACTTACATAATGCATAGAATCATCACAAAAATAACTCTTAAAGGTGCCTAAAAGAAGACAAAATGGGTTCCAAGAGAAATAAACAAGTTGTGTTTTTAACCAATAACTAAGGATATTTATAGAAATTTATTGTAAATTCCTTTAGCATGGCTGCTAAAATAACTAGCATAGAATAAGACTTAATTACTATCCACTTTCTACCCTAGCCAAGGTTGGTAATACCAAGAAGTCATAATTATAATATTGGTCTATTCAAGTTGTGCTATCTATCCTAATCTTTCCTACAAGATAACAACAATTGGGCATTTTCTATAGCATTGTATAGCACTAACTATGGGTTGTTCTATGCGTAGAATACCATTTATATATTCCTTGTATGATGAACATGGTGGACCAAACAAATTTCTTGGCTAATTGGTAACAAATTTCAAGTGATTTATAATTCTTCCCTTCCCACCAAACATAATATATAGCAGCATGCATATCATAGTGTTTTAAAGAAAATGTTAAAAGGGATTTACTCAACCTTAAGAAAAGATGAAAAATCTATTAAAAGAAGAAAGAGATGGAACTTGAATATCCATCCAAACTCAACTTGGTGGAAGAACTACCTTCCTTCTTCTTAATTTGGCTCTATCTTCCTCCAAAGTATACCTATTATCTCTTCCCCCCTATGAATGAAGCTTTCACCTTCTTATAAAGAGAGTTGAGGGTCCAAGAAAGATGAGTTTTTCTTTTGGTCAAATTTACAAAAAAAATGTGCCCTACAACTAGTAACCATGCCTCTCAAAGTATGGTTTCCCTCTCCCACCATGCTTAGCACCATTTTCATTAATTGTAACTTGTCTCTCAGCTATAGGAAGCTTGTCTCCCAGCTGTAGGAAGGGTAGATGCAAAGTCAATGTGTTTTTTAGCAAGACGACTACTCCTTCCCGCACATTCACATTTTATTTTTGTTTCTTTGTTGGCTTTTATTTTTCTTCATGAAATAATTTTCCTTTTCCTTATTTCATATACCTCTTCACTAGGTTTATAAATTTTTTGTAAATAAACATATTTTATTATTTATTTATATTCATTTTATTTTATATATCATTTATTTTATAGATATATTTTATTGTCGACTAATTTTTTTAATATTAAGGATAGTTTAGAAAGATCAATACAAGATTGTATTAGTAAGTTGTCAATGTCAATCAAATGAAGTGTATCTGATCTAATGCTACCGCCTAGGACTATATCATAAGATTATTAGTTTACAATGCTTTACACATAAAAAAAAAATTTATGAGAATTCTAAAATAACAGTATATAAAAGGAACATGCTATGTGTGGGTCATCAAGAGTCTCATGACCCAATAAAATTATTATTGCATTCTCCATGATATGTGGCGAAGGTTCCAAGAGGAGGATCAACAACCTGAGGAACATATGTTGATGCATCTCAACTAAGTACATATGGTCCATGTGTTTCCATGATCTTTGCATTTCTCATTTTCAATGTTAATGCCTTTGTCCTTAACCAGATGTTTCAACATCTCCAATTCACTCTGATCTAGCATGTCACTGTATGTGTTAAAGTAGTGGGATGATTGGATGTCAAATTTGTAGATGATAAGGGCTCCTTCCTGAATGAGGATCATAAATATGCTCTTGGGGATCTCAAGAACAAAAAATACATGTTTAATAATAAAATGGTGCATGAATTTATTACTAAACCCTGTAAGTTCCCTCTTCTAATCTTGAAAGAGTTCTTCATTTCTCTGCTTCTAGAGGAACCATGGGACTTGAGCTAAAAAAATAGACCAAAACTTATTCAACTTTGCATCAAATACATCAAAACTACTAGCAAGGACTTCAATCCAAGTAAAGCTGGTGCAAGAATTCCAAACAATATGGGATCCAAAAAATAGAGACCACACCAAACATGCATACTTGCAATTAAATAAGATAGGCTCGGGGTAAAAGTACAAACCTGTGTCAAAGGTCGACAACACACAAACTGTTCAACATAAACGACATAAATGTGGCATTTGTGTTTAGAATTTGAATATGATGTAAACTGATGAAATGTGTAAAATTGGATAAAGTTTACATCCTATAACTTTTTTTAACAAAATTGACCAAGAATTGACAAATTTTTTTAATTTTTGAAGTCCATTTTTTAGTTGCTAAAAAATGATGAAAGTTTGGGGTCTAGTTCCCACCAAACAAGTATATACAAATAATCTTTTTTTCCTCTGATTTCAAAATATGTTATAGATGACATGTATAGCTAGTGCAGGAAAGAAGAAAGATTAGTTTTTGATGTATATTTTCACTGATATAACTACTCAAAGTCAAACTTATCTGAAATTGACAGTTTTCATCTCCCATCAAATTCCCCTATCAAATCTACACCATTCAAAAAAAAATTACATATTCTTGAAGAGGACTCTCTCCTGTAGTGCTAAATATAATTTTTGAATTTTTCTCATATGATTTACTATTCTTTTTCTTTATTTGAAACATCTTCTCGAATGTTAAAATACCTACTTGCAGTATTTTAAAATTATAATATATTAGATCTAATCAAAATAGTATAAAACTTATATAAAAATAATCTTGACTTTGAGCTCTACAAAAAAGTATTTTTATATTTTTTTAAAAATATCATAAAAAAGAGGAGTTATTGAAACATCACTTTTCTGAAATAATTTTCTCTTTGGTAATTGGACCCATATTGGTATAAAACATGCATTTAATAGATATTTCCAATTGGAAAATTTGGAGCACTTATCTAATGAATCTAGCTAAACCATATGTTTGAAAAAAATAATTTTTAGTTAGAAATACTCAAATTTAGCTGCGATGATAAGTTAGCCTAAAACGTGACACAACTTTGTGCTTTTACCCCTCAGTAGTTTTAGGAACAAGACAAAGAGTACAAAAAGGAGGTGCAATACCCACAAAAGATAAAATAGGACCCACAACAAGCTTTCTAAGAAACAAAAACCACCTAAAGTGAGACTTCTTAGGTTGAGTGGGTTGGTGCCAAAACCAATCTAGAATGAAATGCCACTTGGAATCCGGCCAATCAAGGCCCCATAACTGATTTAAACTTAATAATATGATAATCATCCTTGATAATTATATATACATATATATATTTCTAGTAGAAGTGCCCATTAAAAAAGAGCTGTCTTGTCATTTCAATTGCTTTAAATTTTTTTTGGTGAGAACTATTTTACCTAGAAAGAAAGTGCCAATAGCCTTGACAATCATAGTGTATGTTTTTTCTTGAGAGGGGGGAATATCAAATTTAGTTTTAATTTCATCCCATGTCCCTAGTCTAATGTTAATCAAAATATCCTTGATCATAGATATTCCACGTTCATTCCACTATCTAGTAGAGCAACTTTGGGTAAGTGCTAGTGGTTTATTATTTAAACAAATACCCCACCATAAAGATCTATCCACAACAGAAAAGGAAGGAGGGCCTCCAACAACATCTTTGGAACACAATAATCTCCTTACCTGAGTCCATTCCCTCCACAAAGAGGAAAATATAGTATAGCCAAATGTTTTTATACAAAAATCACCCATGATAATATCACATAAAGAAAGGTTCTTTCCAATTTTTACCATTTCTAATAGAAGATCTTAGAATGTTGTTCCTAATGAGGACTTTCCATGGTTCATTACCATGCAAGGATTTGAAAATCGATTTATATTCCAAAGCAATTCCATGTGTTTTCAATTCTCTCATACCCAAGCCACCAATCCTTCTCGACATACATCACCACTCCCACTTGACAATGTCTTATTTTTGTGTGCAATCCATCAGACCAAAGAAAACCTTGCATAATCATTTCCAATTTGTCAATTTGATAATTATAAAATAGCCAAGATCGGGAGTAATAGATAGTGTGAGAGGCCAAGAATTTTTGCACCACTTGGACTCTAGCCAAAGATAACAAATGTGTCTGCCATTTTTTTTATGTTTTTTCTCAATCTTGGAATATACCCAAGCCCACATGTCTTTAGGAGAGGGGGAGACTTCCAAAGGAATACCAAGATATCTAACAATTGAGGAGGGACCAGCCCCACATCCAATCCTTATTTCAAATGCAATGAGGAGCATCATCATACCATCCAAGAATTGTGGATTTGTGGGGACCAACCTTGGCTCCAAAGGCTAGACAAAAAAATTGTAATCTTTCTAACACATTATCAAAGTTACCTTCTGAAAGTTCCACAAAAAGAGTTGTATCATCAATGAATTGGGAATTGATTAGTTCTTCATGATTAGGAAGAGTGGTAGCTTTAATAGGTAGACCCAATGTAGGGGATCTAAGAATGTAGAAAAGTGCATCTGCAACAATCCCAAATAGGGTTGGGATAATAGGACAACCTTGTCGTATAGACCGCTGAAGGGGGATGGGTTTAGAGATCTTCCCATTAATATCTATAATTGTTGAAGAGTCTTTAAAGATTATATCAATCCATTTGCAGAAATAAGGTGGAAAGAGAAATGCTTTGAGCATGCCAAGTACAAAGGGCCATTCAACCCTATCATATGATTTTTCAAAATATAATAGGACCATAGCATAGTTTTGTCCATCTTCCTTAGCCCTATGAAGATATTTCAAACTCGTTATCATATTTTCAAGAATATACCTTCCTTTGATGAATCTTGTTTGTGTGACAAAGACAATGTGTTTTATAAGTCCAACAATCCTCCTAGGAAGGACTTTGGCAATAATCTTATAGGACATATGAGGAGGGTAATTGGCCTCCAATTCTTAACTTTTGTTTTATCCCCATTTTTTGAGATCAATTTGATCACACCTCTATAATGTTTTCTCCTAGAGAGCCTTCTTCAAATGCCTCATTAGACAATTCAAGTAGTTCCATGTTGACCCAATCGATTTTATTTTTTTGTAGAACTCATTAGGGAGTCCATCAAGTCCTGGTGATTTCCCATTAGCCATTTCTCTAATAGAATCCTCAATTTCTTCCATAGTAATGTTTTATTCAAGATCCCTTGCATCATACCTAGAAACCTTTCTTGGGATTAGCTCCAGATATTTGTTTAAGGCATCTTGATTATTGTTCCCATGTTCAGTGGAAAAAAGGTTCTTACAAAAATTATAAAATGCATTTTTATATCCTCTGGATATTTAGTGAGGCTCATATCACACTGCATTTCATTAATCAATTCCCTCTTATGTTTGGCTCTAATCAGGTTAAAGAATTTTTTGGCTCTAATCAGCATAAATTCTATCAAGTCAACAATAGACTCTTTGTCTCTCATTCTAATTATTACACCATCTATAGCAAATATAAGAGAAGAAGTCTTTCTTTATATTAATAGGATCAACTAGATTAAGTCTTCTCTTAAACTTTTCCCCAAAAAAGTGCTCATTACCCTTCCAAGAATTTTTTATACCTCCACATTTGTCTTCATCAAAATCCACCATATTAAAGTCGCCAAAAAAGATCCAATGTGCATTGGGGAGGGATGAGACCAACCAATCCCAGAGGGCAATTGTGTCTTTGTAATCATTTGTAGCATAGATGTTGCAAATACCAAAGGTTTTATCTTTCCACTTGAATGTGGCCCATATAGCTCTATTACATGGGGAGATCCCATTGGCCCTCAATATTGTCAGCCCACTTGGGGCCAATAAGAATAGAAACCCCCCCTTTGCCTCTATCATGTTTAGAGACAAAAAAAAGTGGCTTGGTCCCACATAAATTTCATAACAGTGTAGGCTTGGAAACAAGCCACTTTGACTTCTTGAAGGAGCAACATATCTTTTCTTAGTACCTTCTTGCAGCAATCCATCAACTATATATATATATAATATATATATATATATATATATAGATATATATATATATATATATATATAGATATATATATATATATAAATTTCATAACAGTGTAGGCTTGGAAACAAGCCACTTTGACTTCTTGAAGGAGCAACATATCTTTTCTTAGTACCTTCTTGCAGCAATCCATCACTATATAGATAGATAGATAGATAGATAGATAGATAGATAGATAGATCTATATATATATATATATTATATATATATATATATATATATATATATCTATAGATATATAGATATATATCTATATATATATATATAGATATATCTATATATATATATATATACTATATATATATATATATATATATATATATATATATAGATATAATCTAGATATATATATATAGATTATATCTAGATATATATATATATATCTATATCTCTATATATATATATAGATATATATATCTATATATATATATATATATATAGATATATATATCTATATATATATAGATATATATATCTATATATATATATATATTATATATATATATATATATATATATATATATATATATATATATATATATATATTGAATAGAGGTAATTTAGAATCACCTCTATTTGTGTAAGTCGTGTGGGGAAAATGTAAGATTCACTCCTAAATCCAAATTTCCAAAGGAGAGATCCAATTTGATCGACCAAGGGGTTAATACACAATCGAATCAATCTATGAAGAATATGAAAGAGAGAGAGAAACCCTATACTTCCCTATAGTTTGATTAAGCTTGAAATCTGAAATAATTGAAGTGCAAATACTAACCTTGAATTAGGGCAGATCTGGAAAATGCTGAATTCCGGCTTCTATATGAACTTTCTAAAGATTTCGTCACTTGTACTGGACTGGAAATGTCGAGGCAGACAAAACCCAGAAATCTTTTCTCTAAATTCACACGGGTTGACTTTGACCTTTTAAAAGGTCAAAGACCACATTATTTATTTGAAGTCCGATTTTGATTCTGTTCACAAATCTTGAAAGATTGCCGAAAAGGGTATCCAAATTCGCTCTCAGATCTGAGATTTTGCACCTATACCTGCAAGAAAATGGGATTTTTTTTTTTTTTTTTTGGGGGGGGGGGGGGGGGGTCTGCCTTGGTCAAACCCCGGTTTGAATCAACCTTAATATTGAAATTGAAATAGAAGAATGCTAGCAAGTAGTAGAAATGAATCTAACAATGAAGCTATGCAATTCAATAGATATGCTAATGTATTTGGAATGTAATCAAATATATTGATATGAAAGCTTGAACATAACATCATCAAACCTCCATGATTGTATTCTTGAAATCCACCTTGAGGAAACAATGATATGGATCTTGAAGATGAACAAAGGATCTTGAAGGAAGATCACACCACCATGGTGGCTAGATCTAGGGTTTGAATAACAGATCTTGAAGGGTTTGAATGACAGATCTTGAATGCTTGAGCCAAATCCCTTCAATAGCTTGAATGCTTGAAACCCTTGATCTTCAATGGAGAACTTGGATGGATAAGAAGACTTGAATGCTTGCTTGATCACCTTGAGAACTTGAGAGCTTGATTGCTTGAGATGAGATGAGAAAACTTGATGTTGGAGTGATGTGAAAATGAGAGAGGAAGGCCTCCTTTTATAGTGATCTAGGGCACACTCCTCTAGATGGGCCACCTTGGAGAATTAAATCCCAAATAGGTCCTCACCTTTAGAAAATATACCTTGATTAAATACAATTAAAGGATTTACCGTTTCGGAAGCCCGAAACAAACCGACTCGGAGGTGGAGAAATAATTATCCCGAAAGCCAAACTGCCAATAGATGACAATTTGAAATCCTAGCAGGAAGAGGGTCAAGGTGGAGGTCAACCCTGACCTAGTTAGGGTTGAGGTCAACTTTGACTTCAGACCCTAACTTGGCCAGATTCTGCAACAGGGGTTTCGGGGGTGCTAGAAACTTGAAATTATTGTCTGAACAGGACCCAGTGTCAAGAACAGACAGAAAATCCTCGGAATGATATGATGAAGGACTAGGAGGTCTCATTTCTAAATCCTACCTAGAAATTAGAGCCATAGAAAGAGGAAAATCAGGAAAGTCCTTAAGACCTTAACCCTAATTTCACCTAGAATGAAGAAATCAAGCGCGGAGAAGTGGAAAGAAGGAGAAAGCCAAGTACATGTAAAGATCCAATCAAGGCACCAAACACGACCCCCAAACCACTTGCTCAGAGGGCTAAACTCTCTTAACATAGAAGTGCTTCCATTTTAAGATGATACATACATACATACATACATACATACATACATACATACATACAATATTTATATATATATATATATATATATTATATATAATATATATATATATATATATATATATATATATATATATATATATATATATATATATATATATAATATATATATATTATATATATATATATATATATATATATAGTCAATGCTTTCAACTCAAGAGGTCAAGTTTATAATATATGTCCCTAACACAATATGAAAACAATTAAATGTTTCACAATTGAATAGATAGTTAGATTCCTATGATAAGATGAATGTTAAGTGGGTGACTTACTAACAAGGTATAAATGTTAAAATGTTATTTCAACAATCTTTCTCTCATCACTGGATCACAGAATCCACTTCACCTTATACCTTAGGTACCTACAACCAATTGTCAATCTCAACAATTCCACACAATCATTAGTTTTAGTTAGCTATAAAATATAACCAATTCATCATACTAAAAAAACATGATAAGAATAATAACATTCAAATATAATGGCATTAAAATTTTATAAGCATTGCACCACACATATAGGTTCATTTAACATAGTTTAGTCCTGAAATCCACCCCTAGTTCAAATTACCATGGGACTAGGTGTTGGAAACAAAATTTAATAAGGTATCTAGGGGATATGACATACTCCCTCCCTTAGGGTTAAGCTAGCACCTTAACTTGTTGGATGGTTTAGTTTCATAATGTATGCTGTAGCTCTATCTATAATTGTGAGTCATTCGAGTTGGATATCTCTAGCCTCTTCTACTTGTAGTGTCAACCAATCAATTACATGCTGGGGTCCAACAATATATTTCTTAAGCAATTATACATTAAATAAATTATGAATGTGAAAGAGAGATGTGGAATAGCTAGTCGGTAAGCCATGTAAGTAATATTCTCCAGTATCTCAAAAGGTCCAATGAATCATGGAGCTAATTTGGCATCCTTGTGAAACTTTATTGAGCTTTTATACGGGCTCACTCAAAGAAACACCTTGTCACCCACTACAAACTCCTTAGGAGTCCACTTGGGCATCTGCATAACTCTTTTGATGATCTAAAGCTTCTTTCAATCTTTCCCTTATAATTTTCACTTGATTGTCATATTCTTGGAGTAGCTTTGGCCCAATAGTTACATGATTTTCTAAAACCATATCATCCTATAGGTTTTCTACACTTTCTGCCTCATACAATGCTTCAAATGGTGCATTTGAATGAAATAGTGGTATGAGTTGTTATAAGAAAACTCAACTAAAAGCAAGTACTCCCTCCCACTTAGTGGGTTGATCCATGGCATACATCCAGAGCATATCTTACATAATTTGATTAACTCTTTCTGTTTGGTTGTCTATTTCAAGATTGTAAGTAGCACTCAAATTAATTTTGGTACCTAAGGTGGTCATAAGAGAGGTCCAAAACCTAGAATTAAACAACTAATCTCTATCAGAAATAACTACCTTAGGCATTGTTAGAAAGTAAAGTCCACCAAGATAACTGAGAGGGTGGGGGATGAATTAGTTATCTGGTAATTATAACTTTTATCAACTTCAACAGAGTTTAACCATGTAAGCAATATAATTACCAACCATTAGAGAGTATTCATAACACAATAACACAATGACACAAGATATGTTGACTAGGGAACATCTTGATCAAAGAGTAAACCCCGGTGGCAATGATGCCCCACAAAAGATGCACTAATATGAATATTCCTTGTGAAAGGATGGACTCGGTTAGGAACCTTATGAAATACATTCAGTACATATGAATCCCGATTAGGAGATTTTGAATCCCTGCTAAAAGATTCTAACTTTGTTAGGAGTTGTGGAAGATAGAAGGACCCAATGCCTAAAACAACTTCAATGGGCAAGATCATTGAACACACTGTCCAACTGATCTCTAGATTATTCAATAGAATAATATCAAGTCATTTACTAATCTCAACAATATGTTACCTCTTCTCTAACTGTGCAAACCCGCACTTCACTGCTACACCAGATCTCAATTTTAGATCTTTGTACCTCACATATCCTCTTCACAAATTCACTTTCACAATTACATATTCCATATAACAACAAGGAAAAACATTCCTTCCTTTATACCACACTCAAGTAATTACAAATGAGTCGGCATCCAATTACAAAATAAAAGTTTCCACACGTTACATCAAATTTACACAAAACTGTCGGCTTCCAATTAGAATAATTCTTCACTCATGCGACCTTGAAGTTTGTGTTGTCATCCATGTCACTATCAACATGTCTTCAACTTCCCTTTAACTGTGCAAAATCAGATTCCATCCCGATTAGGAGATATCATCCAATTTCCACAAACCGTTGCTCAGGAACACTGCCTGAATACTGCTTCCACCAAAATGCTCATAACTTCCATGAATAAATGGAATTACTATCTACACTCTTACCATGAACATATAACATATCCAAGAGTAAATCCTCAACATTTTATAGCTTGATCTGCACTATCCCACATGCGCTAACCAAAACACTATCTTCTCCTTTGCTAATCTTCAGTAGATCACTATGTTGACATTAATGACAATCATATTCATGAATGCAACAACAACTGCTACAGAATGCCTGCCAATATTCCCATAGGATATATTTAGCATTCATTCCTAACAATCTCCCCCATTGGCATTGATGGCAACATAGATGAAAAAACATCCAATGTTCCATAAATCCAATACTACAATACTGTTGCTCTGAAAATACTTTCAAGTCTTCTTCATCAATCAAATCTTGCTTCGTTTTCCTATTCAGTTCTCTCCAATAGATGGTAAAAATGTTTTTTTTCATGTACACTTCTCCCCCATTGACATCAATGACACAAATTTCATCATTATGTCAACAACAACTCCAATGTCAAAAGACACTGTTCAGAAAAATAAATTCACTACAGTCCTCATGACTTAGCTCAAATGCACATACTCCCCCATAGAGGAAGTACCAACATCCAATCCAGAAGAAAGATAAGGCTCATATACCATTGGATGGATGCAACCAATTTGCATCACTTCTCAAAAGTAGGCTGGGGCATAACCCCAAGCATACCTCTCAGATACTCAAATGTATCCTTAGGCAAAGGCTTTGTAAATATGTCTACTATTTGCTCCTTTGTGCTTATGTACTCAAGTCTAACTTCTTTCTCAACAACTTTCTCTCTTACTACATGATACTTAATCTCTATATGCTTTGTCTTAGAATGTAGTACAGGGTTCTTTGACATAGTAACTGTGCTGGTGTTATCACAATGTATAACAATAGGTTCAACAAACTTTATTCCAATATCCTTCAGCATTTTCTTCATCCAAATTATCTAGTTACAATTGTTTGCTGTTGCTACATATTTTGCTTCTGCTGTGCTGTGTGAAATACAATTCTTCTTCTTGCTTAGCCAAGAAACCAATCTTCCTCCAAGGAAAAATGCTCCACCATTGGTGCTCTTTTTATCATCAACACTGCCCTCCCCAATCAACATCTATATATGCACATAGGGTAAAATCATCAGATTTTTCATACCACAATCCATACTCAATTGTGCCTCTTAAATATCTCAGTATCCTCTTTACTACTGCATAATGTGATTCTCTTAGGTTAGCTTGAAATCTTGCTACAATTCCAACTGAATGTGCTATATCAGGTCTTGTATGTGTCAAGTACTGCAATCCTCCAATTATAGATCTGTACTTCTTCTACTCAACTGCAGGAATCTCATTTGTGCTAGATAATTTGTGTCTAGTTACCATAGGTGCTCCAACTGGTTTATATTTCTCCATTCCAAATCTCTTTAACAAATCATTCAGGTACTTTGTCTGGCTTACAAAGATACCATCACTGTTCTATGTTATCTATAATCCCAAAAAGTATTTCATTTCACCAATCATACTCATTTCAAATTCAGTTTTCATTTCATCAGCAAATTTATCACTAGCTCCATCTTCTCCAAAAATAATGTCATCAACAAAAATAACTATAATCAGAAAAACCATTTTCAATTTCTGTTGTGTACAGGTTGCTATCAGCTATTCCTTTTGTAAATCTCAATTTCAACAAATACTTATCCAATCTTGCATACCAAGTTCTAGGTGCATGCTTTAGTTCATATAAGGATTTCTTCAGTTTACATACCATGTCTCCTTCTTGAGTCAAAGGAAAACCTTTAGGCTACTCAATATAGACTTCTTCTTCCAATTCTCCATTCAAAAATGCTGATTTCACATCCATTTGATATACTTTGAATTTCTTAAAAGCTGCATAGGCCAAAAACATTCTTACTACTTCAATTCTTGCTTCTAGTGCAAAATTTTCTTCATAGTCAATTCCTTCTTGCTATGAGTATCCCTTGCATACCAATCTTGATTTGTTTCTTACTACTTTTCCTTGTTCATTCATCTCTTTTTTGAATACCCTTTTAGTTCCTATAACATTCTTATCTTTAGGTCTAGGGACCAATTCCCATGTCTTGTTCATTTCAATCTGATCTAGTTCTTCTTTCATAGCTTTAATCCAATGTTCATCTTCACAAGCTTCACTAGTAGATTTAGGTTCAATTTGATAAATCAAACATAATTGTTCTTGTACCTTATTTTGAGTTAGAACTCCTCTGTCTATGCTTCCAATAATCTGCTAAATAGGATGATTCCTTGATAAGTTCCTGTTAGGTGTCACTATCTCAAATCTCACTTCAGGTGTCTGTTCTTCAATGATTTCACTGTGGCTTTCATTCAACAAGTCACTGTCAATCTCATAGAATAATTCAGTAGTTTTAGTGTTAGGTTTAGGATGAATTCCTTCATCAGATTCATAATCAAGCATTCTTTCCTGAATTTTAAACTTTTCATCAACTTTAACATTTGCGCTCTCAACAATAGTCTTAGTTCTCTTGTTATAACATCTATAAGCTTTTCTCTTCAAAGAATATCCAAAAAATATACCTTAATCACTTCTAGGATCAAACTTTCCAATATCATCATCTCTCTTTATATAACATTTGCTTCCAAAAATTCTAAAATACTTAACTGAGGGTGCATGTCCAAACCATAATTCATAGGGTGTCTTGTCTGTGTCTTCTCTAATTTGTACTATGTTCATTGTATACACTATTGTGTTCACTACTTCTCTCTAGAATATCTTTACCAAATCATTCTCAAATAACATAGCTCTTGTTGCTTCAGTCACTGATCTGTTTCTTCTTTCTGCAATACCATTTTGTTTCGGTGTTCTAGGGGCTGAAAACTGTCTCTTAATACCATTCACTTCACAAAAAGGTGTTAAAATCTCTAGAAGTAAATTCTCCACCTCTATCAAATCTCAAACATTTAATTTTCATTCCAAATTCTTTCTCAACTTTATTCTTAATGACCTTAAACTTATCAAATGCTTCAAACTTTTCTTTAAGAAATGCAATCCACATCATTCTTGTAAAATCATCAACAAGAATCATAAAATACCTTTCTCCATAGAATCCTCTAGTCCTTGTAGGACCGCTCAAATCTGTATGAACAATCTCCAACTTCTCTGCAGATGTAAACTTCTTACTGGGAAATGAACTTCTTTTCTATTTTGCCATCACACATTCCTTGCAAATCATGTTAGTAGGCTTCATAATTTTAGGCAAATCTCTTACTGCAAGTGTAGTACTTATTTTCACAATGTTATCAAAATTTATATGACAAAATCTTTTGTACCATAACCAACTGTCATCTATCTTAGTAATCAAACATGTCATCTCAGTAGGATTCAACTGAAATACATTACCTCTGGTTCTAGATCTAGTTCCAATCAAATTTCCATCTTTATCCTTTATCACACAAGTTTTCTTAGTAAACCAAACTTGATATCCCTTATCAACTAATTGTCCAACACTCAAAAGATTATGTTTCAAACCATCCACAAAGTAAACATAATTAGTATTAGTCTTTCCATCAAGAGTAATAGATCCTATACCTTTAATCAAACAAGGTGCATTGTTTCCAACTCTAACAACTCCACCATCATAATTGTTAAACTTTACGAAATTTTTCATGTCTCCAGTCATATGATGTGAACAACCACTGTCTATAATCCAACCAGCTTTCTTCTCAACTTGAGAAACTAGGGCTTTTTCTTCCTTAACATCTATTTTAGGATTTTCTTCTTTAATTGCTACAAATCCTATGTCATCATTATTTTCAGTATCACTTTCACTTAAAGTTCTCTCTATACTAGTTTGAAGATCTTCATCATTAGCATAATAACATTCCTTAGATCTTCTAGGCTTGAAATTGTTTCTGTACTTTTTAACTCTCTTAGGACATTTAGATGCAAAATGACCATATTCTTGACAAGTCCAACATTTAAAGATTTTCTTACCGTCTGGTTCTCTCTTCACAAGTAAGGCAATACCTTCTTCAATCTTCCTGTCTTCTTCATTTCTAGATCTGTTGCCGCCAACATAATCTCTGCTCACACTGATGCTTCTTGAAAAAGTAGGGCAAACACTAAGAGCACTAAATGTTGTCTCCATTCTAGGAAAATCTCCTGATAACCTCAGGTTTATTTATGTTGCTTCCAATCTTCCAAGAAGAGTCTCTCTTGTAAAGTTTGAAGTACAAGGTATAACTTGTTCAATCATCTATGTTGTCTACTTAAATGCAGGAGTCAATTTCCTTAGAATTTTCTATATAACTTCATTTTCTGTCTTTGTTCCTCCACAAGATTTTATGCCTGCAAGAATTTTTGACATCTACCAATATAGCTTCTAACAGATTCATCTTCCATCATTCTTATATCTTCAAATGCACATATCCAATTATGTAATCTAACTTTCTTTGCATGTTCATCGCCTTCAAAAGTAGAGTGTAAAGATTTCCAAATTTCATGAGATGTTTTCAAATATTTTACCTGACTATACTCATTCTCCGAAAGGGCTGTCAAAAGTGCTTCTCTGGAAAGTGTGTTACACATGAATAGATCTCTCTCATCACCAGAACATGTTTCAAGATTGTCCTCATCAATGATAGTCTTCTCATTCTTTGTATTCAACCAATAACCTGGTCCTAAACACAATAGATGTGTCTTCATCTTTTCTTTCTAGTTGTCAAAATTCACTCCATCAAACTTAGGGCTTTCTTTCCTGAATTCACCATGGATCTCCTTAAGATGTTAAACTTTTCTTTCAAGGACCTGCTGCTCTGATACCAATTGTTAGAAAGTAAAGTCCACCAAGATAGCTGAGAGGGGGGGGGGGGGGGTTAATCAGTTATCTGATAATTATAACTTTTATCAACTTCAACAGAGTTTAACCATGTAAGCAATATAATTACCAACCATAGAAAGATATTCATACACAATAACACAACGACACAAGATATGTTGACTAGGGAACCTCTTGATCAAAGAGTAAACCCTGGTGGGAATAATGCCCACAAAAGATGCACTAATATGAATATTCCTTGTGAAAGGATGGACTCGATTAGGAGCCTTATGAAATACTTTCAATACATATGAATCCCGGTTAGGAGATTTTGAATCCCTGCTAAAAGATTATAACTCTGTTAGGAGTTATGGAAGACAGAAGGACCCACTGCCCAAATAGCTTCAATGGCAAGATCACTGAACACACTATCCAACTGTTCTCTAGATTATTCAACAAAATAATATCAAGTCATTATTGATCTCAACAATATGTTACCTCTTCTCTGACTGTGCCAAACAACACTTCACTGCTACACTAGATCTCAATTTCAAATCTTTGTACCTCGCATATCCTCTTCACAAACTCACTTTCACAATTACATATTCCATATAAAAATAAGGGAAAACATTCCTTCCTTTATACCACACTCAAGTAATTACAAATGAGTCAGCATCCAATTACAAAATAAAAGTTTCCACACGTTACATCAAATTTACACAAAACTGTCGGCTTCCAATTAGAATAATTCTTCACTCATGCGACCTTGAAGTTTGCACTATCATCCACATCACTATCAACATGTCTTCAACTTCCCTTTAACTGAGCAAAACTAGATTCCATCCCGATTAGGAGATATCATCCGATTTTCACAAATTGTTGCTTTGGAACACTACCTGAATACTGCTTCCACCAAAATACTCATAACTTCCATGAATAAATGAATTACTGTCTGCGCTCTTAACCACAAACATATAACATATCCAAGAGTAAATCCTAAACATTGCATAGCTTGATTTGCACTATCCCACGTGCGCTAACCAAAACATTGTCTGCTCCTCTGCTAATCTTCAGTAGATCACTGTGTTGACACCAATGACAATCATAGTCATGAATGCAACAACAACTGCTATAGAATGGCTGCCAATATTCCCATAGGATATATTCAGCATTCATTCCTAACAGGCATCCCTTGCAATGTAATGATTTCCTTGATGAATCTTTTGGCCAAAAGTGGGGCATCATCCTTAACATTGACTGGTATGAAGTGTGCTACTTTGGTTAATTTATCAACCACTACTAGAATATTGTCATGTTGGTGTCGAGTTTTTGAAAACCGCATAACAAAATCCATGGAAATTACTAACCATTTGTGCCAAGGTAAATCATGAGGATAAAGGGCTCTAGCAAGATGACAATGTTTATCTTTAACACGCTAATAGTCAAGACATTTTGTTACATATTTAGCTATCTCCTTCTTCATTCCCAACCAAAAATAATGAGTTTTTAAATATGCATACATCTTAGTCACCCCAAGATGTGCTTGATAGGGTACATTATGGCCTTTTGCAAACATTTTCAGTCTTAAATCCCCTTCTTTTGGTACATATATTCAGTTTAGAACACTATCATTCCCTTCATAGTACTCAACTAGATTAATCCCTTTTTGTATGTCCAACCTTATTTGTTGACAAAAGGAATCTCAAGCTTGCATTTTCTTGATCTTTTTAGGCAATTCAAACCTTGAATGAGTGATTGCAACTAGTTTAGCCCTTCAACTCAAGGCATTTGATACTCAATTTACTTTTCCTTTAATATATGAAATATAAATTTCATAATTGCTTAGGAATTCTAACCGTCTTCTCTATCTTGCATTCAAATCAGGTTGGGTGAACAGATATTGGAGTTCTTTATGGTCAGTGTTCAACTTGAAGGGTATCCCTACCAAATAGTGTATGCATACCTTTAAGGTATGCACAATTGTAGCTAACTCTAATTCATGGATGGGGTAGTTGAGTTCATGATCCTTCAATTTCCTAGACTCAAAGGTATTCATAGATCCATTTTGCATTATAATGCTTCCTATCTCATCTAGAGAAGAATATGTTCAAACTACAAATTCTTTTTCTGGGTCAGGCACTTGCAAGATGGGTGCAATGATGAGAGATTCTTTTAGTTGTTGGAAGGCAACATTGCATTTATCTGTCCATTCAAACTTCTTATTCCTACTTTGAAGAGAGGTTATGGGGTTGGATATCTTGGAGAAGTTACCTATGAAGTTTTGATAATACTCTGCCAAACCCATAAAGCTTCTTACTTCAACCACATTCTTAGGAATAGGCCAATCTACAATTGCGTGTATCTTAGTTAGATCCACTACTATCCCTTGGGCTGATATTATGTGTCCCAAATAGTGCACCTTAGGCTGGAAGAAAGAACACTTGGATAATTTTCCATATAAGTTGTGCTCCCTTAACCTTTGTAACACTATTCTCAAATGTTCCTCATGTTCTTGAAATTTTTTAGAGTAGATTAGAATATCATCTAGAAATACTAACACAAACTTGTCTAGGTAGTCATGAAAAACATGATTCATGAGGCTCATCTAGGCAAAGGGGAAATGTGTTAAACCAAAAGGCACTACCAAGAATTCATAATGTTCATACCTGGTTTGAAAGGTTGTTTTTGGGATATCCTCTTCCTTGATTCTTTATTGTTCATATCCCAACCTTAAATCTATTTTAGAGAAAATAGTTTCTCCCTTCATTTGATAAAAAAGATAATCAATTCAAGATAGGGGATGCCTATTTTGATTGGTCACCTTATTCAACATTTGATAATCTATGCATAACCTCAAGGCTCCATCCTTCTTAATGAACAATACTGGAGCTCCCCAAGGAGACACCCTAGGGTGAATTAATTCCCTTTCCATTAGATCTTGCAGTTGCATTTTGAGCTATTGTAATTCAATAGTGTTCATTCTATAGGGGGTTTTGAGATAGGCTCGGCCCTTGGGACTAGGTCTATGGTGAAATCCATTCGTTTCTTAGAAGGAAATACTAGGAATTGGGTCTTCATTTCCCTCCTCTTCCTTCACCAAATAGATTTTACTTCCCTTCCTTACTTCTCTCTTAACTTGCATAGATGAAATCATTCTCGTCACTAGGGGTCTTTGGATTCCTTGGAGAACCACTGGTCTCCCTTGGTCATCTAAACATTCAATTTTATTTTTGTAGAAACCCAATTTGGCTTGGTGCCCCTAGAACCAATCCATTCCTAAAATTAGATCACAGGATCTCAACTATGTGACCCATAGATTTACCTTAGATTTTAAAATTCCTAGGTCAATTTTAGCTCTCCACATACTAAAATTGATCCTTTGAGTCTTACCTAACCCAAACTCTACCTCCATCTCCTCTCAACTTAGTCTCTTGTGATCAATTTTACATTTTTTTATAATGTTAGGAGAAACAAAACTATTTGTGGCTCCTAAATCTTCCAAAATAGAAATAGGTTGGACGTAAAGTATACCTTGAAGTTCTATGAGCAAGGCTTGTTGATCTTCCTAGCGATTATCAACTGGTACATAAATTTAGGCGGTGTGTTTGGTGGTATTATTTTGATTCTTGGGGCACTCATATTTGTAATGATCACTTCCACATGTCCAACATCCATCTATTGGTCCTCTTTTGACTTCCTTGCCTCTTACGGAACCCATCGATGCCATTTGTCTTGATGTTTTTTGCATTTTTTCTTCCTTGTCCTTTTGAATCTCCGACCCGCGATTCTCCCTATAGTTTCGGCCCCTCTTAAACTATCAAGAAGCCTTTCCCTTAGACTTAACTTCCTAGAATCCCTTCCTTTATTATCTGAGTAATTGGAGGATTGTCTCTTTTGTTTACATTCCAGCTTGCTTTTCTATTTTTCTTCAACAACTAAGGCCATCTCTACTTCTTGGTTCAAATTTTTGGGTCAAGCAAGCTTGGTTGCATACAAAATACTTTTAATCAATCTCAATATAAATTGTTTACCCAATCCTCTTCTTGCTTCATATAATGAACATGGTGGAGTAGGTTCATAAACTTAGCCTTGTACTTTACTGTTGTCATTCCTCCTTGGTGTAGGGAATGGAATTCAGTCATCTTTTGATCTCGATGATGTGTAGATAGATACTCCTTTCAAAACTGCCTTGTGAACTTTTCCTAAGTCTTTTGGCTTATATCATAAACTTTAATTTTCACCAAATGGTCCCACTATAGTGAGTCTTCACCTTCCAACTGGTAGATGGCAATCCCAGCCTTAGTGTTAGAGATAATTCCAGCAACCCAAAATATTTGTTCATCCCAATCAGCCATGCTTTAGTTGCATCTCCACCTCTTGTCTCATCAAACTTAGGTGCTTGCATCTTCTTCAACTCTCTTATTAATGGATCATTTTCCACACCTTGTTGTTGTCCTGAAAGTGAGTGACTATAAGTGGGAATTCTAGAGTTGTTTTCATAATGTAGGTATGTCTTCTCATCGAACTCTTGATCTTCCTCTCCAATACCTATGTATGTACTATGGTTAGCACCTTGATCTTTTTGCCTTGTCAACTCTTCAATTTTCTTCTCTTGAGAAGTTATCTTGGCACAAAGGGAATTCAACTCAGTTTGTAACTCCTCTGGTATAATAGAAGGTGTTGATGTGGCACCTATACTTGCACGTAGAACTTTAGTGAGGCTAGTGCTAGCTTCCCTCCTCAAGTCCTGCTTCATTATGGTAGGTTGATTTTGCGAGATGGGAATGTAGTATTATTCCAATTATCATAATTATTCTACGTCTAGATTACCTAAATTTTTTTAATTGTTAATGTAAAATTACAGCCAAATTCATAAGACAACATGTATTTCTAGCATTCAATATTTATCCATAATTTCATCAGGACATAATGAATATACATATAGTCATATTTTCATTCATAAATACTAGCTTTTACATATCATGACAATGATTATTTAGTACTATTTCATCATCTTTACACACATGGTTTGTCTATTACACTAGAGGAGTTCCCTCCTCTTTAGGATCTTCCTCATCTAAGGCACACATAGATATAACCATATGGGCATGCTCATGGTTATATTTTGCAATAGCTTCATTGGAGAGAGTAGGAGCATTGTGTCCATAGCCAAAAGGGAAATCTCTAATAGTAGAGGGCTTCATCTTAGGAGTTGAGCATTGGGTTCCTTTTGATGATTCCAAGTTCTTAGAAGCTTTGCTCAAATTCTTTCTTTTCTGAAGCTTAAGTTGTTTGATGGTTTTAGCCAATGTCTCAGTGTCAAATGGTTCTAGTTCTATTTTTGGTTCTACATTGTCAATTGTCTTGGATCCTTATGGGTCATCATCTTGAGGGTGATGATTGTCTAGATCCTTCTTGCTTCCCTTTCTTCTACGTCACATGGCTGCCATTAGAAAGTAGTCATGTTAGTGCAAAGAAGGTGTGAGCACCTAGGTCCTAAGGTTGACATCTATACTCTAATACCTATGTGATAAACACCCAAATGGAACCAAACTATACACAATTTTATTTTCCATCACAACTTGATATATATGAATTCATGTAGTATAAGCCCAGGGTAGAAATCAATTAAATTATCACCATTAACAATTTTAATTCATCATAACTAGGACTAAAAGTAAACAACTAGCCATACCTAAATAATACCTTGAGATTTTATGAGGTCATGTAGAGTTCTTGTCTATAACTAGTTCTGGATGCTCGAGGTGCAATGTGAACCCACCATAGTGGCTTAGTCCCTATCCACCCCTCCAAGAGAATTTTGTGGCCCAGAATAAGAGAGAGATTGATTTGGTCTACCATTCCTATGTATATCTCCTAGTTACTGGACACCTAAGGTGTTGTCTACTACAATTAAATAAGTCATGACATACCACACTATTAGATTATTTTGGTCACTATCTATCCATCCCCAATAGTAATTCTCCTTTCCATGCAATCCATCAAATGACTGAGCAATAAGGACATCCATCACTGACATACAGATGGCCTCCAGGCCTACATGCTCCTAGTAGAATTTATCCAATTCCCTAGATCAATGCAGGGTTCCCTCACCTGCATGCAATCGATGGTATCTATCTTCTATCTAGGTGGCGTAGTTGGTAGTCTACCGACATATTAGGTTCCTTGACTATAGCCAATCTCGAGCAGATAAGCTTATCTTAAGCGGGTCAAAGGATTTAATCTTGGGCGATCACCTTGGATAGAGAGGACTAGTCTACATGCCAGGGGTACACCATCCTCTACATATGCCCTTGTATGGTCCTAACTCTATTTGATGCCATAAAAGTCAACACCTATAATTGGCTTAGCACTATAACTGGAAAGAAGATAGTTTTAGCCTACCTAACAAAAGCTAGTAGTGTAGACCCTTAACCAACAACTTAAGACAAATCCTTAGTCTATTCCCAAATGGTTAAAAAAATTTGAAAGATGTTTATTCACCCATTTCTTTGCTAAATTCTGTCATGTATTAATCACATGAGAAGAGGTATCAAACATGCCAAGGAAGAAGGCAATTACAGGCTCACCTTGGCTACCTGTCCTCGTATACTAATTTTTGGCTATCATTCACATGACATAGAAGACATTGTATCAAACATATATTAATCACATGAGAAGAGGTATCAAACATGCCAAGGAAGAAGGCAATTACAGGCTCACCTTGGCTACCTGTCCTCGTATACTAATTTTTGGCTATCATTCACATGACATAGAAGACATTGTAGCTGATTTATATTAGTTGCAGCAATGGTTGGCTTCAAAGTTATGTAATTTTCACACGACGTGATTCTATTCTTTGAGTTCCTTTACCTTTTACTATTGCCCCTTTCTTTCATGATTATACAAGGCTGAAATAATTTTAAATGCATACTAATTTGTGGCTATCATTTACATGACATAGAAGACATTGTAGCTGATTTATATTAGTTGCAGCAATGGTTGGCTTCAAAGTTATGTAATTTTCACACGACGTGTTTCTATTCTTTGAGTTCCTTTACCTTTTATTGTTGCCCCTTTCTTTCATGATTATAGAAGGCTGAAATAATTTTAAATGTATGTTTGTCTTTTAATCTACCATTATCTAAGGTAATACATCCACCAATCAAGTGCCTGGATTTTATCTTTTTGAGAGAATTGTAAAAGTGAGAACAACTATGCTTCTTATATGTGGTCTTTATGCTAAAGTTGGGTTGGCACAAGCCCTGGTAGTGCTATTGGGGGTTTTATGCATGTGACATTTATAGGTTTTGACATTTATCCATGTAATAAGATCATAACTTGTATTGTACTAAATCATATCTAACTATAATTATTTACTTCTAAGTTACTTCAACCACCATATTGAGAAAATTGGAGTATGATAGAGTGAAACACATATATTAAATGAATGATTTACTGATACCACCATTATAACTATATTAATAGTAAAATTTCTTTCAAGGATAACATGACCCAGTTCATGTATTTGAGTTCATTAGATGGGCAAGGCTTTATTGAAAGGTTTATATGCTACTGCTAGGTTGTCTATTTACTCATCGCAAAAATAACTCTTATAAGTGCTAAAAAGAAGAAAAATGGACTCCAAAGAAATAAACCAATGAGTAAGGATATTTATGCCAATTTGATTGTAAGCTCTTTTAGCATGGCTGCTAAAATAATCAGCATAGCATAAGACTTAATTACTATCCACCTTTTACCTAGCCAAGGTTGGCATTACCAGCAGAGTCATAATTGTAATATCGGTCTATCCAAGTTGTGCTACCTATCCTAATCTTGCCTGCAAGCTAACAACAATTGGGTATTTTCTATAGCAGCATAGAGCACTAACTATAGGTTGTTCTGTGCTTAGAATACCATTTATATATTCCTTGTATGACAAGCATGGTGAATCAAACAAATTTCTTTAGTAATTGGTCGCAAGTTGCAAGTGATTTCTAAGTCTTCCCTTCCCACCAAACATAATATATAGAAGCATATAAACCAAATGTTAAAAGGGATTTACTCAACCTTAAGCAAAGATGCCTCATCTGTTAAAAGAAGAAAGAGATGGAACCTGAATATCCGTCCAAACTCAACCTGGTGGTAGTACTACCTTCTTTCTTCTTAATCTGGCTCTAGCTTCCTCCAAAGCCTACCCCTTATCTCTTCCCCCCTCTGAATGAAGCTTTCACCTCCTTATAAAGAGAGTCGACAGTCAAATCTGCAAAAAAAAGTGCCCTACAACCAGTAGTTTCCCTCTCCCACCGTGCTTAGCACCATTTCCATTAATTGCTGCTTGTCTCCCAACCATAGAAAGCTTGTCTCCCAGCTGTAGGAAGGGCAGATGCAGAGTAAATGAGTTTTTCAGCAAGCCAACTACTCCTTGTGCATTCACATTTTATTTTTGTTTCTTTGTTGGTTTTTCTTTTGCTTCATGAAATAATTTGCCTTTTTCTTATTTCTTATACCTCTTTTCTAATTTTATAATGTTTTTGTAAATACACATATTTTATTATATATTTATATTCGTTTCATTTTATATATGATTTATTTTATTATATATATATAAAGCTTATGATTCAATGATAAAATGAATATTAAGTGAGAGATTTAATGACAATGTATAAATGTTAAAATGTTATTTCGTCAATATATCTCATCACTGGATCACAGAATCCACTTCACCTTGCACCTCGCTACTTGCAACCAACTATCATTCTTAACAACTCCACAAGGTCATCAGTTCCGATTAGCCATAAAATATAACCAATGCATCATATTAAAAAAAACATGATAAAATTGATAAGTAGGAGTTATTTTCCATTGCAAGTCAAATTGTGATATTATCAAGATTCAACTATGTAGTTTTCTACGTCAAACTCATTGACCCATGTTTCATGAGTGGTCCACAAGAACCCATCTCTCACAAGAGTGAATGGAACCCTTAGCACTCATTGAAACATGGGTTCTTGTAAACCACTACTCATGAAATGGGTCAATGAGTTTGCCTCAAAAAACTACACAGTTGAATCCTGATAGCAATATCACAATGATAAAATTAATAACATTCAAATATAATGACGTTAAAAGTTTATAAGCATCACATTGTTTATAAGTAGGAGTTATTTTCCACTACAAGTCAAATTGTGATATCTATGAGGATTCAACTATGTAGTTTTCTAAGTCAAACTCATTGACCCATGTTTCATGAGCAGTGGTCCACAAGAACCCATCTCTCACGATAGTGAAAGGAGCTCTTAGCACTCATTGAAACATGGGTTCTTGTGGACCACTACGCATGAAATGGGTCAATGAGTCAATGAGTTTGCCTCAAAAAACTACACAGTTGAATCCTGATAGCAATATCACAATGATAAAATTAATAACATTCAAATACAATGGCATTAAAAGTTTATAAGCATCACACCCACACATATAGATTCATTTAACATAGTTCGGTCATGAAACCCACCCCTAATCCAATTACCATGGGGTTAGAATTCAACAACAAAATTTAATAAGGTATCTAGAGGATATGATAACTCTAGAGATCATATCTCTGCAAAAATAATAAAACCTCAATCCAATCCAATCTGGATAGTTTATTACAATTCTATGCTGGCTCAAAAGAGCTGATTGCAGAAATTATTCCTTGCTACACCAGAGCTAGCATGTTTGGGCTTTTTAAGTTGCGTCTTTGAGCATCACTTCCTGAAAATCAGACTCGACATACTATTGTAAATTTACTTACAATTTTATGATACAAAAGATTTGTGGACCTTATGCAACTGTTGAAGCTGGATACTAGGTAAATGCACAAGGCGAGACAGAGGATCCAACACCCATGTGATATACTGCTGTTACACCAGTGTTATACCTCAGGG
The DNA here is from genome assembly GCA_027943335.1 of Chamaecyparis obtusa. Lineage (NCBI taxonomy): Eukaryota > Viridiplantae > Streptophyta > Pinopsida > Cupressales > Cupressaceae > Chamaecyparis > Chamaecyparis obtusa. The sequence goes on from BSBK01001079.1 coordinate 781,511, forward strand.
CCTCTGCAACTATTGGATTGTGTGACAGTGGAGATTTTCTGTAATTAAAAACCTTCATGTGAGATCCAGTTCTTCTGCCTCCAGGGCTACCATTGCCTGTGATTAAGAAAAAATAAACAGGGATCGTGAATATCCAAACAGCTCTGATAGTGAAATTAAATCAATAATGCCAACAGAGTATTCACCGTTGAGTTTGGTGGAGGTAGAAAGACATTCAGAGGGAAGATTTTGGCAATCCTTGGATGAGTAGATGCGGTAATAAGCATGGGTGGGATTGAGTCTAAAGCCTTTACCAGCTCAAATAGGAAAAAAACAATTCAAATCAGAATCCATGTGAAGGGAAGAGATGAAACAAGGTGTATGTGACAGGGTACATTTGTACAATAGATATTGATGAGTAGGAGATATTTTTCACATCAAGTCAAATTATGATATTGCTATTAGAATTCAACTATGTAATTTTTAAGACGAATTCATTGACTAATGTTTCATGATGAGCGGTTCACAAGAGTCTATTTCTTATGAGAATGAACCGTACAATTAGCACTTATTACATCTAAGTGATGCTCACAGAGATGAAGCATTGGGCCTTCTGGAGAGGTCACACAACCCAATGCTACTCTAGCTCAGACACCCAATGCTTCACCTGTGGACATCACCTACATGCAATGTGTGCTAAGTGTACCATTCATTTTCATGGCAGATGAGTTCCTCTAAACCACTACTAAAAAACATCTGTGAATAATTATCATGACAACATCTGCTTCTTCTGGGAAAAAAAAAACTTAAATAACTATGATAAACATAGGTTTCTTACCATACAAGTAGTCAGATCCACAAGAAGCAGATGGGGAGCTGGAAGTGGTCCTCCTGGGATTTGGGGTTTGCTGGTCTGTACATTTCTGTATAATCTGTCTAGATGACTGCTCTGAAACGGCTACATTTTGACCAGAGATCTGAAACAAATTTAAAAGAACTCTAAGAAAAATCAGCAAAATCTTTAGTATATACCGAAAAAAGAAAAGAAAAAAAGGGAAAGGTTGCTTTCAAAAGATGAAAAATGTATTCACTGACCCTGAACTTGAGAGGCCTATTATGAAGGCAAACAGAACCTGAAAACAAGTTGATGGCATACTGAGCATCTGACTGTGATGGGTACTCTGCAAATGCATAACCCTTGTGTTTTTTGCTCTCTTTATCTCTTGGAATGTGCAGATCTATCAATGGCCCTGCCTGAACCATTATTTCATACACCATTTTCTCGTCCACTCTTTCATCCAAGTTCCCTTTAACCCCATAAAACACACAAACATTAAGGACAAGGATAAGTACAGCAAATATAAATACATAGTGAAAAATAAGAAGAATGTTTTCTTCTGTAATTACCAATGTAGACAGTAGCCTCTGAATTCCCTGTCATTCTCCCTGCCTTTACAATGTTAGTTTTAACCAGCAAAAATGCTGAGCTCGGGCCAAATACCAACTAGAGTTCAGAAAGAGAATGAGGGTAAGTTGCTTTAAATAAGGAGGTTCCAACGGATAGATTTTTAAATTTGTTTCCTTGCAAGAAAAACTTAAATGTCGGCCTATTTCCAATCTTTGGGCGTCCTCATATGATTCCCTTCTTTCGAAAACGCAATTTATTTTAATTATTTAAAAGATAATATCAAAAAGTAAATGTCAATTTAATTTTTTTTCCCTAGCGTGGAGAGGCATTAAACAGCGGAATATGGGTGTAAAAATCGGTGTACATAAACATTTAAATATAATAAATAATTGTTTGTATCATTTCACCTTTTACGTTTTTAAGCTTTCCACTATAAATCTTTTAAAAATTTTTATTTTTTAAAAAAAAATTTATATTTAGGTCTAGTTTTTAATAGAAATTAGAAAAATGCAATTTTGTCAATTATCTATGTTATATTGGATCAACACCACACAACCTTGCAATCACAATGGCCCAACAGGAATTTGAACCATGGTGGTCACAACACCACCACCACTTAACCAGTAGATCATGACATAAACCCTCAAATAGTCAAATTTTTAATTTTATAAAATTTAAATTCTATTAATTATTTTTCTATTTTTTCTATTTTTTTAAATCGGTAATATGATTTTTTATTGATATTAAAGATTTATAATCATAAATACAAAACTAGAGATTATCCCTATACATAGTGTTCATACTTCGTCGAACAAACCATTACCACCCCATTAACAAGGCCTACATTTACTAGTATATGAAGCTTGGCTACAGATACATCCAAAATCCCCTACATCTATGAAATTCAATGCCCATACTATACAAAACCAGACAATCCCTCTCTTCAGACTATTTAACACTACTTTCATTCTTATCGTGAAACCAAACTCCTTTACTAGTACAACCCTCTATAAACAAAATAGGGCTACATTCTTTACACCAAGCCCTTTACTACCAAAATGAGGCATACCTCAAGACCTGACAAAAGAGATTTCATTTTCAAATTAAAACACAAAAATTCAAACCAAACATGAGATCCTCAACTTACTTAACCTTCTTCCAGACCATTGGCACCTTGAATATCTTCTCCATTGGAGTTGCAATCACAAATTTTATTTTACTTTTTCCCTAATTCCTTCCAAGATCTCCCTTTCCTTCTTTCGCTTCTTCGCTTCCCTAGCCTGAATGTGTCCCTTTAGCAAATCCAACCCATTACAAGCCTCGTCTCATTGGTGTTCCATATTTGAATTGGCACTCCAAACCAAAAATGGTTGCTAATCTTGCCCACGTTCACCCACTACATGCCCATATCCTTCAATAGCTCTAAATCCTTTCCCCAATTCAACAACTACAACAATGGGGATGACACCCCCCCCCCTCTCCCCCAAACCATTATGGCTTCACACATGCTTTCAATACCCATACGACTTCCTCCTTTGACACCAACTCTAAGGCCCAAGCCAACATTGTGGATGTTATGTCAATCTACGATCTATACCTCTAATTTGAATTCAAATATTCCTCACACAAAAAGAGATCAATTATTTGCCAAAACTAGGGATCATCATTGAAGAAAATTCTCTTCAATCTCTTCCTAGATATCTTCCCCAAGAAGCAATGTTGTTGCCTTGCAATGCACAAGGTGAAATTAGCTTCCATTATGCTTTGAAAGTCACCCTCGCAATGAATGTGATAAACACATGACGACCAGTCACACCAATGCTCTAGGATTTAATGACATCTTTACCACCTTCTTGCATGTCCCCCTTAGCTTCCTCTAGACGCTTCTCCAAGTTGAGTCCAAGGTACTCCATGTGGAAAACAAGAATACCTTGTAAGAGGGGTCATCTAATCATCATGTGTGCTCATTAATAAAGAGCCTCTGATCTCCCATGTCTACACATTATTACCATCACTAATAATCCAATCCTTCCCTTAGATAATTAATGGTTGCTCTACATGAATCGGGTCAAATTTCCTCGCATTTGAACACCTTCTCTCCTGCATTTTGATTTTTATTATTTTAAAAGTCACTAATCTTTATCCCCTTCTTTGTTATTACAAGGCTCCTTCTAAAGTATAATACTCCACTCCTCAACTTAGTGGTCAAAATTCATGCATCTAATACTAGTTCTTTACTGTCCACATTCTGGAAATCCTCCATCCAATCACCCCCCACTACATCATTCAATGATACAATAAATTTGGACATTTTATTTGTGATCTCATTACCTTCATGTTTTGTATGCGTGATTTTAAAGTCTACAAAGGAGCCTAATAAGGAATTGATTTTCTTTACATACCTATTAAGGTGTTGCATTCCAGTTTCACCTTTGCGGATAATATTTACTATACCCTATGGTTCTCCTTCCGAGTGTAACCTATCCAAATTCATTATTTTAGTTGTCTTTGCTATGCTGAGAGCTGTTTGAACCTCTATTTTGTTATTGGTACCATCCCCAAGATGTTTAGCTCCCAACAATAATACATCGCCTTGATAAACTCTAGCTACATACCCAACAATGAACAACCTCAGATTGCCTTTGGAAGCTTCATCAAAGTTAATTTTGATCCACCATTTCTCTAGTGTGATCCATTCCTTACTCACAACCCCAAGATCAACAAGATTAACCCTAAATTATCCATTAACGGGACCCATTATTGAATTTTGATGTATATCTTAAAGTTCTATATAAATTATGCCTATCAAATGCCTATAAAACTTATTTATTGTTTAAGAATAAATGACTCTCGAAGGATATCTCTCTACATATTTATATAGATTTTTTAAAGATGTGTATCATTAGCATTGTAAACTAAAATGAGTATCCAAGGCCTCTATACAAGCTAGTTAAACGTATAAAAAAATTGTGTATGAATAAAATTAAGGCAATGGGTAAATGCATTTTTAGTTTTTTTTAAATTCTTAAATGTGTTATTTATGCTAATTAATTCATGTAATTAAGTAATATACATTTAATTCATGTAATTAGAGTTTAGGGTAAAAATCTAAATTATTAAATGATAATTAAAGATTTTAAATTGAAGGGATTTAAATATTTAGTTGTGGAAATTATGATAAAGAATTTAGCCTTCAATGTAGTACAAGTTCTTTGCCTTAGAAGTGAAAATATGTAATTTTGATATACTTGTCAAATTCTATGTACCTTGTAATTGACTACAAGTCAGTTTCAAAATTCTAGATCAAATTTGTATTACACAAATGTGATCCTTGATACACAACCCTGATCTAGCATTGTATAAACTTCTCCCCAACTCACTAAAATTGTCACTCTTTTCTAACTATTAAGGGCTACTTTAAAAATACATTGGAGAGAATGTTGGAATGTAATGGCCAAGTTCTCCTAGGTTCATCCCCTCATCAAACTAGCTCTTAAGATCATGAGAAATATAAACACGATAGTCAAGCATACAAGTGATCTAAGTGTTGATTTTGATGAAAAGTTCTAACACTTTTTAATGCTCCAATCAAGGCATTCCTATACATGCTCTTTTGTACTCTAGTTATTTCGAGAGATTGTAAGATCTGTTTTAATGCTCACACTAGTGTGTACTAAATCAATGCTCAATGACTATGATGAAAGGCCAAGAGTTAGTCATTTGAATTTTTTTTTTTAAATCAGTCAAATCTATCATGCAAGATTACTCTGACGTATCATGAAAGTGGCTTGTGATTTAAGGAATGTGTTAATACAAGGTAGAATATGAATGCGTCAAAATCTAGGCTACTAATAAAGTAAATATTTATATGAGATATATGTAAGACATGTATAGTTCAATGATATGGTCCAAGTTTGTAAATGCTAATGGATGGGGATTGGGGAAGGAGCTAAAGCTAGCACAAAAGTGTGTCACATGTGTGTAATCATATTAAGATATTTCTCTTAATATGAACCTAAAACTAAATGGATATTCATACAAGTATTGCTAATTTCATAGTTACATTTTTTCTTCACTTTGAGGTGCATGTGAATCCTAAATAATGTGTGTTTCAATTAAATGAGCATTCACAAGAACACTTGCAAAGTAATATTAAGTCTATGTAAAAAAGATAGCAAGGTTCAAACAAAGTAATGTACCCAACATGATATCTTCATCCTCAACACTTGTGCTCCATAGGAACCTATAAAAAAAGGAAGTGTCCAATTAGTAGTGTTTGTGCCACACTTTTGTCATAGACAAATTTTGTTTGATAAATGATTAAACCCTATTAAACCTTGTAATGATTATATAGCATTATGATGATGTCATAATGGAAATATTACTATGGAAATCTAAATGTGTATGTTGATTGGTTAATAATGCTCAAATGCACATAATGTTTGTCTTGAGTGTGTAGGCATGATTAAAATCTAAAAGGTAATTAATTGAAAAAAATCACATTGTTTGTTTGACATTGTAAACTCATCCCACTTTGTGTAGAGAAAAAGGATATACGACCTTGGAAATAGAGAAAAGTGGCATGTGAGGTCTTGAAACTAGTAAAACCAATAACTAGAATGTGTATGGTTCTATATTCCCGTTGTGTAAGACTATTACTGTATATTTATTATTTGTATACATCAACTAATTATTGTGGTTGTTATGTGTGAAAATGACTTAAAATGGGAAATTAAACATGTTAAAGTTCATTTTTCTATTCTTATTATTGAAAAAAGAGCTTTTAAGTGTATATTCTTTAGGAATACTTTTAGTTCATTAAGTAGATTGTTTGTTATTTATTTATATTTTCTGACTATTTAAAAAGACCAAATAATTGTATTATAGAAGTTAAAAGTAAATTTGAGAAATATTGAATTCAAAGTTGTAAAATATATATTTGGAAAATTCAAACATGAATGATAGTAGAAAAGAGGGTTCCAGTTTTAGATTTTAGTTATAAACAAAGTGTGAAATTCATTTTATCTTTTCATTATGCAACTTAATTCTAAGTGAAAATTGAAAGAAAGAGGAAAATAAAAAGGGGATGCTTTCTTGAAATGCTTACATGATTAGTAGATTTAAAAGGGTTGGAGATTTACTTTGGTTTCTTGATGGAATGGAGAATTTCAACTTGCACATTTACCATCATACCTTAAAGGTATTTTCTTCATAATAAAATTTACATTGGATGGAAACTTTGATACAAAGAATTGGTATATGTTTTGTTTTTGTGAGAATTAATCCCTTTGTTCAAGTGAGAATTTAGAGTTCAGTTTTATTGTATTGGGTTAGTTTTAGCTTTTATATTTTAACAATTCAAGGAAACATGAATTAGTACTCAAATCCCTGTAAAAGTCTCCTAGAAATTAAATGAATGTAGTTTTGGGATGTTGTATAGATTTGCAACAAAAGAGCGTACATAGTTAAAAAATTTAATGGAAATTTTTCTTTTCTTGCGAAAATAAAGAATCTAATAAATCTATGAAAGTTTCTTATAAAATTGTGTGTGTGTGTGTGTGTGTGTGTGAGAGAGAGAGAGAGAGAGAGAGAGAATATCTTAGTTTAGAGGTGTGAAAATCAAGGTACCATGTGGTTGGGTAGGTTTGATTATCATTGGGAAGATGTTATGGTGTTATGGTTCATGGTGTGCCACCATGGAGTTTTCATGGATTTGTATTGTTATAGTTTGTAGTTTTTTGAGATCTTTTGTGAAGACATATAAAGGTTGTAATTGAATATCCATCTCATCATTGTATTGGAGTGTTTTCCATACATATTTGGGATAAGATCACCACTTTGAAATACAAAATTAATATTTGGTTTGGAATTATACCTTAATTTGTAAAGGAATTATCATTATTGTGAGTCCTAATTATGTAGCATATATCTATATAATATGTAATCTATTTTAAAAGTGATTTATAAATGCTTATGCTCTACTATGATGTAGATTAAGATGAATTAATTTACAATTTGATGTTATAGTTAGTTGTTTTTTCATGAAGTTAAATTTAGTGTAATGTTCCCTTATTATATTGTGCTAGGGTTTGTATCCATGACACATGGAAATTCACCTAAATTAAAATTTCACCTTTTGTAAAATTTATAACCTTAAATATGATGCTTAGACATATTGAAATCCATTGGTTTAAGTCATTCATTAGTAATTTAGAAATTGAGTGAGTTAAGGCTTGTGAATTGTGTTAGTCAGTTTAGTGTCACATTAGCTTAACCATGTACCTCTTTTGATTTTTAGTATTATTCATCTATCTTAGATTTGAAACAAGGTCCTAGATGTCTTCTTGGTTTCTATATATGTCAAGAAACTACTTTCTTTCACTTGGATGCAAATAGAACCCTCTTAGATTTGTGTGGGCTCTTACATTGCTCAATTCACCTATTTTACAAGAAATGGACACCATATTAGTTTGGAGGTGTGAAAATCAAGGTACTACTTGTTTGGGTGGCTTTGATCACCATTGGAATGATGTTTTGGATCATGGTTGTATGCTATGGGGTTTGACTGTATATTGTATATCTTCATGGCTTTGTATTGTTATAGTTTGTAGTTTTTAAAGACTTTTATAAAGACAAAGAAATATTTTAATTGTATATCCATCTTAGCATTGTATTGGAGTGTGTTCCCTACATATTTGGGGCATGATTGCCACTTTGAAATATTATAATTAAATTGTTATTTGGTTTGGAGTTGTATCTTAATTTGTAAAAGAATTATCATTATCTGCAAGTCCTAATTAGGTAGCATATATCTATATAATATGTAATCTAATTGGAAAGTGATTTATGTATGATAAATATTTTTATTTTATTAATTTTACCATTTCTCTTAATATTAATTAGTTCCCCATCTTAAATAAATAAAATTAATATTTCTTTTATTCCCTCTATGCAATTACGCCTCATCTTATCCTTAAAACCTACCAATTCAAGTGCATTTTAGATCCACAATAAAATTTGACTTTTCTCTCACAAATTAAACAATTCAATTGGGCTAGGGGCCTAGCTCAATTGGCAAGGGCTTCCTATGGTAAAGCATGAGGTCACAAGGTCTAGTCTCCTCGAGCCCATGTGGTTATACCCAATTCCTACCATCAATCAAATGTATGTGAAGTGTATAAATAGGACCATTACCCCCCCATTTTGTATATAGCACTTTGGAGTACTTACACTATGGTCAAGTTATTAAGCATTCCCAATCAAGAGCTAGTATCTATCATTCATTGTGCAATCATGGTTATGCTATTTTGAAGAGCAACTCACATACTAAAGTAGTAAGTTTTAAGCAATAGTGGAATCTCTTAAGTTCTTTTTTTCTATAAAAGTGTTAGTAAATGCCCTTTGTATTCATAGAAAATTGTCATAATATAATTATTGAATAATTATTTTAGTCAATAAATTGTCAAAACTTATTAATTTATGTTAGTGAATTATTTGATAAACCTCTAAATAGAGATATACAAAGATGTGAAAACTTACATAAACTCAAAATAAAAGATATACATTTAAAAAAATTATATAAAACTATTTTCTTTAAACTTTATTTTTGTAAAGAACAATCAGTGTATAATTTTTTTTAATTTTTTAATATTAATATTATAATTTAAATTTAAAAATTAAAAAATAATTTTTAAAAAGATAATGTACTTCTCACATTATAATCATGCATCTCAACTTTGTTGAATAAGATATCTTTTGACATTTTCTATATAGATATTTTAAAGATATATAATATAATTTTTAAATATGATTTATATTTATTATAAAATAATAAAATGAATTACAGAGAATTTTTACAAATTAGATATCTTAACAATTAGAAATAAGATATACCACTTACAAGTTGAGCTACAATTTGTAAGTTGAGCTACAATTTGTATGTGTTGTGTTGCTTTAAAGTGGCTGAATTCTTAAGTGACTGAATTCCTAATACTATAGGCATAAAAAGACAAACAAACATCATTAAAAAAAAATCTAATATAGCAAAACCAAAACAATAGCTATAAATCTATCACCCACATAAGAAAAAAAAATAAAATCATAAAAGAAAATTCTGCTGTAGCATTTAAGAAGTCCGAGTTAATTGACAGCTGTGGAACTCAATTTTACATGAAGTTGAAAATCAGTTATTGAGCCTTGAAACTTCATTAGAATAGATTATTTTCATCGAAGATATTCACATAGGCTTTTCCTGGGAGATACCAAGATACACTTATTTGATCACTTCAATTACCAATGATTAAAATAATTTGTTGTCTTTTAGAAACTGGAAGAAAAAACTTAGGTCACTTGGAGGTTTAAGAACAGAGTTGTTGGGGTGAATGGGTAGAATCAATCTAAAGGAGCTTGGCATTTTAAAACATATTCCCGTGCACAAATGTTATAAAAGAATTATAAAAATTAAACTGAGTTTAATCACTCACCAATCAATATTATCTTGCAAGACAAGCCACAGGTTAGTATCTCCCTAAGCCCACTGATCGTGGTCTTCTTTGGAGTAGAGAAACATTTCGGTAAAGAATTTGCGAGTACAGAGATGTGCAAGAATCTTTGAAATAAAAGAATATTTTCACTAATGATAATCTTGGAATGTCCAAAGAATGTTTTCACTTATTCGATGATCTTCAACAGTATGATCTTTACATTTTGAAAAGTTAAAGGAAATATCAAATTTGATTTAATAAAAGTTATAACTGATTTCTTGTAAATTTTCAGAATTTCAAGAAAGTTCTGTTTTGAAAATGAGGAAATAACAAATTTGATTTAATAAAAATTATAACTGATTTCTTGTAATTTTCACAACTTCAAGAAAACTAGGAAATATCAAATTTGATTTAATAAAAGTTATAACTGATTTCTTGTAATTTTCAGAATTTATTATAACTGATTTTTTTGTAATTTTCAGAACTTCAAGAAAGCCCTCTGTCTTGAAAATGAGGATAAAGGTAATCCCAAATTCTTCTTTATGAAATTACATAATAAAGTTGATTCAATAGAAGAATCTATGACGTGTGTCTGTTGTAATTCTTAGCAGTTCAAGAAATCTCTCTATCTTGAGAACTTCAAAAAATCTCTCTATCTTGAAGATAAGGATGAAGGTAAACCCTAGCACGAATTTACATAGAAAATTTGATTCAATACTCGGAACTTCAAGAAATTCTTCATCTTAAACATAACGATGAAGGTAACTCCATTCTGAAAATCTGCTAACTAGATGAACGACCTATTTTCAGTATGAGAAAACAACAAAAGGAAACTCGACAAATCTTAGTGCACTCAAAAACAGGCTCCTAAGAAGAAAAGTGATTGTGGTTGCATCAAAACTGGCCAACTTATAACTGATATATCTCGATGATAAATATACAGGACCATGTAACTAATGCATTACCATATACCCATTTGTAAGATATACAAGCATAGTTTCAAGTTTCAAGTTTCTACAGCTCAAAACCAGGAAACCTTGCTTCATCAGGCTTCACCATATCAAACCATAAGTTTGCAGTGCCCCCTAGGCCTTCAAATAAAGAATATGGATGATCTCCACCATTAATCTGACCAGATGCAATGAGACTCCTCCCATTACTGTACAGAAAGCCAGCGAATGCTTTTGCTCGATGAAGATACAGTTTATCTTTTGTCAAACGGTAAAGGGCAAGAAAAGTGTAAGTATTTCCACTAATGCCATGGCAGAGTCCAACCTTTCGGATTAGACCCTTCTTCCATACCAATTCACCAGCCTCAATAGCAGCTTGAAGGAAATCAGAGTCCTCTGGGAATACCTAATACAGGCAATGATGAAAGTCTATTAGGATTAATTGACCATAGAGCAATATCCACCTCTTTGAGACATCACAAAGCAATAGTGCCTACTCAAATTTCATACAAATCACACACACCCAAGTCCCAAAAGCCTAAATTTTCTAGGCTTACCTGTGCTGCTTTGCAGAGAGCCATGGCAACACCAGGAGCACCATGACACCATTGCACAAACTTGTCTTTTGAATTACCTTCACGAGATGGGTAATTCCCAGATGGAATACAACGATTTCTAATCATGTAGCGCAATGTTCCCTTGACATCTGCTGCATCTTCTCTACTCAATGGAAAGTGAAGAAGAACATGCATTATTCCTGCAAGTCCATGAGCAGCTCCCCAATACCTTGTCCCATGCCATTGGTACATCAATGGACAAAGGGTATGAGATGAACCTGCTCGCCCACCAGCTATCACAGCATCCACAATTGGCCCCTGAAACCAGTTATATTGATTCCAGGATACGTCAGAACAGATGACAACAAGCATAGCTCCCATGACATAAAAAGACGATAGGACCACACAGCTATGAAATGAATAAATTTCTGAAATTAGGGCCTAACTGGCATGTGAAACTGAAGTGCCTCACCATCCGTACACGGTTTCCTCTTATTAGCTCATATTAAAAACTGATGGAACAAAATACTGACCAATACACTCCAGGGGATTGTTTCTGGACCAAGATGCTTGTTAATGAACAAAGCAGACCACAGGAATCCTGCACGCCCATAAAACAATTCATATGGCATCCCTAGACCTCCCTCCTCTGGACCCACAGCAAGTGCCTTCTCTTGTGCTACCTGTTGAAATAACAAATTCATTAGACAAATAATTACAATCTTAAGCCAACCAATAAGTAGTATGTTCTTCAAAGCATTTTGAAGAAAACAGGGTACTCTAAGGAACAATTGTTTTTAATGTACCAACATCCTAAGCAATTTGAGAGGGCTGGAACAATAGTTAGGGTTTTCCAAATTTTATTATACCTCCCAGAATAGGTTGAAAAAGAAGTCACTTTTTTGCTTATCACCCTTGTATTTTGCAACAACAGCTCCAAGAGCATATACACCAGCCTTGCCACACAGAAAAGTCACATGTCTACAACATAACAGTTCCAATATCAGTACCCAAAAAAAGATATTAAACTAACAGATACAAATGCATCAAAACCCATAAAAGCGCATTTCCTTGACTAGCAAAAGCTCAGGTAAGCTGTCACCATTACTCACTGTCTTAAATTCCCTGCCGCTGCAGCACAAGCATCAATTAGTTCACTGCTTAATGCTAGATCATCCATATTACCGGTCAGCTGGTATGATTTGAAACAAAGAAAAGCAGTTCCGGTTAATCCAGTATACATGGTTGGATCGCTGCAGCGGAAGTCCTGCTGTGCCCATGTTGCTTGCACCACCTAAAGAAAAAAAAATGTACTCTTATAAGATATCATGCTAATTGAAGTGGAAATCATCAGCTGCATAAGGATAAGCCATAATTATCAAAATTTAAACAAATTTAGTAAAGAGATAAAAAGGTCTATCACAGGAAAATTAATATTTAATATTTTGGATCATACTTTATAATCTATTATCATCAGGATGAGCTTGAGCTAGAGAAGAGAATGCTGATCATGTAAGGAGAATACTGATCATGTAAAGTACGATCATATTAAGCATAATCAGAAACGTTGATGTTCATTGTTTATTATGTTACATAGACAAATTCAGAAATCTATACATATTGATATCATGAACTATAGAAAATTCATGCTGTTAGCATTTCTACCTTCCAAAATAATCTCAATTTATTTTATTTATATGTAAAATCTATTGTTAAACTCTTATACTAAATGAAAGTATCATATATAATATTGGTAACTGAATTGATTCCTTGCAGCCATTGAGTTTTAATCCACTTAATTCTACAAATCTGCTCCTCTAGCATCTCTGGTCAGATCTTCCCGGAAAGCAGATGGACAATTTCTCAGATCATGTAGTAGAAGTTGGTTGCTTCATCTTCCCATTAAAAATTTTAAAAATATAAGATGCAAAATCAAGTGTTAGAAACTTGAAACTTCCCTCTCTTGAGTTGTTTTAGTGTTGAAAGTACAAGGAACTCCTAATGGAATGACACAAGTTACAGCACCTCTCACAATTTACAGATTTCATAACTTGTAAAAATCAGTGAAATCCTTTTTATGAGGATGCAAAGTAATGAAGAATAAAAAATGGAACTAGCATTTTGGTATGTTTCATCTAGTCGTATGGCTTTTTTCTTCAAATGAAGCTAGTACATAATAGATATAAACTTCATTTTTTATATAATTTTTATATATTCTAATAGAAGTTCTTCAGCAGATGAAAGCAGCACTAGACTAGATCTTCCTACTTTCTCAAATGAAACCAATAAAAGGGATCTAAACTGAACCAAAAGAAATTTGGTTTAAATGGATTGGGTGTAGAGAGCACTCTTATGTAGGAGCAAACAAAAATAACAATAAAAATTTAAGTTGAAAGAAAATTGGTCTAATTGGATTGGGAGTAGAGAATACTATGTAGGAACAGACAAGATAGTAATAGTAATAAAGAGAGTTAAAAGAAAATTGATTTAATTGGATTGGGTGTAGAATAACAAGAAGTAAAAGAAAATTGGTTTAATTGGATGAGTGTAGAGAACACTGTGTGGGAACAATAAAGATAGTAATAAAAATAAGGAGAGCCAAAGGAAAACTGATTTAATTGAATTAGACATAGAGAACAACCAGGTAGGAGCAAACAATATACTAACAACAAGAGCCATGAGAAAATTGATTTAAACAATATAATAATAACAAAAGCCAATGGAGATTTGATTTAATTGAATTGACATAGAGAACACCCATGTAGGAACAAACAATCTAGTAATACTGTAATAACAAGAGCCAAAAAGAAAATTGGCTTAAACAATATAATAATAGCAAAAGACAAAAAAAAAAATCAATTTAATGAGATTTAGTGTAGAGAACACCAATGTAGGAGCAAACTAGATAATAACAACAAAAACCAAAGGAATATTGGCTTTATTGGATTGGGTGTAGAGAACACTCATGTATGAAGAAAACAAGATAATAATAACAAGAGTCAAAATAAAATTGACTTAAAACAACATAATAATTAGAAGGGGTGTAGCCAACACCCATGTGGAAGCAAACAAATTAGTAATAACAAGAGCCAAAAGAAAATTGGCTCTAACAACATAAGAATTAAAATGGTGTAGAGAACACCCATGTTAAAACAAACAAGTTAGTAACAACAAGAGTCAAAAGAAAATTGGCTCTACCAACACAATAATTAGAATAATTAGAATGGTGTAGAGAACACCCATGTGAAAGCAAACAAATTAGTAACAATAAGAACCAAAAGCCCCCACGGGTAGGTGAGTTGGCTTGAGGCTGTAGGTGGACGACTCATGGTCTCGGGTTTCGACTCCCTCCCGGATTTTAAAGGGTGGGACCGCTTGGGACTGCTGGGCGCTGGACTAGTAATTGGCACAAACAACAATAGAAACACGAGTGTGAAAGCAAAATGAGCAGGTTATTCTTTGTGCAAAATGAGCAGTCGTACAGTTGAGATTATGAAAAATACAACAAATTTTTACTAAAATTTCACCAATTGATCTTCATCCAAAATCTGCATCCCAGTGCTGTAAGTAAAAAAATCAAATCTGCACCCAGTACTGGAAACCAAAAAAATAAACTGTATTTTACATATTTATAATTTTTCCCAATTTTTTTTTGTCTGTATCGTTTTCTATCATTTTATCTGGAACTGTAACAAGTGACCATTTTCCCTCAGTTTGTTCGCACAGTATATGAATGATTTACAGCTTTTATCAAATGCCAACATCAACATGCAGGCCTCGTATCAGTATCCCTTCGCACTCAACCGTCTCGCTTGGTTTAAACTCTATAGCTATAATCTTTAAACAAAAGATAGCATCATCACATATAACTCTGGTGAGAATGGAAAGTTCAACCATTAAAGTGTTAAAATAAAAAAAACATACCCCTAGTAAAAAAAAAATTACGTTTACAAGGTTAATAATAGTTATAGAACAGAAGCCTAATTCATATTGACTTAAAATAGGTAATAGAATCTGGAATCCGAGTATAATCATATTAACTTATGTAATTCAATCACTTTTCTATTCATACTCCCCCAATTTCCCAACACCCCAAAGTACCTTCGTCGGAAAGAGTATATAGAACCCGCTGAAGAATATTTACATATGAACTTGGTTACAACAGTTGCTGACGCCAGAAGGAAAATAGAAAAAGTCAATAGCAGAAATCTTGCTCATTACTTCACTGACTATGTAAGATGAAAAAAAAAAGCCATAGAAAAACTTCATAAACACAAATTCACAGCACAACCAGAACTGAATCAAGATTGGATAAAACTGCCAGCAAAATTCTGGACAACTCCTGTATAACACAGGAAAAGCACACTAACAAAAGAAAACAGACAGTAAAACCCATATCAGAAAAACCTAATTTACTAACCTCAACTTTCAAATTGAGTGCTGCTTTGAGAAATGTCTGGTGAGTAGGATATGTAAAACCCACACCCACATTATTTCCCCGTTCTTCAGAATCCTCCTCATCAGACACCTTATCTGCTAGGTTGTGATAAAAATACAGATCCGCCATTAATTTGAACTAAACTGTGCCTATAACCCCACCCAAAAGATTGAAATAAACTTTGTCTGCAATTCCATTATGCACAACTATTTATTGGGTTTCATCTATATATGGACAAAGTGTGGAACATGTGGACAAGTTTTTAGACGAGCAGGATATTTGACATTCCCACCGCCATTGGCCGGGTCCTCATCTCTTTCGAAGAAAAAAATATCATCGGAAATGGGGTTTCAGACAATCTGATTCGCATAAGCTGAAGTGTGGGATTAAACATGTGTAAATTGCCTCGAATTTCCCACCCCACATGGAACGCATTGGATCGAACAGCTGTTCAAAAATATGGAAATGTCCATGTCAATTAGGTTGATTGCACCGTTCAAAATTATATCTTCCTTCGTATCGTATGCGCAGGGTTTGCTCGGGAAAGTTTCTGTGTGCCTTCTCTATATATATATTTTTCAAAGTAATCCAAATCTGCGGCAAAACACGCCCCCATTAGCAAGCAAGCCGGCCAATTTCATTAATTATTATTATAAGGCGAGGATTTGTTTGTTTAAGAATATTATGGGCCATGTCTGTGCAATATTGTGGATGGACATTATCAACAAACCATCTTCCATGTTGAATGTCGGACGATATGATCGTCCTCACACAAGCAACAAGTTTTGTCTCATATTTTAGATAAATTCTAATATATATTTTTTTAATATATATATTTTTTAAGTCTTCAATTTTTTTATTTGAATGTCAAAAGGTAAATGACAGGTGGTACTTTTTCAGTTGTTATTATTCTTTACGTAAAGTGGTACCATTGCAAAAATACAAACGGGTCACAATACAATGTGTTTTTACCAAAAAAAATTTATAGTATTGTGGAGGTGGATTATGAGGACCGACAAGTGAAATTCACATGAAAATTAGTCATGATATGTAAATTTGAGTTTTTATAAGAACATGTAGGATAGTACTATTTAGTGTGGAGAATAGTCACTCCTACTTCGTCTACCCTTTCTTTTATTCATAGGGGAAAAAGAAAAGTGGTACTTTCACAACTAAGTAGTTATTGATAGGAAGAGACATAGGAGGCATTTTCTTTTTTTCCTTCAATTGTATATGGATTCGAAAAATGCATCTAATTAGACATTCTTTTGCATTTATTAAGTAAATTGAAAATGCATAGTTATATTCTGATTTTTAATCGTTTCAACTACATTTTGATGAGAGTTCAGAGGATAGTGTAAGTTCTTGATTCAAATTAATAAAAAATGAGTGGAATTTGTATTGTGGGTTGGTTCTTTGTGAGATGAATATTTGAGTTTGGATCTTAAAGTAAGACTTGTGGTTGGCTCTTGAACTTTTCATTTTTTCTTTGAAAGTTGAAGGAAATTTCTTAATGAGATTCATATTTTGCAATAAATAAGGCATTTAGTTATAGAAAGAAACTTAATAACATTTTGTCTAAATGAAGGAGGTGGCTTTCAAATTCCAATTTTACACTGATGATTTTTTTGTTTGCAAGTTGTAAAAGCTTATATAATTATTCTCTAAAAAAGCTAAGCAAAAGAAATATTTGTTTAAACATTTTAGTGGCTTGCATCAACCTCATAAAAGGTCAATTGTTGACGTGGTTTGGTGTAAGGTAGATAATTCCTTTTGTTGCTCACGCATGAGAGGTCATAGTTAAGTAAGGATTTAATGCAATACTTTTTGTGGCATTTATCTAACATATTTCCCTTATTGTTTTCTTTTATCAATGCTTGAGTGGTTTTTTCAATCTAATGTCTTATATCATTTCTTGGATTTAGGCCACCACTTTTTTTATCATGAGATTCTATTTGGTGGGTAACTTTCCACTCATAAACCAAATTAAAGGTGATTTTAATCCTCCCATCGAAGGAATAAATTTGGATCTTGATTATGTCTATTAAGCCAATGTGATGAATGTGTCAATAGGGAATGGGTAAAGCACATGAATTATGTGTTCTCCAATGTCCTCCTTACAAAATTAGATATAAGAGTTGATAATTACATGATATATGCATATGTAGCAATTTACTTCATGTAAGATGTTTATTTCAATAACCTATAAGGGATGTTGTACAAGGTGTAATATGGAGGATTGTTTAGGGGGAAAAGCATTATAGAGTGTTGGTGACATAGTCATTGCCTTCTTTTCCTCCTTGTTATTAATAGGAAAAAGGTAGGATTGAACTTCTCCAAAGTACATTTTGATGAGAGTTCAAAAGATAATGTATGTAAGGTCTTGGTTGAAATCATTAAAAATGAGTGGAATTTGTATAGTGAGTTTTTTACATAAGATGAATAGTTGGAGTTTGAAGCATAGAGTAGGACTTGTGGTTGGCTATTGAATTTTTTATTTTTCTATGAATGTTGAAGGAAATTTCTTGGCGGGACTCATATTTTATAATAAATAAGGTATTTTATTATAGAAAGGAACTCAATAACATTTTGTCCAAAGTAAAGAAGGTAGCTTTCAAATTCCAATTTTACACTAAAGATTTTTTTTGTAGGTTGTAAAAGATAATATACTTATTCTCTAGAAAATATGAGCACATGAAATATTTGTTTGAATGTTTTATAGGCTTTCATCAACTTCATAGAAAAGGTCAATTTTTTGGCATGGTTGGTGTAAGTTGGAGAAGTCTTTTTGTTGCTTATGCATGGGAGGTATGTAATGCCTCGCTAGGGAACCCAGGAGATATTAACCTAAACATGTTACTAAGTTTACAAAATATTTTTTTTCTTAAGAGTTTACAAACAATAATAAATAGCAATGAGGAAGTAAAACATAAAGTCCCTATATACATATAAACATAATCTCAATTTCAGATTACAAATCTCAAGGGTTCCTTGATGTAGAAACTATGTAAATACAATTAAATCTATTAATTACAATGATCATCTAAATCTTCTACATAGTACATCATAAATACATCTGAATAATATAGTATACATGACAAACCCACATCCACTGCACAAGTCATAGGGTATGCAAATACAACTGAGTACAAAGTACAAATAAAGAAAGAATAGGAATAAGTCTCCCAAGAAGATAAGATAAGAAGAAACCACCACAAGGATCATCCAATATTGGTACATGAACGTCAGAGTCTCAATGGTAAAAGAATCACTACCTACTGACCTCGTGGAAACCTATGGTTCCACTCCCATCATGTTGAGGAGATAACATCAGACCCCATTCAGATAACAATACCAAAATCAATCATCAGGTAACACTAAGCAAGGGTTCTATAAGATTCCTATCTCAAGGGTACAACTCAACAACTCAAAGGTATACATACTAATCCAGAGGCAACCAACACATGTAGGAAACCTAAGATGAAATTGGGGAAGTGTCATCACATATGTCAACCCCTTGGAATGATCTCACTAGACTTCGACTCCCAAGTGTGATCATATGTGAAATTTGAATTCCTTTTCTGTAGACAAGGATAACTAATCATGCCAGAACTCACTGCTACTACTAGATGAGAAAGAATCTTCTACCGCTCCCATCCTTAGCCTATATTATCACTCAAGGCACGGGCGAGGAATCCATTATCTTATTAATTTATTTTAAAGTCTCATTTAATTTATATTATCACTTGTTTAAATAGCCTACTAAGGATGCCGAGTTAGCTATTTTGGGCTCTAACACCTCCAAAGCAAGCCATTTCCCCATTAACACCTAGATAACCTACCCTAGGTTGATGCAGGAGCATCTCGAGTTCTTGGCAATCTTGTGTCACCAAAAAAATGTTTGTGTTTTCCTGTGTTGCTCGGTTCCTGCTTTGACCGAGTTGGCTCGGTAGTTGCTCAGTTTCTTTTGTTTACCGAGTTGGTCAGTTATCTCTCTAGCGCTCGGTGAATTCCCTCACGCTCGATGATGCTTGTCTGGTGCTCAGTTATCCTTGCTTACCGAGTTGTTTATTTTAGTTTCCTATTGAGGCCAACTCTTGCAATTAATTATGGTCACAGATTTAATGCTGGTATCTATCATTGGGAAGTGTGTGGACCTAGATCTGGTCATTCCTTCCGTTGATGATGGATCTGAAGGCTGACTTATTTGGTAGCCTCTTGTATATATTATAATATTTGTTTGTAGTTTTAGAACATCAATTAGGACATTAGGGATAGAAGCTAGGAGACAGAAGATTGTTCCAGATCCTCGCATGTTGGAGGACTTTTGTACTTGAATTATAATATCTAGCCTAAACCGGGAAAGCCTTATAGCCCGACATGTCCACAAAATCTAACAACTGAGACAACACATTATTACACCATCCAACACAAGGACTGACTTAGGAACTCCCCACATAAGGAACATAGAGCGTAAGAGGTAGGGTTTATTCTCACGGAACCTTGGTGATATCTCCATAACAACAACAATGATCGAGGATTTTGAGGGCACACTTAGACCTGTGAGACTAGGTGGAGTCGATGCCTTGTACCTACAAGCCTGCATCACCAAGAAGAGATACATGTGCATGGATATATATAGATACAGTAAGACATTTGCAAACAGATGACCAGGATCGATACATCGTGTGGACCTCAACTAAGTGAGTAACTATGACTTTGTCCCGAGTCGTGAAAACATATCAAACATATATACATGAAACATGATACATCATAGACAATAATGGCTAGATTCCAAATCCTTGAGTTAGCTCTATAAACATATATAAGATAGATGATTTTCAATTTCATAAACATTTTAAACAATAATCATAAATGAGTATATCTAAATATCTGATAAGCATATCCTCATCCAAATAAGCATAACTATAAACATATAGTTCTAACCATCATAATTTGTAAAATGTCCAAATCAAAGAGTCAAAGTATAATCATCGGAGAGGGTATTATATAGTCAAAAATTAAAATGCAATATAATATCTATATGTCTTGCACACATGAACATTTCATATAACCACATACCTTGTAAATGCTGACAATTGACTTATGGCATTCCTTAAATCAATTGTAAGATAGGAATCTCCCCTAATTGCCAATGGCATGATATGCTATCAAACACATTTATGAAAAGTTCATTAGTATTTTTTCTCGCACAATAAAATATTAAAATATATTTAGTACTTAATTAATGCTACCAATAAATGTTAAATGATGATATATAATACCTTCATAAAATTATACAAATCATGCTTTTCAAATCCTATGATATGTATATCAATTCTAAAAGCTTTAGCCAATGATGAACCATAGCTAGTAATAGGTGTCTTTATTGAATGTATCTGAACTCGAACTGAAGCTCTACCTTGAAATCTCCTCAAATTTGACAAAATATCCCTAAGGGTCAAATGGAAGAGAAAAGCCACAAAAATAAGGGCTTGGATTGATAGTCATTGAAGTCTAATTGCCTCAAAGGTGGTCTCAAGTCATAATTGACCCATGTGTGCCCTTAACTGAAGTATAACTACTCCAAAAATGAATGTGAATCTTCTCCTTGGGCATCAACCCACCAATCATGATACATGTTAGAAAGTAAAGATCCCCAAGATAACTGAGAGGGGGGGGGGGGGGGGGTGAATCAGTTATTAGATAATTTATCCATTCAACTGCTTTAAACAATGTAATCAATGTACTGATCAACCATAGAAAGATAATCATACACAATTACACAATAACACAAGATATGTTGACTAGGGAACCTCTTGAAAAGAGTAAACCCCGGTGGGAATGATGCTCACAAAATGATGCACTAATATGAAAGTTCCTTGTTAGAGGATGGACCCTGTTAGGAGTCTTATGAAATACATTCAGTACATATAAATCCATGTTAGGAGATTTTGAATCCCTGTTAAAAGATTCTAACCCGGTTAAGAGTTTATGGAAGACAGAAGGACCCACTACCCAAACAGCTTCAAGGCAAGATCTCTGAACCCACTGTCCAAAAGATCTTAGAATTATTCAACAGAATAATATGAAATATATTACCTCCTTCACATTGTGCCAAAACTGCACTCTTTGCTACAGAAGATCACAATTCTAGATCTCTGTACTCACAAGTCTTCCTTCATCACTGAATTAGCTCTTTTCTTCACTTCATGCATATATTTGCATCACAATCTTCATAGTACACATTACAACAAGGAAAAAATTTCTTCTTATATACCAAACTCAAATAATTACAAATGAGTCGGTCCTCAATTACAAAATAATAAATTCTACACGCTACACACAGAATTCACATAAAACTGTCGACTTCCAGATACTGTAACTTTCTCCAAACATATCCTCAAAGTTTGCACTGTGAACCACATCATCATTAATGAGTCTCCAAAATTCCTTTAATTGTGCAAAATCAGATTCCATCCCAGCTAAGAGATATCCTTTGATTTTCGAACATCGCTTCACATAAACACTGTCTAAACACTGCTTTCACCAAAATGCTCATAACTCTCACAAATGAATGAATTTCTTTTTGTGCTATTAACCATAGGTTAATAACACACCAAAGAACATACCATCAACTGCAGAAAAGCCAATCTACAATAAAACATGTGTGCAAAACAAAACTGTACCTGCTTTCCTACTAATATCCAGAATATCACTGTGTTGACATCAATGACAATACAAGTCATGAATGCAACAACAACTGCTACAGAATGACTACCAAAATACTTTGCATTCATTCCTAACAATCTCCCCCATTGGCATTGATGGCAACATAGATGAAAAACATCCAATGTTCCAAAAATCCAATACTGCAACATCACTGCAAAATATCAAATCAAATCTTGCTTCATTTTCCTATTCAGCTCTCTCATACAATCCACAATGTTTTTCATGTATATCTCTCCCCCATTGACATCAATGACAGAAATTCCATCACTAAGTCAACAACAACTTAATGTCAAAAGACACTTTTCAAAAAAATACAATAACAAGAGTCCTTATGACTCAGCTCATAAACTCCCCCATAGAGGAAGTTCCAACATCCAATCCAAAAGAAAGATAGGGCTCATATACCACTAGACGGATGCAATCATCTGCATCAATTCTCAAAAATAGGTTGGGGAATAACCCCAAGCATACCTCTCAGATACACAAATGTATCCTTAGGTAAAGACTTTGTAAATATATCTGCTATCTTCTCCTTTGTACGTATGTACTCCAATCTTACTTCTTTTTCTACAACTTTCTCTCTTACAACATGCTATTTGGTCTCAATATGTTTAGTCTTAAAATGTAAAACAAGATTTTTTGACATACTCACTATATTGGTGTTATCACAATATATAACAATAGGCTCATCAAACTTTATTCCAATATCCTTCAACATCTGCTTCATCCAAATAATCTGATTACAATTATTTGCTGCTGCAACATATTCTGCTTTTGCTGTGCTTTGTGAAGTACAATTCTGCTTCTTACTTAGCCAAGAGACCAATTTTTCTCCAAGAAAAAAGGCTCCACCACTGGTGCTTTTCTTGTCATCAACGTTGCCTCCACAATCTACATCAGTATAGGCACATAAAGTAAAATCATCAGAATTCTCATACCATAATCCATAATCCATTATTCCTTTTAGATATCTCAGTATCCTCTTTACTGCTGCATAATGTGATTCTCTAGGTTCTGCTTGAAATCTTGCTACAATCCCCACTGAATGTGCTATATCAGGTCTTGTATGTGTCAAGTACTACAATCCTCCAATCATAGATCTGTACTTTTTCTGCTCAACTGCTAGTGTCTCATCTTTGCTAGATAACTTATGTCTGGTTACCATAGGTGTTCCAACAAGTTTAGAATCTTCCATTCCAAATCTTTTCAATAAGTCATTCAAATACTTAGTCTAACTTACAAATATACCTTCCTTGCTTTGTGTTATCTGTAATCCCAAAAAATATTTCTTTTCTCCAATCATGTTCATCTCAAATTCAGTCTTCATTTCATCTGCAAATTTGTCACTAGCTTCATCTTCTCCTCCAAAGATAAGGGTAGAAGCAAAAAGTTGGGTGCCAATTCCGTGGAACTCCGCGGCTTGAAAATTTGCGCCGCTTGAAACGGGCACCCGTTTTAGACTCGGACATCCGATCCGAAATTCAAAAAGTGGGTACCCGTTTTTACAGAAATGGGCACCCATTTTTTTTCAAAACGGGTACCCGTTTCTAAAAAAAAATTTAAATTTTTTTTTTAATTTAAAATGTTTTTTTAAACACATATTTTTAAATTTATGAAACAGGTGCCCGTTTTTTGAATTTAAATAACGGGTGCCCGTTTCTTAAAATATGCATGCGGGAGTTTTCACTCTGCCTCAGTTTTTGGTTTGGGATAGGTTTGGTGAGACCAAGCCTATGTCTTAGCCTCCAAAATTTTGGCTAAGGCATTGAAATAAATTTTTTAAGGCTTACCGTAATTTTTTGAAGCCCTTCTGGATCGATTTTTTTGACAAAATAAAAACTCATTAAAGATCTCACTATCACGATTCTAAAAATATAAATCTCATAATAATATGGTTATTTTTACTATTTTTACATTATTTATTAGTTGATAGTGGTACATAAACGTAAAATAGTGAGACTCACTAAAACTTTAATAACTTTTTAATTTTTAAGTATTTTTAAAAATAAATTATGTCATCAATCTAGATTCAATTCTTTTGAATTTAAATTTTTTTTTTTTTGAAAAAAAGAAAAATTATATTAAATTATGGTGGCCATACACGAGAGGTTTGAAAAATAAGCTTTATTGTTAATTAAAAATGAATAAAAAATAATTTACAAAATAAAAAAATAAGAAAAAATATTCTCATCAATATTTTATGTCTTAGGTATCTTCCCTAAAAAGGATTTTAAAAAATTCATTTATTTGTGTCAAAATATGGTGGCCGTACACGGATGTGGTATGGTCTTGAAACAGGCATTTTGAAAAAGTGATTTTCAAATATGCCTATCAAAATATAATTTATACCATGTGGGTATTAAAATAAATTATATATTTGAAAAGTAGACTCCAAGTACTACAATTTCTATTAGTGAATTTTTCCTAGATTCAATCTCTAAGTGCCTCAAATTTTGAGATCAATTCAGATAAATTTTGAAAAATAGGAAAAACACTTCCACTTTTTGCAAAAAATTGGCACCCAACTTCTTGCAGCCACCCAAATATCATCAACAAATATAACTATAACCAAAAAACCATTCTCAATTTCTTTTGTGTATAAGTTACTATCTGTTGTTCCTTTTATAAATCTCAATTTCAATAAATACTTATCCAATCTTCCATACCAGGTTCTAGGTGCTTGTTTTAATCCATATAAAGCTTTCTTTAACTTACATACCATATCTCCTTCTTGTGTCAAAGGAAAACCTTCAGGCTGCTCAATGTAGACTTCTTCTTCCAATTCACCATTCAAAAATGCTGACTTCACATCCATCTGATACACTCTGAATTTCTTGTAAGTTGCATATGCTAGAAACATTCTCACTACTTCAAGTCTGGCCACAGGTGCAAAAGTTTCTTCATAGTCAATTCCTTCTTGTTGTGAATATCCTTTACATACCAATCTTGGTTTGTTTCTTATCACTTCTCCTTGTTCATTCATCTTGTTTCTGAATACCCACTTTGTTCCAATCACATTCTTGTCTTCAGGTCTAGGGACCAATTCCCATGTCTTATTTTTTTCAATCTACTCTAGTTCTTCTTTCATAACATTAATCCAATGTTCATCTTCACAAGCTTCATTAGTAGTCTTAGGTTCAATTTGATAAATCAAACATAAGTGTACCTTATTTCGAGTCAAAACTCCTCTATCTAAACTTCCAATAACTTGCTCAATAGGGTGATGTCTTGAAGTATACCTGTTAGGTGTCATAGTTACTGATCTTGTTCCGACTGTAGATTCTTCTCTGCTTTCTTCTCTATTTTCTTCTCTATTTTCTTCTCTATTTTCTTCAGTATGACTTTCATTCAGCAAATCATTGTTAGTTTCAAAAAATAATTCTGCATTTTCAATGTTAGGCTGAGGTTGTGCTTCTCCATCAAATTCATAATCAAGCATTCTTTCCTGAATTTTAAACTTCTCATCAACTTTTACATTTGCACTTTCAACAATAGTCTTAGTTCTTTTGTTATAACATCTATATGCTTTGCTTTTTAAAGAATATCCAAGAAATATTCCTTCATCACTTCTAGGATCAAACTTTCCTATATCATCATCTCTCTTTATATAACATTTACTTCCAAAAATTCTAAAATACTTAACTGAGGGTGTATGTCCAAACCATAATTCATAAGGTGTCTTGTTTGTATATGCTCTAATTTGTACTCTGTTCATAGTGTATACTGATGTGTTCACTGCTTCTCTCCAAAAAGTCTTAGCCAAATCATTTTTAAACAACATAGCTCTTGCTGCTTCAGTTATTGACCTATTCCTTCTTTCTGCAATACCATTTTGTTCTGGTGTTCTAGGGGCTGAAAGTTGTCTCTTAATACCATTCATTTCACAAAAAGTGTTAAACACTCTAGATGTAAATTCACCACCTCTATCAAATCTTAGACACTTAATCTTCATTCCAAATTCATTCTCAATTTTGCTTTTCATGATCTTAAATTTATCAAATGCTTCAGATTTTTCTTTCAAAAATGCAATCCACATCATTCTTGTAAAATCATCAACAAGAATCATAAAATACCTTTCTCCATAGAATCCTCTAGTCCTAGTAGGACCACTCAAGTCTGTATGAACAATCTCCAACTTCTCTATCGATGTAAACTTCTTGTTGGAAAATGAACTCCTTTTCTACTTTGCCATCATACATTCTTTGCAAATCATGTTAGTAGGTTTCATAATTCTAGGTAAATCTCTTACCGCAAGTGTAGTGCTCACCTTGACAATATATCAAAGTTTATATGACAAAACCTTTTATGCCATAACCAACTGTCATCAATCCTAGTTATCAAACATGTCATCTTAGTAGGATTCAACTGAAATACATTACCTCTAGTTCTGGATCCTTTTCCAATCAGATTTCCATCTTCATCTTTTATCACACAATTTTTCTCAAAAAACCAAACTTGATAACCCTTATCAGCCAATTGTCCAATGCTTAGTAGATTATGTCTTAGTCCATCAACAAAGTAAACATCATCAGTGTTAGTCTTTCCATCAAGAGTAATAGATCCTATACCCTTAATCAAACAAGGTGCATTGTTACCAACCCTAACAATTCCTCCATCATAATTATCTAACTTAACAAACTTTCTTTTATCTCTAGTCATATGATGTGAACAACCACTGTCTATAATCCAATCATATTTTTTTTCAACTTGTGAAACTAATGCTTTTTCTTCCCTTTTATCAGATTCAGAACTTTCTTCTTTAATTGCTACAAATCCTATTTCCTCAAAGTTATCATTATCACTATCACTTAAATGTTTTTCAATTCCTACTTCAAGATCTTCATCATTTGCATAATAACATTTTTTAGATCTTCTAGGTTTAAAGTTGCTTCTATACTTCTTAACTCTTTTAGGACATTTAGATGCAAAATGACCATATTCTTGACAAGTCCAACATTTAAAGATTTTCTTACCATCTGGTTCTCTTTTTACAAGTAATGCAATACCTTCTTCAATCTTCTTATCTTCCTCAGATCTGCTATTGCTGGCATAGTCTCCATTCACACTAGTACTCCTTGTAGGTCTAATGTTAAGAGCACTGAATGTTGTTTCCATTCTAGGTAGTTCTCCTGATAATCTCAAGTTCATCTCTACTATTTCTAATCTTCCAAGAAGAGTCTCTTGAGAAGTTCGATGTACAAGGTATCACTTGTTCAATCATTTGCGTTGTCTGCTTGAATACCTGTTTCAAAGTTCTCAGAATTTTCTATATCACTTCATTCTCTATCTTATCACCTCCACATGACTTTATTCCTATTACAATCTCAGACATCCTACCAATATAGCTTCTAATAGATTCATCTTCCATCATTCTGATATCTTCAAATGCACAAATCCAATTATGTAATCTAGCCTTCTTTGCATGTTCATCACCTTCAAAAGTAGAATGTAAAGTTTTCCAAATTGCATGAGATGTTTTCAAACATCTTACCTGACAAAAGTGCTTCCTCCGGTAGTGCTGACAAAAGTGCTTCTCTTGCAAGTATGTTACACATGAATAGATCTAGATCATCTTTAGTTCCTGCCTCTAGATTGTCTTCCTCAATGATAGTCTTCTCATTCTTTGTAATCAACCAATAACTTGGTCCTAAACACAATAGATGTGTCTTCATCTTTTCTTTCCAGCTATCAAAATTTACTCCATCAAACTTAGGGCTTTCTTTTCTGAAATTCTCCATGGATCCCCTTAAGTTGTTAAAATTTTCTTTCAAGGACCTACTGCTCTAATACCAATTATTAGAAAGTAAAGATTCCCAAGATAACTGAGAGGGGGGGGGCGGTGAATCAGTTATTAGATAATTTATCCATTCAACTACTTTAAACAATGTAATCAATGTACTGATCAACCATAGAAAGATAATCATACACAATTGCACAATAACACAAGATATGTTGACTAGGGAACCTCTTGAAAAGAGCAAACCCCGGTGGGAATGATGCCCACAAAATGATGCACTAATATGAAAGTTCCTTGTTAGAGGATGGACCCTGTTAGGAGTCTTATAAAATACATTCAATACATATAAATCCCTGTTAGGAGATTTTGAATCCCTGTTAAAAGATTCTAACCCGGTGAAGAGTTTATGGAAGATAGAAGGACCCACTGCCCAAACAGTTTCAAGGCAAGATCTCTGAACCCACTGTCCAAAAGATCTTAGAATTATTCAACATAATAATATGAAATATATTACCTCCTTCACACTGTGCCAAAACTGCACTCTCTGCTACACAAGATCACAATTCCAGATCTCTGTACTCACAAGTCTTCCTTCATCACTGAATTAGCTCTTTTCTTCACTTCATGCATATATTTGCATCACAATATTCATAGTACACATTACAACAAGGAAAACATTTCTTCTTATATACCAAACTCAAATAATTACAAATGAGTCGGTCCTCAATTACAAAATAATAAATTCTACACGCTACACACAGAATTCACATAAAACTATCGGCTTCCAAATACTGTAACTTTCTCCAAACATATCCTCAAAGTTTGCGCTGTGAACCACATCATCATTAATGAGTCTCCAACATCCCTTTAACTGCGCAAAATTAGATTCCATCCCAGCTAAGAGATATCCTCCGATTTCCGAACATCGCTTCACAGAAACACTGTCTAAACACTGCTTTCACCAAAATGCTCATAACTCTCACAAATGAATGAATTTCTTTTTGCGCTGTTAACCATAGGTTAATAACACACCAAAGAACATACCATCAACTGCGCAAAAGCCAATCTGCACTACAACATGTGCGCAAAACAAAACTGTACCTGCTTTCCTACTAATATCCAGAATATCACTGTGTTGACATCAATGACAATCCAAGTCATGAATGCAACAACAACTGCTACAGAATGACTGCCAAAATACTTTGCATTCATTCCTAACAAATACATGCATTTATTCTCATTTTTGCAATAAAATAATACTATCAAGTGCTCATAATTTACACTTAATTAGTATTTTACATTTAGTCTCCATGCAAAAATAAAAATCTCCTCTTCTAAAAAATAAACATGCAATCCTGTTTGAATCTTCCCCTTAATCACACTTTTCCTATAATTACATTTAATTTAATATTTTATTAGATGTTTTATTTATAAACACATACTCAAAATATTAATTACACTATTTTCTTCAATGCAAATAAAGAGGAAATAATAACAATACCCTTTTATATTAGATTTATTAAAAAAATTGCTCAATAAATACTAAATTTTAATTTAATATTTAATAAATATTAGTACAAAAAGCATTTTTATTATTAGTACTTGCCGATAGGCTAGGCAAGTACTATTGCATCCATTTTTGGATTTCTTTCATTAACTAGTGATTAAAACATCACATTTCTACCAATTAAAATTATTATTTTTATCAAATTTGTTACAAAATTAATAATTTGTATAGTATACATGCACATTTTTTATGTTTATAATTCAACAAAATTAATTTAGAGCTCTTTTATTGGCTTAAAAATTTAGCCTCTTATACACGGATTTTGCAGAAGCACTACCTCTATTACAATTTTCGAGGCAATATTATAGGGGCAAATACTTTACCATGCCATTAAAATAATTCATATTTATTTTTAAAAATATGTTATAATATTAGATGTTATTTATTTAGATTATATAACATAAATTATAATTATAATCTAAATATTAATAAACTTAAATTTTTCATTATATATTTTATATTAATTAACTGATGAATTAGTGATAATAATATCTATTATTTATAATAAATAATTATAAGTTATATCTTAAAATACTAAATAATATGATTTGACATAAGTTATATGAACTATATAAAATATTATTAATATTATTTCTAACAATGTGTATGAACGAATTAGAAATTAGGATATTTGGAATTTTATTATATATATTTCATACTTTGTATAGTGAAATTTGTAATTTTTTAAAGTTTATAATATGTAAAAATTATTTATTGATAATTTGATTAGTGGGCTCTTATACACAGAATTTGCTGAATTCTATTTCTCTTCCACATTGCTTTATTTTAGGCAAAATTTGTGCATTAAAAAATTATTGTGAATAAATGAGATTGATCCACTGCTCTCATCACACCAAACTCAAATTAAATATTTTTTTATTTTGTTAAAATTGAATTATTACTGAAAATATTTACTTTAAATTTAAATTAAAAAAAAAGTTTATTATAGATTATAAAATTATAGAAATTATATTTATAATATATAATTACATTTTTAATTTTAATATAATTTTTTATTAAAATTTAATATATATTAACTATTTCATAATCTAATACACCTAACTATTATTCAAACAATAACCATTATTAATACAACCTAATTAATATTTTGTATAAATAATAGTTATAAAACTAAAAGGCAAGTACTTGGCCACTATGTGGCACTTGTTTTAACTAAAGGCATGAAGCGTTGTATAGGTCATCAAGTTAGTTGTTTTAAAAGTTTTTTTTTTTTATGAATAGTGCCTTCTCTATTAATTTAATATAAAAGTTACATATTCAAAAAAAAAGAAGCCAGAGATAATCAATAAAATCTACAAAGAAAAATAATGCCCCTTTTATGCTCGATAGCCCTTAGGGTATACAAACTCTAATTTCACATGCCTAGCTACCCAGGGTTTATAGAGTTTTGCGAAGGTGTTTTGAAGATTTCCCGCAACTATTTTGTTGTTCTTTGGGACTTTGTGGATTTACTTGAGCGGATTCAGTGCATTAAACATAGATATTTTGAAGATTCTTCTCATTTTTTTCTTGACATTTCATGCCCTCATTCTCTGTATAAAGGAAATCTCATGCCCTGGCTCAAAGAAAAAAAACAAATAAACTTTGTGGATTCTTGGCATTGAACATGTCGTAGCTTCCATTCTTTTTCTTTGTATTTCTCCTTCATTTCGAGATCTCAATCCCTGTAAAAGATAAGGAGAATACTTTTGTTTTTCTATGTTGATTTTGGGCACCACAAAGCATAGTATATCTTAATCATGTCTTTATCTTTTAATATGGCCACCATTTCATGATAAACCCACAATTATATTTTAAAATCTAATGTTCTTCATCAAATATTGCTATTCCTCTTTATGAACATGCTGTTAAAAACTTGAAACTTATTGTTATAACAGAGCTCTATGGCGTCTCTATGGAAAAAATGAGCTGCTCTATCATTCTTTTATCCACTGTGGATGATCTCGAATACCCGTTAAATCTCAGATTTTTCTAAAATTGGTGAACATTTTGAAAATTTTGAAATCTTGAAATTTCTATGCCTTTTCTCAAAGGGTTTTTAAAAATAATAATAATAATAATTTTAAGTTCTGCGAGGCTAAAGATAGCCTACGGGACAGACTACGCTGAAATTTTTATTTTTCATTTCTGTCTTTTTCTTGTGAAGCTTGATGATGAGTGTCCCAACTGTTCAATTGTCTCCTCATTGAAAAGATCAAACCAGGAATTCACCGTCAAAAGGGTATTAAAACTGTCCCTACTGTCCTTGAAAGCGTCACATTCTAGAATGAAGTGTTTTTCTATTTCTACCTTACCCGAAGTGCAGTAAATACAAATTTAGTTTCACAACAAAGTTGATGTGAAACTTCAACTGTGGCTTATATTTGTGGTTTTATGTTAGTTCTACGATATGGTAATTTTTTAAATATGGAAAAAAATCTCCATAACTTTGTGCATCTTTATGACGATTTCTTGGAATTACATAGAGGTCGTGGTTTTTCACTTTTATTGCTTCTTCTTTCATAGGTTTGGTTGTTCATAATAATGTTGCTCTGATTTTGTCTACAATGTTATCCACACGATTGTCTTCTCATGATATTTGCATCTTACCATTGCTTGGCAAAGCTCTAATAAATTCCGGTTTCAATGACAACCCTCCATTCATTAGTTTTTTATCAACAAGATCTCTTCAAAATGGCACCACCTTCTACCATTTACCACTATATCTATATATGCATTTGCTGCTCATATCACCTTGCTATTAGGACATCACTATCTCTTCATGTATTTTGTTGCGAATATGAAAGTGTTGCTACAAAAGCTCCATGATATAATTTGTCCATACATAGTTTCATTGATCATTACCTTCACATTGTATATTCATTGTTTATTAGTAATATCACTGAAAGCTATCATTTACATCTTACATCTATGATTTCTTGAATGAAAAGACTATCTTATGATGCAATCTTGTAACAATAGATTGAACCTTTCTCATTGTTATTGCCTTCATATTATTCGTGATCAACATTTATATTAACTTCATGTCTTATAACAACAATAATGTTGTTGTCACATCTTTGAAATCTGATGTTTTCTTTGACATATCAATGTTGTTATGTATCATATATGTCAAATTGAGTGCTGCTTTGAGAAATGTCTGGTGAGTAGGATATGTAAAACCCACACCCACATTATTTCCCCATTCTTCAGAATCCTCCTCATCAGACACCTTATCTGCTAGGTTGTGATAAAAATACAGATCCGCCATTAATTTGAACTAAATTGTGCCTATAACCCCACCCAAAAGATTGAAATAAACTTTGTCTGCAATTCCATTATGCACAACTATTTATTGGGTTTCATCTATATATGGACAAAGTGTGGAACATGTGGACAAGTTTTTAGATGAGCAGGATATTTGACATGCCCACCCCCATTGGCCGGGTCCTCATCTCTTTCGAAGAAAAAAATATCATCGAAAATGGGGTTTCAGACAATCTGATTCGCATAAGCTGAAGTGTGGGATTAAACATGTGTAAATTGCCGTGAATTCCCCCCCCCCCCCCCCGCACATGGAATGCATTGGATCGAACAGCTGTTCAAAAATATCGAAATGTCTATGTCAATTATGTTGATTGCACCGTTCAAAATTATATCTTCCTTCGTATCGTATGCGCAGGGTTTGCTAGTGAAAGTTTCTGTGTGCCTTCCCTATATATTTTTTTTCAAAGTAATCCAAATCTGCGGCTAAAATCGCCCACGTTAACAAGCAAGCCGGCCAATTTCATTAATTATTATTATAAGGCGAGGATTTGTTTGTTTAAGAATATAATGGGCCATGTCTGTACAATATTGTGGATGGACATTATCAACAAACCATCTTCCATGTTGAATGTCGGACGATATGATCGTCCTCACACAAACAACAAGTTTTATCTCATATTTTAGATAAATTCTAATATATATTTTTTTAGTATATATATTTTTTAAGTCTTCAATTTTTTTATTTGAATGTCAAAAGGTAAATGACAGGTGGTACTTTTTCAGTTCTTATTATTTTCTACATAAAGTGGTACCATTTCAAAAATACAAACGGGTCACAATATAATGTGTTTTTACCAAAAAAAAAATTTATAGCATATTGGAGGTGGAATATGAGGACCAACAAATGAAATTCACATGAAAATTCATCATGATGTATAAATTTGTGTTTTTATAAGAATGGTTAGGATAGTACTATTTAGTGTGGAGAATAGCCACATCCTACTTCGTCTACCCTTTCTTTTTATTCATTGGGAAAAAAGAAAAGTGGTACTTTATAACTAAGTTGTTATTGATAGGAAGAGACATAGGAGACATTTTCTTTTTTTTCCTTCAATTGTATATGGAGTAGGAAGAATGCATCTAATTAGACATTTTTTTTGCATTTATTAAATAAATTGAAAATACACAGTTATATTCTGATTTTTAATTGTTTCAGCTACATTTTAATGAGAGTTCAAAGGATAATGTAAGGTCTTGATTCAAATTATTAAAAATGAGTGGAATTTGTATTGTGCGTTGGTTCCTTGTGAGATGAATAGTTTGACTTTGGATCTTAAAGTAAGACTTGCGGTTGGCTCTTGAACTTTTCATTTTTGCTTTGAAAGTTGAAGGAAATTTCTTAATGGGACTCATATTTTGCAATAAATAAGATGTTTAATTATAGAAAGAAATTCAATAACATTTTGCCTAAAAAAAAGGAGGTAAGCTTTCAAATTCCAATTTTAACTAAAGATTTTTTTTTGCAAGTTGTAAAAGCTAATATAATTATTCTGTATAAAAGTTGAGCAAAAGAAATATTTGTTTAAACATTTTAGTGGCTTGCATCAACCTCATAAAAGGTCAATTGTTGATGTGGTTTGGTGTAAGGTAGAGAAGTGCTTTTGTTTCTCGCGCATGAGAGGTCATAGTTGAGTAAGGATTTAATGTAATACTTTTTGTTGCATTTATCTAACATATTTCCCTTATTGTTTTCTTTTATCAATGCTTAAGTGGTTTTTTCAATCTAAGGTCTTGTATTGTTGCTTGGAAATAGACCACTATTTTTTTTATCATGAGATTCTATTTGGTGGGTAAGTTTCCACTCATAAACCAAATTAAAGGTCATTTTAATCCTCCCATCGAAGGAATAAATTTGGATCTTGATTATGCCTATTAAGCCAATGTGATGAATGTGTTGATAGGGAATGGGTAAAGCAAATAAATTCTACTTTCTCTAATGTCCTCCTTAGGAAATTAGATATAAGAGTTGATAATTACATGATATATGCATATGTAGCAATTTACTTCATGTAAGATATTTATTTCAATAACCTATAAGGGATGTTGTGCAAGGTGCAATATGGAGGATTGTTTAGGGGGGAAAGCATTATAGAGTGTTGGTGACATAGTCATTGCCTTTTCCTCCCTTGTTATTAATAGGAAAAAGGTAGGATTGAACTTCTCCAAAGTACATTTTGATGAGAGGTCAAAAGATAATGTATGTAAGGTCTTGGTTCAAATCATTAAAAATGAGTGGAATTTGTATTGTGAGTTCTTTGTAAGATGAATAGTTGGAGTTTGAATCGTAGAGTAGGACTTGTGGTTGGCTATTGAATTTTTTTAAATTTTTATGTGAATGTTGAAGGAAATTTCTTAGCGGGACTCATATTTTGTAATCACGACCTCTCAAGTCATCATGCACATATATGTAGATGTCTAAAAACATCCCTCTAGTTTTGTGTTAATTTAACCTCTTAATTGATTAAATCTGAATTAATTAATTAATTAATTGACCTTTAGTAATATAATTGATTTTAATTAATTAATTAATTATGTTACTATATTTCTTCTATATAATTAGTTTAATTTAATTAATTATACCACCTTCTCCTTTATAATCTTATTATTTATATCCCCTTCAAGTCTTAATCCTTGATTTAATTAATTCCTAATTAATTAATCTAAACACAACCTAAATCCCTAACCTACACCTATCACCATCATCTCTAAACC
This sequence comes from Chamaecyparis obtusa, assembly GCA_027943335.1. Taxonomy (NCBI): domain Eukaryota; kingdom Viridiplantae; phylum Streptophyta; class Pinopsida; order Cupressales; family Cupressaceae; genus Chamaecyparis; species Chamaecyparis obtusa. Next base: position 817,401 of record BSBK01001079.1, read on the forward strand.
TACCTCTTTAGCTAAGCATCATTAATGTGGACTAATTTTGTAATTCCTACAATAATTAGCCTTCTAATGTTTCTCACATTGTGTGTGAAACCCTTCCCAAGGTAGCTAACCACCTTCCTTAAATAACCACCTACATTCTTACATGAATGTTCTCTATTCCTCTGTTTAGATGTTCTCACACATGTGTGAGACATCTTAAGCCACGTTCTCTCTTCCACTTTGTCTCCTCGCCTTAATGAGCCATCACTTTCAAGGGTTTCTCAGTACACATGTATGAGAAATTAATCCCACTTGCATGGCTGACAACCTTTCTTGCATGGCATCCACTTGGCATCCACCTCATTGATCTTTTGAATCCTAACCCTCCATTCCATTTTGAATCCTAACCATTCATTTCCATCTCAAACCTATAAATAGGAGCCTCTCCTTGAGCATTTCATCCATCCTCATATCACTACAACAAATCCCTACATTTAGCTCCCTTTTTTGCTCCATTTTTTCTTCTACCCACTATTTTAATGTATTTTTCTGGATTTTTTTGAAAAGACGACTCTATTTATCAGGACAGTGTTATTTTTTGGTGTTTTTTTGCGTCGTTCAGAACAAGTAGGTGCTAAATCATGCACTATTTAGAGCCTAAATTAGCACCTAATTTTGTAACTAAATTACCTCATAATATAGCACCTAATGCAACACCAATTCAATGTCATCAACTAGGTGTATGAGTAAATGGACTTGTAGGTGACCCATGAAACTTGTAAGGAGCTCCTTCTCAAATACACATACAATTTCAGTAATTTGCTTCTTCCATTTTAGCACTTCACATTTGAGGATCTCCTTGGAGGTCACCCACCAAATATAAGAATATTAAATTAGTATAAACATTTAGTCATTCATGCCCCACCAGGGAACCAAAGAAGAGAACAAAGATTCTCTTAGGAAAGAAAAACTATGTAACAAAATATAAAATATTTCAAACTTTAAAACATTAACATTCATAATAACATAAGAAAAGTTTAACTTAAATTCCTCCCATGGTTCCTGAACAGTCTCAAAATAGGTAAAGATAAGCATGCCATTGTCTCTCTTAGGGTTAATATATCTAGGCTAAGGATTACCTATTCCCATCATGAAATGCATTTAGATTGTCAACCCAGGGACATAGACTTGAAATGGGACAACACAGTTTGTGCACTAAGTTCCTTTAGGAGTCATAACACCTATGTTGTAGGAAGATAAAATGCATGAAAGGAATCTATGCTATTGCTACAGGAAGGTAAAAACACTCGACTACTTAATGAAATTACTACAAAAAGCTTGTGAAATGAATCTAGCCTGTCTAACAACTCAAAACATTCACCATGTCTATCTTCTACAAGTGATGTGGGAACATCCACAATAGTAATGTTGTAGGAGTAAAATAGTAACTCTACTTGAAAGCAAGGAAAATGCAAGAAACAAATCTACTCTATCTTAATCTAACCCACCTCCCAAGTGAGCTCCCTTGGTTGGCTTCTACTAACTACCAACACAGAAAATAATCCAAGATCACTCTTCCATTAATTCTTCTTAACTGGTTACATAACAATTGAACAACTCATGAAGAACTGAAAAGAGAAACTTCTTCTATATTGAAGAAACCATTCTATATTTTCTCATTTCCTAACTAAGTTGATCAAATCCTTTTTTAAAGAAGATTGATGCTTATTGAAAACACAACAGAAAAGTTTAACTAAACCTCGCCAAATAAGGAGGCAATAAAATAACCATGACATATTACAATTACTGAAGATAACGGAATAACAACTTCTGAGGAAATATAGCAAGACTTATTTCCTATATTCTCTGGAACAACAGCTCCTTTCTAGGTGTGACATATCCCTCAAAATCGTGTTGGATTCTTCTGCCATGATTGGTCTTCTAATGCTCCTTTAATGCGGTTGCACCACTCTTCGAACTGCTCATTGTTTACTTGGAAGATTAGTAACATTCAGTACACATATGCAAGTTAACATTTCAACCCCTACTCAAATGTTAGAACAAAGCTAAAAATAACTATATAAAGTGCTGCATTATATTTATAATAGTCAGCAAAACATGCCATTCAAGCTAGCCATAGGCTTTGTGGCTTTAGTTGTACTTAGCATAAGTTCACATAGGTATAAGTCATAAATGTTTTAGAAATGTCTATCAGAGCATAAAGAGTATCAACAAAATATGAAGATTATAACAAAATTGAGACATTAATTTGTCTCATCATCTGCCCCCTACAAACAGAATGCTTTTCCTCAAGCATTGTATTTCCTGGCTATGGTCCTGAAATCACCGACAGTCATCTTCCCCTTCTTTCCACTCTTGAAAGTGTAGTAAAATTCTCTTGTTCTTTCCAAGTAATCTCCTCGGTGCTCCTCAACCAACTGATCCAATCTAGTAGCATTGATGTCGTATAGGGGCCAGAGGAGTGTAGGGGGTTGGAAGGATAAAGGCATCCATAATTCCCTTCTAACCTGTCATCCCAACTGCATATATTTAGTCACTATGTGCACAATTGCTTCAAAGTTAATTGGGCTGTGTGGCTTTGCTTTCTTGAAAGCTTCTGGCAATCTGTTCCACCGGCTTCTTACCCCTGTAAGAGCTCATTGGGCTGTAAAATTGGGCAATGTCTAATAGTCTTTGTAGGCCTTATCTCTCAATGCAAAGACTTTCTCCCTGATTTTAGGGTTTTGTTTCCCATAGGTCAAATTGAGCCAATCCCTCAAAAGGACATTAGGCTTATGTGACTCATCCCTTAATGGTAAGGGTTCAGATTTTTCTAGATCCCTAGAATTGTTCAACTATCTGTCATAGTTTGCTTCATTATGCATCCATGACATCAGAGCCCTTAAGTGAATATCCCCTATATAGAGCAGAGGATTCCACTCTGTTTCATGTGGGATGGTAAAGTTGTGCAAATATAGCTCACATAATAATTTTCTCTGCCATGGGGGAAGAGTTTGATATATTCCATAAAAATCTTGGGGACTTGAACTCACAATCAATATTCTTCATGGTCATCATAAGTTGAAACAACAGAAATTGTTCTTTTAAACAATACCATATACCCTGGGTGGCGGTCTACAAGCTATGACCTAATCAGCTAGTTTTAGGGCCTTGCCCATTTGTTATTTTTATTTCTTTAGCTACTCCCTAAGAGATTCAATTTCCTCATCCTTATCAAATATCTCTTTCTGCATTTGATCTCTTTCTTGTCTCCACCAGGTCTCTTGAAAAACAAAATGATTGTATAGGTTAAAGAGTACAGACTGAATTGTTTGTGAGGGAAATTCTTGCAACACAGCTTTCTTTTTCTTTTCTTTGGCATCTTGCTGAAAATACTCAGTGAACCATGTGGATTTGTAGGGTTTAATGGAGACATTGGAATATACAAGGTGTTGTAGAGGAGTAGGTTGATCATTCATAGGAATGCTATCTTGTACTACATCTGAGCTTGGCTCAGGTATTCCTTGATCATCTTGTGGCATGCTACTATCAAGTGCTTGCACATTTTAAGATTCTTCCATATTTTGAGGTTCCGCCCGCAAAGAGGAGTCATCAGGAATATTTTCAAAAGAGGGTTCTAGATTAGGTTTTGGTACTGAAACATTTGGATTTCCAAGGGAAGGTGAAGACACTTGTCCTTGCATGTGAGGGCTTCTATGCATAGTTGCCTCTTTAACCACTACAGTTTTAGCTTGGCGGGATCTTTTTGGCTTTTGTGCTGTAGGAGTAGACACTGCAGGAACAGATGCTGCATGCCTCAACCTTTTTCTTTTATTTATTTGGACTGCAAGGTTTTGAATTTCACCTTCTAGGTTAGGAATTTCTTTTTCAACTTTATGTTTGCCTTTCTTCAAGGAAGAAGTAGGTATATCACTCTCTGGAGTGGGATCAACAGACTTGTTTTCTGGGGACAATTCTAGTTCTTTTCCTTTTTCACCTATTTCTTCACTAGGCCTAGAAGACTCTACTTCATTGAAGACTCTACTTCATTCACTAGAGGTTGAGCAACAAGGTTAACTTGGGGCTACAAGGTTTTAAACTGAACAAATTCTGCCTAGGACATGGGAGAGACATCCCTAAGGGATTTTTCAACCAAAAGCTTTATTAGGGCATGGTGGCTTATGGAATTTGCATTATCTTTTTGTGTTTCTTCGACACTAATGCTTAACATATTATAGAGAAAATTAGGAACATTGACCTAAATATTATGCCTTAAACAGCTAAGCAATTTGAAATGGTGGGCATTCAGGTTTGAGAATCTTCATTCACAAGTTAAATACCTGATAATGTGGTTAGCCAATTCTAGAAATGGTGGTGGAAGAGAAAACCTCTTGCATCCTTGCTTAGTGATTTCAAGCGGAGGATCACCCGGTCGGGAGAATTGATCTTGAGATGACTTGGTGTCATGCTCATTAGGATAATGCTCTCCAATGACTGGTAACCCGGTGACTTCTGTAATTCTTTCCTCGGTAGCAACAACTGTTAGACTCCACACAGTTGCTTGTCCCTCTTCAAAAGTGCCCATAAATTTTGTTGCAACCTCCTCATTGAATTCTGTCAATTGAAGGAAATACCCTAGCCAGTCGCATGCATTAAATCTGTGAACTGCTTCAACATCTGTCAGTAAAATACCATGGACGACTGGTTCATGTCTCTGTAATTGTCCCCCAATCTTAATAATGCCCAGTTTTCAATTTTGCTGCTCTCCAATTCACTACTAATCTTCGGTCTTCTTACACTCTACAAATACCTTCTTCTTGAAATCCCAATTGCTATTCTTGAGAATACAATTTTCCCTTAGATTACCTCTGTTATGCTTGACATGAAAAATAATAATGGTATTGATTACAGAGGACATCAGAGTCTTCAGTGGGAGTTATCTCATAATTTAATTATGGTCCTTTCAAGTCATGTCAAACTCAAAAAATTAGAATTTGAAAGTACGACAAATGTGTTGGATTAAAAGAATTAATAGAACGTAGCCTAAGTATAACATTAATGTGATGAGGATGTGACTAGTGTGACTTAGGAATAACACTTGGAAGTTATTACACTTCCCTTGCCCCCTACAAAATTTTGACAAGTGTCCTCACTTGATAAATTTGGCATGAGAATGAGAAACTGGCTTAACACATATATCATACATGTAATGCAGTACTATATATAATTATTCAAACCTATGCGCTAAAAGTGAGAAAAGAGTTAAAAAGTTGTACTTGGTGATTTGTTATCATACACATGAATGCGAGTTGATGAGAGTGTCAAGTCTAGCGATCGCATGAAAGTGTTGACATGGTGTTTTATTGAAAGCATTAAAATAGAAATTGTGGGTGACATGGAGTTTGAGTGGGTGGTAGACAGAGGAATGAGATGAGTTGGTAAGAAGAAGAGAGAAAAGTGAATGAAGAAATATACCTCATATAAAATGAAGTTTTATTATGGGAGTTTTCAAAGGCATGTTATGGTGAGGTTGCAGGAGGAAGGCTTTCACCTTCTGATGCAAGAACTATTACCTGAGGGGCTGTTAAACTTTTTGTGTTGAACTGTTGCAAGAATTCTTCCTTTGTTTGAGGCTTGTGGTACAAGCGCAAGTGGTGTCCATTGACAAGTAACTTAAATTGGACTGGATCAAGTGTGGTCAGTTGGACTGCCCCATTATCAAAGACATATTGAATTTCATATGGCCCCAACCATCTGGTTTGTAGCTTCCCTGGAATCTCCTTGAATCGAGAATCATACAATAGAGCCCAATCACCTACTTAAAAGTGTTTATTATTGATATGTGAATCATGCCACCTCTTTCTTTGGTTCTGGATTAGCTCTATCCTTTCCAATGTTGACTTTCGCATTTCATCCAATGAGTTGAGGTGGAGAAGGCACTCTGTTTGTGCTGCAGGAAGATTGATGTTCAACTCCAAAGCTGTGCGCAATGTTTTGTGTTCAAATTCTATGGGCAACATTGTTTCCTTTCCATACACTAATTCAAATGGTGTGAAGCCTATTGTGGTCTTCCATGTTGTACGATAAGCCCAGACTGCTTCAGTTAATCGACTGCTCCAATCCCTACGATGCAATTGAACTGTCTTTGTTAATATTGCCTCTATCTCTCAATTGGTGACCTCTGCTTGTCCATTCACCCATGAATGATAAGGACTAGACTTCCGATGTCTTATGCTATACTCCTTCATCAGCTTAGTGATCATATTTGAAGTGAATTGTGCTCCCTAGTCTGTGACTAATTCTCTTGGGACTCCATAACGGGTAAAAATGTCTTCATACAAGAATTTAGCTACTTTTTCATCTCTGGCATTCTGCACTGCTTTCACTTCCACCCATTTTGTCAGATAATCTGTGCATACCAAGATATAAGATTTTCCATTTGATGGAGGATCAATTGGTCCTATGAAGTCCATACCCCATTTATCAAAGGGTGTCATCACCACTTGTGGATTAAGTGGAATCTCATTTGATTTTGTTGGACGACCCATCCTTTGGCATTTATCACATTTTTTTGTATAACTGGCTGCATCTTTATGTAATGTTGGCCAATAATATCATGTTGTTAATATTTTTAGGGCTATTCTCTTTGTTTCCAAGTGACCTCCACATGGCTCATCATGACAAGCATGGAGTATGTCATATATTTCATCTTCTCTCACACATCTCCTCATGATCTAATCTGGACCAGTGTAAAATAGATTGTTATCTATCCATGAAAATTGAAAACTTTTCTCTGCAAGTTGTTTCCTATCCTTCTGAGAAAAATGTGGGGGCATCTTATTTGCTGCAAGATAATTGGCTGTCTGCATACCATGGGTTTTTGATTGCTATGTGGAACAAGTGTTCTTTTGGAAATGTATCTTCAACCTGAGTGGTGTCTTCATCAACATTTTGTAGTCTAGACAAGTAATCAACAACTACATTTGCCTTCCCTGGCTTATCAACAATTGTTATATCAAATTCTTGCAATAGTAAAAGCCATCTTTCTAGTCTTCCTATTATAGTAGGTTTGTTCATCAGATATTTTATTGCTGAGTGATCAGTGTGAACAAAAATGGGATATCCTGTGACATAGTGTCAGAATTTGTTCAATGCATAAACTATAGTTAGGAGTTCCTTTTCAGTAACTGTGTAGTTAAATTTAGGGTCATGGAGGCTTTTACTAATATAGTAAATTGCATTCTCAAGGTTGGTAGGCTTTTGTCCTAGCACAACACCTATGGCATAATTTGATGCATCTGTGTGGATATGAAATGGGATAGACCAATCTGGTCCTTTGAGGACTGGTGCAGTTGTTAGAAGTTTCTTTAGCTGCAAGGACTCGTCACATACTTGTGTCCATATAAATTCAACTTCTTTTGTCAGCAGTGTGTATAGAGGACTAGCAATTTGACTAAAATTTTGAATAAAGCATCTATAGTATCCAACATGTCCTAAGAAAGATCTTACATCTTTTTTCTTAGTAGGGGTAGGTAATGTGAGTATTACCTCAACTTTAGTTGGGTCCACTTGAATTTCTTCTGCTAAAATAAAATGCCCAAGTACCACTCCTTCCTGCATCATCATAAAGCATTTCTCACTATTAAGGGATAGATTATGTTCCTTACATCAGATTAGCACCTTTTCAAGATTATTCAAAGCCTCTTCAAATGTCACTCCAAATGTTGTAAAGTCATCCATATATATCTCCATACAATCATGTGATATGTCAGCAAAAATACTAATTACAGCCCTCTGGAATGTTGCTGGTGCATTACACAACCCAAAAGGTAGGATTGAATATACATATGTCCCCCATGGACATGTGAATGTAGTCTTCTCCTAGTCTTCTGGAGAAATAGTTATCTGATTGTATCCACTATATCCATCAAGAAAGGAAAAATACTTCTTACCAGCTAAAGTATCAAGTACTTGGTCAATGAATGGTAATGGGAAGTGGTCTTTCTTTATTGCTTTATTTAAATCCCTATAATCCACACATATTCTCCATTTACCCCCCTTCTTGGGTACTATAACCAAAGGTGATACTCATTTACTATCAGATATAGGATATATAAAGCCATCATCTAATAACTTTTGTAATTCAGTTTTGACTATCTCCCTTAATGCTAGATTAATCCTCCTTTGAGGTTGATAGAGTGGTAGACTTCCTTCATTTATATAAATCATGTGATTACATAGTGTAGGGCTTAATCCCTTCATGTCCCCATAGTCCCATGCAAAGGCTTTCTCATGTGTTTGCAGCAGTTTGGTTAGTTTTTCCATCTATTGTGAAGGTGACTTATTATTCACATGGAGATTATGACCCTTAGGAAGCTCAACAGTAGTTGTAAGGTCAAGCATGGACACTTCAGTGATAGGACTTGTATTTACTTCACTAGGTAGCAACTAATGAATAATATTGGGTTCTAAAGGTAATAGATAGTTCTCAAAATTGTCTTCATATGTAGTTAACTCTAACACAAAACTTTCAGATATATCTTTGATTACAACACAGTCATTATTAAGAATGCTCTAAATGACTTCATCTTCCTCTTGCAGCTTTAGAAAAGATTGCCTATGTAACATCATGAGTTGAACCACATAATTTAGTTCTTGTTCTCCATCTGTTAAATCTGGCCTTATAGGTGTACTTAAATCTAGCTACGGTTGAGCTGGAGGATACAATGCTAGTTTCTTAGTGGCTTTCCCATATGAAATTTTCATGTTCCCTGATCTACAACTTATGTTTGCATCAGCTGTTGCCAACCATGGACATCCTAGGATAACAGGGTAACCAACAAGATTTACCTTTGGTGATAGAATCATGAAATCAGTAGGGTACTCCCAAGAGTCTAATGTAACTAGTATGTCTTCTATCATTCCATCAGGGGTGACAGTAGAGTTGTCTGCTAATTGCAATATTGTTGGAGTAGCTCTCAAGCCTTCAATGCTCAATTTGTTCATAGTATCCTTGGTCATTACATTAATGGAAACACCTAAGTCTATTAATGCATTTTTGACAAACTGACCATTAATGATGATGTTCACAGTTGGACTCCCTGGATCTGAATATTTTGGTATTACCAGTTTTCCTAACATGATATCAACCAATTGTCCTATAACATGAACTGTTGTAGGATCCTTTTTCTTCCTCCCATGCTTTTTAAGACAAACTTCTTTTATTGATTTTCCATAAACTGGAACATCCTTTATTGCTTGAAACAAGGGAATCTGGACATGCATGTTCTTTAGCTAGTCAATGATATCAAATGGTTGGTCTTCTTTTGGTATGGGCTTGTCCATGCTAAGCCTCTAAGGAAAAGGTGGTTTAACTGATGTATGAGCATTAGCTGAGTTGGAAACATTCTCTGGGGCAATAGTATTTGGCAAAGCATTCTCTGAAATTAGTACTGATGTTGCAGGAAGGTTTGGCACTTCAGTGATAAGAGGTGGTTCAGGTGCAGGCAAGGTAGTACCTAATCTTAAATGTATATCATCTATGTTAAGTGCATAGGAAGGGTACTGCTGAGCATTGGTAGCATACATTTGCTGCTATGGTTCTTGATTGTTGGAATTCGGTTGTGGTTGAGTAGGTAACTATGTTTGCTTTTGAGGACCTATATTTGTAGGTGGTGGCATTATTGCAGGTATATTTGTTGGAGGTGGTAAAGGTGGATATCTAGGATTTGGATTAGGCCATTGTTGAGGTCCTCTCCACTGGTTAGTGGGTTGCCAATTCCCTTGTGGTTGTTGCCATTGGCTTGGAAATTGTGGCCATTGGGGTTGCTATGGAGGATACCATTGATTCTATTGGTTATTTGGCCAAGCATTATTCCAAGTGGGTTGATTATACTGTGGAGGACTTTGGGCATTACGGTTTTACTACTGACTATTATAAGGATTTGAAATTTTTAATGGGTCTTGAGGCATACCTTGTCTCATGGCCCATGGCCGATGTTGAGCAACAAAGAATATGTGCTCATCCTCTCCTTCTATCTTTAAGTTTTCAGTTGGAAGATGTTGATTCTCCAGGTTTGCGACCAATTTGCATTGACAATCCTTCTTTTGTTTGCGGTAATGAGGACAGTATTTAGCTAGATGTGCCTCCACGTCTGCATGCTTCTTCTTGGTAGTCATTGTGTCTAGGTGTGTAGCGACATCATTTATGATGTCTTTCTTGAAGTCTAACAACAGGTTTGAAATCTCCATCTTTGAAATACCAAAGCCACTTCCTTTAGCCACCGTTGAGTGAAATCCCCTTCCTTTCTTGATTTCTACTCTAGAATAGTTCATACAAATCTTCTAAAGGTCATCCCAGGAAGACTGAGATATATCTCCTCTAGCCATGAGGTTCAAGGCTTCAAGACAGTTTTCATTCACTTCTCTTAGAAAAATCAGCTTCTATGAATCCTCCTACAATGCATGTTGAGGGTTCTTTTGTAAGTTAAATAAGAAGCGTGATATGTAGTCCTATAATGTCTCATCTTCCCTTTGTGACAGATGAAAGATGTCATCTCCTTTTGAATCACTTCCCTTTTAGTATTCCTTATTCTTAGAAATAAATCTCTCATCTTGTCCCAATTTTCTACTGCATTTGCTCCTAAGCCCATGAACCATCTGAGAGCTAACTCCTTCAGTGTTGCTAGAAACAACTTAAGCTTATGACTGTCATTATTATAGTAAAAAATTTGACACAGTATGTCAAACTTGAACAAAAAGGTGTCAGGATCCTCTGTGATGAGGCCATAGAACTTTGGTAGTGTTGAAGTAGGTATATTCTTGAGGTTAGGATTGTTGATAAGACTTAGAATAGGAAATGGAAATGTAGGAGATGCCATTACTGGAGGTGTGGGATATTGAATTTGTGGCTGGAAAGTATTGTTGACTGGAAGGTTTTAGACAATAGGTGGTCCTAGATTGGGATTATTATGGAAGATGGCTAATATTTCTACAAAAGGATGGAGGTCAAATGTTTCATGAGTGTTTTCTTTTGTTGAAGATGATGCAGCAAAATCAGGACTTGCATCGAGAAATGGTAACTCAAGTTCTTCAAATTCTTCTTTTAGTTTAACAAGTTATTTTGGAATAAATCTACCATGAACATCTTGCCTTCTTCGATGCATGAAAGTAAGTTGATGACTTGTGAAGCAAGCTCACAACTACTCTGTATTGACTAAAAAAACAAGAAACTACTCTGAAAAATAAATGACTCATTAAGGTTCCTAGTTCGACACCATCCCTGACATCAGTGCCAAAAATGAACAGTCTCACAATAGGTAAAGATAATCATGCCATTGTCTCTCTTAGTGGTAATATATTTATCCTAAGGATTACCTATTCCCATCATGAAATGCATTTAGATTGTCAACCCAAGGACGTAGACTTGAAATGGGACAGCATAGTTTGTGCATTAAGTTCCTTTAGGAGTCATAACACCTTGCTGCAAGAAGATAAAATGCATGAAAGGAATCTATGTTATTGCTGCAGGAAGGTAAACACACTCGACAACTTAATGAAATTACTACAGAAAGCTTGTGAAATGAATCTAGCCTGTCTAACAACTGAAAACATTAACCATGTCTATCTTCTACAAGTGTTGTAGGAGCATCCACAGTAGTAATGCTATAGGAGTAAAATAGTAACTCTACTTGAAAGCAAGAAAAATGTAGGAAAAAAATCTACTCTATCTTAATCTAATCCACCTCCCAAGTGGGCCCCCTTGGTTGGCTTCTACTAACTACCAACACAGAAAATAATCCAAGATCACTCTTCCATTAATTCTTCTTAACTGGTTACATAACAATTGAACAACTCATGAAGAACTGAAAAGAGAAACTTCTACTATATTGAACACACCATTCTATATTTTCTCATTACCTAACTAAGTCAATCAAATTCCTTTTTAAAGAGGATTGATGCTTATTAAAAACATAACATAAAAGTCTGACTAAACCTCACCAAATAAGGAGGCGGTAAAACAACCATGTCATATTACAAATACTACAGATAACGAAATAACAACTTCTGAGGAAATATAGCAAGACTTATTTCCTATATTCTCTGGAACAAAAACTCCTTTCTAGGCGTGACATATCCCTCAGAACCATGTTGGATTCTTTCACCATGACTGGTCTTCTAATGCTCCTTCTTTAATGTGGTTGCACCACTCTTCGAACTGCTCCTTGTTTACCTGAAAGGTTAGTAACATTCGGTACACATATGCAAGTCAACATTTCAAACCCTACTCAAATGTTAGAACGTAGCTTAAAATAACTATATGAAGTACTACATTATATTTATAATCATCAACAAAACATGTCATTCAAGCTACCCATAGGCTTTGTGGCTTTAGTTGTACTTAGCATAAGTTCACATAGGTATAAGTCATAAATGTTTTAGAAATGTCTATCAAAACATAAAGAGTATCAACAAAGTATGAAGATTATAACAGAATTGAGACATTAATTTGTCTCATCATCTGCCCCCTACTAACAGAATGCTTGTCCTCAAGCATTGTATTTCTTGGCTATGGTCTTGAAATCACTGATAGTCATCTTCCTGTTCTTTCCACTCCTGAAAGTGTAGTAAAATCCTCTTGTTCTTTCTAGGTAATCTCCTCGATGCTCCTCAACCAACTGATCCAATCTAGTAGCATTGATGTTGTATAGGGGCCAGAGGAGTGTAGGTGGTTGGAAGGATAAAGACATCCATAATTTCCTTCTAACCTGTCGTCCCAACTACATATATTTAGTCACTTTGTGCACAGCTGCTTCAAAGTTAATTGGGCTGTGTGGCTTTGCTTTCTTGAAAGCTTCTGGAAATCTATTCCATTGGCTTCTTACCCCTGTAAGAGCTCTTTGGGCTATAAAATTGGGCAATGTTTGATAGTCTTTGTAGGCCTTATCTCTCAATGCAAAGACTTTCTCCCTGATTTCAGGCTTCTGTTTCCCATAGGTCAAATTGAGCCAATCCCTCAAAAGAACATCAGGCTTATGTGACTCAGCCCTTAATGGTAAGGGTTCAAATTTTTCTAGATCCCTATAATTGTTCAACTATCTATCATATTTTTCTTCATTATGGATCCATGACATCATAGCCCTTAAGTGAATATCCCCTAAATAGAGCAGAGGATTCTACTCTATTTCATGTGGGATGATAAAGTTGTGCAAATATAACTCACATGATAAATTATGCTTCCATGGGGGAAGAGTTTGGTATATTCCATAAAAATCTTGGGCTAACTTGAACTCACAATCAATATTCTTCATGGTTTGTGAAATGAACCTAGCCTTTCTAACAACTCAAAACATTCACCATGTCTATCTTCTACAAGTGCTACAGGAACATCCACAATAGTAATGCTGCAGGAGTAAAATAGTAACTCTACTTGAAAGAAAGGAAAATGTAGGAAACAAATCTACTCTATCTTAATCTAATCCACCTCCCAAGTGGGCTCCCTTGGTTGGCTTCTACTAACTACCAACATAGAAAATAATCCAAGATCACTCTTCCATTAATTCTTCTTAACTGGTTACATAACAATTGAACAACTCATGAAGAACTGAAAAGAGCAACTTCTGCTATATTGAACACACCATTCTATATTTTCTCATTACCTAACTAAGTCGATCAAATCCATTTTTAAAGAGGATTGATGCTTATTGAAAACATAATAGAAAAGTCTGACTAAACCTCACCAAATAAGGAGGCGGTAAAACAACCATGACATATTACAATTACTGCAGATAACAGAATAACAACTTCTAAGGAAATATAGAAAGACTTATTTCCTATATTCTCTAGAACATCAGCTCCTTTCTAGGCATGACATATCCCTCAGAACCATGCTAGATTCTTTCATTAAGACTGGTCGTCTAACACTCCTTTAATGTGGTTGCACCACTCTTCAAACTGCTCCTTGTTTACCTGAAAGGTTAGTAACATTTGGTACACATATGCAAGTCAACATTTCAACCCCTACTCAAATGTTAGAACATAGTTCAAAATAACTATATGAAGTACTATATTATATTTATAATAGTTAGCAAAACATGTCATTCAAGCTACCCATAGGATTTTTGGCTTTAGTTGTACTTAGCATAAGTTCACATAGGTATAAGTTATAAATGTTTTAGAAATGTCTATCAGAGCATAAAGAGTATCAACAAAGTATGAAGATTATAACAAAATTGAGACATTAATTTGTCTCATCAGTTCCCTACTAGAATACTAACAATCCATTTTAGTTTCATTAAATGTACTAATAACTTTGAATAAATTTAAACCAATTATATCATAACATTTAAAGGTCTTTTAAAGGAAACATAAATGCTTTCATTGAAATATTCAACTTAACATTTCATGATCCATTTTGTACTCAAAGTATTCCTCATAACAACATAGCATTTAAAGCTTTAATCATATACATAAATCATTTAAGAATTTGAACAAATACAGATATGAAACTATCCTATTTGAATTACTACCCTTTCTTAATCAACAATAATATAGGATTCCATCTTGCTTTGAAAAATTACTAAAGTCCTTTTCTTTAAAAACAATATGCTTTGAATAAAGATTACATTTCCCTTTTTCTTTCCCTAAATCTACCCATACCAAGTTACATCACTTTAGAAATACCATAAGGATTGACATTATATTCATCTCCTCTTGGGAGGTTATAACAACATAACTTTACATTGATAGAAAATGATAAAGGGTGTGAAAAGAGCCTTCTTTCTTGAAAACTAGAATAATGAACAAGTAGGAATCCTTTCAGCATTGCAACTGCAATTGATACCTTGATAAAGAATGATTTACCACCCAACCACGTGGATACCAAAAGGCCCACTCCCCCGTGCTAAGAGATAAACACCAAGATCCACACAAGAAGAGACAACTAGGCCATTCCTAGGGTTGAGGTAACCTTTCCCAAACAATAAATTGAAAAGAAGATTGAAACACAAACCCTTCCCAAAAGGTTTCAAGACTTGGTAGAAACTCTAAGGAAAAAGCTAGATGAGTGTCATCACATAGCCCTCACCCCTTGGGTAGCCACTCTTGGCCCTGACCCCCAATTAGGCACATGTGGAACTAATTGCCTTTCGCAAGGACAAGGCCATTCAATTGTACCTATGCATAGGTATCTTCTCCCACTACCATCCATAGTCTTTACTAGCACTAATGGCATGGGCGAGGCATTACATTTATATTTTTAGTGTTTGTTTCCATCTCCATTCATTTAATTAAAGTTATCACTTGATTAAAACAACTCGTCAGTGGGTTATCTTGGTACTAGCCACTTAGGGCCCCAACCCCACACTGAGAGCCACTCACCTAGTGTTCTTAGGTTCTCTACCTTTAACCAAGAATCATATACATACAAGATATGCAATAAAATAAATCATATAACATTCAAGTACTTGAAAACAAGAATAGGAATGGTTTGGGAAGCCATATGGTTATCCTAGTCCACCGGACAACCCTAAACTGTAACCCTGATTCATGAACACATCAAGAAGCTTAACCATGCATCTAAATGCACTATACAACATATACCTAAAGCAATAAGTGACCCAAAATGACCAAATACCACTTAGGGTTAGCCCCAAGTCACCCAAGAACCCTAAAACACAAAAAATGACCAAATCTAGGGTTTGACAGAGAGCTGCGTAGTTGGTTCAAGAAGTTGCATAGTTGGGGCTTGAAGCTACACAGTTGGGGCCTCAAGTTGCATAGTTGGTAGCGATAACTGCACAGCTGGTCTCCAGAACTACGCAGTTGGTCAGAGACTGTGTTTTTTTGAGGAACGACCTGGCAGAGTGAGTTTCTGAGTAAAAATGGGCATGATGGAGGTACTGGAAGCAGAATCAGGGAAAGACCCAGTTGAGATCTCCATGTTTTCCTTTGAAAAATTCCCTCAAACCCATACTACCTGCAAAATAATCCTACTCTAGATCTAAGAATCGAAAAGAGGTGCATTGTCAAAAATGCAACCAATAAAGGGAAATAAAACTTCCTAAGATTTGGGAGTACCTGCAGACCTCTAAAACATATAAGAAGGTAAACATGATTCCTAAGAAGATCCTAGACTCCATCAAACACATGGATGAAGATAAATTTCTCATACATGAGATACAATATATATACAACAATATCTTACCAAAACATATACATAGTCATTCATTCTCCTAAAACTAATAATACAAATATAATACAATAATATAATCATCCTTTAAAATTATAGATTCATAGATGACCACAATTAGATAGATAGAAATACATTCAGGCAAACAATCACTTAAGAAGGATCATCTCCCAAGATAGATCCTACCTGGAGTCCTGCAGAGAAACCGTTGGAGAAGAAGATCCACATTGTCTTAGTCTTCTTCCAGTACTCCTCTAGATTCCTCTGATTGCAGATACAAACTCCTCCAGAGCTACTATAATTTCAATATGATATCCTATCTACCAGATGATAATGCTTCTAAAGAATTAATTTCAGCCAACTCCCTCATCTCACAGGGATTCTTCCGGTATATAGATTAAGGGAGTAGTTGCATGGGAAAATCCAACTGATGCAACTATCCCAACCAATTATTGGTTAATAGTTAGTCTTAAATATATTTAATAAAGCCATTCTTGGGAAGAGATTTATAAGTTAATATTAATCTTACTTATATTTCCTTTTATTAAGGAAGGCAATAGTAACTTTTGCCTTTAAGTTTATTTACTATTTCTAAGTTACCTAATTACCTAGGCTATAGTAAAAGGGTTATACAATTTATTTATTAGCCATCCATATAAGTGATTTTATTTGTTTATTAATATTATTTAAATGCAATAATTACTTATCCACAACAATTATATAAATATATGTAACCAAATGCATACGTGTGCACCCATATGCCTATGTGTACATATACCATTATTAATATTATTAAAAACATATTATTATTAGTATCATAAAACATATTATTATTATTGACATTATAATCACATTATTTTAATCATACACTAAATCAAACTCTTACGAGGTACAATAAGTCCTATAAGGTAACTACTAATAAAAGATAGAATATTCTATACAACAGAATTAGAGTTACCATTCGCAAGATCTGATAATCAATAAATGCAAGAGATAAGAAACAAGATCCATAGAATCTAACAACTGAGACAACACATTATTACACCATCCAATACAAGGACTGACTTAGGAACTCCCCACATAAGGAACAAAGAGGGTAAGAGGTAGGGTTCATTCTCTTGAAACCTTGG
This sequence comes from Chamaecyparis obtusa, assembly GCA_027943335.1. Lineage (NCBI taxonomy): Eukaryota > Viridiplantae > Streptophyta > Pinopsida > Cupressales > Cupressaceae > Chamaecyparis > Chamaecyparis obtusa. The sequence goes on from BSBK01001079.1 coordinate 834,699, forward strand.
TGATATCTCCATAACAACAACAATGATCACGGATTTTGAGGGCACACTTAGACCTATGAGACTAGGTGGAGTCGATGTCTGGTATCTGCAAGCCTGCATCACCAAGAAGAGATACATGTGCATGGATATATATAGATATAGTAAGACATTTTCAAAATGACCAGGATCGATACATTACGTGGACCTCAACTAAGTGAGTAACTATGACTTCATCCTAAGTCACGAAAACACATCAGACATATATACATGAAACACAATACATCATAGACAATAATGGCTAGATTCCAAATCCTTGAGTTAGCTCTATAAACATATATAAGATAGATGATTTTCAATTTCATAAACATTTTAAACAATAATCATAAATGTGTATATATAAATATCTGATAAGCATATCCTCATCCAAATAAGCATAATTGTAAACATATAGTTCTAACCATCATAATTTGTAAAATGTCCAAATCAAAGAGTCGAAGTATAATCATCGGAGAGGGTATTACATAGTCAAAAATTCAAATGCAATATAATATCTCTATGTCTTGCACACATGAACATTTCATATAACCACATACCTTGTAAATGCTAACAATTGACTTGTGGCATTCCTTAAGTCAATTGTAAGATAGGAATCTCCCCTAATTGCCAATGGCATGATATGCTATGAAACACATTTATGAAAAGTTCATTAGTAATTTTTTCTCGCACAACAAAATATTAAAATATATTTAGTACTTAATTAATGTTACCAATAAATGTTAAATGATGATATATAATACCTTCATAAAATTATGCAAATCATGTGTTTTAAATCCTGTGATATGTATATCAATTGTAAAGCTTTAGCCAATGATGAACCATAGCTAGTAATAGGTGTCCTTATTGAATGTAACTGAACACGAACTAAAGCTCTACCTTGAAATCTCCTCAAAATTGACAAAATATCCCTAAGGGTCAAATGGAAGAGAAAAGCCACAAAAATAAGGGCTTGGACTGATAGTCATTGAAGTCTAATTGCCTCAAAGGTGGTCTCAAGTCATAATTGACCCATGTGTGCCCTTAACCGAAGTATAACTACTCCAAAAATGCACGTGAATCTTCTCCTTGAGCATCAACTCACCAATCATGATACATGCATTTATTCTCATTTTTGTAATAAAATAATACTATTAAGTGCTCATAATTTACACTTAATTAGTATTTTACATTTAGTCTCCATGCAAAAATAAAAATCTCCTCTTCTAAAAAATAAATATGCAATCTTGTTTGAATCTTACCCTTAATCATACTTTTCCTATAATTACACTTAATTTAATATTTTATTAGATGTTTTATTTATAAACACCTACTCAAAATATTAATTACACTATTTTCTTCAATGCAAATAAAGAGGAAATAATAACAATACCCTTTTATATTATATTTATTAAATAAATAAAAAATAAATTACTCAATAAATATTAAATTTTAATTTAATATTTATTAATACTGAATAAATTTTAGTACAAAAAGCATTATTATTATTTAAAACAAAGGCATGAAGCCATGGGGGTAATTGTTTCAAAAGATTTTCAATAAAATCTACAAGGCAAAACAATGCCCCTTTTATGCTTGATGGCCCTTACGGTATACAAACCCTAATTTCACTTCATTCCTTCATTTCTCACTTTCATTTTTCTCTTGCTCTGCATGCCTAGTTGCCAAGGGTTTCTGGAGTTTTGTGAAGGTGTTTTGAAGATTTTCCACAGCTATTTTGTTGTTCTCTGGGACTTATGTGGATTTGCTTGAGCAGATTCAGTGTATTAACACAGATATTTTGAAGATCCTTCTCATTTTTTTCTTGAAATTTCATGCCCTCATTCTCTATATAAAGGAAATCTCATGCCCTAACTCAAAGAAAAAAACAAATAAACTTTGTGGATTCTTGGCATTGAACATGTCGTATCTTCCATTCTTTTTCTTTGTATTTCTCCTTCATTTCGAGCTCTCTATCCCTGTAAAAGATAAGGAGAATACTTTTGTTTTTATGTGTTGATTTTGGGCACCACAAAGTATAGCATATCTTAATCATGTCTTAAAAATATGGAAAAACTACATAACTTTGTGCATCTTTATGAGGATTTCTTGGAATTACATAGAGGTTGTGGTTTTTCATGGGTTTGGTTGTTCATAATAATGTTGCTCTGATTTTGTCTGCAATGTTATGCACATGATTGTCTTCTCATGGTATTTTCATCTTACCATTGCATGGCAAAGCTCTAATAAATTTTGGTTTTAATGACAACCCTCCATCCCTTATTTTTTTTGTCAACAAGATCTCTTCAAAATGGTACCTCCTTCTACCATTTACCACTATATCTATATATGCATTTGCTGCTCATATCATCTTGATATTAGGACACCACTATCTCTTCATGAATTTTGTTGTGAATATGAAAGTGATGCTACGAAAGCTCCATGATATAATATATCCATACATAGCTTCATTGATCATTAACTTCACATTGGATATTCATTATTTATTAGTAATATCATTGCAAGCTATTGTTTACATCTTACATCTATGATTTCTTGAATGAAAAGACTATCTTATGATGCAAACTTGTAACAATAGATTGAACCTTTCTCATTGTTATTGCCTTCATATTATTCGTGATCAACATTTATATTAACTTCATGTCTTATAACAACAATAATGTTGTTGTCACATCTTTGAAATCTGATGTTTTCTTTGACATATCAATGTTGTTATGTATCATATATGTCAAATTGAGTGCTGCTTTGAGAAATGTTTGGTGAGTAGGATATGTAAAACCCACACCCACATTATTTCCCTGTGCCTATAACCCCACCCAAAAGATTGAAATAAACTTTGTCTGCAATTCCATTATGCACAACTATTTATTGGGTTTCATCTATATATGGACAAAGTGTGGAACATTTGGACAAGCTTTTCGATGAGTAGGATATTTGACATTCCCACCGCCATTGGCCGGGTCCTCATCTCTTTCAAAGAAAAAAATATCATTGGAAATGGGGTTTCAGACAATCTGATTCGCATAAGCTGAAGTGTGGGATTAAACATGTGTAAATTGTCGTGAATTCCCATTGGATCGAACAGCTGTTCAAAAATATCGAAATGTCCATGTCAATTAGGTTGATTGCACCGTTCAAAATTATATCTTCCTTCGTATCGTATGCGCAGGGTTTGCTCGGGAAAGTTTCTGTGTGCCTTCTCTATATATATTTTTTTCAAAGTAACCCAAATCTGCGGCTAAACACGCCCCCATTACCAAGCAAGCCGGCCAATTTCATTAATTATTATTATAAGGCGAGGATTTGTTTGTTTAAGAATATAATGGGCCATGTTTGTACAATATTGTGGATGGACATTATCAACAAACCATCTTCCATGTTGAATGTCGGACGATATGATCGTCCTCACACAAGCAACAAGTTTTGTCTCATATTTTAGATAAATTCTAATATATATATTTTTAATATATATATTTTTTAAGTCTTCAATTTTTTTATTTGAATGTCAAAAGGTAAATGACAGGTGGTACTTTTTCAGTTGTTATTATTCTCTACATAAAGTGGTACTATTGCAAAAATACAAACGGGTCGCAATACAATGTGTTTTTATCAAAAAAATTTTATAGTATTGTGGAGGTGGATTATGACGATCGACAAGTGAAATTCACATGAAAATTAGTCATGATATGTAAATTTGAGTTTTTATAAGAACATGTAGGATAGTACTATTTAGTGTGGAGAATAGTCACTCCTACTTCGTCTACCCTTTCTTTTATTCATAGGGAAAAAAGAACAGTGGTACTTTCACAACTAAGTAGTTATTGATAGGAAGAGACATAGGAGGCATTTTCTTTTTTTCCTTCAATTTTATATGGAGTTGAAGAATGCATCTAATTAGACATTTTTTTGCATTTATTAAGTAAATTGAAAATGCATAGTTATATTCTGATTTTTAATCGTTTCAACTACATTTTGATGAGAGTTCAAAGGATAGTGTAAGTTCTTGATTCAAATTAATAAAAAATGAGTGGAATTTGTATTGTGGGTTGGTTCTTTGTGAGATGAATATTTGAGTTTGGATCTTAAAGTAAGACTAGTGGTTGGCTCTTGAACTTTTCATTTTTTCTTTGAAAGTTGAAAGAAATTTCTTAATGAGATTCATATTTTGCAATAAATAAGGCATTTAGTTATAGAAAGAAACTTAATAACATTTTGTCTAAATGAAGGAGGTGGCTTTCAAATTCCAATTTTACACTGATGATTTTTTTGTTTGCAAGTTGTAAAAGCTTATATAATTATTCTCTAAAAAAGCTAAGCAAAAGAAATATTTGTTTAAACATTTTAGTGGCTTGCATCAACCTCATAAAAGGTCAATTGTTGACATGGTTTGGTGTAAGGTAGATAATTCCTTTTGTTGCTCACGCATGAGAGGTCATAGTTAAGTAAGGATTTAATGCAATACTTTTTGTGGCATTTATCTAACATATTTCCCTTATTGTTTTCTTTTATCAATGCTTGAGTGGTTTTTTCAATCTAATGTCTTATATCATTTCTTGGATTTAGGCCACCACTTTTTTTATCATGAGATTCTATTTGGTGGGTAACTTTCCACTCATAAACCAAATTAAAGGTGATTTTAATCCTCCCATCGAAGGAATAAATTTGGATCTTGATTATGTCTATTAAGCCAATGTGATGAATGTGTCAATAGGGAATGGGTAAAGCACATGAATTATGTGTTCTCCAATGTCCTCCTTACGAAATTAGATATAAGAGTTGATAATTACATGATATATGCATATGTAGCAATTTACTTCATGTAAGATGTTTATTTCAATAACCTATAAGGGATGTTGTACAAGGTGCAATATGGAGGATTGTTTAGGGGGAAAAGCATTATAGAGTGTTGGTGACATAGTTGTTGCCTTCTTTTCCTCCTTGTTATTAATAGGAAAAAGGTAGGATTGAACTTCTCCAAAGTACATTTTGATGAGAGTTCAAAAGATAATGTATGTAAGGTCTTGGTTGAAATCATTAAAAATGAGTGGAATTTGTATAGTGAGTTTTTTACATAAGATGAATACTTGGAGTTTGAAGTGTAGAGTAGGACTTGTGGTTGGCTATTGAATTTTTTATTTTTCTATGAATGTTGAAGGAAATTTCTTGGCGGGACTCATATTTTATAATAAATAAGGCATTTTATTATAGAAAGGAACTCAATAACATTTTGTCCAAAGTAAAGAAGGTAGCTTTCAAATTCCAATTTTACACTAAAGATTTTTTTTGTAGGTTGTAAAAGATAATATACTTATTCTCTATAAAATATGAGCACATGAAATATTTGTTTGAATGTTTTATAGGCTTTCATCAACTTCATAGAAAAGGTCAATTTTTTGTCATGGTTTGGTGTAAGTTGGAGAAGTCTTTTTGTTGCTTATGCATGGGAGGTATGTAATGCCTCGCTAGGGAACCCAGGAGATATTAACCTAAACATGTTACTAAGTTTACAAAATATTTTTTTTCTTAAGAGTTTACAAACAATAATAAATAGCAATGAGGAAGTAAAACATAAAGTCCCTATATACATATAAACATAATCTCAATTTCAGATTACAAATCTCAAGGGTTCCTTGATGTAGAAATTACGTAAATACAATTAAATCTATTAATTAGAATGATCATCTAAATCTTCTACATAGTACATCATAAATACATCTGAATAATATAGTATACATGACAAACCCACATCCACTGCACAAGTCGTAGGGTATGGAAATACAACTGAGTACAAAGTACAAATAAAGAAAGAATAGGAATAAGTCTCCCAAGAAGATAAGATAAGAAGCAACCACCACAAGGATCACCCAACATTGGTACATGAACGTCAGAGTCTCAATGGTAAAAGAATCACTACCTACCGACCTCGTGGAAACCTATGGTTCCACTCCCATCATGTTGAGGAGATAACATCAGACCCCATTCATATAACAATACCAAAATCAATCATCAGGTAACACTAAGCAAGGGTTCTATAAGATTCCTATCTCAAGGGTACAACTCAACAACTCAAAGGTATACATACTAATCTAGAGGCAACCAACACATGTAGGAAACCTAAGATGAAATCGGGGAAGTGTCATCACATATGTCAACCCCTTGGAATGATCTCACTAGACTTTGACTCCCAAGTGTGATCATATGTGAAATCTAAATTCCTCTCTTGTAGTCAAGGATAACTAATCATGCCAGAACTCACTGCTACTACTAGATGAGAAAGAGTCTTCTACCGCTCCCATCCTTAGCCTATATTATCACTCAAGGCATGGGCGAGGAATCCATTATCTTATTAATTTATTTTAAAGTCTCATTTAATTTATATTATCACTTGTTTAAATAGCCTACTAAGGATGCCGAGTTAGCTATTTTGGGCTCTGACACCTCCAAAGCAAGCCGTTTCCCCATTAACACCTAGATAACCTACCCTAGGTTGATGTAGGAGCATCTCGAGTCCTTGGCAATCTTGTGTCACCAAAAACATGTTCGTGTTTTCCTGTGTTTCTCAGTTCCTGCTTTGACCGAGTTGGCTCGGTAGTTGCTCAGTTTCTTTTGTTTACCGAGTTGGTCAGTTATCTCTCTAGCGCTCGGTGAATTCCCTCGCGCTCGGCAATGCTTGTCTGGCGCCCAATTATCCTTGCTTACCGAGTTATTTATTTTAGTTTCCTATTGAGGCCAAGTCTTGCAATTAATTATGGTCATAGATTTAATGCTGGTATCTATCATTGGGAAGTGTGTGGACCTAGATCGGGTCATTGCTTCCATTTATGATGGATCTGAAGGCTAAATTATTTGGTAGCCTCTTGTATATATTGTAATATTTGTTTGTAGTTTTAGAAGATTAATTAGGACATCAGGGTTAGAAGCGAGGAGATAGAAGATTGTTCCAGATCCTCACATGTTGGAGGACTTTTGTACTTGAATTATAATATCTAGCCTAAACTGGGAAAGCCTTATAGCCCAACATGTCCACAAAATCTAACAACTAAGACAACACATTATTACACCATCCAACACAAGGACTGACTTAGGAACTCCCCACATAAGGAACATAGAGGGTAAGAGGTAGGGTTTATTCTCATGGAACCTTGGTGATATCTCCATAACAACAACAATGATCAAAGATTTTGAGGGCACACTTAGACCTGTGAGACTAGGTGGAGTCGATGCCTTGTACCTGCAAGCCTGCATCACCAAGAAGAGATACATGTGCATGGATACATATAGATACAGTAAGACATTTGCAAATAGATGACCAGGATCGATACATTGTGTGGACCTCAACTAAGTGAGTAACTATGACTTTGTCCTGAGTCATGAAAACATATCAGACATATATACATGAAACATGATACATCATAGACAATAATGGCTAGATTCCAAATCCTTGAGTTAGCTCTATAAACATATATAAGATAGATGATTTTCAATTTCATAAACATTTTAAACAATAATCATAAATGAGTATATCTAAATATCTGATAAGCATATCCTCATCCAAATAAGCATAACTATAAACATATAGTTCTAACCATCATAATTTGTAAAATGTCCAAATCAAAGAGTCAAAGTATAATCATCGGAGAGGGTATTACATAGTCAAAAATTAAAATGCAATATAATATCTCTATGTCTTGCACACATGAACATTTCATATAACCACATACCTTGTAAATGCTGACAATTGAGTTATGGCATTCCTTAAATCAATTGTAAGATAGGAATCTCCCCTAATTGCCAATGGCATGATATGCTATGAAACACATTTATGAAAAGTTCATTAGTAATTTTTCTCGCACAACAAAATATTAAAATATATTTAGTACTTAATTAATGTTACCAATAAATGTTAAATGATGATATATAATACCTTCATAAAATTATACAAATCATGCGTTTCAAATCCTATGATATGTATATCAATTCTAAAAGCTTTAGCCAATGATGAACCATAGCTAACTTAATAGGTGTCTTTATTGAATGTATCTGAACTCGAACTGAAGCTCTACCTTGAAATCTCCTCAAATTTGACAAAATATCCCTAAGGGTCAAATGGAAGAGAAAAGCCACAAAAATAAGGGCTTGGACTGATAGTCATTGAAGTCTAATTGCCTCAAAGGTGGTCTCAAGTCATAATTGACCCATGTGTGCCCTTAACCGAAGTATAACTACTCCAAAAATGAATGTGAATCTTCTCCTTGGGCATCAACCCACCAATCATGATACATGCATTTATTCTCATTTTTGCAATAAAATAATACTATTAAGTGCTCATAATTTACACTTAATTAGTATTTTACATTTAGTCTCCATGCAAAAATAAAAATCTCCTCTTCTCAAAAATAAACATGCAATCCTGTTTGAATCTTCCCCTTAATCACACTTTTCCTATAATTACATTTAATTTAATATTTTATTAGATGTTTTATTTATAAACACATACTCAAAATATTAATTACACTATTTTCTTCAATGCAAATAAAGAGGAAATAATAACAATACCCTTTTATATTAGATTTATTTAAAAAATTGCTCAATCAATATTAAATTTTAATTTAATATTTAATAAATACTAGTACAAAAAGCATTTTTATTATTAGTACTTGCGCAAGTACTATTGCATCCACTTTTGGATTTCTTTCATTAACTAGTGATTAAAAAATCACATTTCTACCAATTAAAATTATTATTTTTATCAAATTTGTTACAAAATTAATAATTTGTATAGTATACATGCACATTTTTTATGTTTATAATTCAACAAAATTAATTTAGAGCTCTTTTATTGGCTTAAAAATTTAGCCTCTTATACACGGATTTTGCGGAAACACTACCTCTATTACAATTTTCGAGGCAATATTATAGGGGCAAATACTTTACCATGCCATTAAAATAATTCATATTTATTTTTAAAAATATGTTATAATATTAGATGTTATATATTTAGATTATATAACATAAATTATAATTATAATCTAAATATTAATAAACTTAAATTTTTCATTATATATTTTATATTTATTAACTTATGAATTAGTGATAATAATATCTATTATTTATAATAAATAATTATAATTTATATCTTAAAATACTAAATAATATGATTTGACATAAGTTATATGAACTATATAAAATATTATTAATATCATTTCTAACAATGTGTATGAACCAATTAGAAATTAGGATATTTGGAATTTTATTATATATATTTCATACTTTGTATAGTGAAAATTGTAATTTTTTAAAGTTTATAATATGTAAAAATTATTTATTGATAATTTGATGGGTGGGCTCTTATACACGGAATTTGCGGAATTCTATTTCTCTTCCACATTGCTTTATTTTAGGCAAAATTTGTGCATTAAAAAATTATTGTGAATAAATGAGATTGATCCACTGCTCTCATCACACCAAACTCAAATTAAATATTTTTTTATTCTGTGAAAATAGAATTATTACTGAAAATATTTACTTTAAATTTAAATTAAAAAAAAGTTTATTATAGATTATAAAATTATAGAAATTATATTTATAATATATAATTACATTTTTAATTTTAATATAATTTTTTATTAAAATTTAATATATATTAACTATTTCATAATCTAATACACCTAACTATTATTCAAACAATAACCATTATTAATACAACCTAATTAATATTTTGTATAAATAATAGTTATAAAACTAAAAGGCAAGTACTTGGCCACTATGTGGCACTTGTTTTAACTAAAGGCATGAAGCGTTGTATAAGTCATCAGGTTAATTGTTTTAAAAGATTTTTTTTTTTTAATGAATAGTGCCTTCTCTATTAATTTAATATAAAAGTTACATATTCACAAAAAAAAAGAGGCCAGAGATAATCAATAAAATCTACAAAGAAAAATAATGCCCCTTTTATGCTCGATAGCCCTTAGGGTATACAAACTCTAATTTCACATGCCTAGCTGCCCAGGGTTTCTAGAGTTTTGTGAAGGTGTTTTGAAGATTTCCGACAACTATTTTGTTGTTCTTTGGGACTTTGTGGATTTACTTGAGCGGATTCAGTGCATTAACACATAGATATTTTGAAGATTCTTCTCATTTTTTTCTTGACATTTCATGCCCTCATTCTCTGTATAAAGGAAATCTCATGCCCTGGCTCAAAGAAAAAAAACAAATAAACTTTATGGATTCTTGGCATTGAACATTTCGTAGCTTCCATTTTTTTTCTTTGTATTTCTCCTTCATTTCGAGATCTCTATCCCTGTAAAAGATAAGGAGAATACTTTTGTTTTTCTATGTTGATTTTGGGCACCACAAAGCATAGTATATCTTAATCATGTCTTTTATCTTTTAATATGGCCACCATTTCATGATAAACCCACAATTATATTTTAAAATCTAATGTTCTTCATCAAATATTGCTATTCCTCTTTATGAACATGCTGTTAAAAACTTGAAACTTATTGTTATAACAGAGCTCTATGGCGTCTCTATGGAAAAAATGAGCTGCTCTATCATTCTTTTATCCACTGTGGATGATTTCGAATACCCGTTAAATCTCAGATGTTTCTAAAATTGGTGAACATTTTGAAAAATTTGAAATCTTGAAATTTCTATGCCTTTTCTCAAAGGGTTTTTAAAAATAATAATAATAATAATTTTAACTTCTGCGAGGCTAAAGATAGCCTATGGGACAGACCACGCTGAAATTTTTATTTTTCATTTCTGTCTTTTTCTTGTGAAGCTTGATGAAGAGTGTCCCAACTGCTCAATTGTCTCCTCATTGAAAAGATCAAACCACGAATTCACCGTCAAAAGGGTATTAAAACTGTCCCTACTGTCCTTGAAAGCGTCACATTCTAGAATGAAGTGTTTTTCTATTTCTACCTTACCCGAAGTGCAGTAAATACAAATTTAGTTTCACAACAAAGTTGATGTGAAACTTCAACTGTGGCTTATATTTGTGGTTTTATGTTAGTTCTACGATATGGTAATTTTTTAAATATGGAAAAAAATCTCCATAACTTTGTGCATCTTTATGACGATTTCTTGGAATTACATAGAGGTCGTGGTTTTTCACTTTTATTGCTTCTTCTTTCATGGGTTTGGTTGTTCATAATAATGTTGCTCTGATTTTGTCTACAATGATATGCACACGATTGTCTTCTCATGATATTTGCATCTTACCATTGCATGGAAAAGCTCTAATAAATTTTCTCTAGAAACGTTGAGCAAAAGAAATATTTGTTTAAACATTTTAGTGGCTTGTATCAACCTCATGAAAGGTCAATTGTTGATGTTGTTTGGTGTAAGGTAGAGAAGTCCTTTTGTTGCTCACGCATGAGAGGTCATAGTTAAGTAAGGATTTGATGCAATACTTTTTGTGGCATTTATCTAACATATTTCCCTTATTATTTGGTTTTATCAATGCTTGAGTGGTTTTTTCAATCTAATGTCTTATATTGTTGCTTGGAAATAGACCAACATTTTTTTATCATGAGATTCTATTTGGTGGGTAACTTTCCACTCATAAACCAAATTAAAGGTGATTTTAATCCTCCCATCAAAGGAATAAATTTGGATCTTGATTATGCATATTAAGCCAATGTGATGAATGAGTTGATAGACAATGGGTAAAGCACATAAATTCTACTTTCCCTAATGTCCTCCTTAGGAAATCATATATAAGAGTCAATTACATGATATATGCACATGTAGCAATTTACTTCATGTAAGATGTTTATTTCAATAACCTGGAAGGGATGTTGCGCAAGATGACATATGGAGGATTGTTTAGGGGGAAAAGCATTATAGAGTGTTGGTTGCATAGTCGTTGCCTTCTTTCCCTCCCTTGTTATAAATAGGAAAAAAGGTAGGATTGAACTTCCTTAACTACATTTTGATGAGAGTTCAGAAGATAATGTATGTAAGGTCTTGATTCAAACCATAAAAAATAAGTGGAATTTGTATTGTGAGTTCTTTGTAAGATGATTAGTTGGAGTTTGAACCATAGAGAAAGAGTTGTGGTTGGCTAATGAATTTTTAATTTGTTTGTGAATGTTAAAGGAAATTTCTTAGCGGGACTCATATTTTGTAATAAATAAGGTATTTTATTATAGAAAGGAACTCAATAACATTTTATCCAAAGTAAAGGAGGTACCTTTCAAATTCCAGTTTTACACTAAAGCTTTTTTTTGTGTGTAGGTTGTAAAAGATAATATAGTTAGTATTTAGAAAATATGAGCACATCAAATATTTGTTTAAATATTTTATTGGCTTTCGTCAACCTCATAGAAAAGGACAATTTTTGTTATGGTTTGGTGTAAGGTAGAGAAGTATTTTTGTTTCTTATGCATGGGAGGTCATAGTTGAGTAAGGTGTTAAGACCTTAAAATGCACAAGGGTTTTTTAGATATGATCATGTATTTTTATGTCTTCATTTCATTAAGTTGTCCTAAACATTATCTAAGTGTTGAAAATTACATGGTCTTACCTTGGTAGAATTATATCTTTCATTATGTTTCATTGTTGACTTGTGATAACTAGTTTCCATCTTTTTAAGTCGTGATTCATCCACCATCCAAACATTCATTTACTAGCCCCTTATGAAATAATACTTCCCCAGCTAGTCATCATTAAATTTTACTAACTCATGCATATAGCCTTCCTTTTGGCATGTCCTAGTCATGACCCCTTGAGCACACATGCATACATAAACATTTACTTGTTGAGTAAAAATTAAAATATTTAAGTGATCCCTCTCCATGTTCCCATAGTGAATAAGTGTTTACAGTTCTCTTTACCATGAGACTACTAGGTAACATTTTATATGACAAAGGAGGCTTCCCCTCATGCCCTCCTAGTTTGATGGTTGATGGTTATAATTTTTGAAGGACTGTGAGATGTTGAAGAAGACTTGGAAAGTATTTACCCCACATCCCCTCGTGGTGAATGATTGGTTAATGAAATTGACCATGGGATTGTGGGATATGTAGTAAGCCATTGGAGGGTACCTTATAGTCCCTTGTAGTTTAAGGAAAGATTGTGGTCACAGTCACAGGATGTTAGGGTGAGACAAGAAAGAAAGGTAAATAATTCCTTGCAATCCCTCCAAGGGTCAACTATTTTGAAGAATCAAGTGGCCGAATTTTAGGGTATGAGAAGAGAGAGAAGAATGTGAAATCCACATCCCCTCTACAATGAAGAAAAATGTGAAGTGATGGATGTAGGCCTCTGGAGTACTAAAATGTAACATCAAAATGTTATCTCACGTTCCCTCGAGTTTTCAAGTAGTTCCAAGTAATTTATGGTGGGAGTTTGGGATGCAAAGAGACTTACAATGGCATGTGATATGTGTTCCCTCACAATGTTTAAATGAAATGAATAAAATGTTGTGAGATGTTGGACATTAAGAAATAAAGTAAGGGATATTTACCCTGCATTCCCTCGGGTCTATTGGCAATCTCAAGGTGTTGACCAATGGATTCTAGGGTATGAGGAAATTTAAAAGCTAATACTACCTCGTGATCTCCCTCACATGGTTAAGTGAAAAGAAGAAATAGATTACAAAATGATGGGGCATGAGAATATAGATACAATGTGATCACCCTGCACTCCCTCACTGACAAAAGGAAACATTGAAATGACAAGCTAAGGAATCTTGGTGTTAAATGCACATTCTTAATTAGTTAGTCATTTCTAAGTGAAGGATCATTGCACTTACTTAGCACTTAAGTAAGTGCAATGATCCTTTGCACTTACTTAGCGCTTAACTAAGTACAATGATCCTTCACTTTCTATAATTAAGAATGAAATGGATTTGAGAAATTATTCTAATGGTGCAAGATAGATGACAAAAATGAGCTAAATTAGATAGTCTCAAAAGAATATAGACTGGTAGAAATAGAAAGGAACGTGTAATTACCAGAAACAGAAAGCCAAAAATTATACTAATCCGATATCAAAATTTGAGGTTTTTTTGGGTGGAATAAAATGCCATGGGTGTTCTATTCTAGGAAACAAATTTCCTAAGTCATTTTGTTCCCTGGGAATCTTCCTAGAATTTTGACTAACAGTCCCCTAGGTCTTGAACTTTCTAGATATGTTAGATGTTAGCTGCATTGTGTGTTCCTACACATAGAAAAGAAAAGGAAGAAGGTCAGATAGAGGGGTTTGCCTTAATAAAACCCCTATTTGGAGTCAATCTTGAAATGAAATAAAGGAAATGAAAGTGTTTTATTTTTATAGCTAAGGATAGATCTAAAAGATAGAATGCATCATACCATTAATCAAGTATTCTTTCCTGGGTAAAAGCGCAATCAGGTGTCACATTTTAGGCTAACTTATCAGCACATCTGAATTTTAGTATTTCTAACTAAAAATTAATTTTGGTCAAACATATGGTCTAGTTAGATTCATTATAGCTAAGTTAGATAAGTGCTTTAACTTTTCCAATTGAAAATATCTATTAAATGCACGTTTTATACCACTTTGGGTCCAATTACCATAAAAATAAAATTATTTCAGAAAAGTGACATTTCAATAACTCCTAATATTTTTAATGATATTTTTTAAAAAAATAAAAAAATACCCTTTCATAGAGATCAAAGTCAAGCATATCCTCATATAGATTTTATAGTGTTTTAATTAGACATAGTTTATTGAAATTAAAAAATATTACAAGTAGGTATTTTAACAGTTAAGGAGATGTTGATTCGGAGAAAGAAAAAATAGTAAATCATATTAAATAAATTTGAAAAACATATGGTGCACTAGAGGAGAGAGTCCTCTTCAAGAATATATGTTTCTTTTTTTGATTGGGATAGATTTGTTATGAAAAATATGTTGCGAGATGAAAACTATCAATTTCAGTGAGTTGGAATTTGAATTGTTATAAAAGAGAAAATATAGGTCACACACCAATTTTTATTTCTTCATGCACTAGCTATATATGTCATCTATAACATAGTTTGAAATTATGGGAAAAAATATTTATTTACATATAATTTTTTGGTGGGAACTAGACCCCTAATTTTTAGCATTTTTCAGCAACTAAAAAATTGTCTTTAAAAATTAAAAAAATATATCAATTCTTATTTTTAAAAATTATTAAAAATATTAATCATAAACTTCATCCATTTTGTCACATTTAATTAGTTTACATCATCTTCAAATTTCAAACATAAATGTCATTTTTATACTATTGAAGTTGAACAACTTTGATTTTGTTAGCCTTTTCCTTTGTAAAGGGTGACAACTTATTGTGCTTTTACCCTCCTAAATTCTGAACTTTTCATCCACTTTAACATTTGCACTCTCAACAATAGTCTTAGTTCTCTTATTAAAATATCTATAAGCTTTTCTTTTCAATGAATCACCAAGAAACATACCTTCATCACTTCTCGGTTCAAACTTACCAATGTCATCATCTCTCTTAATATAACACTTACTTCCAAAAATTTTAAAATATTTTACTGATGGTGCATGTCCAAACCATAATTCATAAGGAGTTTTGTCTTTATCTGCCCTGATTTGTACTCTATTCATTGTATACACTGTTGTATTCACTTCTTCTCTCCAAAATGTCTTTGCTACATCATTCTCAAACAACATAGCTCTTGTTTCCTCAGTTACTTATTTGTTTCTTCTTTCAGCGATACCATTTTGCTCAGGTGTTCTAGGGGCTGAAAGTTGTCTCTTAATGCCATTCACTTCACAAAAAGTATGAAATTCTTTTGAAGTAAATTCTCCACCTCTATCAGATCTTAAACATTTAATATTCATTCCTAATTCATTCTCAACTTTATTCTTAAGAAATCTAAACTTATCAAATGCTTCTAATTTTTCTTTAAGAAATGCTACCCACATCATTCTAGTAAAATCATCAACAAGAATCATAAAATACCTTTCACCATAGAATCCTCTAGTCCTTGTGGGACCACTCAAATCTATATGAACAATCTCCAATTTTTTTGTTGTGGTGAACTTCTGACTGGGAAAAGAGCTTCTTTTCTACTTAGCCATAACACATTCTTTGCATACCATGTTAGTAGGTTTCCTAATTTTAGGAAAATCTCTTACTGCAAATGTGGTACTTGTTTTCACAATGTTATCAAAGTTCATGTGACAAAACCTTTTGTACCATAACCAACTGTCATCAATTTTAGCAATCAAACATGTCATCTCAGTAGGATTCAACTGAAATACATTACCTATGGTTCTTGCTCTTGTTCCAATCATCTTACCATTCTTATCCTTGATCACACAAGTCTTCTCAGTAAACCAAACATGATATCCCTTGTCAACTAACTGTCCAACACTTAAAAGATTATGTTTCAATCCATCCACAAAGTAAACATCATCAGTATTAGTCTTTCCATCAAAAGAAATAGATCCTATTCCTTTTATTTGGAAAGGTGCATTATTTCCAAAGCTAACTATTCCTTCATCATAATTGTTAAACTTTATAAAAAATTTCATATTGCCAATCATATGATGTGAACAACCACTGTCTATGATCCAATTAGTTTTCTTTTCAACTTGAGATACTGAAGCTTTTTCTTCTTTAACTTCATTTTTAGAGTTTTCTTCTTTTATTGCAACAAATCCTATGTCATCACTTTCATTATCACTTTCACTTAAGAATTTCTCAATGCTAGCTTCAAATTCTTCATCATTAGCATAATAACATTCTTTAGGTCTTCTAGGCTTAACATTATTCTTATATTTATCCACTCTCTTAGGACACTTAGATGTAAAATGACCATATTCTTGACATGTCCAACATTTACATATTTTCTTACCTTTTGGTTCTCTTTTTACAAGCAAGGTAATTCCTTCTTCAATCTTTATGTCTTCTTTAGTCTTAGATCTGATACTAATGGTATAATATCCACTGACACTTGCACTTCTTAAAAAAGTAGGGCAAACACTAAGTGCGTTGAATGTAGTTTCAATTCTATGCAAATCTCCAGATTGTCTCAAACCTAGCTCCACTGTTTCTAATCTTCCAAGAAGAGTCTCTCGAACGATTATATAAATCATTTCTAATATTTTGACAAGTGACTTGAAATAATTGTGCATCATGAGATATTTGAGCTTTTACTAATGCAATGTCTGATAGGGTAGTAAACTCACTGTCAAAAACTTTTATTACCTCTCTTGCTTTAGCTTGTGGATCAACTTCACTAACTTGAGTTGATATAATTCCTTGAAGTTTGCTGGTTACGTCAAGTAGTGCTCCTTCTAAGCTCTTCACTTTCTTGTTCTTTCCAATAATCTTTTTTAGATATGAGATCAACTCTATTTGATAATCATCATCAACTTCTACTCCCAAGCTTGCTAAAACTAATTCCATGGGTGGTCTAGGTAGGTTTTTTGTTGTGCCCTTTTGTGGTGAAACTATTTTGATCTAATCTTCATGCACTACTTGCTTCTCTTCTACCATGTTATCCTTTGCTATCTATGATTCTTCTTTCTTCTCTTCTCTTCTTGCTTCTTCCACATCATCTACCTTAATTACTAATTCATTCTTTCGATCATTAACTTCTTCTTGCAAATTGCCAATGTCTGCTCCTTGATCTTCGAATGGATTCTCTTCTTTATCTAAAGTGATGTTTGTGCCTTCTACATGCATAGATTCATCATCAATGTGGATGGAGGGTGGTTGAACTTGTGTTTCTTTTGTTTTTGGCTCTTCTTATTCTATTTGTTCGGATTCACTAAGTATCTCTTGTGGTCCAGATGACATTACTTTTACAACTGCTTCCTTAGTTTCTCTGTTAATTTCCTCATAATTTCCTCCCATAATTAGAACTATTCTCATTTTTCTCCTCAAATGGGTGCTAAGGTTTTTCATGATTTCTTTAAAGTGATCTTCATCTTTTATTTCTCAGAGTTTCCTTAAAAATATTTCTCTTATGCATTTATCTTCTTCTACTGCCCTCCTTTTCATGTTAACTAACTTCGCATAGAGATTATCTGGTATCTTAACCTTGATGTCCTCAAATTTCTTCTCAGCAAGAATCATATGTCTGAAAACTACATTATCAAGGTTAAATTTCTCAAAATTATTATACATCTCGTAGTACTTGTTTAGCTTAGTGAAATCTCCTTCATTAATGATTAAAGGATTCACTTTTTCGATCTTAGGCTTCCACTGCTTCTTTTTGTTGCTGCCTACCTCTACACTGTCTTTGTAAAACATTGATATCTCTGATAGCTCTGATACCAATTTGATGTAGAATGGGAAACAAAGGTGGTGGATAGATGACAACAACTAATCAAACTTGAGAGGCTTGGCACTACAATCCCACTAGCCCCTAAGGCACACAAATAGCCCAAATACCCCAAATGAATCCAACATGTTCCCAAAGGCCAAGATGAGTATTAAAGGTATAAATGAGTTGGATTCAACAAGAATCAATCACCTTTGGACTTCTCCCCAATACTCAAAATCCAAGACACCAAAATTGTCCTCAAGGCCTAATTGCCCCTCAACTAGCCCTGTTGGGACTATTTCTTCCCATTTTCTCTTACTTTTTCCAAATAACTAACTAAAAAAATTATATTTTTGGATACCCTTTTCAGGTTTACAGAACATACTATAATATTGGGTAGGGTTGTTTTGGAGAACTATCTGCTACTCACACTAGTGACCCCTTTTTAGGCCAAAAAGATGGTCATTTAACAAAGCAAGTGTCAACTAGTCTTATAAAAAAGACTCCAAACTCTCAACAATAACTTATTATGGTCAAAAACTACAAAAAATCAACTTGGATCAATTCCAAGACTCCTCCAAGCATCCAACTCCCAACTAGGCTCTCTTTAGGGCCTCCAAATCAAGGGTTTGATAAAAAAGACATCTCCAAATAATTCCTGATTAATCTAATCAATGGATCACCTTTATATAATCCATATAAAACTCTCCAAATCATAAAAATCCCCTCTCATTAAGGTAGATTAATGGCTTCTATAGTCATGGCACTATTTTCTTCATAAAATCTCATGCAACCAGCATTCAATCTGATGCTTCCCCTACAAATAAGTATTTCTCCTATATTAATAGGTGTTAATACATAATATTATAACCATAAGATTCATCCCTAACCACATAAGTCACAACAATGGGGATGAATCAAGATTTCATCCTTGAAGCCCTTGCCCAAACAAGGACTATCACGGTACAGTCAACCTTGAGGGCTTTAAATAAATTCAAAATGGATTGTAGAGGATTCAAAAAAAGTTTCAATCATTCAAAAATGTATAACCAATCCTTAGAAACAAAGAATCATCCAAAAATAATCACATGCAAGAAAATTCATTGTTTATTGCCAAAAATGGGTACAGTCCTGATTTCTCCACACACTATTCCGTACACAATGATTCTCTCTCCACAAAATGGATCAAAATAATTTTTAATAACCTTCCCCCAACCTCCCAAACTGACCCCAATTGGTTGGGTGGTTTAAAAACCTCTAAACAACTCCTAAACTCATTTTCCCCCCAAATCTTCAACTAGTCGTTGGGATTTAAAATTCAAATTTCTAACTTTAAAACTAATGTAAACTACTTATCCAAACCAGTCCAATTGGATGGATTTGATATAAAAGGAGCAAATAAACCTATTCAAATCCCAATCTACCTTTTTTGATGCTTAGAGCTCATCATGGCTCATTTCACAAGATTTTGCTCCTAAGGTCCTTACCAGGACCTTTAGGAGATTTACAAATTTGATCAAATTGATCATTACAAAATCTTCATGATTGGTTTTAATATATCCAAATTGACATGTGGGATAGTCTTATTTTGTTCCACCATGTTTGGCTTATCCATGCACTTAGGGGATCTCATTGATGCTCCTGCATCATACACCCCACCTTCAAAAGAGCTCTTGTACCAAGAGCCAATGCTCCTTGTCCTTAAGCCACCCATCCTCCTAGATGGTTTCCTGCTCCTTGGGACCTGCAACTTTTTATCCTCCTTCTGAATTTCACCTAAAATCAAATTATTAGGATCAAAAAACAAATTTGTATACTTGTTACCATCAAAGGCAACCTTGCTCCTTGTTGACTATGGATAGTCATCTTTCACCCTTACAAAAGGTTTCATAAGTTATTGTCTGAGATCACACAGACCCTTTCCCTTATCCTCCATGGATATGCTCACATCTTTGTTCATTTTTTCCAATATAGGACACCATACTGTACCTATCAAGACACCATTCTCAGTCACTGTTTGCTTGCAATCAAAATTATGAGTTTTTCCTTGAACAACCACATTCTTCAAAACCATAAGAGATGGTTTATGCTGCAGACATGTCCCATCATGATGACTCCTCCTATGTTCCTATAAGTTCACATACTCCTTTCCAAAACAAACAATCCTCTCCATACCATCACCTATTAAAGGTTTCAAATGAAATTTCACACCATCCTTATGCACCACATAGACATTAGATGCACCAAAATGAATTGTGTTCCTTGAGGCTTGCCAAGGCCTTCCAAGGATTACATGGTAGCATGTCATACGGATGACATCACATACAACTTGATCCATATATGCCCCTATAGAAAAATCAACTATTGCTTTCTCACTCACAACAATGTTTTGAGTATCACTTACCCAAGATGCCTTATATGGTTTATCAATAGGAAACTTCTTCAATCCTAGTTTGTTAACCATTTCATATGACACTAAGTTGTCAAAGGAACCAGAGTCTATTATTATCTTATAAATCTTACCATTGCTCATACAATTGGTCTTAAAGATGGATGTTATTGTTTCCTTTTGATGTTGCATTCCTTTTCTCACCATCAAGAAATCTCCCTCCAAGATTGGATCCGCAGTATAAGACTTATTTTGTTCCTCTTCTCCTTGGGTTAAGGTGACTCTCTTCTCCACCTTCTTGAAATCCATTCCTTTCTCAGGGCACTTGTAGGATTGATGTCCTACTCCTCCACATGTGAATCATGTACTTGTGAAGACACCATTACCCCTGCCATACCTATTACCTCCTCTAGGCTTAGACTCACCAACAACTTCCTTACCTTTTTCATTAGCATTGTGCACTTGTCCATCATTGGACCTTCCTCCTCTTCCTCTAATGGATTGTCCTCTTCCATTACCCTACCTTTCTTGTTTTCTCTTCAATTTATCCTTAGCCTTCATGGCCAACTTGAAGTATTCCTCCAATGTCCTAGGAGTAGCCATGCTCATCTCATCCTATATGTTATACCTTAGTCCTCCAAGGTATCTAGCAACCTTTTCGTCTACATCATCATCATGTGTTGCCCTGATGTCTAGTTTATGAAACTCCTCATTGTACTTAGGGACATCCATGTCCTTTTTCTTCAGCCCTTGCATCCTCTTTTAGAGTTGTACCTTGTAGTCTTCAGGAAGGAACTTGTCCTTCATTTTCTCTATCATCCTTGGCCAAGAAGAAATCTTTGACCAACCCTTTCTCAACCTATCTACTTGTAGGTTATCCCACCATAGTAAAGCATGTTCTTTCAATCTGGACTTGGCTATTTTCACCTTCATTCTCTCTTCCACATCATCACAATCAAAGAAATTTTTAAGGGCACTGAACCAATCTAATAAGAATTCATCATCCATCCTCCCATCAAACATAGGAAGTTCAACTCTCACCTTGTACTCACCAAGTCTCATAACCTTCAAGATCCTTTATAACCTTTCATCTTCAGGATCCAATGGTTCCTCCCTTGCAACAAAATCTTCATCACCACCATGGTATTCTCTTTGCTCTTGTCTATTCACTAGACTTGTCAATCTTCCCACTTCTTCTCTCAACCTTCTATTATCTGACATTTGTTCTCTTACAAGCCTTGAAAGTTTTGCATTGGTGATCCTCTGAGGGATCTCATCTCCTTCACCTTCTGACATCTTCAAGAACACCTTCAACACTGGAACACACAAGGAGGGATATGCACTCCAAGGCTTCAACAATGGAACCGGTAGACCAAAAGACTTCAAAGGATTCTTCTCCTTCACCCTAGGATACTCCTAGGCTCTGATACCACCTAATGTAGATGTGGTTTGTAAGACTCACTGAGCCCATACCCTAATTGAAATGAGTGCTCAATCAGTTAGAAAGTGAGACAACTTCTCTCATCAAACATCCATTCATGGATTCACTATCTAGGCTTTTCCCAATGCACCTAGAGCCTCCAATATGTCAAATATTCAAATGAGACTTCCACCTTTGTTCTAACACCTTAACATGGTCAATGTACCATGTTTCAAAAACCCACCAAGTTTGGTTAAGTGATCTCCAACAAAATCCACTCCAACAGCCCTTTAGGCTTGTAGCCTTCACTAGTCACTAATCTGCCTTTTTCTCCAATTCTTCCCAAATAACTAAAGAAAATCTTGATTTTTTTAGATACACTTTTGGATTCTCTAAATCATACCCAAATCCCAAGGTAGACTCTTTTGGACCAAATACTAGATCCAATAACCCAACAACCCCAAACTAGGCCTAATTATACTCCATTACAAAGAAACTCATAAAAGTATTCACTCCCCTACCTCCCAACCAAGAAAAGGTATTTTCTAAGCTCTAAATTTTATTTTTATTAAGGTTTTAAGGTCTCAACACCTACCCATTCTTCTAGCCACCAAATCCTTGTTTCTAGGGTCACTTATCTAAGGACTCAAAAGGAACTTCACAACCATCTCCAGATCAATCCAATTATTCTAACACATAAGTATGGCCACAAACATCCATTTTCCAACATAAAAATCATCTACTCTTAAGGGCATTCACTTCCCTAGTGACTGGTGCCAAGATAGGCTCTCCTTCAATCAGCAATCCCCACTGTTTTGTGATCTCTTAAACATAATAACTTCTATCCCTGCATAAGAACATTACAATATAAGGATATAATAAATTTTTATACCTCTCCCACCAATCAAAGTGATCATAGGGGGTGGGAGATTCAATCCTCTTAAGGAGACTTCAATCCCAATCACTGACTGTGACCCCAAACCTAGTCACTATCAAGAACACCAGTAAATTTTCCTGTCTTAAATACAATAGAAACATTGAACTAAATGTATGCGAATATAAACAATAATCAAGAAAATAATATTATATCATGATCCAATCATTAACACAACACAAAATACATTTGAAGGAACTACCAAGGCTGATTGTACCCATGGGATAGTACACAATTTGTAGAGAATTTGGTTGTTTTAATTGATTCAGAATCATTAAATTTTGTTCTTCTTCACACCATACTCCACACCTATGATTCACTCACATGGATCAACACTAATATAGACTTATAAACTCCTAAAAATCGACTGCAACCAACCTCTAACTACCCAAAACTATCTCAAATAGTCTAAAAATGAATGCTACAAAAAAATATAATTAAAATTTGTGGTCCAATTGACAACCAATGTTGTCAACTCGACAACATAAGACTAAATCCCTCTCTCAAGACTATTAAAGGTTTAAAAACAACCTTTCTAACCATACTAATTGATGCAGGAGCATCTCGGGTCCTTGGCAATCCTGTGTCACCAAAAACATGTTTGTGTTTTTCTATGTTGCTCGGTTCCTTCTTTGACCGAGTTGGTTCGGTGTTGCTCAATTTTCTTTGTTCATCGGTGTTGGTCGGTTATCTCTCTGGCACTTGGTGAATTTCCTTGGTGCTCAGTGATGCTTGTCTGGCTCTCAGTTATCCTTGCTTACCGAGTTGTTTATTTTGGATTTCTGTTGAGGCCGACTCTTGAAATTAATTTTGGTTATAGATTTAATGATGGTATCTATCATTAGGAAGCATGTGGACCTAGATCTGGTCGTTCCTTTGATTGATGGTGGATCTGAAGACCGACTTGGCTCAATAGCCTCTTGTATATAATGTAATCTTTGTTGGTAGTTTAGGGAGTTAGTGTAGTTAGAAGATAGAGGTTGGAAGATTAGAGATTACTAGTAGATCCTCGCATGTTGGAGGACTTCTGTACTTGATTCTAATATCTGGCCTAAACCAGGAAGGCCTTATAGCCCAACATGTATGAATCAAATTGAAGTTAATATATGAATTGTATCTGCATTCTCTCTCTCTCACTTGTGTGTTGTTTCTTCCGCAAGTGATCTCTGCAAGGTGGATCTAGTTAGGGTGTGCCTTTGGCCCCTCTCCCTGTCCTCCCTTGCGTCAGGTGGTATCAGAGGGAGATTAGATATGGATCTAGGTTTTTGAATCTAGGTTTGAGTGTTCCTTCTTGTCAAGCCCTAGTTGATTTGTTGTGGGGTAGTAGATTGCAATCTGGCCTACGATTGTAGAGGGTTTCAAGATGGTTTGTGGGAGGCGAGATGCGGATCCAAGATTGGCAGACATGTTGAGACAACTTGCTAGTAGATTAGAAGCTATTGAAATAGCCCACAGAAGAGGAAGACATCTTGAAGATGTTAGTGATGATGAAATTAAGGAAGAACAAGGTAATGTAGAACTTGCACCAGCGATGGATCAAGGTGAGGAAATATTGTTGAAGGCTTTGACAAATCTGAAGTCTACACCACACTTTAACCCTCCTGAGTATAGTGGAAAATTGGATTCTGATGAATTGGTGGACTGGATCACCGACATGGAAAAGTACTTTGAATATGAAAATGTACCTGAAGAAAAGAAGGTGAAAATTGAAAGAACGAAGTTGAAAAGTCATGCATCCTTGTGGTGGGAACACCTGCAATTAGACAGGAAGAGGAAAGACAAAGACAAAATTAAGGTATAGAACAAAATGGTGAATAAATTGAAAGGAAAATTCTTACCTTGTGATTATCAGATTAACCTAGTTAGGTGAATGCAAAGTTTGAGGCAGAAAAATAGCTCGGTAAAAGAATATACTGAGGAATTCTATAGATTAGATATCAGATCTGGACATGATGAAGATGATATGGAAAGAATTGCTAGGTACTTGAATGGATTGAGAGTTTCCATCCAAGAAGAAATCAATTTGGTCAAATTGGAGAATATTGAAGAGGCTTATCAATTTGCATTGAAAGTTGAGGAGAAATTGAACAAGAGACATGAGAAAATACAAAGAGATAGAGGTGGTAGATTCCCTAGTGGAAGAGGTAGATCTTATGGTGAAAACAACATATCTGAACCTGAAAAGACAAATTTGGATAAAGGCAAGATCAAGTGGAAAGGTGAAAGTTCATCTAAAGTCAAAGGCAGTAACTACAGAGGTGGTTATAACAAAGGTGGTTTCCGAGGAGCTTGTTACAATTGTGGAGAAGGACATAGATCATTTGAGTGTACACATGCAAGTAAGAAACTCGGTAATAGTAGAAATGCTTTGGTGCAAGAAGAGTCCCCAAATGAACTTGAGAAGGAAAATAACTTGATGGTAAGGAGAACACTTTGGAGTGAAAGTAATAAGGAAGATCTAGTAAGGAAAATTTTGTTCAAGACTAGATGTAGAGTTTCTGATGAAGTTTGGAAGGTAATCATTGACAGTGGTAGCTCAGAAAATCATGCATATGAGGAAATGATTACAAAGTTGCAGTTGAAAAGGTTGGAACATCTGAAGCACTATCAGATTTCATGAATCAAAGATGAGCATACACTATTGGTAAGTAAACAATGTTATGCGAATTTGAAAATTGGAAAGTACTATGATAGGGTGTTTTGTGATATCATGCCTATGGATTGTTGTCATATTTTGTTGGGTAGACCTTTGAAATATGATAAAAATGTTATATATCATGGGAGATTGCATAAGTATACTATTTGGGTTGATGGAAGAAGACAAATTTGGTTACCTTTGATTGAAGAAACTGTTAGTAATGTTTGTACATCTGTGAGAAAGTTTTCTTGATGGAAGGAAGAAATTTTGTTAAGGATTTGAAGAAGAATGATGTATGTTTTGCTGTGATTCCTAACAAACTGAGTAAGAAAAGAGAGGATAGTGTCCATGAGGAGATTGATAAGTTACTCACCGAGTACAGTGAAATTATTTCTGATAATGTACCTGATGGTTTTCCACCAAAGAGAAGTATTGATCATTGCATGGATCTAATCCCTGGAGCTAGTTTACTGAATAAGGCACCACATCGGTTGACACCTACCAAGAATCAAGAATTGAACTGACAGATTCAAGAATTGTTGCAGAAAGGTTTGATTAGAGAAAGTTTGAGTCCTTGTGGAGTACCTATTGTGTTGGCACCTAAGAAAAATGGAGAATGGCGAATGTGTACTGATTCCAGAGCAATCAACAAGATAATAGTGAAATATAGGTTTCCTATATTTCACTATTGATGACATAATGGACAGTTTGACTAGAGAAAAGTATTTTACCAAAATTGATTTGAATAGTGGGTATCATCATATCAGAATCGGAGAAGGTGATGAGTGGAAGACTGCTTTCAAGACAAAAAAAGGTTTGTATTGGTGGTTGGTTATGCCTTTTGGTTTAACTAATGCACCAAGTACTTTTATGAGGTTGATGAATGAAGTTTGGAAGAAATTCTTGGGTAAGTTTGTGATTGTATACCTAGATGATATTCTGATATTTAGTAAGACCAAAGAAGAACATTTGTTGCTTGTTAAAGAAGTATTATAGAGGTTGAAAGAAGAAAAGTTGTTGATAAATCTGAAAAAGTGTTCATTCATGAAAGAGGATATTGTGTATTTGGGATTTGTGATTTCAGCTGATGGTTTCAAGATGAATCCTGAAAAGGTTGAAGCTATTTTGAATTGGCCTACACCTAAGAATGCTAGTGAGGTAAGATCATTTCATGGTTTGGAAATTTTTTACTGAAAGTTCATTAGGAATTTCAGTTCAATTTGTAATGCTATGACTGAGACTATGAGAGGAGATAAAAGAGAATTCAAGTTGACACTGTATGCACCCAAAAATGGTCACCTAGACTTAGGGCCCCATTTATTTGATTTATCAATCTTGAATCAATTTTATCAATAATCAATATTTTCAACATTATCAATCTCTTGATCAAATCTTAAAATTCGATCATATATTGGATTTTTATCCTTGGGCTAACCATTTATCCTAAGTCTTTATTTGATTAAAAGGAATATTTCCTCCCCTTTTGATTAAATAAAAAGCCCACCTTTCCTCTTATCCTAAGTTGCACAAATAAAGCATTATTCCTATTTTATAAAAAGGGAAAAAGCACTTTTTGTCTCACATGAGGCTCAAAAGTCAACACTTCACTCTCATTGGAGGATGCTTGTGCACATGGATTGCTCCTCTTTCAAGCTCCACCACTGATTAAGACTTTTTTCCTCTTAATCTCCATGGTCTATTTCACCTCATTTCTTATAAAAGGAGAGCTCTCTCCTCCATTTGCATATCCACTTGTTTTATGCTAATGTTATGCTGCAGGTTTTAGGTGCATTTGGAGTTTGAAGATATTGAAGACTTGCTTCATTGCATCATTTAGTTCATATTTTCTTTCATAGTTGCATGATAATGACATTCTTAGTGTAGATTTCCTTTTATGCAATAGATTAATCTCACATAGTCTAAATAGGAGGCATTGTAATCCATTGTTATTTCCTTTCATAGATTAGTTGCATTGTACTTTCCTTTCATAGCTTAGATTGCATTCTCATTGTAGTTGCATTGCATTTCATTTTCATAGTGATTCTTGAGGATATTGGCACTCTTGCCCTTGTCCTCACTTGAATCTCTCATTGTGTGGTTGACTAGCAAGGTCACAAGCTTGTAGCTCTAGCTGAGAGCAAACACATCATAGTCCCTTGCAACTCCATGCATAGAGAGCTATGAGCCGCTTTGTGAGGCCTCATTCTTGAGCAACCTTGCATGTAATGGTTCATAGAAGTGCACCATTTTAGTGTGTACATTTCTGGCGCCCACCGTGGGGCAGAGTAGATTAGCTTTGTCCCTTTAATTCTGCATTTTCTGTCAAATTTTCATCAATTTTTGGCTTGGTTTTCAGTCTCTGGTTTTTTTTCTCAGAGTATCACGCGATACTTCTCAGAAATATCGCGCGATATACCTTTGTATAGCGTTGCGACACTTCACGCGAGAGAAGAATCACCTGCCAATACTGAGAAATATCGCCTGTTATCGGGTGAAGTATCACTCGCCCATAGTGAGAAGTATCGCCCAGACTGAGAAATATCGCGCGACTATAGGAAACTGTGTCGCGCGATACTGGTGAAGTCTGAGAAATATCGCCTGGTCTGACAGAGATTTTCATTTCCAGTTTTCTCATCCGAATTTGATCTTTTTTAGTTTGCTGTGTTTAGATAGGTCTAACCTGCATCTTTTAGCTTAAATCTAGCAGTTTATTGCATGTTTACATTTGGATCTTGATTTTGCTAACCTTCTGGGTCTAACAAGTTGTGTTTGTAGGTGCTCTCATTTGCTTGAAAATTGCTAAAAATGCATGTCAAAGAGGGCTACTAACAGTTTTTGCAGGGCTGCCCAAGCATAAAAACAAAAAAAAGTTTCTTTCTTGTTTATTTGTTCTCTTTTCAAGTGTGGCATTCACTAATTGTATTAAGAATCTTTAAAACCTTGTGAAAGGGATCTTGAGGTGGTAGGAGAATTATGCTCTTCACCTTTAGGTGAACCAGAAAATCTTGACCCATCTTAAGGTTTTGGAAGCAAGGGAGTAATTGAACCTCTTTGCTTGGTGTGTTTGGGAGAGATTCTTGAGATAGGGGAGTATGCTCTTCACCCTTGTGGTGAACCAAAAACCTTGAACCTCAAGAGTTGATATATTCTTTGTTTAGTTTAGGATCCTTTAGCGGGCCTGCTCTTGAGCAATCAAGAGGAACGACTCAAGTGGGGACAACCTTGTCATCATTTTCCTTGGTGGCAAGTGATTCCAACTCACTGTAATCTCAAGGCTATCAAGGACACTAAAAACCTTGGTAGACATAACACTTGTCTTCGTTTGATGTGAGTAGCTCATGGGATTGCGACCATGGGGAAAACATTGAACAAGAATGCTTAAGGTACTCTTGAGGCCGCGAGGTCCTAGTCCTTTATGAGGAGCAAGAGGGGTGTTGTGAACGGAAATCCTTATTAAGAACCATTAGTTAGAAGCCACCTTATTTTAACCGCTTATCTTCTTAATGTAAGGATTGATCCAAGTGGTTTACCCGGATCACCTTAAGATACTCACCATATGTGTCCCTTTGGTTGTGTTGTTTGACACTTCCATGACAAAGCCAATATCTCTTGTGGGCAACCACTTGGTGTGAGGCGAGGGGGCATCAAGTTGTGGGCTAAGTTGGTAAGTATTGAGCCTTGACTTTTTAGGATAGATTTGCTTGAATTGTCTTCAGTTGTGTGATACCAGTGCAAACGTTCTTACATACAAACAATCAGTAGCATTCATAGGGTGTTGTTTCAATTTTGATATCACAAGTGTTTGTCTTGGCAAGGTTGCTTTTGCCCTTGTTTCAAGTGTTTGAGACCATGTTTTGATCCCTTACTGTTTGCAAACCTGCTGAAATTCTACTGATATTGTGACTGAAATAAAAAACATCAATCCTCAGACTGGAACTTTTGACCAAACAGACCCAAAAATGCAAATTTTACACAATTCTGGTCAAGAGTTAAACAATTCTGCAACAGTATCGCGCCCTGCAAAGCGAAATATCGCGCGATACTTCGCGCTTGCTAGAAATATCACCCGCTTTGAAGAGAAATATCGCACGATAGTTCGCCCCTGATGGACTATCGCCCGACCTGCCTGGAGTATATCACCCGCCAGTACTAAGAAGTATCACCTAGCTTCGGGTGAAGTATCACGCGGTTATAGGTTTATCACCCCAGTAGCCTGGAGTATATCGCCTGGTTAATTTCTGCCGTGCCTACATTTTGGTCAGTTTCAGTTGCTGTCAATCAGGCTAGGTCTTAGAGTAGGCTTCTCACCCTAACGTTTGAGACCTGTCTTGACTCCAAATTTCTCATTTTTAGTCCTCCGGGATAGCATCATTTGATTTACGAAATCACTTTGAAATAATTGCCAAGTTAGAAGGTCATTCTTGGTGCCAAGGTTCATCTCTAAGATTGTTAGCTACATTCTTGGAAAATTTTAGTACTCTTATTATCCAAATCGTTTTCATTTAAATCTCAATTTCAATTATCTTTTGGCCTAGTCCAACCTCCTGATTCAAAAGTGCAAGGGTAGTCACCCTTTGATTTGAAGCACCTCTTTGACAGTGTTGGTAAAGCCCTTTTTTCTTCTCGTTTCTTTTTTTGGACAATAGAGGACTTTGATTATCCTAGTTTGGCGTTGACACTTTGAGAGGTCACCTTTTCATTGAGAGTATCTTTCTTTCATGTTAGTTACGACAAGGTACCAAGTCAATCAAGGGAAGCGACCCCCTGTTGCCTTTAGCCAGTTACCACCTGTCAAGACTCGTCGACAACCTAAGGGAAAATGACCCCTTTTTGATCAATCTCCTAAGAGTGAATCTAAGGTTTGTTTTAATCCGGGAGCTAATCCTAGTGAAGTGAGCACCTCTTTCATACCACTTTCATCAAGCATGGACATGAGTTACACTTTTACCCGACAACAAAGGGAAGCCATGAATCAAACTCTCGAGGATATCTTCCAATGACATAGAAGAGAGTATGGTGGTTCTTCTCATGCTAGTCCACTCGGATCACCTCCCAACAACGTGAGGTATTTTGATGCTCACCAACGAGCCGAGAGACATCATAAGCAAGCTCACTCAGATTCAAGGTCATAACACAAAGACCAGAACAACAAATCTAGTGATCACCACATAAACGCAGCCAATACAATAAGACATTCAAGACAATCCTCCCCACTTAAAGACACCTCTCGATATGCAAATACAAGATTGAGAAGCATTGAGAGAGAGAAGCAAGCCTACTTAGATGAATAGGCTGCTAAAAAGAAAAAATTCAGACAACTAGAGGAAGAAGAACGTGCATTGTTGGATATACAGAAAAGAGTCACCCAAGAAGAAGAAGATAGACTCTATGCACAACAACTCCAAAGCCGATTTAATGGGAGGGGAGCCAATAGTGGGACCAACTCACCCCCATCTACCCCTTCCCCTAGCCCTAGAAGAAGATCAAGGACACCCTCACGATCCCCGAGTCCTAGAGGAAAAAGGGCTTCAAGATATGACCATCATAGGAGATAGTCGTCTCATAGACATTCAAAGAAACCCTCCCAACGAGCACATCATGGCTCACAACATGGAGGAAGTTATGCTAAATTTGATCATATGGACTTCATGACTAGGCAACAAGAACCATCCTTTCAAGCATATGTGGAGCAATATGTGGAACAAAACAAAGACCAATTCTTGGAAAGTCTTATCAACAAAGGCGCTAAAGTTCCATATAATTTTGATGTTCACCAAAAGATCAAGAAACAGAGCCCTTCCACTGTTGAGGTGATTTTACAAATGCAAAAGGATATAGACAGGATGAAGGCTCCCAAGAGCACGTTTCATTTGGACTCCATATGTCCTAACCCCATTGACAAAAGTGTGGTGATGGTAGAATTCCCTAAGAAAGTTGAGTTCCCAACATACGACAAATATGATGGCACTGGTGACCCTCACGACCATGTTCGACAGTTCTACATAATGAGCTTTTCCTTTCACCATGAAGACTCCTACTTGATGAGATTATTCCCAAGGAGTTTAAAAGGTCAAGCTATGGAGTGGTTCACCAACCTTTCCCCTCCAGTAAAGACATTTAAAGAACTTGTCCAAATATTTGTTCAGCATTTTGCTTACAACTTATCAAGGTCGGTCACAATGCTTGATTTGTGTAAACTTAAGCAAAATCAAGGAGAATCTTTTGTCACATTTTTACAATGATGGAGGCGATTGTGTTCGAAATACCCAAGGACAATTCCTGAAGAGGAGAGAATTGATATCATTGTGAGCAATCTAATACCAGAACTAAGATATGAAGTCAAGAAAATCCTGTTTAATTCCTTTGATACTATGGTAGAGGTGGCATGTCGCATTGAGGATGTCCTGAAAGAACAAAGAATTTTGGCTAAACCAACAAATAACAATAATAGCCAAAATAACAATACTAATGGTAACAAGGACAAAAAGAACTCCTATTGGAACAAAAACAAGCAATGGTCAACGATGGAGTTGTTGACTCATCTCAAGTAAAAAATGAAGGAGTTCTTAACCTCTCTCATGCAGTTCAAGCTATGAAGCTGCAAACGTCTTCAACACAACAAGATAAACCTAAGTATCAAAGGAGGTCTAAAACGGAGAAAAGATAATTTACTAAATTGGGAGAATCTTATGCAGATGTTTTCAAGACATTAGTTGCTCATAATTTGGCACACCCACAGGATCCTACAAAACATCGTATACCGGATCCTTTACCTCATTGGTGGGATGCGAAGGCTTTTTGCGTTTTCCATAATGGGATTGGACATGACATAGAAAATTGTTTTAAACTCAAGCATCTTGTCCAAGACCTTATTGAGAAAGGACAATTACACGTGGATGGGTTAACCACTAATGCAGATCATAAAGCCTTTAAAGAGCCCTTGCCTAAATATGAGAAAGGAGAGAATTCTAACAATAAGAATGGCAAGGCGGCTATCAACTACACCTACACAAATGCAGAGAATGTCATTAACATGCTTGAAGTTGTGGATGATAGTGTCAACATGATGAGAGGGAAAGATTCCTATGGACATAATGTGGACTCAACTCCTATGACTGATGAAAGACCCGCTGTGGTGATAAGAGGTCCTCACTCACAAAGAATGCCCCAGTCCCTCAATGCTATCACTAGGGGGCAGGCCCAAGCGCCCATTATCATTAGAGGTCCTAGCACTAGCAAGTCTAAGCAGCCCGTGTCCAAAGGTGCTCCTCCCAAATTTGTCATTGGTCCTGATTCCAATTATAATCTTATTGACCAGCTACAACGTACACCTGTGCAGATATCCACTTTCAAGCTTTTAGAATTGTCTCCTAAGCACAAGCGCATCCTTGAGGATACTTTGCGAGAAGCCAACATCCCTAACAACTTAGATATTGATCGATTCCAGAACATGGTCAACCATTTGGCTAGCCCTCATTACCTCACCTTCTCCGAAGAAGATGACAAATCTATCAGTCACCCACATAATTTGGCCTTACACATCGAAGTCATGATTCATAAAACCCGTGTTAGGCGTGTACTGATAGATGGGGGTGCGGGGCTCAATATTTGTACCCTGAGTTTGTTGTTGGCTCTAGGATATTCTGAGAACGTCATTGACACAAGGAAAAGAATCAAAATCAAAGCATATGACGAAGCAGAAAGAAGTTCTAAGGGATTGGCCGTTTTACCTATTCACATTGGTCCAGTAGAGAAAGACATCTTATTTCAAATCATTGATGTTGGACCCTTAGGCTACAACATTTTGCTAGGTAGGCCATGGATTCACGAAATGAAAGCAGTCCCATCAACATATCACCAGTGTGTTAAGTTTCCCCATAACGGTGTAGAAATTTGCATCCCTGGAGATAGTGCTTTATCAGTTAATAACATTTCTGCGGGATCACATGTACCTTTGAATAGGGAAGCTGACAGTCCTAGTAGTTCACTTGAACAATGCAAGCAGAAGTTCAAGACCATAGATCTTGGGATGGGAGATTATAAAATGGATTCTTTTACAAACATGCCAATCTCTCCTAGGTCTTATGGAAGACCATCCCCAAATGTGAAGCCTTCGTCATCAGCAATGACATTATTTGGGAAATTTGTTGAGTCTTCGGTCCCCATTCAAGAAGAGAAAGAGGAAGTTGCTGTAAGGGACTGGATCTATCACAAGGAGAAATACAAACATAACGAAAATTTTGCTCCTTCACCTGAAGCTTATGGGAGAGGGTATACACTGGTTAAAAATATGGGATATCCAGGATATGGTCCCCTTAGTCATAGGCTGGACGCTAAAGCTAAGCCTCTTGATCATGCTCTTTTTGGATGAAAGAATAAGTCCACGGTTGGCTTAGGTTTTGAGAATATGAAGAAGAAAGGTGTCCCTGTCCCAGCTACGATGGACAGTGACAGTGACTCAGATTATACGCCTAATCTTTCCAATCAACAAGATGTGTCTGATGAATGGGTGCCCTAAACGAATCTCCTTTGGGGAGATTCCACAGATTTGATACTTGATAGTCCTACTATCCCAGCTGCGACGGATAGTGACTGTATGACTGCTAGATCGACAAAAGAATGTGTTACTGTCCTAGCTACGACGGATAGTACCAATACTAGCACTAAAGAGGGGGAAACCCTTCCTAACCTGGAGGCTTCTACATCATGAGGCCCAAATAATGACTCAGACACAGATTCCCATGAATATGAATGGGACTCACTTTCAGATGCAACAGTTGATCTGGACGTAGATATTATCCATGCTTATAGTACCCAACCCGATGTGGCTAACGAGCCTCGTGTAGGACTAGAGGATAGTACTCCTCAAATTGCCTTAGTGGACGACACTTCATTTGGTAGGATGAGTCCTAATTTGGGTATCTCAGGAGAAGACTTGATGAAGTTTGATTATATGGTCACCAGAGATGACACCTTTCGCATAAACAACATTGAACCAGTCATTGACCTACCCCTTGTTCACTTTGACCTAATTGACTGGTCTCAGCGCCATCAAGAGCCCACATTCCTCACCTTTCAGAATGATTATAAAATTGCCTGCTATCTGAATGCTCTTGAACTCGTGGCTTCTTCCACCAGTGAACCAACAACCAGCATGACAGAGCCTGATATTAAGTACCTCAGTCTCAAAATAAAAGAAAAAAAGAAAAATAGGTCTGATGGCGAAAACCACTTTGTAGCGGTGTCAGAACCAAAAATAGTAAAAAGAAATGACGCATCCGAGGGTGAAAACCTCTTTGAGGCACCTAAGGATGGGGTACTTAATAACTTGCCGAGTTATTTCCAGGATAGATCATCAATATTGATTGAGCCAACAAAGCCAGTCAATTTAAACACATAAGAAAATCCTCAGATAGTCCATCTTGCTCAGTCTTTATCAGAGGAAGAGACCAAGGCATATGTACAGTTTTTACAGAAAAAGAAAATTAATTTTGCATGGACCTACTCAGACATGCCAGGGCTTGACACGAATCTCATAATGCATCACTTATCCATAGCTCCAGGAGTCAAGCCAGTAAAACAAAGACTCAAAAAAATGCATCCACATGTAGCTCTCCTTGTCAAAGGGGAATTAGAAAAACTTTTGAGAGCTAGATTCATTAGAGCCATCGATTATGCAGAATGGATCTCAAACATAGTACCAATTTCCAAACATGATGGGTCCATTCGTGTATGTACAGATTTTAGAGACTTAAACAAAGCATGCCCAAAGGATGATTTTCCACTTCCAAACATTGACATGATAGTGGACATGACGGCGGGCTATGACATATACTCTCTAATGGATGGTTTCTCAGGGTATAATCAAATCAAAATAGCTCCTGAAGACCAAGAGAAAATAGCATTCACATGTGCATGGGAAACCTATTGTTGGAACGTCATGCCATTCGGATTAAAGAATGCAGGAGCAACCTACCAAAGAGCTATGAAAACTATCTTTCATGATATGATGCACAAAAATATGGAAGATTATGTGGATGATACCTTGGCAAAATCAAGAAAATGGGACACACACCTCGATGATCTGGAAGTAATTCTAGATCGAATGGAACAGTTTCAACTCAGATTGAATCCAAAGAAGTGCGCATTTGGTGTCACCTCAGGCAAACTTTTAGGATTCATAATATCAGCAAAAGGTATTGAGGTTGACCCTGAAAAGGTCCAAGCAATTCTAGATATGCCACCTCCCCGAAATATCAGCCAAATGAGAAGTCTTCAGGGACGTCTTCAATCAATTAGGAGGTTTATTTCTCAACTTGCAGATACGGCACAACCCTTCAACAAGACATTGTATAAGGGTGCTTCTTGTGTTTGGAACGAGGATTGTCAAAAGAGTCTAGATCAGATCAAACAATACTTGGCTAATCCTCCGATTCTAATGCCTCCTATTCCAGGGAAACCATTGATCCTCTATATTTCAGCTACAGACACTTCCCTGGGGGCATTATTGGCTCAATCAGATGATATTGGGAAAGAATGGGCCATATACTATATCATACGTACTCTAGTCTCCTATGAGATCAATTACAATAATATTGAGAAGTCTTGTCTCGCAGTGGTGTTTGCTTCTCAAAAGTTGTGCCACTACATGCTTGCTCATACCATACATTTGGTTGCCAAAATTGATCCTCTTAAGTACTTGCTTAGTAAGGCTGCCCTCACGGGTAGACTTGCTAAATGGATGATGGTCCTCACTGAATTTGACATAGAGTACATTGAAAGGAAGGCAATAAAAGGACAAGTTATTGCTGACCAATTAGCTAATTTCCCAATTTAGGATAGTATGCCGGTCCAAGTGGAATTCTCAGACGAACACATCTTGTATACAACTACTCGCACTTGGGCAATGTTCTTTGATGGTTCCTGCATGCAAAATGGATCAGGTGCTGGAGTGTTATTTGTTTCTCCACATGGGTACAATATTCCAAAGTCTTACAAACTTTTATTCCCATGTACCAATAATATTGTAGAATATGAAGCTTTAACTAATGGCTTGAGAATGGCTATAGAATGGAACATCACAGAGTTACATGTCTTTGTGGATTCCCAGTTAATCATCAACCAAGTCAATGAAGAGTATCAAGCCAAGGATGACAAATTGATACCCTATAAAAAGATGGTTGATTATTTGAGATGCTATTTCACCTTTGTGACGTTTCAACAGATCCCTAGGATAGAGAACAAAGCTGCAGACACCATGGCCACATTAGCTTCACTTCTTCAGTTGGAGACACATGAATCCAGATTTGAATTCCTAGTGGAAGAGCTACACCATCCCATCTTTGACTCGTCTGAAAGCCACGTCATTTGTGCCATTATCACACACGAGTCTTCCCGATATGGTGCTATCTATTCATATCTTTGTGATGGCATCATCCCTGACACATTCAACCGCTCTGAATGTTGAAACCTCATCCATAACACCTCTTGCCACACCCTCATCTCTGGTGATTTATATAGGAGGGGTTTAGATGGGATGCTCCTTAGGTGCTTGGAAAAGGAGGAATCCAACCAAGCGTTAGCTGACATCCACAAGGGCATTTGTGGTGGACATTCTAATGGTCTTGCCATAGCCCAAAATTTGCTTAGGGCGGGATATTATTGGCCCACAATGCAGATAGATGTAGTCACCTTTGCTAAGTCATGTGAAAAATGTTAGAAACATGGCAACCTGATTCATGCTCTAGGTAGGGAGCTGATCCCTTCTGTTTCTCATTGGCCATTTCAGCGCTGGGCCTTTGATCTGGTTGGGCAGATTCATCCCAACTCATCAGGTGGACACAAGTTCATTATTACTGCCACTGACTACTTCATAAAATTGGTGGAGGCTGTGCCACTTTCTGTTGCTTCAGGGAGGACCATTTCTTTGTTCATCTTGAGTCACATTATTTGCCGATTTGGAGTGCCTTCTGAGATCATTACTGACAATGGAGGCCAATTTAAGAATAAGGACCTAAAACACCTATGCAAAAAGTTTAAAATCAAGCAACATTGGTCCTCCATCTATTTTCCACAGGGAAACGGATAGGCAGAAGCTTCTAACAAAACCATTCTTAAAATTCTTCATAGAACAGTGCACAAGAATGGTAGGGATTGGCACTTGCAAATCAATCCAGCACTATGGGCTTATAGAACAAGCATCCGCACACCTACAAGAGCCACTCCTTTTTCTCTCACCTATGGCACTGAAGCAGTATTGCCTTTAGAAGTTGAGATACCATCACTTAGAGTCTCACTCAAAGGATTGATTACAGATGAGGATTACCGCGCCATGAGGTTACAGGAACTAGAACTTCTAGATGAGAAGCGTAAGGCTTCCTTTGATCATATGAGAGTGTATCAGAAGCGTATGTCCAAGGCATTCAACAAGAAGGTTCACCCTAGATAATTTCACATAGGTGATCTTATTTTGCGAGAGAACCCTAAGAACCAACAGAACTGAGAGCAAAAGGGCAAGTTTGAACCCAACTGGCTTGGACCATATGTCATCACAGCTGCTTTTGGTACCGGTGCGTATTTACTCTCAGATCCTGATGGAGAACAGCTCCCTGATCTCATCAACATTGTGCACCTCAAGAAGTTCTATCCTTGATACCCAGTCTGTCTGGGGGCATCCTTTGTAGATATTTTATGATCCTGAAAAAATACCAAAAAAATTGATATATGATGCTGAAAAATCCTAAAAAGCATAAAAAGTCCTAAAAAAATACAAAAAAATTTAAAAATTCAAAAAAATAGAAAAAAGTGCCTTGGTGAAAACATAGCAATAGGCGCCTTGGTAGCAAAAATCCCAAAAAAATGAAAAAATGAAAAAAGATTCCAAGTGGTGAAAACCTAGACACAGGCGCTACTTGAGGCCTTTGCACTCCTATTTGTTAGCATGCGTCCTTGACACTTAGCCACTTCCCATCATACCTTGACCTTATTTGGCTTAGTCTAGAATTGGTCTTTGTCTTTGTCTAAGAGACATAACTGTTAGCATTGGTCTTTTAGGTGCATTTGTCTCTTGGGGCATTTCACAACAGGTGTTTTTTAACACCACCCCAAACAGTGTTTTTCAACACTACCCTTGCGTCGAGTGTTTCTTAACACTTATCAGGTGTCTTACCCAACAGTCTCGTATGATGTGATATTTCTCACTAAGCAGATATGATACTCAGAATTTGACTCTATGACCAACACACACGCACTTAAACAATCAACTCGCTGACGATATGATGACTTTATTTTCTCTTTGTGTGCTGTCTATGAGGATTTCTTTGATGAGTGGTCTCTCCTTGAGAAGTTTTCGATGATGCATAGCTAGAAGACTGAGGGAATGAGAACATGTTTTCTTTCTTTATCTGCTTGTGGGTATATTTTGTTTATCTTAACTGTCATGAGCATTTATGCTGGTCTTACTTGACACTATGGATTGACAAGGTATTATCCTTGACTGTTTTGTGAGTGCATGCTTCTAGCTATCCTGACTTTCATGTGTCTTGATACAAGCATAATCTCGCCATATCAAACTTAGGTGATCTCACTGCATTAGTCATCTTGACCTATATGTCTTTGATGCCTAGGTGAGATTTCCACATTTTTATCTGATAAAGATCATATTCATATCCACATAGTTATGCTAGTGTGCATTATATGATCTTGCGACGCTACCAATAACGCTCGATGATGATAATTAGATGCCTATAAGCGTTGTGACCTTGCAAGTCAACCACTTTTCATAGTAGCTTGCATTTATTTTAGGGTCATGTTAGTTTAGTTTTGCATTTCTTGCATATGGAGAGAGCTCTCCTTTTCATCTTACGTGGACCTGTCAGTCGACTGCGCTCACCTTTTCTTCTTCTCGATCATGTCTTTCACTCCTTGTTCTTTTCATCTCGAACCTGTTCCTGTTCATCACAAGGGGTTAATCATATCATCATATCTATATCAAAAATGTCATTTTCAAAAAACATGAGTCTATATCATACAATGAGAATTACACATACATCTATAAGAGAGAACATACATAAGCATATACATAAGCATTTTGAGCAACATGACAAGACAATATACATAAACTGATACATCCATCACAAATGAGACAAATATACATGATATATCGAACATCTAGTAATCTCATAAATCTATACAATGTCATGATATACAATACAATATGAGATCCCAAAATCTGGATCAAAAGTCTCAAGATATGTCCAAAACACCTAAGACCTAACCCTAAGACTCGCTACCACCCTCGTGAGGAGCTTGTGGTGGTGGAGGAGGCATGGTTCTCCTATCGAGTACCACATCTGATACCCCTGCCCACTGAGAGTATGATGGTGCTCTCTCACCCTCTGGGATAGCCTGCAGATAGAATCTATGATAGTAGGCTACTCTCGCTGACTCCCATTGGAGCTCCAGTGCCTCTGCTTGTGCCATCACCTCACGACGTGCTATCTCTGCCCTAAGATCAGATATCTGTTGATCCCGCTCTGCCCTCAGATCCAGTAGCTGCTGATCTCTCATGGCTATAGTAGTCCAGAGTCGCTGTATCTCTGCCTCCTGAGCCTGTATCTAGGCTCTTAGATCCTCTCCCCCCGCAGGCTACTCCTGCTGTGTCTCTGCCTACCGGTGAGCTGGTCTCACCTCCTCCTCGGGTGTCACTAATCGCTGTCCCTGTGACCATTTTCGGCCACCTGATCTCGACCCCTCTCCTCTCTCCATCCTCCTCCCTCTCCCCCTCCCACCATCCCCTCCCTCCCCTCCCTCCCCTCCCTCCCCTCCGTCTCCTCCATCTCCCCTGTCATCCCCTCTGTCTCCTCCCTGCGCTGGTACCTGTGCATCTGGTACCATAAACTGAGGGAATGGCACCCTCCGCCGCTCTACCTTGTAGGCTCCATCAGCCCCTACATCTGCCATATCTAGGAAATACTCCCAGGGCTCGCTCCTGATACCTACTGTCTCTGCGACAGCCTGCTGATAGTCCAACATGGGTAGCCACCCATGACCCTCCTCGTCTCTGGCCCTGGCATATGTGGTAGTCTCTGTTGAGACTCGTTGCTACCTCCTGAACTGCCACCATACTCGAGTGATGCAGAATCTCTCAACTATCTCTACATACCGACCTACTAGTGGCCGACTGCACAGCATATAACTCAGCTCATTAGCTGCATCTCCCCAGACCTCCACCTCCCTGTATGGCCTCCATGTGAATGAGGCTATCTCATCTAGAATCCACCTATAGTAGGTCACATCCCCAGAATGGGCATGTGATATGAACTTGAGGTACTTGTAGATGTAGGGATACCTCCTCTCCCTCGGCTGAACCCTGGGACGCACCACAACGATGTGCTCCCACGCCCATACCTGTGCCAGGATGGCACCGCATGCCCATGTCTGACTGTCTCTGTAGATGATCTCGTGTAGCTCATGGTACATCTCTGCCAATATGGCAAGACCCCATGCCATCTGTCGCGGCCTGCCGACCAAGTCCACCAATAGCTGAGCCCATCCGAGCGGGAAACCTTTCTAACTGCAGTCAGTCATCAAGATCTGAGAAATGATAGATGCCACTATGCATGGCACTGGGTAGTCTCTGCCAAAATCATCTATCAGCCTCTCCCAACTGATATGCCTATCCAGAATAGTGACATCCTAGAACATCTCCTGAACCAGGCGGCGCCCCTCCGTGGCATCCTGATCATAGTACACCTATGCCAACAAACGAATCATGTCAATTTTCATCATATGGAAATATTACATTTATGATTATATCTCAAAACATGATTATACTCACTGGCTCGCCATGGCACGGAACCCATAGTATCCTGTAGACATCCTCTAGTGTGATTGACGCCTCTCCAGTAGGCAAGTGGAAAGTGTTGTGCTCACTATGCCATCTCTCGGCAAGAGCAGTCAACAACCCGTGGTCCGCTCTGATGTATGGATACCTCAGCAGATATCTGAATCCCATAGCTCTGATGTCGGCATTGCCCGGATCGTCTAGATCTCGGACACACCTCAATCTTGTCACCTTCGGTGCTCTGATGATGAGCGTCAGAAAAACCTCCTACAAGCCAAAAATCAAGCCAGTTGTTAGCGCATATCATGATGGATGTCCAAAAACTTAGTATAAAACATTGCTAAAACGTAACATTGTTTAGACCCATGTCATTTTTGCTCAAAAATGCATTAAATATCAAATTTTTTAAACTGGGCAATATTCTTTTTTGGAGAAGTATTGCGCGATACTTCTCCCTATAGCGGGGTGATAAACCTCATGCCGCGTGATACTTCACCCAGTATCGTGTGATCTTTCACCTAGTATCGTGCGATACTGGTGCCTTAGGTCGCGCGATACTTTGGGGACCCGCGAAGTATCGCGCGACATTTCTCCCCAAAGCGTGTGATACTTCTAAAGTATCGCGCGATAGTTTGACCAGTCAAAATTTTTAAAATTTAAAAATTTGAAAAACGTGCTAAAACAAGCTATTAAATGCAAAAAAATACTCAAAAAGCTCAAGTTTTTCGAAAACATACCGGGGCAGGATAGTGTGGTGGCCGGTTGTGCAACCGGGCGCGCTCGAATCGATGCCTGTGGATGGGAACTCCTGCTTGCTGAGCTATTTTCTCTCTCTAAAGCTCTGAAAATTCTCAAATCACTAAAAGACAAATAATTTTTGAAAATGACATTTTGACCCCTTTTATAGCCTTTTAACTTTTTGACCTCATTTTCAAAACACCTCGAAATTGCGCAAAAATTGTACCCCTAGCTAATTTCGACGTCCTGGATCCGTTTTCGGACTCGAAATCAAAATTTGAGGTCATCTTGATAGTCAAAATTGTATTTCAAAATCTTCCCCCCTTCTGCGCAGTTGACTGATCTTCTGAGGCCTGATCCTCCGATCTTTGTTGGGGCATCATCATTTCTTCATTTCTATGTCTTCCAAACTTCTAGTCTTTCATTCATATTCATTCCATTCCCTCATTTCTCATGTTTGACTACATCTTTTCAGTCAGGCTGGGGCATGTTTCATTGCCTAATGGTTAACCTATTTGACCTTTACCTTCGATTATGATTTCATTCTGATTTGATCAAATCCTTATCAATTCGCTGTTCTCCTCTTTACCTGATTTTGATTTTGATTCCGAGGGGGCAGTTCCTATGGGATTCTCATCCCCAATTGCTTGATTTTCCTGATTCAGACATCTTTTGTGAGCTGTCGCTCAAATTTGAGATTCTTATCTCTACTTTGAATGTGATCCCGAATCGACCTCATGTTCAAAGGCCTTTTATTTATGCTTTGTCTGGGTGTGATCCCGAATCGACCTCACATCTGAGTTGTTTTGTGATCCTAGATCGATCTCACATTACAACTTTATTCTTTGACTACATGTGTTCCCAAATCGATCACACATTAGTCAAAGAGGGGAAAATGTATGCACCCAAAAATGGTCGCCTAGACTTTGGGCCCCATTTATTTCATTTATCAATCTTGAATCAATTTTATCAATAATCAATATTTTCAACATTATCAATCTCTTGATCAAATCTTAAAATTCGATCATTTATTGGATTTTTATCCTTGGGCTAACCATTTATCCTAAGTCTTTATTTGATTAAAAGGAATATTTTCTCCCCTTTTGATTAAATAAAAAGCCCACCTTTCCTCTTATCCTAAGTTGCACAAATAAAGCATTATTCCTATTTTATAAAAAGGGAAAAAGCACTTTTTGTCTCACATGAGGCTCAAAAGTCAACACTTCACTCTCATTGGAGGATGTTTGTGCACATGGATTGCTCCTCTTTCAAGCTCCACCACTGATTAAGACTTTTTGCCTCTTAATCTCCATGGTCCATTTCACCTCATTTCTTATAAAAGGAGAGCTCTCTCCTCCATTTGCATATCCACTTGTTTTATGCTAATGTTATGCTGCAGGTTTTAGGTGCATTTGGAGTTTGAAGATATTGAAGACTTGCTTCATTGCATCATTTAGTTCATATTTTCTTTCATAGTTGCATGATAATGGCATTCTTAGTGTAGATTTCTTTTTATGCAATAGATTAATCTCACATAGTCTAAATAGGAGGCATTGTAATCCATTGCTATTTCTTTTCATAGATTAGTTGCATTGTACTTTCCTTTCATAGCTTAGATTGCATTCTCATTGTAGTTGCATTGCATTGCATTTTCATAGTGATTCTTGAGGATATTGGCACTCTTGCCCTTGTCCTCACTTGAATCTCTCATTGTGTGGTTGACTAGCAAGGTCACAAGCTTGTAGCTCTAGCTGAGAGCAAGCACATCATAGTCCCTTGCAACTCCATGCATAAAGAGCTATGAGCCGCTTTGTGAGGCCTCATTCTTGAGAAACCTTGCATGTAATGGTTCATAGAAGTGCACCATTTTAGTGTGTATAGACACATGGAGCTTATAAAATTTTTGAGACTCTAAAGCAAAAGGTTGTTGAATTGCCTATTTTGGCATTTCCTGATTTCAATAAGGTA
The DNA here is from genome assembly GCA_027943335.1 of Chamaecyparis obtusa. Classification (NCBI taxonomy): domain Eukaryota; kingdom Viridiplantae; phylum Streptophyta; class Pinopsida; order Cupressales; family Cupressaceae; genus Chamaecyparis; species Chamaecyparis obtusa. Next base: position 878,920 of record BSBK01001079.1, read on the forward strand.
TTTCAAGTGGAATGGGATGCAAGTGGAAGTGCAATAGGAGTTGTGTTGAGTCAAGAAGGTAAACCTGTTGCTTTCTTTAGTGAAAAGTTGAATGATGCAAAAAGGAAATACTTTGTGTATGATCAAGAATTCTATGCTATTGTTCAAGCACTGAAGAAATGTAGACGTTATTTGATAACGAGTGAATTTGTGTTGTATATCGATCATAAGGATTTATAGTATTTGGGTGGTCAGAATAAGTTGAATTAGAGACATATGAAATGGGTTGAGTATTTTAAGAGTTATACATTTGTGATAAAGCATAAGAGTGGAGTCACTGACCAAGTTTTTGATGCATTGAGTAGAATATCTTTGATAACCGAGATGAAAATTGAAGTTCTTGGCTTTGATGGCATGAGAGATTCTTATGAATTTCATCCAGATTTTTCTGAGCCATGGAGAAAGTGCAGAGCACCTATTCAAGATCAACCAAGAACTAAATGGGAAGAATATTTCATTCAAGAAGGTATGTTGTTTAAAGGTATTCAGTTGTGTATACCGAGAGGAATAATGAGAATAAATTTGATAAAAGAGAAACATAATAGTGGTTTGGCTGGACATTTTGGTGTTGATAAGACATTGAATTTGCTTAAGGAGAAATACTTTTGGCCACATTTGTATAAAGATGTTCAGTAATTTGTGAAAAGTTGTAAAAGTTGTCAAGTTGCAAAAGGAGTAAGTCAGAATACTTGATTGTATACACCGATTTCTGTTCCTGAGAAACCTTGGATTGATATCAGTATGGATTTTGTTCTTGGCTTACTGAAGATAATAAGAGGGAATGATTCTATACTTATTGTTGTGGACAGATTTTCTAAGATGGCACATTTTATACCTTGTCGAAAGACATCAGATGCAGTACATATAGCATATCTTTTCTTTAAGGAAATTGTCAGATTGCATGGATTACTGAGGAGTATTATCTCCGACTAATATGGTAAATTTGTTGGATACTTTTGGAAGACCCTTTGGAGAAATTTTGGCACCGAGTTGAATTATAGTTCTACATTTCACCCACAAACCGATGGACATACAGAAGTTGTGAACAAAAGTTTGGGAAATCTTTTGAGATGTTTAGTTGGAGACACACCGAGTAATTGGAATTCTATGTTGGCACAAGAAAAGTTCGCATATAATAATTTAGTGAATAGGAGTACTAGAAAAACACCTTTTGAGATTGTAAATGGCATACAATCGAGAGGTATATCAGATTTGAGGGATATTATTGATGAAAGAAAGAGAAGTACTAAATGAGTAAAGTTTGATGAGTACATGAAGACATTGCATGAAGATGTGAAATATAAGTTGGAAATGAGTAATCAGAAATAGAAAGACAAAGCTTATAGATCAAAAAGACATAAGACTTTTGTAGTCGGTGACAAAGTATTGGTTCATTTGAAGAAAGACATATTTCATGTTGGAACATATGGGAAGCTTAAAATGAAGAAGTTTGGACCTTGCAAGATTCTGAAGAAATTTGATAGTGGTAATGCTTATGAGATTGAGTTACCTAATGACATGGATATATCACCTATTTTCAACATTGCTGATTTGTATGGTATCATGAGTTAGATGAAGAAATGAAAGTACTAAATGATTATCCTAAGAAACCAATAGAAGAAGTTGAGAAGATTTTGGAGCAAAGAATTGGCAAAAGTACAAGAGGAAAATAGTATATGGAATATCTAGTAAAGTGGAAGAATAGACCGATTGAAGACAGTTCATGGATTTCACAATCTGAGTTGGATGCAACTTGGATCGTACCTGTTTCATGATTTGGAGAATCATTTCTACTTAGCCCAAGTGTCTGATGCAAAAGCATCTCAGGTCCTTGGAAATCCTGTGTCAACAAAAACATGTTTGTGTTTTCCTATGTTGCTCAGTTCCTTCTTTGACCAAGTTGGTTCGGTGTTGCTCAGTTTTATTTGTTCACTCGTGTTGGTCGGTTATCTCTCTGGCACTCGGTGAATTTCCCTAATGCTCGGTTATGCTTGTCTGGCGCTCGGTTATCCGTGCTTACCAAGTTGTTTATTTTGGATTTATGTTGAGGCTGACTCTTGCAATTAATTTTGGTCATGAATTTAATGATGGTATCTATCATTGGGAAGCATGTGGACCTAGATCTGGTCATTCCTTCCATTGATGGTGGATCTAAAGGCCGACATGGCTTGATAGCCTCTTGTATATAACAAATATTTGTTGGTAGTTTAGGGAGTCAGTGCAATTAGAAGATAGAGGTTGGAAGATTAGAGATTACTGACAGATCCTCGCATGTTGGAGGACTTTTGTACTTGATTGTAATATCTGGCCTAAACCGGGAAGGCCTTATAGTCTGGCATGTATGAATCAAATTAAAGTTAATATATGAATTGTATCTGCATTCTCTCTCTCACTTGTGTGTTGTTTCTTTTGCATGTGATATCTACAAGGTGGATCTGGTTAGGGTGTGCCTTTGGCCCCTCTCCCCATCCTCCCTTGCATTAGGTGGATTCAGAGCGAGCTTAGATCTAGATCTAGGTTTGCAAATCTAGGTTTGAGGGTTCCTTATTTTCAAACCCTAGTTGATTTGTTGTGGGGTAGAAGATTGTGATCTGGCCTGCGATTGCAGAGGGTTTCAAGATAGTTCATGGGACGTGAGATGCAGATCCAAGATTGGTAGACATGTTGAGACAACTTGCTGCTAGATTAGAAGCTATTGAAACAGCCCAAAGAAGAGGAAGACATCTTGAAGATGTTAGTGATGATGAAATTGAGGAAGAACAAGGTGATGTAGAACCTCCACCGATGATGGATCAAGGTGAGGAAATATTGTTGAAGGCTTTGACAAATCTAAAGTCTACACCACACTTTAACCCTCCTAAGTATAGTGAAAAATTGGATTTTGATGAAATGGTGGACTGGATCACCAAGATGGAAAAGTACTTTGAATATGAAAATGTACCTAAGGAAAAGAATGTGAAAATTGCAAGCAGGAATTTGAAAAGTCATGCATCCTTGTGGTGGGAAAACCTACAGTTGGACAAAAAGAGGAAATACAAAGACAAAATTAAGGTATAGAACAAAATAGTGAATAAATTGAAAGGAAAGTTCTTACCTTTTGATTATCAGATTAACCTAGTTAGGCGAATGCAAAGTTTGAGGAAGAAAGATAGCTCGGTAAAAGAATATACTGAGGAATTATATAGATTACATATCAGATATGAACATAATGAAGATGATGTGGAAATAATTGTTAGGTACCTGAATGGATTGAGAGTTTCCATCCAAGAAGAAATTAGTTTGGTCAAATTAGAGAACATTGAAGAGGCATATCAATTTGCATTGAAAGCTGAGGAGAAATTCAACAAGAGACATGAGTAAAGACAAAGAGGAAGAGGTGGTAGATTCCCTAGAGGAATAGGTATATCTTATGGTGAAAACAATAGATCTGAACCTGAAAACACAAATATGGATAAAGGCAAGATCAAGGGGAAAGGTGAAAGTTCATCTAGAGGCAGAGGTAGTAACCATCGAGGTGGTTATAACAAAGGTTGTTTCCGAAGAACTTGTTACACTTGTGGAGAAGGACATAGATCATTTGAGTGTACACATGCAAGTAAGAAGGTCGGTAATAATAGAAATGCTTTGGTGCAAGAAGAGTCACTGAATGAACCTGAGAAGGAAAAGAACTTGATGGTAAGGAGAACACTTTGGAGTGAAAGTAATAAGGAAGATCAGGTAAGTAAAAGTTTGTTCATGACCAGATGTAGAGTTTTTGATGAAGTTTGGAAGGTAATCATTGACAATGGTAGCTTGGATAATCTAGCATCTGAGGAAATGGTTACAAAGTTGTAGTTGAAAAGGTTGGAACATCTGAAGCCCTATCAGATTTCATGAATCAAAGATGAGCATACACTCTTGGTAAGTGAACAATGTTATGTGAATTTGAAAATTGGAAAGTACTATGATAAGGTGTTGTGTGATATCATGCCTATGGATTGTTGTCATATTTTGTTGGGTAGACCTTGGCAATATGATAGACATGCTATATATGATGGGAGATTGCATAAGTATACTATTTGGGTTGATGGAAGAAGAAAAATTTTGTTACCTTTGATTGAAGAACCTATTAGTAATGTTTTCACATCTGTGAAAGTTTGCTTGATGGAAGGAATAAAGTTTGTTAAGGATTTGAAGAAGAATGATGTATGTTTTGCTATGATTCCTAATAAACTAAGTAATAAAACAAAGGATAGTGTCCCTGAGGAGATTGATAAGTTACTCATCGAGTACAGTGAAATTATGTATAATAATGTACTTGATGGTTTTATACCAAAGAGAAGCATTGATCATTGCATGGATCTAATCTCTAGAGCTAGTTTACCGAATAAGGCACCACATCGGTTGACACCTACCAAGAATCGGGAATTGAACCAACATATTCAAGAATTGTTGTAGAAAGGTTTGATTAGAGAAAGTTTGAGTCCTTGTGTAGTACCTATTGTATTGGCACCTAAGAAGAATGGTGAATGGTGAATTTGTACTGATTCCAGAGCAATCAACAAGATAATAGTGAAATATAGGTTTCCTATACCAAGAATGGATGACATAATGGACAGTTTGACTGGAGCAAAGTATTTTACCAAAATTGATTTGAAAAGTGGATATCATCATATCATAATTAGAGAAGGTGATAAGTGGAAGACTGCTTCCAAAACAAAAGAAGGTTTGTATGAGTGGTTGGTTATGCCTTTTGGTTCAACTATTGCACCGAGTACTTTTATGAGGTTGATGAATGAAGTTTTGAAGAAATTCTTGGGTAAGTTTGTGATTGTATACCTAGATGATATTTTTATATTCAGTAAGACCAAAGAAGAACATTTGTTGCATGTTAAACAAGTATTGCAGAGGTTGAAAGAAGAAAAGTTGTTGATAAATTTGAAAAAAGTGTTCATTCACAAAAGAGGAGATTGTGTATTTGGGATTTGTGATTTCAACTGATGGTTTCAAGATGGATCCTGAAAAGGTTGAAGCTATTTTGAATTGGCCTACACCTGAGAATGCTAGTGAGGTAAGATCATTTCATGGTTTTTCAAGTTATTACCAAAAGTTCATTAGGAAGTTTAGTTCAATTCTTAATGCTATGATTGAGACTATGAGAGGAGATAAAAGAGAATTCAAGTGGACATATGGAGCTTATAAAAGTTTTGAGACTCTAAAGAAAAAGGTTGTTGAATTGCCTATTTTGGAATTGCCTGATTTCAGTAAGGTATTTCAAGTCTAATACGATGCAAGTGGAAGTGCAATAGAAGCTATGTTGAGTCAAGAAGGTAAACTTGTTGCTTTCTTTAGTGAAAATTTGAATAATGAAAAAAGGAAATACTCTGTGTATGATCAATAATTCTATGCTATTGTTCAAGCATTGATGAAATGGAGACATTATTTGATACAAAGTGAATTTGTGTTGTATACCGATCATAAGGCTTTACAGTATTTGGGTGGACAAAATAAGTTGAATCAGAGACATATGAAATGGGTTGAGTATTTGCAGAGTTATACATTTGTGATAAAGCATAAGAGTGGAGTCACTAACCGAGTTGCTGATGCATTGAGTAGAAGAAGATCTTTGATGACCGAGATGAAAATTGAAGTTCTTGGCTTTGATGACATGAGAGATTCTTATGAATTTGATCCTAATTTTTTTGAGCCATGGAGAAAGTGCAGAGCACCTATTCAAGATCAACCGAGTACTAAATAGGAAGAATATTTCATTCAAGAAGGTATGTTTTTTAAAGATATTTAGTTGTGTATACAGAGAGGACCAATGGGAATAAATTTGATAAAAGAGAAACATAGTATTGGTTTGGCTAGACATTTTGGTGTTGATAAGACATTGAATTTTCTTAAGGAGAAATACTTGTGGCCACAGTTGTATAAAGATATTTAGAAATTTGTGAAAAGTTCTGGAATTTGTCAAGTTGCAAAAGGAGTAAGTCAGAATATTGGATTGTATACATCGATTTTTGTTCCTGAGAAACCTTGGATTGATATCAGTATGGATTTTTTTCATGGCTTACCGAAGACAATAAGAGGTAATGATTCTATATTTGTTGTTGTGGATAGATTTTATAAGATGGAATATTTTATACCTTGTAGAAAGACATCAGATGTAGTACATATAGCATATCTTTTCTTTAAGGAAATTGTCAGATTGCATGGATTATTGAGGAGTATTATCTCTGATTGAGATAGTAAATTTGTTGGATACTTTTGGAAGACCCTTTGGAGAAATTTTGGCACCGAGTTGAAATAGTGTTCTACATTTCAACCACAAACCGATGGACAGACAAAAGTTGTGAATAGAAGTTTGGGAAATCTTTTGAGATGTTTAGTTGGAGACACACCAAGTAATTGGGATTCTGTGTTGGCACAAGAAAAGTTCACATACAATAATTTAGTGAATAGGAGTATTGTAAAAACACCTTTTGAGATTGTAAATGACATACAACCGAGAGGTATATCAGATTTGAGGGATATTGTTGATGAAAGAAAGAGAAGTACTGAAGGAGTAAAGTTTGATGAGTACATGAAGACATTGCATGACGATGTGAAATATAAGCTAGAAATGAGTAATAAAAAATACAAAGACAAAGCTAATAGATCAAGAAGACATAAGACTTTTGCAGTCAGTGATGAAGTAATGGTTCATTTGAAGAAATGCAGTTTTCTTGTTGGAACATATGGGAAGCTAAAAATGAAGAAGTTTGGACCTTGCAACATTCTGAAGAAATTTGACAGTGGTAATGCTTATGAGATTGAGTTACCTGATGACATAGATATATCACCTATTTTCAACATTGCTGATTTGTATGAGTATCATGAGTCAGATGAGGAAATGACAGTACCGAATGATTATCCTAAGAAACCAATAGAAGAAGTTGAGTCAATTTTGGAGAAAAGAATTGGTAGAAGTACAAGAGGAAAATAGTATATGGAATATCTAGTAAAGTGGAAGAATGGACCTATTGAAGATAGCTCATGAATTTCACAATCTAAGTTGGATGCAACTCAGATCATACCTATTTCATGATTCAGAGAATCATTTCTAATAAGCCCAGGTGTCTGATGTAGGAGCATGCAAGGTCCTTGGCAATCCTGTGTCACCAAAAATATGTTTGTGTTTTCCTGTGTTGCACGGTTCCTTCTTTGACCAAGTTGGTTTGGTGTTGCTCAATTTTCTTTATTCACCGGTGTTGGTTGGTTATCTCTCTGGCACTCGGTGAGTTTCCCTAGCGCTCGGTGATGCTTGTTTGACACTCAGTTATCCTTGCTTACCGAGTTATTTATTTTGGATTTCTGTTGAGGTTGACTCTTGCAATTAATTTTGGTCATGGATTTAATAATGGTATCTATCATTGGGAAGTGTGTGGACCTAGATCTATTCATTCCTTCTATTGATGGTGGTGTTACCCAAAATTCCCTATCTATTCAATTTTGGCTACAGGTTGGGCTTCATGCAAAGGTCTGCAATTTAAACCATGTTGAATACCCTGAGAAATTTTCATGGCCTTGTGTTTTTCCTCTAGTCTCTGCAATTGTTTAATCCCTGGTCTACAAGCTTTTTTATTTGAAAGTCTAACCATTATAGCCAAAAAACTCTAAACCCCTACGACCTATTCTATTTTACCATTACCTTTTCGGGCCACTTAAATCCCTCTAAACGCACATGCCCTTTAAAAGTGATCACTTCATGTGTTAGCCACTAGGTTGTCGAGCGGGTCCCTTTTTAATACTTCCTGCAAAGCCTAAGTTTCCTGACAAATCTTTCTAAAGTGCCTTCCCCTTAACTTGTGGTGGTCACATGTTCGCATGGAATCTTCTGAGCCCATGCGATCATGTGATAGCGTGACACCTATCTGGGCATGCCCTTTCTTCATTCTCAGTTGTCAGCACTTCATGTCAGTGGGTCCACTGCCACATAGTCCGAGGGATATGCTTTTGATTGGTTGAGGCTATGATGTGGAAGCAGGTCAATGGTGGGCCCAATGGGTTTCCCTTCCTTCTAATCCAATGATGGTCGCATGATCATAGGGGGCAGGAATATTCCTTGCAATCATATGACAACCGTTGTTTTCACTTCATAGTAAGGTTTTCGGTGGTGGTTCCTCAGGTGGTGACGTGTTCGTATTTTTAGTGGCCGACCGTGTGATGACAGGGGTTTTGGTGAGTTCAATGGTCAGAACATCTGTGGGGATGCTAGCTTGTCCAAGATCTATGGTGATCGCATGTTCGCATGGGATCTTCTGATCTCATGCGATCATGCGACCGCCGTTTGATCTTCCAGTGTTTAAGCCGATGCCGTTGTGGGACTGTCTGACATGCTTGATTCTTATTGGTTGCTGGGTGGAACAGTTGGCGGTTGTCAGTGGGGCCGAGTATCTTGAGTGAGGTGGCAGGGAAGTAGGATTTACGGTGGTCGCGTGATTGCAAGGAATCTCCTGAGCTCATGGGATCATGCGACCGCCGTCCGATGCAAAGTCCAAATTCTTTTAATTTATGAGGTGTCTGTCGATTATGATGTGCTAATTTTCTATTGGTTCCCGACTAACAATGTGGACTTTGACCTTTTAAAAGTCGAGTGACTGTTTCAAAGGTATTCTGAGCCGCTCGATTTTCCAGTAATGGATTGTATTGACGGTTGTGTTTTAAGGCTGAGCCTGCTAGCCGTTCCATTTCAAATTTAAATGTATTTCATAAGGTTTCTTGCTGGTCTGCTCCTGTTGGTCGAATGCAAGGGCATGGGTAGCTCAGAATTAATTTTTAGGGACAATTTCAGTTGGGAAGATGATGATGAGGACCTGGGTGGCCATAGTGTGGTACCATGTTGGTGTTATATGCCAAAGATGCATGAAAAGGTTGGCGCCACCTGTGGTTGTTTACAATTTTAAATTCAAATATCTATGAGGATCAGATTTTAGACATTCATGATGAGGCCGACTTACAGAGACAAGTTCCTGGTGGTGGCGTGAAGTTTTTAACCTACAGTGAAGTAGATGGATTGGCCAAGATATTTTCAGAGATACATTTATGATCAGACTTGACAGAATTAGGGTTGTGATTATTTTATGGAAATTTATGTAACCCTACTTGACTTTTTCTCTTGCTTGTATTAGAGGAGATGTATATAATGTTTTTTGGAGCTTTTTGAAGCTCAGAGTTTACTTCTGTAAAAAGGGAGGTTTCCTTTCTTAGGAGTTATCTAAGGCATCCTTTCTGCCCTCTAGCTTCTACAACCTATAATCTTTCATTGATGCTTAGATATTGCAAAGGTATTTTGTGGCATTCTTTATGTCCTTGTGCTTTCTTGTCTAAGTTTTCTCTTATTGAATGGGATATATTGGCCTTGTTAGAGAAGTCTCAGAGTTCCAGAGCCCTTTTTCCTTTTAGCTTACATGTGCACTATTGTGTATGATTTGATTTGAGTGAGTCTGTGGCTATATTTTAGCCCCTTGTCATTCTGTCTCATTCTTGTGCCCTTTTGCTGAAAAGAACGTCTGCTTGCAGGTCACAGTTTGTGTCTGTTGTCTAGACCCCTCTGTGAAATACTTATGCAAGCCTGTTTAGGAAGATTGTGTTCTACTAGATCTGAGGCCCCTTCATGCTGATTTGGCCAGTGTATTGTGTTCTTTTCATTTCGGTGTATCACCTAGTAGGATAGTTTGCTTTCAGTCATTTCCCTTTCAAGCATTCCTTCTCTCCCTTTCCCTCAAAAGATTTACTTTACCTATCAAAGAATAAAATTAAGGTGATTATCCAAGAGGAACCAGCCTAGAACCTGGAGGTCTCATCTCAGTTAGCATAGGTCCCACAACCTGGAGATGATTCCCATGTTTCCTACTTTCTTTCCCTACTTTCTAGGTTAGTTTTCCCTACTTTCCAAGAAGTGCTCAAGCATAATTTTTGTTCCTCTAGTTCCAGGTCTCTCTTTGTCAAAAATTTTGTGCTCAAATGTTGACTCCATGCCCAATGAATTGTTAAGGCCATTGGTTTTCCATGTCTAGCAGGCTGACATCCAGTAGAAATCACCACAATGTTACCCAAAATTCCCTATCTATTCAATTTTGGCTACAGGCTGGGCTTCATGTAGAGGTCTACAATTTAAACCATGTTGAATACCCTGAGAAATTTTCATGGCCTTGTGTTTTTCCTCTGGTCTCTGCAATTGTTTAATCCCTGGTCTACAAGCCTTTTTATTTGAAAGTCTAACCGTTATAGCCAAAAAACCCTACACCCCTGCGACCTATTCTATTTCACCGTTACCTTTTCGGGCCACTTAAATCTATCTAAATGCACGTGCCCTTTAAAAGTGACCACTTCATGTGTTAGCCACTAGGTTGTCTAGCGGGTCCCTTTTTAATACTTCCTGCAAAGCCTAAGTTTCCTGACAAATCTTTCTAAAGTGCCTTCCCCTTAACTTGTGGTGGTCACATGTTCACATGGAATCTTCTGAGCCCATGCGATCATGCGATAGGGTGACACCTGTCTGGGAAGGCCCTTTCTTCATTCTCAACTATTAGCGCTTCATGTCAGTGGGTCCACTGCCACATAGTCTGAGGGATATGCTTCTGATTGGTTGAGGTTGTGATGTGGAAGCGGGTCAATGGCGGGCCCAGTGGGTTGCCCTTCCTTCTAATCCAACGGTGGTCACATGATCGTAGGGAGCAAGAATATTCCTTGTGATCATACGACAACCATCATTTTCACTTCATAGTAAGGTTTCCAGCGGTGGGTCCTCGGGTGGTGACGTGTTCGTATTTTTAGAGCCGGCTAGGTGATGACAGGGGTTTCGGTGGGTCTGATGGTCAGAGCATTTTTGGGGATGCCAGATTGTCCAAGATCTATGGTGGTCACATGTTCGCATGGGATCTTTTGATCCCATGTGATCATGCGACCAGCGTCTGATCTTCCAGTGTTTAAGCCGATGCCGTCGTGGGACCGTCTGACATGCTTGATTCTTATTGGTTGCTGGGCGGAATAGTTGGTAGTTGTTAGTGGGGCCGAGTATCTTGAGTGAGGTGGCAGGGAAGTAGGATCTAGAGTGATCACATGATTGCAAGGAATCTCCTAAGCTCATGCGATCATGCAACCGCCGTCCGATGCAAAGTCCATATTCTTTTAATTTATGAGGTGTCGGTTGATTATGACGTGCTTGTTTTCTAATAGTTCCCGACTAACAACATGGACTTTGACCTTTTAAAAGGCTAGCGACTATTTCAAAGGTATTCTGAGCCGCTTGATTTTCTAGTAATGGATTGTATCGACAGTTGTGTTTTAAGGCTGACCCTGCTAGCTGTTGCCTTTCAAATTTAAATGTATTTCATAAGGTTTCTTGTTGGTTTGTTCTTGTTGGTCGAATGCGAGGGCACGGGTAGCTCAGAATTGATTTTTAGGGACAATTGTAGTTGGGATGATGATGATGAGGACCTGGGTGGCCATAGTGTGGTACCATGTTGGTGTTATACGCCAAAGATGCATTAAAAGGTTGGCACCACCTGTGGTTGTTTACAATTTTAAATTCAAATATCTGTGAGGATTAGATTTTAAACATTCATGATGAGGCCGGCTTGCAGAGACAAGTTCCTGGTGGTGGTGTGAAGTTTTTAACCTGTAGCAAAGTAGATGGATCAGCCAAGATATTTTTAGAGATACATTTATGATCAAACTTGACAGAATTAGGGTTGTGATTATTATATGGAAATTTATGTAACCCTAATTGACTTTTTCTCCTACCTGTATTAGAGGAGATTTATATAATGTTTTTTGGAGCTTTTGGAAGCTCAGAGTTTACTTTTTGTAAAAAGGGAGGTTTCCTTTCTTAGGAGTTATCTGAGGCATCCTTTCTGCCCTCTAGCTTCTGCAACCTATAATCTTTCATTGATGCTTAGATATTGCAAAGGTATTTTGTGGCATTCTTTATGTCCTTGTGCTTTCTTGTCTAAGTTTTCTCTTATTGAATGGGATATATTGGCCTTGTTAGAGAAGTCTCAGAGTTCCAGAGCCCTTTTTCCTTTTAGCTTACATGTGCACTATTGTGTATGATTTGATTTGAGTGAGTCTGTGGGTATATTTCAGCCCCTTGTCATTCTGTCTCATTCTTGTGCCCTTTTGCTGAAAAGAATGTCTGCTTGCAGGTCACAGTTTGTGTCTCTTGTCTAGACCCCTCTGTGAAATACTTATGCAAGCCTGTTTAGGAAGATTGTGTTCTACTAGATCTGAGGCCCCTTCATTCTGATTTGGCCAGTGTATTGTGTTCTTTTCATTTCGGTGTATCACCTAGTAGGATAGTTTGCTTTCAGTCATTTCCCTTTCAAGCATTCCTTCTCTCCCTTTCCCTCAAAATATTTACTTTACCTATCAAAGAAGAAAATTAAGGTGATTATCCAAGAGGAACCAACCTAGAACCTAGAGGTCTCATCTCAGTTAGCATAGGTCCCACAACCTGGAGATGATTCCCACGTTATACTAGGTTATCAAGACTACGATAGCTTGAAACAAGGGTGCAAACTTAGCGTATAACAGGTGGATCTGAAGGCTGACTTGGCTCGGTAGCCTCTTGTATATAATGTAATATTTGTTGGTAGTTTAGGGAGTCAGTGTAGTTAGAAGATATCAGATGCAAGATTAAAGATTACTGGTAGATCCTTGCATGTTGGAGGACTTCTGTACTTGATTTTAATATCTGGCCTAAATCGAGAAGGCCTTACAGGCCGGCATGTATGAATCAAATTGAAGTTAATATATGAATTGTATCTACATTCTCTCTCTCACTTGTGTGTTATTTCTTCTGCATGTGATCTCTACAAGGTGTATCTGGTTAGGGTGTGCATTTGGCCCCTCTCCCCATCCTCCCTTGCATCACTAACCCCACGCATGAGCCTTTAAGGCTTATTTTTCCAAGTTGGGCAATATTACAATATTGGCACTTATAGTGCATTTAAAATCAACTATTGGCACTATTGACCTTAATACAAATATCATTTACCTTATAGGTCCTTAACCAATTCAAATATCTTAGGATCAACATAATGACTCCTAGTGACCCCTAGGTACCTTTTAACTTTATAAATGCCATTAAGGCTTACATCATTGATCTCATTACAACATGATAAGTATATGATCAAAACATCATTTCATGACCATTATTGATCTATTACATTATCAAATAACCCTTGATATTCATGTTGTCTTCAACTCCACCCAAGGATCTATCAGTGACCCTGGTGTACTGCTTAGGTCTATCTGTGACCTTGGTGCTCCTACACCATACTCCTCAACTTGAAAACTTTCCAAGTCCTCTTGGAAATCCCGCAAGCAAAACCATGTAAGAAAAAAAAAAATTTTGATCTGCACCTTTGGTTTATAGAGATCAACACTAGTGATCCATGACATCCGTGCATGATGCTGCTCCAAAATGTAGTCAACAATCTGCAAAATCTGATTGCCTCCCATGGGTAAAATTTAAACCATATTTAGATCATTATTCTCCATTTCTTCTTTAGCCTTAATCCATGAGACCACATCTACAACTTTCCACTTGTCATTTCCTTCAAACTTAGTCTCTTGTCCCCTTGAGACCAATGCATCTTGCATACTATGCCTCTCCTTTAGGCATTCCAAACCATCTTCATAATTCATGGCTACCTCTTTATTCACACTAATGACCCCATAGGCAGGTTCTTTCACCTGGGATACTACTACCTCTTGTTGGTCTTCCTCCTCATGCCTTTCTCCTTGTCATACCAACAACTCAACAGTTGTCTTGGCTCCCTCTTCAACCATGCTATCATTCTTCTCATCATCATTCATTACCAAAGAACACATCATTGCCCCTACCTAAATTTTTTTTTTTAGTTTCAAGCCCTTCATGACTTGATCCAATGCTGCCTTCATTAACAGCTTCATCTTCAATCTCAGATTCAGCCTCTAGAACCTCTTTGCTCCTAGGTTCCTTCACTTCTTCATGGACAACAAAGTGGTCATTAATACCAATTGTGAGATTTGGTGAATTTATCAGTACAAGGTATGACTTTTTCAATCATCTATGTTGTCTACTTAAACATTGGGATCAGAGTTTTCAAGATCTTCCAAATGATTTCATCTTCAATCTTATTTCCTTCACAAGCCTTGATACCTACAACAATCTCTGATATTCAACCAATATAACGTCTAACAAATTCATCTTCCATCATCTTTGCTTCTTGAAATAAACATATCCAGTTTTGTAATATGATTCTCTTAGCATGTTTATCATCTTAAAAACTAGATCCCAAAGCTAACCAAATTTCATGATATGTCTTTAGAGTTTTTACCTAACTGTATTCATTTTCAGGAAGAGCTGACAAAAGTGTTTCTTTGGCAAGTATGTTACACATAAATAGATCTCTTTCTTTCACAGTGCAGTCTTCAATTTTGTCTTCTTCAATGATAGTCTTGTCATTCTTTGTAATCAACCAATATCCTGGTCCCAAACATAGCAGATGTGTCTTCATCTTTTCTTTCCAACTGTCATAGTTAACTCCATCAAACTTAGGACTTTCTTTTCTGAAATGACTCACCATAAATATCCTTAAGCTGTTAAACTTTTCCTTCAAGGACCTTCCACTCTGATACCAATTGTTAGAAACTAAAGTCCACCAAGATAACTGAGAGGGGGGTGAATTATTTATCTGTTAAAAGTAAATTTTATTAACCTTATTAAATCTAAAACATGTAATCAATATAAACAACAACCATAGAAAGATAACCATACATAATGACACTAGATTTGTTAACTAGGGAACCTCTTGATCAGAGAGTAAACACTGGTGGGGATGGTACCCACAAAAGATGTACTAATATGAAAATTCCTTGTGAGAGGATGGACTTTGTAAGGAGTCTTATGAATTAAATTCAGTACATATTGGTTCCTATTAGGAGACTTTGAATCCCTATGAAAATATTCAAATTCTGTTAGGAGTTAAGGAAGGCAGAAGGACCCACTATCCAAATAGCTTCAGGGGCAAGATCACTGAACACACTGTCCAACTGATCTTTGTATTGTCCAAATAGAATAATACCAATAATTACTGATCTCAACAACTTATCTTCTCTCCTTTGTTTTCACCAAAACCGCATGAAATGCTTCACCAGACCTCACTACCAGATCTTCTCACTTCACATCAATCATTGTTTCACCTTCACATCATATACTTCTCAATTCATATATTCTCTCATATCAATTAAGGAAAACAATCCTTCCTTTATACCATGCACAATATTTAATAATTGAGTTGGCCAACTAAGCTTAACCAATTACAAAATACAAAACATTACACGTTACATAATATTTTCATAATTACATAAAATTTTCGGCTCAAAAACTTAATAAATCTTCACACATGCGACCTCTGACTATGTTGACTTATGTAGGTCACCTCTGCAATGTCTTAAACTTGTGTATAACTTCACATGTCCAGATTCTATCCCTATTAGAACATATGATCTTCTTATTACAAGCCGCTTCTCAGGAACTATGACAAAACACAGTTTCCACTATATTAATCATAACTGACATAAATAATTGATTTTCTGTATGCTCTCTTAACCATGATATCAAGATACCATAAGGAACATGTCCTCAACTCCGCATAACTTAATCTGAAATTATCCATGTGCGCTAATTCAAACACTGTCTACTTCTCTTCTAATCTCTAGTATAATCAATGTGTTGACATCAATGACAAACACACTCATGAGTGCAACATGCAACTGCTACAGAACTACTAGAATACTCCCCCATAGGACATATTCAACATTCATGCTTAACACCATGTAGATTTCCATGCAGTCATGTGAGATATTAGCAAAGATGTTGATTACAACCCTTTGAAAAGTAGCTGGAGCATTACATAAATTAAAAGGTAACACAAAATAGGCATATGTTCCCCAAGGACATGTAAATGTTGTCTTTTCTTGATCCTCTGAAGAAATTTTGATCTGGTTATATCCACTATATCTATCAAGAAAAGAAAAGTACTTTTTAACAGTTAAGGTATCCAGAACTTGATCAATGAATGGCAAGGGAAAATGATCTTTGTTTGTAGCATTGTTTAGTTCTCTGTAATCTACACATATTCTCCATTTACTACCCTTTTTAGGTACTATTACCAAAGGAGAAACCTATTTGTTGTCTGAGATTGGGTAAATATAACCAGCATTCAATAGTTTTTCTAACTTAGTCTTTACAATTTATCTTAAGGCTAGGTTAATTCATCTTTGAGGTTGGTTGAGTGGTAAACTGCCTTCATTGATGTAAATTCTATGTATAGAGTTTTGGGCTTAATCCTTTCATATCTCCATAGTCCCAAGAAAAATATTTTTCATGTTTACAAAGGAGTTGAGTTAACAATGATAATTTTTGTGGTGATAGTTTATTGTCGACATGCAGGTTGTGACCAAATGAGAGCTCCACATTGGTTATCAATTCAAGCATTGATACTTTAGATATATGAGTTGTGGATATCTCATAAGGTATTAATTGATGGATAATATTAGGTTTCACAGGTAGAACATAGTCCTCATAGGTAGATAACTGTAGACTAGAGATTTCAGAGATATCTTTTCCTGTGATACAGTCATTAGTAAGGATGATTTGAATCACATCATCATATTCTTGGAATTTCAGGAAATATTTCCTATGTAACTTCATCAGTTGAGAAATAGAGGTAAGATCTTCTATCTCATCTCCTAGATCTGGCCAAATAGGAGTACTTAAATCTGGTTGAGATTGGGCTAGAGGATATAATGCCAACTTCTTAAATGATTGGCCATTTGAAATTGTCATGTTACCTGAATGACAACTGATATTAGCATCAGTTGTGGCTAACCAAGGTTGTCCAAGGATGACTGGGTAACCAACAATAGTTATCGTGGGTGATCATATCATGAATTCAATAGGATATTCCTAGGAATCCAATGTAACTACTATGTCTTCTATTATGCCATCTGGGGTGACAGTGGAACTATCTGCAAGTTGTAAGACTGTTGGAGTGGTCCTCAATCCCTCTATACTCAGTCTATATTGCATGGTATCCTTAGTCATAACATTAATAGTAGCACCTAAGTCTATTAAAGCATTTTTCACAAATTGACCAATTAATTATAATATCAACAATTGGACTACCAAGGTCAGAGTACTTTGGAATGACTATCTTTCCCAACATAATATTTGCAAGTTGACCAATAACATGCACTATTTGGGGGTCCTTTTTCTTATGTCCAGGCTTCTTGAGGTAGGATTCTTTAATGACTTTCCCATAGATAGGAATATCTTTGATAGCTTGAAAGAGTGGAATTTGAATATGCATGTTTTTCAATTGATCAAGAATATCAAATGGTGTTTGATCCTTGCATACAGATTTATCAGTTCTAAGCCTTTTAGGAAAAGGAGGATTAAGTGGTGTATGAACATCAGCTTGACTTAGTGTATTAGTTGGTGGGACTGTATTTAAAAAAGTAGTTTCTAGAAGTGGTGTTGATGCTATAGGAAGTTCTAGAACTTTCGTAATAACAGGTAATTGTGTTGGCCTTGGTGGAGGACTTGTGGCTACAGGAGGTGGCATGAGTGCAGGTTTTGACACTGGAGGTGGTAATGATTGATAACTAGGATTTTGATTAGGCCATTGTTGGGGTCCTTTCCACTAGTTATATGGTTGCCAATTCCCTTGTGGTGGCTACCATTGGTTTTGAGCCTGTGGCCATTGAGTTTGTTGTGAATTAAGCCACTGGTTCTGCTAAGTATTAGGCTAGGCATTATTCCAAGAAGGTTCGGAATACTGAGAAGGGTATTGAAAATCTAGGTTCTACCATTTGTTATTATAAGGATTAAAATATTGCAAAGGATCTTGTGGCATACCTTGTCTTGAGGCCCATGGCTGATGTTGAGAAACAAAGAATACTTGCTCATCCTCTCCTATTTTCCTGAACTTGGTAGGAAGGTGTTGGGTCTCCAAATTCGCCACTAGCTTGCACCAACAGTCCTTTTGCTGCCGACAATGAGGGTAGTATTCAAATAGCTTTGCCCCGATATATTTATGCTTTTTTTTGGCCTACATTGTGTCCAAATGTGTAGCAACATCATTGATAATATCTTGTTTGAAATTTGACAGGAGGTTAGAAATTTTCATCTTAGAGATACTAGATCCATTCCCTTTAGCAAGTGTGGGTTGAAATCCTCTACCTTTCTTCACTACTAATCTTGAATAATTAAGAAAAAATTTCTTAACATCAGCCCATGAAGATTGAGAAATGTCTCCTCCACCCATAAGATCCAGTGCTTCAAGACAGTTGTCATTTACTCCCCTTAAGAAAATGAGTTTTTGTGAATCCTCATGCAACGTATGTTGAGGATTCTTATACAAACTATACAAGATGCGTGAAATGTAATCTTCTAGAGTTTCATTTTCTTTTTGTGACATACAAAAAATGTCATCCCCCTTCAAGTCACCCCCTTTACAATACTCTTTATACTTCTAAAGAAACAAAGTCTACATCCCATTCCAATTGGTTGTTGCATTAGCCCCTAATCCCATAAACCATTTTAAAGTTGACTCTTTTAACATTGCTAGAAACAACTTGCATTTATGATTATCAATGTTGTAATTAAAAATTTGAAAAAAAATGTCAAACTCAAATAGAAAGCTGTTAGGGTCTTCAGTGATTAGACCATAGAGCTTTGGAAGTGCAACAATGGGTATGTTCTTGAGATTGGCATTATTTATAAGGCTAGGAAGAGGGGATGGAAAGGTAGGTTGTGCCATCACTTCAAGTACTTGGGAGTGAAGTTGTGGCTTAGAAGTGACGATATCCAAAGGATTATTAGCAACAGGTATACTTGTGGTAGAATTATCAAGAAAACTGGCCAAAATTTCAGCAAAATTTCAAAGATCAGATGGATCAAAAGGGCCTTTTATAGATGAGGATGCTAAAAGAAATTTAGGACTTGCATCAACAAAAGGTAATTCAACTTCTGAGATTCTTTTTTCAGATTAATGGGTTATCTTGGAAGGAATCTGCCATACACATCTCATCTTCCTCCTCTTCGATGCATGCAGGTAATTTGACAAACTTGTGAAGCAAGTTCAGGACTACAACTATTATCTAGAAAATAGGAAACTAACTAAAATGACTCAATAAGGTTCTCAGCTTGACACCATCCCTGACAATGGCGCCAAAAAGGAGCAACCCCATAATAGGTAATAATAATCATGCCAAATCTTCTCCTAGGAATATTATATTCAAACTAAGTATTATTTTCCCTATCATGAAGTGCATTTAAATTGTCAACCCAAGGACGTATACTTGAAATGGGACAACACAGTTTGTGCACTAAGTCTCTCATGGAGTCATTTTGCTTAAGCTGCAAGAAGGAAAATACATGAAAGAAACTTATATTATTGTTGCAGAAAAGTAAACACACACAAAGATACTTAATGAAAATGATGCTAACAACTATAATTTCAATCTTAACCTATTTTTTCAACCCCAAGCATTCAGATGATTGTCTCTACAAGTGTTTCAGGAACATACACAGTGTATAGTGTTACAGGAAAGAACAATGAATTCTACTTGAACTATTGTAAATGCTTAAACAACTTAACCTAGTCTGATCTAATCCACCTTGCGAGTGGGCCCCATTGGTCAGCTTTTGCTAACTATCAACATAGAATAGAACTCAAAATCACTTCATTGTATTTCTAGAAAACTGATTATATATTATAAAACAACATACGAAACTGGAAAAGTAACTTTTCTTCATATCATAACAAATAATACAACCAATCTGACTAACTTGATCTCTAAAAATCATATCCCTTTATATAGAGGATTGATGCTTATTCGAATACAAAAGATAAGGTCTAACTAATTCTCACCATAAAGAAAGGAAAATGCAACAATCCACGACATAATATCATAAAGACTACATAACCCCTTCAACAAAACATTGATCATAGAGAAAATATAGTGTAGGCATGTTCCTATATTTCTTGGAACGATCCTTCCTTCAATTTATCAGGCATGTCCCATGGTATCATAATGGTTCTCCATCATCGTGACTAAGTCTTCCTCGCTCTTCATCAATGTTTTCATATGTATAATATTTGGCAAAGTATATCAACTACTATCTACCCATAGGTTTTGTTGGTTTGACTGCACTTATAGCATGTTCATAAGTTCAAGTACTGAAAAGACATAACAAGTGTTTTGGAAATGTCTAGAACATAACATAAAAGTATCATAAAACAAAGACAATATTGACTCATCACAAATTATATTACAAATGTTGCCTTAAAATTTATTTTTAACATTTTAGTCATTTAAATTTATGGTTCCATTAGGAACCATAATGATTGAATTTTATGATCAAAATAATCAAATCAAAATAGCTAATGCCTAGACCACAACCTCACTAACAAGTAGAAAAAGGATATGTGGCACTTAGATGTGAAATTTACAAATATTTTACATCACTTTTTTTATAATTTGGATTTGATTGGAGTAGGAAATCATTCCACTTCAAAGAATCCACTTGAGCTCTACAGGCATCCACAAATGATGTTTTGTCATTATATTATTGGTTAACATTAATTCATGCTAGCCTAAAATAGCTATTGACCTTTTCCATTTATCCTAATTGCTAGCATGCCTTCACAACCATTCTCCACATCACATTCATGCTATAAATCAACCAATACATCATGCATCCTACATATTATTTTGCTTATGTGATTGTAATATGTGTCAATGCTCTTTCTCAACCTTGAGACTTAGTATTAGGTTTGCAAATGGTTTAGAAAGGGTGTCTATTTAAGGGAGAGGACCCAATAGTTGAGCACACTCCAATAGTTATAATAACACTTGTTGATTTAATGCCCAATACATTCCCCATTATTGTACCAATAATTGTGACTTAAAAGTTGTTTTTGATTAAAAATAGCAGCCTAACAAGGGGGTCAACCCTTACATAACGAAAAATTGTAGGCATCAAAGAAAACACCAACACTAAAATAAGGGTGCAAGAAATTATAGGTCATCAATGGCTTATCAACAACAAACGAACATAATAGGTGTTGTAAAAAAATAAAGTACAAAAGTAAATAGAACACCTGCACATTGGCTAGCATCCCTCCTCAAGAGTGGGAGAGTCGCTCACTCATTGCATGTAGAGAAGAGTGTGAGTTTGAAGAACCATTTTTTCTACTACCTTCAAAAAATTGTCTAGGTGATGCTATCATTAGGAACCACATCAAAAGGGGGAGCAGCTAACGAAACTCCATTTGGACATATGTCAATACAAAGACCAGAGTGATGAGAAAGTTGTACATAGTCAATTGAAGCTTGGGAAGCTTGGAGTAGTGCAGGAGGAGAAGGTGAAGAATGATCCACATGGGCAGAGGGGGTTGCACTAGTAGGATTAGGAGTGGTATCCACATGGCTTACCGTAGGGGTATCACCTAGATTTGCAGTAGGAGCATGACCCAGATTTGTAGTAGGAGCATTACCCATATCTGCAGCAAGGTCTTCATCCTCATTGTCAACCTAAGAAGAGTCCTTAGAGGTAGTGTTAGAGAGATAATTAAAAGCTTGGATGATCAAATGATCATCATTTATATCCTTCCACTAAGTGCCAACACCTTTATAATGCAAAAGAGAACAATTAATATCTAGATGTCTAGTAGAGAAGCATCGTCGACACTGAAAGAGGAGGCCCTCATAATCCAATAATTGAGTGCAAAGACCATCCCCAACCATGAGCACCACATCCTATTAGGAATAGTCCCAAGAGATAACTGAGAGGGGTGGGGGGTGAATCAATTATCTACAAGTTTCAATTCTTTATCCAATTAAGTATACTTTAACATTAAGCTTTCACACAATGAAAGAACACTTGAACACAACACAAATATTTTGGTTATGGGGAAACCCAAATAGGTAAAAACCTCACTGAGAATTAACACCCACTAATAAACTCCACTAGTGTATAATGATCCTTGTTAGAAGATCTTACAACCCTGTTAGGAGTTGATCTTTACAATGAAATAAGTACAGTGACCTGGTCAAAGGTCAGACCCTGTTAGGAGTCTTTTATGATTGACCCTATTAGGGGTGAGGATGCACTGTCTGAGAGCTCACTGCTCAAAGGGGTGAAGGCTACAACCTTCTGAATAATAGATACACACTATATCTGGATCTTGGTGAACTGCGAGGTAGACTTGCTATCTTGATCAATTCCAATGAATAGCACAATCAATCTTCTCTATCATATAGACCTCTTCTTGATGACACAACACTTCACATTCTCTGCTCTACTCTTATCTCTGTGCCACACTTCTAGCGATCACAAATGACTGGCTATAAGTATCTTTCCTCTAAATGATTTAATCAAGTCGGCCTATTAGAACCACCTTGAAATCATATTAGAGAAATAATAACACTCTCCAATAACATTTATGTCAGCTCTACTAAGCACACAACACAAATTGGGACCTGTCCAAATCAATAAGTGTGGACGTACGCTACACACTGTCAGCTCTACCAAATTAAATAATACTTTCTCCTCAAGATAAATTACATCATGCGCTCTTAGCCAAACATTCATAACTCTTCTTCAATCACTAATCCAAGCATGCATACTGAAATGATAGGTGCAACTCCTATACCAATATAATCTCTGTCAGCTCTTTTGGATAAACACAGGAAACTACAACTAGTGAATAGCAACTGCATAACTTCACTTCTACAACACATCAGACTTTGTGTCCATGAATGGAGCAACAATAACATGTCTCCATCACATATCTAAAGGTACAAGGCTCCATGATAACTATATGGATAATCACTCACATAACACTGCATGTAACTTTGTCAAGAACACTGCTGACACAAGCTGCTACATAACTGTCTATACTAACAATTAACCTTTGTGTCCATGATATCATGCTGATAACATGTCCATGCTACATGTACTCAAAGCTTATTGCATAAGTCTTCCACGCATGCTACTTACTATATGTTGTCATCAATGACAAACATACAGTCAGCATTGGCTTGCTGGCAAATCTCCAACAATCTCCCCCTTTGGCATTGATGGCAACATATGAAATGAAAAACACCACCAATCCAAATGAATAATTCTTTTATAACATTCTCCATTTCCTCATCAAAAATCCCCCAATGATGGATCCTCCATCTTCTGCAATATTCTTTAATATTCTCCATTTCCTCAACTGAACTGCTTCCATGACTGAATACTACTCCCTCTTGCTGTTGTATATTACTCCTTAATTTTGTATGTGCTCCCCCCTTTAACACTATTTTTCATGACTGTGTACTAATCCCCCTTTGACATCAATGGAAAAGGGCACCAAACATTTAAGCTACGGTACTACTCCTGAAGTAGAGTAGTCAACCATCCATCAGTCACTGAGGACTGATGCTCTTTCCACTTATTCTAAGAAGAATCAGGGAAGGGAATTACTCCCAGCTTCTCCTTGAGATACTGAAAAGTATCCTTTGGTAAGGGTTTTGTGAATATGTCTGCTAGTTGTTCCTTTGTACTCACATAATTCAATTTGACTTCTTTCTCTGCCACTTTCTCTCTTAGGAAGTGATACTTAATCTCTATGTGCTTTGTCTTTGCATGCATCACATGATTCCTTGACATGTTGATAGTGCTAGTGTTATCACAATGAATAACAATAGGATAATCAATTTGAATCCCAAAATTCTTTATCATCTGTTTGATCCAAATAATTGTAGAACAATTCAATGCTACTACAACAAACTCTGCTTCTGTTGTTGACTGAGAAATGCAATTCTATTTTTTGCTTGTCCAAGTGACTAGTCTATCACCAAGAAACACTACTTCTCCTGATGTACTTTTTCTATCATCAACACATCCTACCCAATCTGCATCTGTATATACACGAAGCTCAACATTCTATGAATTAGGATACCATAGACCATAATATATAGTGCCCTGCAGATATCTGAATATTCTTTTTACTTTCATGAGGTGACTTTGTTTAGGCTCTGCTGCAAATATTCCAACTATACCAACTACATTAGAAATATCAGGTCTAGTTTGAGTAAGATATATGAGTTTAACAATCATAGACTTGTACAATGTTGTATCTACTTCTGGAGAATCATCTTCTTTTGTAAGCCTGCATCCTGTTATCATAGGTGTACCCATTGGCTTACAATCATCCATCTTGAACTTCTTCAATATCTCTTTCACATATTTAGACTGATTAATGAAAATACCTTCCTCTGTCTGGTGCACATTTAATCCCAAGAAGTATTTGATAGGTCCAATCATGCTCATCTCAAATTCGCTCTGCATCTCCTTAGCAAATTCTGCACCAAGTTTGTCATTACCCCAAAGATAATGTCATCAAAAAATATAGCTACAAGTAGTAAACCTTCAGATGTCTCTTTGATAAATAGATTACAATCCGATGCTCCTTTCTTGAATCCAATTTTTGTTAGATATCCATCAAGTCTCTCATACCAAGCTCAAGGGGCTTGCTTAAGTCCATAGAGGGATTTCTTCAATCTGCATACCATATCAAGCTTGTCTGATAAGGTGAATCTTTCTGGCTTCTCAATGTATAATTCTTCCTTTAACTCTCCATTCAAGAATGTTGACTTAACATCCATCTAATAAACTTTGAAGTTTTTGAATGTTGCATAAGCTAGAAACAACTTAATAGCTTCTAATGTGCTCACAGGTGCAAATGTGTCTAACTAATCAATACCTTCTCTTTACGCATATCCCTTACATACCAACATTGCTTTATTCCTTACTATTGTACCATCTTCATTTATCTTGTTTCAGAATATCCACTTTGTTCCAATCACATTCTTATCACTAGGTCTTGGGACTAGTTCCCAAGTATCATTCTTAATAATTTGATCTAGTTCTTCTTTCATAGCATCATGCCAATCTGAATCATTGCATGCATCTTCAACACTTAAAGGTTCAATCTGAGATAGTAAACATACCACTTCATTGCCTTCTTAACTCTTTTCGTTTGATCTTGTAGTGACTTTGTCACTCTGATCTCCAATGATATCATCCTTAGAGTGATATCTAGATATATACTTTGGAACTTTAGGTGATATTGACTCATCTGCCTTCTAAGTTTCTTCTTCACTGGTTTCAGGGTCATTGAATAATACATCAATACTGTCAAACATCTCTACAAAAATTGTCTCACTAGCGGAAGGAATGGGTTCTTCTTCAATCATAGGTGCATAATCATGATATCTTTCTTGAACCATAAACTTTTCATCAATCTTAAAATGAGCACTTCCAATGATCTTCTTCAATCTCAAGTTAAAACATCTATAAGATTTTCTTTTAGTAGAGTAACCAAGGAAAATACCTTCATCGCTTCTTGCATCAAACTTGTCTATTGCTTGATCCCTCTTGATGTAGCACTTGTTTCCAAAGATTCTAAAGTATTTCACTGTGGGAACATTACCAAACCATAGCTCATAAGGTGTCTTGTCCGCACCAGGCCTCAATCGTATCCTATTGATGGTATAGATTGTTGTATTGACCGCATCTCTCCAGTAGGTGTGTGCAACTTTTCCTTCAATCATGATGGTGCGCACTGTATCAAGGATGATCCTATTCCTTCTCTCTACAATCTCATTCTGTTGAGGGGTTCTAGATGCACTCAGTCATCTCTTTATGCCATGTTCTTCGCAATACTCATAGAATCTGTCAGAGGTAAATTATCCTCCTCTATCCGATCTTAGACACTTTGTCTTTAGTCCAAATTCATTCTCAACCTTAGCTTTGAATATTTTGAACTTCTCAAGTTCTTCTAACTTATCTTTCAAGAACACAACCCACATCATTCTAGAAAAATCATCAACAAAAAAAATGAAATACCTTTCACCATAGTATGATCTTGTTTGAGTTGGTCCACATAGGTCTGTATGAATCAGATCCAACTTGTTCTCTACTAAATTGTGCTTGCTTCTGAATGAATTCCTTACATGCTTTCTCATCACACATTCTCTACAAATAGTATCAACTGGTTTTTCTATGCTAGGAAGATCTCTTACTTCCTTTACATTTCTTATCTTTACTATGTTATCAAAATTGATATGACATAGTCTTTTATGTCATAGCCAACTGTCATCTACTTTAGCAACAAAACAACTTGCTTCTGAATTGAGCTGAAAAATATTACCTTTAGTCTTTGAACCTGATGCAATCATTACACCATCCTTGTTGTTAATGATGCACTTGTTGTCTTTGAACTCCAATCTGAATCCAATTTCATCTTCAACTGAATCATCATTAGAAACTCCATCACCAGCATAGTAACATTCTTTTGTATACTTAGGCTTGTAGTTAGTACTGAATTTCTTAACTCTTGTAGGACACTTAGATGCAAAGTGACCAATCTTATTACATGAGAAACATTTGAAAGGTAACTGACCTTCATATTTTCTTTTTCCTTTTCTTTCTTTCTTAGAAATCATAGCAATAATATCATCTATCTCTTTATCTTCATCTTCATTATCAAAATTACCATAAGTGTTTAAAGATTTCTTACCATGGACTGATGCTTTGAAGGATGTCTCACTTTTAGGCTCTCTCTTCAATCTTGAAATCTCAAAAGCTGAAATTTTGTTGATCAAGGTCTCTCTCTTGAAATTTGTTGTAAGCTGCATGGTCTCATCAAGGATGTTGATATTGTTTTCATTCTCTGTTGTAAGAGTAGTCATCAACTTATCCATAATGTCTTCCTCTGAGACCTCTCCACCATTGTTCCCGATTCCAGCAACTGCTTCATTAATCCTTTGGTTGTAAGCTTTGATGTTTTCTTCAGGTAGCATCTCTAATGCATTGTATCTTTTATTCCATGTCTTTTAGCGTGCATTCTTTGCTTGTGTATCTCCTTCAAAAATGTCTTCTAGGTGCTTCCATATCTTGTAGGTTGTGTCTACTTTCTTTAACTCTGAAAACTCACTATCAGATAAAGCGTTAATAAGGGCTTCTTTGGCTATTGTATTCTGATGGAACAAATCTTTTTGCTTGCTAGAAGCATCATCCTTTGCAAGATCTTCTAGAGAGGGGATCTTAATTTCTTTGATAGCCACTTCAAAAACTTCAAAAGCAATGCACTGCAAATGTGTCACCATCTAGAGACCAACCCACAATGTTGTTAGAACTCCAAATTATCCACCACATCTGAGCCACACACCACCATAGGAGAGGCCTTGGCATATGAAATGGGTTTGGCTTTCACCTTTGGAGGAATAGTAGCAGAAAATTTGGTAGCATGAGCATAGCTTCATCCACCAACAAGAGCCTTTGGAGTAGGTGGGTGGGAAACCCTTCCCCAAGCAATAGTAGCAACTCCCGAACCACCAATAGCCAGGTGTGGCGTTGAATCCATCCTAGGAGAAGAGGGTTTAGTGTGACCCCCCTGCTATTCACCAAAAATAGTAGCAAAAGAAACCCCATTAGTAGATGTAGCAAAATGATCCAGACCACTCACAAGGCACTATAGAGTTGACGTATTTGCAAGAACGATGACATTCAAATCAGCATGCATAGATGTGGACAACACCACATTGGATGACAACATGGAGGCCCCCAACAACAAACCATCACCTACACTCAACAAGCTCTTGCAAGCAGAAAGCTTCAAAGAGTTTGAATGAGTAGAGGTGGGAATAGTCGTTGGAGCAAACATTGGAGAGTTTGAACAAGTAGAGGTAGGATTTTGAATGTGACTTAAAAGTTGTTATTGTTGATGATGGCTATTCATAATTGAACAAAATGTATTCCTTCAATATACAAAAGCAACAAATCATGTGATGTGACATTAACGCACAAACAAAACATGCCTTAGTACACAACTCTCAACCTTACTTTTTTGGGGGGCCTTTTTGGATACCATAGCAAAAAACATGTTGATGTGGCATCATATTCGATGATGTGACCTTGAAACCTTAGTTATAAGTAGGGGATTTTCCATGTAAACTACTGTGAAAATTTAGAAGTGGTTTGAAATTTTTACATAAGATTTTGAAAAGTATGAAATTAAAGTACTCAACTACTAAGTCTTCACCCCTACCGCATCTTATTTTGTGGCAACTCCGTGTGCTTAGTTTTGTTCTTTAAAAAAAATTTGGAATCCCAATGGTAAACCTCAGCTTGGCCTACAGTAGACAGAATTTTAATAGAATTTATTCTGGTTTTCAATCCTTTATCTGAGCCCTATTAAACAATCATTGCAATAGTTTCCATATTCTCTTTGATTCATCGATAGCGTGAACCAGTTTTTATTAGTTTTGCTTACATTCCAACTTCTTCTTTGTTGGTTCCAAGCCACCACCATAATATGCTTTACCTACTGCAGTTGCAGAGGGCAGTACATCTATACTGAAGTACAATCCAGTTTTCTTCCTAAAGAATCAGTATTTTTTGTCAAATAGTTTTTCTCAGATGATGTTCAAAACTTAACTCTCAGCCGAAACTGGTGACCATGGATTTTCTCAGGTTTTCAAAACTGAATTTTTCTCTTCTGCAAATAGAGCGTTCAAAATATATGCCTTCAAGATTTACCTTGATTTATGATTCTGGTAAGCTACATTTACCTTTTTGGTCTTTATATAAAATATAAACATGGATTATAGATTTGTCTTTATACATAAATTTAAGAGTTTTATTTTGGAAAGAAGTTTGAGTAATTACTGCCTTGAAAGGGTTAGAACGTTGCATGATTAGCACAAAAGCTTTATTTACAAAATAAGAATCTGCTAGTAATGCTCTGAATATTATATAATAATAATAGCTATGAGATTCACCTTTAAATGTTTAAATCTGACAGTACAATAATTTGTGTAGAACATTATGGGCATTAAAGAGCATAGTCTATTTAGATGCCAATTGATCATATGTTCATAGCTTCTTGAAATACTTTAAAATAACTTTTGATTAAGAATACACTTTGAATTACTGAATCTACTATTTCAGCCATTTTTTTATCACATTCGTTTAAAAAAAGTGTGAATATATGAATTGAATTATCAATTCTACTATTTCAATTATGCTTTATTATACTCCTATTTAAAAAGTGTGTCAACAATGCTGTCTGTTAAAGGACGTGGCTGTCCTCCATACAAAATGTACTTTTTAAAATGTGGAAAATACAACAGATTTTTACGAAAATTTCAGCATTTGATCTTCATGATTTGCATCTCCTGTACTGTAAATCTACAAAAAAATCTGCTTAAAAAACAATATATTTTCTAACATTTATAAATTTTTTCAAATTTCTTTTTTATCATTTAATACATTTTATATAGAAATTAGCTACTAAATGATTTTAAAAGAAACTTTATTGTTCTCATACATATATAAGAAAGTAAATTTTTTAAAAAGAATAAACAGACCGATGTGAACTGACCTAACAAATAAATAGAATTCTCTCATGTAAATATAATAACTCCTTAAATTAACACAGTAGAACTATGTACTTCCAGTATGAGAAGCCCTCTCATTTTCATCTCTCTACAAGCATTAACAAGAATAAGAACCATTTACCAGCATAGGTCGAAGGACTACAATAAAACACATAATAGTCAAGTTCATCCATGTTCATAAAGTTGAAGTTGAATAACGAAATATAAGAACTTTCTTTAAAAATGATACTTATGATTGTCTGTTGCCCGTTAAAAATAAGTATTGAAATTATTACCTTCAACTTATGAATGCAATTGTGTGTTAGTGCATTGCTACAATAACAACTTGATAACTAAGGACTTAATAATAGTCTCCTCTACAGTGTCATTGAAGCCAGGTCCTCCTTTAAATCGTAGAGATCCTAATGAAGACCAAATATCCATTTGTATATCCTCAAGATGTCGCGCTATCTCTTCCATTTTATCATTACTTCTTCCACATTATTTATTTTTAACTCTTCCACAAATGTCTGATGAAGGTGCAACTCTTTTAAATGAGAGGGTGCCTGATTCCAAAAGAAATTTATTTTAACCCTTGATTGTACCCAAAAGTCAAAGAAACTACCATAACATAATAGAAATCTAAGTATACTATCAATGAAGACTTGCCTTTCGATGGAGAACACCACATTACCTGAACATCGCTCTGCCACAATCTCTGAAAACACCCATGTCTGATTGTTAAAGACTGCAAGTTTTGAAGAGGAATCCATGAAGGAATGCTTGGTTGTTTTGTGGAATTACCCTCAAGCTCGAGCCATAGTATAGATCCTGATGTTTCAAAATGATTATCTGACTGGCCTAAAAAGAATGTAACTTGAAAAGCCATGGATTCATCATAAATGGAATGAAAACACCTAATATTGGTTTTGGCCAGTATATTTCTGAAACCCATTAATTCCTCCATGCACAGAAGCAGCTTAGATATCTATCTAAGCAATATTACAACACTAAGAAGAAATCTTTATAAGGTGTAACAAGGATACCACAAATTTCAGATCTTGTGAACGCCACAGACGATGAGGAGGGCCGAGCTCAAGTGCCATTTCTCTTCCCAAGTCCCTTAGATGGTCATGCATTCTCAATACAGGTTCCTTATAACCATCTGGATTCAGTGTTTCTTCCCTTTCTAGTAGGCACTTATCTTTGAGTCTTTCCATTGCATTGTGAGCATTCCATCCAGATCCCTCCAATACCCTTTTGGCTACATTGATGGGCTTGCCCACAAAAAAACAAGCAACATCCATGAAGACCTGTTTTTCTTTATCATCCAATGACTCAAAACTTACTCTTAAACTTTCCTTTACGTCCCAATGCAACATTTTTGTAACTTTAACCAATTCTGCCTCCCAAAAACTGTAATCTCTACCATAAAGGTGGCTACCCAGAACCTGAAGAGACAGAGGTAAGCCTCCACACACGTCTACGAAGGATTCAACGAGCACTTCATACCCGCTTGATGGAAGGCATGCCAACACAAAAGCTCCCTCCCAAAATTTCTATCCCTTCCCTTCAAATTATAACCAAAGGTAATCCCTGCTTTTATTAGCACACCGACATCACGGGTTGTGACAATAATCAGACTATTATCAGATTTATCTAAGAAATCTTTGACGAGTAGAGCATTTAATTGTTCCACATGATCAACATCATCTAAAATAATTAGAAAGCTTGAAAGGAGGCTCCTCTGTAGACGATCTTTGAGATACCTTATTCCTTCCTCTGTACTTCTAAAATTGAGATCGCCATCGCCAAAGAGATCTTTGAGAATCTTATGTAATTGGCTTGTCACAGACTTTTCTCGCACATGAAACAAAATACTTGATCTAGAGTACTTCCATCGCTCTCGTTTAAACAACTCTTTGGCGAGAGTTGTTTTCCCTGATCCGCCCATGCCGAAAATGCCCACTACCTTAGCCTCATGCGCCCCTTCTTCCTGGCTGCAATAATTCTTAAAATCTTGTACAAGTTCACCAAGACATCGCGTCTCAAACTCTTCCACGAGATTGTTAAGCTCCACTCCATATTCAGCAACATCTAAACATGTTTTCCTTTTAACTTCTTTTTGCACGGTCGCTACTATTTTTCGAAAATCCCATGCACTGAAACATTGTATAGTGAATGGAGGATATAGTGAGAAAAATCAGAGTGAGAAGAATAAGTACAGCTTCTAAATTTAATTCATTTAACATTTTATGATGGATTATAGAGTGTGATCTATAATGTTGATAAAAGAAATTTCACATAAGATGATGTATCATAGAATGCGATCCAGAACATTGATGTACACAAATCTCACATAAAAATATGATATGAAATGCTGATGCAAAAAAATCTCACACAAGATAATAGATCATGAGTGTGATCAAAAACATTGATACAAAACAATCTCACACAGGAAATCGAAACATTGATCTACAATATTGATGCAAAAAAATCTCACACAAGACAATGGATCATAAAATGTGATCTGAAACATTAATGTAAAAATATCTCACACAAGTTGATGGATCATGGAGTATGATTCGAAACATTGATGTAAAATAATCTCACCAAGATGATGGATCATGGAGTTAATCTGAAACATTAATGTAAAAAAATCTCACAGTGGATGATGGATCGTGGAGTATGATTCGAAACATTGATGTAAAATAATCTCACCGAGATGATGGATCATAGAATGTGATTTGAAACATTGATCTAAAATAATCTCACCGAGATGATGGATCATGAAATGTGATCTAAAACATTGATACAAAAAATCTCACACAAGATTATAGATTATAGGAAGCGATCCAAGACCTTAACACAAAAAAAAATGGTCACATAAGAAACTGAATTTATTCAACATAAACTGTGGGAATTATTTGATGGTTTGATCAAATCCAAAAGAATTTTATAACGTACACTTACCAAAATTACAAAATTATTACCTGTTAAATTCTTCCCCTGCTACAAGTGAAAGAGACCGAAGGGCTTCCTTCCACTCATTGAGCTTGTGCAGGTATCTGCCCTTCGCTTTATGTTTAATGAATGCTTCAGCGTATGCTCCCGTTTCTATGAAGCGGAGATCAGAAGGTTTCACTTGATAAAACATGGGGATGATTTTGGCCTGACTCTGTAACATGAGAACCAGCTCGCCTAAACACCAAGCTGACTCTGCATATCCTTTGGAAAAGATGGCAATGTGTACCTTAGCAAAGCGGATGACTCTCTCGATAGTTGAAGGAAAGGAATTTCCCAGTTCCTTCTCTTTGCAGTCAAGAAACGCCCGTATTCCCAACTGCTGGAGAGAGTCGTAAAACTGAGCAGCAAGAGTTTGTTTGACATCGGGGCCTCTGTGGTTGATGAAAACATCAAACAAAGTCGAAGATTCACAATCATTACATTCCTGATTTCGTTGGTGAGATGCCATGAATTCCAATTCAGACGCTAACAACTCCTTAACAAATGCAAGAAAGGGCAAACCAGTAGGATTCGATTTCTGTCTGCTTAATGAAAGATGAGTTTGTGGAAGATGAGTAGAATTCAAGCCAGCCAAAAAAAAGGAAAAAAATCACCTAGAAATTTGGGTTCGTTTCCATTGAAACATTCAATGGAAAAGATAAGGAAATTTGCGAGTAGACAAATGCGTACGTTGACGGGAAGGAGATTGCACTTGATTTGGCCGAATTTAAGGCTTAATTGAGGGTGTCCGTGTCGTGTGGAGTGAAAAAGTAATTTAAAACAAGATACCTAAAAAAAAATTAGACCTCAAAAAAATATTATATTATAAAATTAGCAATTGTTTCTTGGTGTGTAATAAGTATCTCAATAGGTGTAGAAAGTCAATAAGAAAAAAAAATTGTTTTTTTTTTCATACATTTGTGCAATACATGAAGTTCATATGGAAAAAGAGAGATGGAAAGAGGAGTAAGAAGATAGTAAAAGACAAAATATAAGAATAGAATGTAATTAGAGAGATAGAAAGATGGAGTGATAAGGAGAAAGATAGATAATGAGATAGGAATAAGGGAGAGGGATATAGATAGAGATGGAGATGTAAATGGAGAGAAGGGGAGAGAGGGAGAGGGAGAGATAGATACTAAGAGGGAAAAAGAACAAAGGTATTTATTTAATTAATTCATATTTCTCATATCATATGACTATTTAAAAGGAGAAAGTATCTTCCTACCATGGTTATGTTGGAAGAGAAATGTATCTAGGTGACAATGGTTTGCATGAAATTGTTGTTTATAGGAGTGATTGTCATATTAACACTAAGACATTGACTAATAGTCACAACTAAATGCACTTTGTAAATGTAGATGATTAAGATAGCTTCAATTGTCTTGCATGACTAAAAAATGTTTATCAATACTGTATCATGAATACCATAGTTATACTAAACTGATTAAAAATAATCATAAATAAATATTGAATTACTAATGATAGGGAGGCTCCTATCTTAGAGCCAACTTGGCTCCTCTTAAGGTCTCTTTCTAGACCTTCTAAGGGTTTTCTTCACAACCCCAACCTAAGAGAACCCACTTAGTTCTCCCCTAAATCCCAAGAACCTCACTATCAATGGTGGCGTAAATCTTCCTTGAACTCACTAGAACTTGAGTTCACACAAAACATACTAGGCACTTGTCAATTTACTTTGCACGATTGAGTTCACTCTAATTCATCCTAGTTCAATCAATCTTGAAGTTCTTTGGCCATGGTTCAATCACATTTCCCATCAGGTTCAAGATATCATTGCTTGAAGGGCTAGTAGCCCTTGTAGCCCTAATTAGGTTCCTAAAACCAAATAACTCAAAAATGTTCCAAAGACACCCCCAAACTAGTTATTGATCTAGACACCCTTTTGGCCATACTTAAATATTTTTAAGGTTAGGGGTCATCAAACCATCCGTACAATACTTCATGTGGACTATGACAATGTCCTTAAAAGTAGGGTTAATAGGGCTTAATTACATAGTTTTCTAACAAAGGTGATTGAGATGGACTCATCAACCCTATCCACTGGTTCTAGGAATTCCTCCACACCCTAACACCACTCTCCAATCTTTAATTTTTCCAAACCAATCCAACCCTGCATTCCAACACTAATTGTTACTTTCTTGCTCCTAGTCGGGCATAGGCTATCTCGCCTAGGGCAAGCTTGCAAAATAGCAACCTCCACTTTTGGAACCTGTACAAAAAGGAAAAGACTATACAGGGAATCTACTTATCATCCACCATGGGCCATTGAGATCCAATGGAGGAATTTCACTGTAGAGCCATATTTACATACCAAACCCTTTCACTGGCAGAGAACAGTCCAGGAAGGATTGGCTTTTATTTATACACACAAAACGATTAAAAAAATCACAAGAAGTGATTAAGATGCAAGGAAACAATAATCAGAAGCTATACTACACATCAAATCGAATGATTCAATCCATATACATTGATTTCAAACTGAAACTAATAAGACTGTGTAAAAACAACACGAAACTACTACTTTGATCCTTCTTGAGAACACAATAAAAAATGAAGATTGCACTTGATTTGGCTGAATTTAAGGTGTAATTGAGAGTGTCTGTGTCATGTGGAGTGAAAAAAGTACTTTAAAACAAGATACCTAAAAAAAATTAGACCTCACAAGAATATCATATTATAAAATTAGCAATTGTTTCTTGGTGTGTAATAAGTATCTCAAAAGGGGTCTAGAAAGTCAATAAGGAAAAAAAATTGTCCTTTTTTTCTATACATTTGTGCAATACATGAGGTTCATATGGAAAAAGAGAGATGGAGAGAGGGATAAGAAGATAGTATAAAAGATAGAATAGAGAGGATAGAATGTAATTAGAGAGATAGAAAGATGGAGCGATAAGGAGCAAGATGGAGTGATAAGGAGAAAGATAGATAAGGAGATAGGAATAAGGGAGAGGGATATAGATATAGATGGAGATGTAAATGGAGAGAAGGGGAGAGAGGGAGAGGGAAATGGAGAAATAGACACTAAGAGGAAAAAAGAACAAAGGTATTTATTTAATTAACTCACATTTCTCATATCATATGACTCTTTAGAAGGGGCAACTATCTTCCTACCATGGTTATGTTGGAAGAGAAATGTATCTAGGTGACAATGGTTTGCATGAAATTGTTGTTTGTAGGAGTGATTATCATATTAACACTAAGACATTGACTAATGGTCACAACTAAATGCACTTTGTAGATGTAGATGATTAAGATAGCTTCAATTGTCTTGCATGACTAAAAATGTTTATCAATAGTGCATCATGAATACCATAGTTATACTAAAATGATTAAAAATAATCATATAACTTTGTTTATTAATAACTATTGAATCACTAATAGTACAAAAAAATAAAATTAATCACATGATCAATCCTTCTTTCCTACAAACTATCATGTTGAATTCGAGGAAAAATATGATAATATTTTTTTTTCCAATTGTTCTTTAAAATGTAAGTGAGATATAATAATATTTTTATTTTTTTTGCAATATGTCATTGCTTGTTCTTTAAAATATAAGTACAATATTGGTATTGAATAAATATTAAAATTTTATATAAAAAATTATAAGCAAAGGGATATTTTTTGTCTTCCATTCCATACCCTTATTTGCAAGAAATAGTGTTGATGTTCTCATGAATTAAATCAACCAATGGATGATGTTAATCAATGGAGCAAATCCCACTAGCAATTTATTTTATTTTTACTCTACAAGACCATCTATGGAGTTTTAGTTTTTGCATTATTAAGGTTGTGTCTATTAAGAAATGAAATAATTAACATTGGGAAAAAAATTGCTCCTTGTGAAGTTTACATTAAAATGTAGAATATTCATGTATTTACACATTATTGTATATCATGAATTTGGATGCAAAATATTGTAGAGTCAAGTTAAAGTATGTGTTGTACAACCTTTGTTGAAGGAAAAAAAAATGAAAACATGCATTATGCATCTCATCTATTTCACCTTATCAACACCCTTCGAACCATAACCATTATCTTATCCATTTTTTACTTCCATCCTCCATTATCACCTTTGATGTTGCTTATCCTATTTATACCATATCTCCACTATATTCAAATTGACCCCTTGATGTTTGATCAAAACCAAGGACATAACATGAAAAACATGTTTTCAAAACCTCTTCACATGTCCATTTTTGTCGACACCATGCCATCACCTTACATTTCCATATCCAATCACTTAGCTTGTATAAACATGGTATCCCATTGCAAGATATTCCTTATAAATCAAATAAGCTTCCTACATCCCTCACATATCCATTTTCATCTCATCAATTCATTCATTCGCTCATAATGCTTTATGCCTTCCTAAACACTAAGGGTAAATAAATAAATTATTCTTAAGAATACATCCTGATATATGTCTTATACTTCAATCAGTGATTTAGACATTTTTTAGGACATTTCTAAAAATCCAAAAAAATAAATATAAACTTAAAAAATTAAATAAATGGTCTCTAAGACGTCAACATTTTGAAATAGATCATGATGAATTAATGCAACAACTAAGTGTTAGATGTCATTAAGTTGACGGTTTATGAGTTGTTTGCATAAATATATCTTGTAAAGCAACAACTAAGTGTTAGATGTCATTAAATTGATGGTCTATAAGTTGCTTATATAGATACATCTTGTAAAGCAACAACTAAGTGTTAGATGTCATTAAATTGACGGTCTATAAGTTGTTTGCATAAATATATCTTGTAAATCAACAACTAAGTGTTAGGTGTCATTGACGGTCTATGAGTTTTTTGTATAGATAAATGATAGGTATTTGGTGAATATCATGTGTTGATATTCTGCAGGCCAGTACCTTATTGAGTACTTGGTGAATATCATATGTTGATGTTCTGATAGGCCAATACTCAGAGTATTTGGTGAATGTCATGTGTTGACATTCTGATAGACCAATACTCAAGAGCTTGTGGATATAATCGTTGATGGAGGCAATCCACCTGAGAACTTGTGGATAGAATCGCCGATGGAGGCAATCCACATATTGATACTATGTTTCTATTGATTACATCATGAGGATGATGCCTTTATTGCTTACATCATATGATTGATGTTGTCAAGTATCTTAAGTGTCGACATTGGATTGATTTATCCTCCCTAGCTAAGAGGTCAAGTGTTGATATTTTGTAGCTTCAGTCGGATAAACACTATGAGTCAATACTAGTGAATATATATATATATATATATATATATATATATACACACACACACACACACACACACACACACACACACACACACACACACACACACACTTAAATATGTATAAATATTATTATTATGTAAATATTAGAGAAATTAATATAATACTCAAGAGATATTATGTGTGTGTGTGTGTGTGTGTGTGTAATCATAATTTTCATTATATTAATTACATAATAATGAATAGACATGTCCCATGAAGGGACATGTCTATTCTTGGCTCTTTCTCAATATAAATGCAAGAGATTGTTGCATTTGGAAAACACATACAATCAGATAGTGCTATTACATTTGCAATGATCCTAAAACATTAACATAATGAATTGGACGGTTAAGATTGATCAAAAGAAAATGTAATAGAGGAGATTAAGAGGCAAAAATTGTCTATATAAAGGATGGATTTGTATGAACAAATGGTTGGAAAATTGAAGAGTTGAAGAGTCACCGAATGAAGCAGTGAAGAAGGAATAGAGAGATTTTGAGTCAGAAAGAAGGAATGATGAAGTGTTGAAGTCAGTGGAAAGTGAAGATAGAAGAGTGCACAAAGGATCTAGTAATGCAAAGATAGTTGCAAATTTACAGGTCAAATCATTTACTATTTCTTGTTAGATTTTGTTACAGAGAAATCTCTTAACACAGTGGACTTAACAGTCTTATTGTAAAATCCTTGAAAAAGATAACATTCTAAAGAGTGCTTGAAGCCCTTTAACTAGGACACTCCTAACAAGGTGAAAATCCTAACAAATATGAGGTAAATCCCTTGATCAGGTCACACCTAACAGTGTGTATTGTAATCTTTAACAGGAATGGCTCTTAACCAGGCATACTTTAGAAGAGTATTTTCTTAATGGTTGACAATTTCCACAGTGGTTTTTCCCAAAG
Organism: Chamaecyparis obtusa; assembly: GCA_027943335.1. Classification (NCBI taxonomy): domain Eukaryota; kingdom Viridiplantae; phylum Streptophyta; class Pinopsida; order Cupressales; family Cupressaceae; genus Chamaecyparis; species Chamaecyparis obtusa. The sequence goes on from BSBK01001079.1 coordinate 917,662, forward strand.
ATGGGTTTCCACGTTAAATGTTGGTGTTACATGTGATGAATGGTTTATGTGATTAATTTACTGTTTGTTAAAGTTTATTTACTATTGTCGATATAAATAGTAAATTGTGTTTAACTGAGTTGTCACCGAGTTAATCAGAGAAAATATTTTTAGGTATTTGGAATCAAGGATTACTATTTCACCCCCCTCTCTGTAATCTAACAATTAGTATCAAAGCTAAGTACTTTGAAGAGATAAGTTTTAAAGACTTGAGTAAAAGATCCGAAGATGTACAGGAGAGAAGTACCTAAGCTAAACAAGAAAAGTTTCTCAACATGGCAAAGCAGGATGAGATTGTATCTATATGGGATTGGAGAATCTGCACTGAATCTTTTGGATAATGACTATACTCCACCGTCTCTCGGACCTATGACAATTGATCAGATGAGAGAGAAGTGGGAACACAATTTGGTTATGATTGAAATTGCTTCTTCCCTGACCGATGTTGAATGTAATGATGTTAAGGACTGTGTTAATTCAAGAGAGATGTGGGATAGGCTTACACTTATATATGGAGGAGATCAACATGTACAAAAGGCTAAGGTTGATAGTCTCAGAGGAAAGTATGATGAAACAAGGATGAAGGATGAAGAGAACATCACACAATATAGTAGAAGAATCAAGGAAGTTGTGAGTGCCATCAAAGGTGATGGTGGAACATTGACTAATGAAGAAGTGGTTAGTAAAATTCTGAGAACTCTTTCTTCTAAGTATTCTATTAGAGTATCTGCTATTCAGGAATTGAGATCCATACCAAACAATGTTGTTACTCTTGAAGCCCTAATCGGTAAGCTGACTGCATTTGAGTTAAGTAATTATGATAATAGTCTACTGACCATAGAAACTGCATTCAAGTCATCTCTAAGCATTAGAACATCAAGAAAAGAAAGAGAAAATCACAATATTTCATATGGAAATGAATATGATAGTATTCTAACCGAATATACTACCTAGAGGTAAAGGAAAGCATAAAGGCAAATTACCTCTGAAATATTTCAACTGCAATAAGATTGGTCACATTGCATCTAAAAGTCCTGACAATGACAAGAATGACAGAAGAGACAACCGACACCGAAGATTTAGAGACTACAAGGATAAGGGTAAGAAATCTTGCTACCTAGTTGAGGAAGGTGTAACTGATGATGAATCTGATGACACTAAAGAAGGATATGAAGTTGTCTATGTTGTTGTAAAGGAAGACTCGGATGAAGAAAATATGAAGATGAAAAACACTTATTTATCATATAAATAAAGTTGACCCATGGATTATTGATAGTGGATGTTCACATCATATGACTGGTGACATTGATAAGCTTGATAACCTAAAAGAGTATGATGGAAGATTTGTCAGATTTGGCAATGATGCTCCATGTCTTGTGAAAGGTAAAGGATCCATTGTATTGAATGAAAAGATGAAATGTAATGATGCATATTGGGTTAAAGAACTAAACTATAATTTGTTCAGTGTTGCACAACTAAACAATACCGACCACCGACTAAAATTTCAGAATAGAAAGGTGAAGATTTATGGTACTGATGGAAATCTAATTGGAACTGGTGAACAATCAAAAGGTAATTTATTTTATCTTGATGTTGCTGCAAAGAGTTGCTTATTTGCTAAAATTGAAGATGTATGGCTATGGCATAAAAGACTATTTCATGTAAATTTTGATAACATGACTAAAGTGAGTAAAAAGAATAGAGTCATAGGTCTACCGAAATTAAGCAAACATGATAAAGTAATGTGTAAATAATGTCAGATTGGTAAGATGACTAAGTCAAGTTTCTCAAGCAAATCTTATTCTACCAATGGTATTTTGGAATTAGTTCACACTGACCTTTGTGGTCCTATGAGAGTTCAAAGCTATTATGAAGATTGGTATTTCATTTTGTTTGTTGATGATTATTCAAGAATGATGTCTATTATGTTTCTAAAAGAGAAGTTTGATGCATTCCAAATGTTTAAGTGGTATAAAGCTAGAGTTGAAAAGGAAACATGAAAACAACTAAAATGTTTAATATCAGATAGAGGAGGTGAATTTATCTCTGATGAATTTATTGTCTTCTGCAATAAAAATGGAATCAAAAGACAAGTATCTGCACCAAGGACTCCACAACAAAATGGTATAGCTAAGAGAAGGAATAGATCTATAGTTGATTGTGCTAGAACACTGTTGATTGACAAAGAAATCGCACAAACATTTTGGAGAGAAGCCATAAGCATTGTTGTCTATACACTCAACTAAGTACAATTGAAGAGAGGAACAAAAAAGACCCCTTATGAACTCTGGTATGGGCATACACCAAATGTAAGTTACTTTAAATTTTTTGGAAGTAGGTGTTACATACTGAAAGATGCAAGAAATGAAAATTTTGACTCTAAAGGAGATGAAGGTATATTCCTTGGTTATTCATCAAAGAGAAAAACATATAAATGTTTGACCAATGCTACTAACAAAATTGTTGAAAGTGCAAATGTGAGGATTGATGAATTCGTAGAAAGGAATGAAGAAGATAGAAAAAGGAACCTGAGGATTACAAAAGATTTTTTTATGTACAAGAAGGTAATTCAGTTGATGCAACCGAGCTGCAACAAGGATAAATCACTTATATACCTCTCATAATCATAATATTTCGAGATTCAAAAATCAAATGAGGCTGACACGAGATCTAATTTCCCACTAAAACATCGTAACGGGCCACCCATTTGAATTTGGGCCCAAATCTTAGGGTACAAATTGCTTTGGGCATTCTATACCTGGGTATACATCGCTTAAGACATTCTATACCCAAGGAAATAGGTTGAAATTTGAATGGGGAGTTGGGAAAGAGGAAAAAATGTTGGAATAGGGGGAGATAGGTTGCTAGATCAAGCATAATAGACATGAAATCTTGAGAACACCAAAATGGGGCCTAATAGAGCATCTAATTATAGGTGCTCACTTTTTAGGATGGTACAATTTGAAAATGATTATTTGTGAACCTTATTTTTGTTTGTTTGTACTTTTATAATTTCCTCTTGTTTTTTTTGTTGTCCTACTTCCTTTTCTTTTTAACAATCTAGCTCTATGATCCATTTCATATCTTCTATGATGGATCACACAAATTACTAATATTAAAACACATTATATGACTAAATCATCCACAAGATAGTTAAATTGTTATCTAATATGGGAGTAGTACTAAAGGTTATTTATATACCATGTCTCCAAATATTTGCATCTTGACAAATGGCACAATCGAAGAACATATGTGAAGGTTGTCCATTACCAAAGTGTCCCTCAATTCATGCATTATCCCTTATATCATGTCTTCGAATATTTGCATCTTGACATATAACACAATAGAAGAACATAGCAAAGGTTATCCATTCCACAAAAGTCACCCTCGATTCATGCATCGGCCCTCACATATCACATCTCCAAATATTTGCATCTTGAAATATGACACAATTGAAGAACATACATGAAAGTTGCCCATTCCACCAAAGTCTCCCTCCATTAATGCATCATCCCTTATATATCATGTCTCCAAATATTTGTATCTTGACATATGGCACAATTGAAGAACATATGTGAAAGTTATCTATTCCACCAAAGTTTGTCTCAATTCAAACATCATCTCTTATATATCATGTCTCAAAAAGCTTGCATCTTAATGGATAGCATAATTGAAAAATATACCATTACCTTCACTAATTGTACACAACCAATTAAATCACTAACCTTTTTATAAAATATAATAAATTTGAATGTAAATGATGTACTTAATTTGGCTTGTAAATATTCAGAAACCTCTCAAGGATAATTTACAATCCTTATTCTAGTTCTTTATCTTTCAAGACCTGCACCCTGTTGAAGGTAGGATGGTAATTGCATTGGAGACTATTATTGCAATGTTAGACATAATTGTTCTCCATTTTGCTCTACCTTGCATATGTTAAGTCTTTGATCTACTATGAAAATCTCATCAGGATTTGAGAGAAAAAGTAGATGACCTTTGAAGGATTTATAGATCTGGAGCTCCGTCCTGAATCGATGTAGTCCATTGTTAATAACTTATCTTCCAGGTTCCTAGATTCTCACTGTTAGATTAGGTTTCCTTAATATTAGTTTACTTTTGTTTCCTTTATTATTTTAGGTTTGTTAGTAGTTTTCTATTTTGGCAGTTTTGTATAATAGTTTATAACTATTGTTGTATCTCTTTTATATTTGCTTGGTTATTGTTGAATTTATAATCGACAGGAAATAATAAATATTTTCCAGTTTCCCAATATTTCTCTTATTTTCAACCTTGGGCCAACAATGGTATCAGGGGATTGGAGCAAATTTGTGTGAAGCTTTTGAAGACGGGAGCATTTTTACAAGGAAAAAAAAATTGATTCGAGTGAAATCAATTTACTTTTTATAAGTATTTTTACAAGTTGTTTTCTCTGCTAAATTTTGGCAATAAAATTTCTGCAGTTATTTAAATTTGCAATCTGTGCAAATTGTGTTTCATTTTTGGATTCACAATGCAATCTATTGTTTCATTGATTGGGGAAACATTATATGGAAAAGATAATTTGATAGAATGACATAGAAAAGTAGAAAATACAGATATCTTTAATGATTTATGGTCTAAAATATGTGATGGAAGTACTCAACCTACAGAACCAACTAATGTTAAAGAAAAAGAAATTTGGTTATATAAAAATTCAAAAGCTTTGGCTTTGATAAGAGCTTCTATTAATGGAGAAGTGTACAAACATATACAGGGATGCACATTTTCTTGGGATGCTCTTCATAAATTAAAAAAATGATTTTATTCTCATTCAGAATTAGAGTTTATTCAGTTACAGTTAAAATTGTTTAATCTTGAGTTGAAAAATGGTGATGTTATGAGTCTAGCTTATGAAATTAGAGCCATAAAACAAGATGTTGATGCCGCTGATGGGAAAGTTGATATCTATCTCACAACTTTTATTAAAGCACTTATTCCAACACATTCCACATATCTAGAGTCACTTCAAGCAAGCAACCAATTGAAAACCATTACTTTTGATCTATTGGTTGAAAAATTAGCAGAGCGTGAGAAAGCATTTGGAAGGAAAATAGGTAATAAAAATGACAATGTGTGCCTTGCTCATCAAGAGAAACCTCCAAATAAAATCTCTTCAAGAGGTGGTTATAGTGAGAGGGAAAGGTAGAGGTCAATGGAAGAAAAATGATAATCAAAATGATAGGCAATTTTTATATTGTAAGAGATGTGGTAGAAAAGGTAGTCATGAAGTACATGAATGCAAGCTCTCTTGGGATAAGATAGAAAGTTTTAAAGAAAACTTTTTTAAGCAAAAAGATAAAACTATTAAAGTTTATAATGATGATAAACCTTCAGATGATAAAATTTTAGGAGCAGCTCAATTTGCTTGTGATAGTGATGATGATCAATATGCACTTTCTATTTCAGAATTGGCTTCTAAATCGTCATGGTGTGATTCTTGGATTTTAGATATTGGAGCCACACAACATATGACATTCCGACGTGATTACATTGAAGAATTTCATGAAAGTGCTTGTGGTCCAATTTATAGCAGATAAATCAAGTCTCAAACCTGTTGGAAAAGGAACTATTCGATTTAAGTTGTCTAATCTTCCAGATTTTGTGCTTCATGATGTTTTATTTATTCCTCAATTACAACGTAATTTATTATCACTAGTATTGATTCGGCAACAAGGGTACTCTATTTTGTTAAAAGATGGCCAAGTTGTTGTAAGAAAGCCATCTAATAATCAAGTTGTATTGACTGGATGTGAGGATGGAAGATTATTAAAATTAAATGGCTCTTCTACTCTTTCTAAAAATTTTGCATATCTTACTGAAGAAGGTAGTCTATCTGCTAGTCTTTTATGGCATGCAAGATTTGGGCATATTTGTTATGATAAAATTCATATCATGAAAAGGAATGGTGTTGAAGGTTTGCCTGTTTTGCCTAAATCAATTGAAAAATGTGAAGCATGTATTCTTGCCAAGCAACATAGAAATTCTTTCCCTCATTCCACTTGGAAAGCACAAAGAAAAAAATTGCAGCTTATATATTCTGATTTATGTGGGCCTTTACCAATAACTTATGTGGGAGGATCTCAATATTTTTTGTTATTGATTGATGATTATAGTCGCATGACTTGGATTTATTTCTTGCAGAAAAAATCAAAAGTTTTTGAAATTTTTAAAAGATTTCATGTTATGATTGAAAACCAAGCTCAATCTCAAGTAAGTCCTCTTCAAATAGACAATGGTGGAGAATTTACTTCTCTAGTTTTTGAGGATTATCTACGTCAAAATGGGATTCAACATCAACTAACTGTTCCAGGTACTCCTCAACAAAATGGAGTTGTTGAACATATGAATAGAACCATCATGAATATGGTCAGAGCAATGTTATATTTTAAAGGAATCAAGTTACATTTTTAGGCTGAAGCGGCAAGAACTACAGTCTATCTTTGTAATAGATCACCATCATCTGCACTTCACCAGGCAATTCCATATGAAGTCTAGTTTGGGTATCCTCCTTCTATTCGACATCTTTGGATTTTTGGGTCCACTTGCTATGCTTTAATTCCAAAGGAAAAAAGAAGTAAGTTGCATCCTCATAGTTTTCAATGTATTTTTCTTGGATATTCTAAATCTTCCAAAGCATATAGGTTGTATGATGAAGCTAACAAGAAATTCATCATTACACGTGATGTTGTATTTTGTGAAACTTCTAAAAGTGCTGAAAATATTGAATGTCAATTACAACAACTTGATAAACTTTCAAAATATTCTCCTTGGATAGAAAATTCTTGTGATCGTATAGATTTTGGGGGGACCCCAAATAATTTAGCCTCACCTTTCATGAATTCCCATGTAGAATCTATTCCTCAACCTGTCCTCACTCAAGCTGATGCGTCTATGAATGAGCAAGAAGAAACTCTCTCAAATGATGAGCCTGAAATTTCAGAACCATTGGCCACTAATGAAACATCTTTTGTACAACCAAAATCTTCTCATAAGTGGGCAAAACAAGTCCAACAAACCTTGAAAGATTTAAGACTTGATGAAATAGGTAAAACAGGTACAAGAAGTTCCTATAAGACAAGGCTACTTGCTCAATCTAATGAGTCTGTTGATGAAATCAATCTCATAAGTGACTCTGAACCAACTTCCTATAATGAAGCTAAAAACATTGCAGTTTGGAGGCAAGCTATGTAGGATGAGTATGATGCACTTTTAAAAAATGGCACATGGAAGTTGATTGATCCACCACTTGGTTGTAAGCCTATTGGTTGCAAGTGGATTTTTATAAATAAATATAAAGCAGATGGTACACTTGAAAAACACAAAGCTTGACTTGTTGCTAAAGGATATGCTCAAAAAGAGGGAATAGATTTTGATGAAACATTTGCACCTACAGCAAAATGGACCACCATTCGTGCTTTGTTGAGCCTTGCAACTCAGAATGGGTGGAAAATTCACCAAATGGATGTGAAGACCACATTCTTAAATGGTGATCTTAAAGAAACAGTCTATATGACTCAACTTGAAGGATATACAGTTAATGGAAAAGAACACCAAGTATGCAAGTTTGTCAAATCATTATATGGTTTGAAACAAGCTCCCCGGGCGTGGTATGAAAAACTTACTGAGCATCTCTTGAAGTTGAATTTCAAGCATTTTGAATTTGATGATGCCACACTTTTTGTTAAAAAGATTGATAATATTATTATCTATCTTGTTGTTTATGTGGATGATTTATTTATCACTGGCACTGATGAGAATACTATTCAAGATGTGAAAGAACAATTGAAGCAAAGATTTGATATGACTGATTTGGGTTATCTTCATTACTATTTAGGTATTGAAATGATTCAAAAACCTCATTCAATTTTTATTACCCAGCAAAAATATATTGGTGATCTTTTGCATAAGTTTGGCATGGCTGCTTGCAAGCCCCTTAGTACTCCTATGGAGCAAAATCTTAAACTCACATTAGATGAATCCTCACCATTGGTTGATGCAACTATATATAGGAAACTTGTGGGAAGTTTGATCTATGCTACAACTACTCGTCTAGATATTTCTTTTGTTGTTGGAGTTCTTTCCAGGTTTATGCAACAACCTAGACAAACTCATTGGTTCGCTGCTAAAGAATTCTTCGATATCTGCAAGGTACTCAACACTATGGGCTCAAATACTCTAGGACAAAAGAGTTATCTTTGCTTGGCTATTCAGATTCAGATTATGCAGGTGATTCAATAGATGGAAAATCTACAACTAGGTTTTCAATGTATCTTGACACTGCTACAATCTCTTGGAAATCTAAAAAACAATCAGTCCCAGCTATCTCTTCTTCTGAAGCTGAATATATGGCAGCCTCTGAAGCAACTCGGGAAATCTTATGGATTAGAAGGATTCTTGAAGACTTGCAGACACCACAAGTTTCATCAACTCCACTCTTCATTGACAGTCAATCTGCAATCAAAATGGCTAAAAATCCAATCTTTCATGACCATACCAAACACATCAACACGAAGTTTCATTTGATCCGGCATCATGTGAAAGATGGCAGTATACATCTCCAATATTGTCCCACTGCAGATCAACCTGCTGATATTTTTACCAAGGCATTAGGCAGAGAAAAGTTTGAGAAGTTTAGAAGAATGCTTGGCTTAACCCTTTCAAATTAAGAGGGATGTTAATAACTTATCTTCCGGGTTCCTACATTCTCACTATTAGATTAGGTTTCCTTAATATTAGTTTATTTTTGTTTCCTTTATTATTTTAGGTTGGTTAGTAGTTTTCTGTTCCGACAGTTTTGTATAACAGTTTATAACTGTTGTTGTATCTCTTTTATATTTGCTTTGTTATTGTTGAATTTGTAATCAACGGGAAATAATAAATATTTTCCAGTTTCCCAATATTTCTTTTATTTTCAATCTCGGGCCAACAGTCCATTTCCCATTTGCAGTCCACGGGCAGAGTTGCATACAGAGGTATTACCGTATACCAAAGCATAAGAAATCACTGCTTGCATTAAACGAATCTCCCTGGTTATTATTAAAACATGTCCTCTGCCTTTGATCTTTGCCTAACAAATGGCACCTCTGAGAGGTTTACAAAATTTTCAGCAACAAAATGGTACTAAATCCTGATATGCTTCATCTTTACATTAAACCTAGACTCCTTGTAGGTGTATAACCAAAATTGTGTTTATTTCTTGCATAGTTCCAACGTCCTATAAATTTATCCAAATAAACTCATCCACGGCCCGCCATATTCTGTCTCTGCACTGAAAAGAAATTATTCGCTGTTTTTTAATGATCCATGAAACATGAGACCATCGGCTGTGTCGATCTATACACTTAATCAAACAAGGGATATTACTCTTTCTGAGCTCCTTCTTTAAGTAATATATTTGCATCTTGCTAGATCCTTGAACACATCAGAATATACTCTTTATTGCCACCAAATTTTGTTTCAAGATCACTTGAAAACAAACAATACAACATTTTCAAATGTCTGACCACCTACAATTGTTTAGAAGCAGCTAGCCAATCACACTCTGATGAAGACGCAAATACAATATCAGTTTTTCCTACATCTGAGGACGCTTTTTCTTTGCCAACTTAGGTCTAAACAATGCAACAAACTCTAGATTGGTTTGCAATGTAGAACATAGCGACTTCAACCACTCCTTTGATACTCGCAGCTTTCAGTAAGGCATCCAATGTTGCTTACCATGATTATATTTTCCACATGCCTAACTTCATGGGCACATGAAGAGAAAAGTCTTGAACCAATTAATCCTTTGAGTTTCAAAGATTGTGCACTAGCATACCCCAATCTGCAATCCAAAAAGTCCACGTCAATGCTTTTGTTGCATACAACTACCAACACCACAACTAACCTCTGCATTTTTAAAAACACATTCTGATTCATTTTTCTTCGTTAGGTGCACACCAATTATCTTGCTAATTATCAGATTATTTGCTAATTCAACATAGTGTCATAAATAGCTTCTCCTAGCTCTGCTATGTCTGGGCACATTGGCCTCAGCTCCCTTGTAATTGGTTTGGAGCGGGGATACAACAAGGTGAATACCCACCCCCATGACATGGGAATGAATGTGAATATACCCTAGTCAACCCCTATCCTCTGGGATATTTAGGGACATTTCTTTTTTTTCAATTTTCTTTTTTCAAGAGTCAGTTTTTTTAAAACATAGCGAGGAAAAGTGCATGCCCACAAGCCTTCCCACACCCCTTAAGAAACCTTGAACACACCTTGTATCTAGCTTTGAGGCTATTGATAATCTTGTGGGTCGATTTATCAAAATGGACAATGCTACTACAAACTTCACTCACGCCACCTTTTCCCACTATTTGATTGACTTGGATTTATCTAAACCTCCCTCGACAGAGGTTTTTGTGCAAGTGTTGGATCATACCTGGAGCCAATCTTTGGATTATGACGGCATTCCCTTTCGTTGTAGGTGTTGTTTTGTCGCGGGTCATTGGCTTCTTGTTGTCCATGCCTAAATGTCCTAAGATCTTCCTCTTGCTGGAACGATGTTTTCGTGAACATTTTATAGTTAATGTACCAATTTTTTATTCTAAGGCTCTCGACTCTCCCATTGTTGGTGGGGAGGTGGCCCCTCCTCTGCCTATGGTGCCTAATGCACTCGTATTGGCTTCCTCCCCTCTTTTGGAGTGTGGTGTTGTTATGCCCCCTCTAGATGGTGCAATGATTTCCACTCGACATTTGGTGTCCCTTATTGGACATTCATACCCTCGCTTGTTCCGAGGTTGTAATTTGGAGAGGGTTTCCCCTTCCTCTCACAATTCAGTGGATTTTGACGATGGTTTTTTCTTAGATTGTGGTTCAAAGAAGGAAGAGAGGTCTTTCAAAAGATGTCTCAAACCAAGTTAGCAGTGTTTGTCCTTCTAGATCTAGAATAGGAATTGTGTGGTGTGGCAGCCTTGCTTCAGCTGTGCTGTTTGGCTGGTTTTTGTTCACCAGCTTTATTGTAAAGAGGTTAGGGCCCTTTCAAAAACCCCCTTAATTAATCAAAAACGGCCCCATAAGAACATGATAGTATAAATGTCTCAGAATCAGAGTGCATCTCTTCAACAGCCTGCTTGATAAGTATTACTATTGATGCTCTATTGGCATCATATGCTCACATACTCCTACTGCATTGTGTTCTAAACACAGAAACATGGTAAACAACAATTTGGATTGTTGGGTGGTATTCTTCCATTGTTTGGTTGTACAAAATCACAGATTGGACACATCATATTTCAATGCTTCTATTTCTTCTGATAAAATTAGGGACCACTGTAATTTACTAAGAATACGTACTTTCATTTCCATAACTCTTTGTTATAAACCTATGTTACCAAAGTCTTCCTTGGCAACCCCAAAGTCTGGTTTGGTTCTTGCAAAAGTCTGGTCCTTATCATATTCTTGCAAAAGTCTGCCACAGACATTCAAAGTCCGCCCAAATTCTGTTGAACAAACCCGGCATGAATTTTGCCGTTTTTATGGTGAATTTGCAAATCTGTGGCAGGACCCAGGCCGAATTTGGTCAAAAGATGGATTTTTTTTAACTTTTTAAAAGTGTTTTTTTTATCTATTTTAGTCAATCCAACCCTCCAACCCTTAAATAAACCACCAAAAAGGGCAAAAAGGTTAAACATATGTAATTCGGACTAAAACATTAATATATATGGTAGTGTATTGTTATATGCTGCTTTACTATTAGCGCATATATATATATATATGTTTTGTATGGACGAACCTAAAACGAATTTGAACCTACTCATAAAAATTTGAACAAATTTCGAACTCAAATCTCAAACCTGCATCCAAACCCTAATCCGAACTGGCAACTTAGTTATAAACATACAATGTGCTTATGTAGCCTGATATTTTGACTATTTTTATTGATATGTAATAAGTGAAAAATATTAAAATTTATACATTTGAATTTTGATATGTATATATATGGGAAGTGATTGTGGCATCTTTAAAGTTTGTCATACTCATCCCAGAAACTCTAGACCATAGATTTGGAGCACTACTTGTAATGTCCTTAATTGTTCCTCAAGTTCAATTTATTATTTTTGGATAGCAGACAAATCATGTTGGTCAATTTCACAATCAAGAATGTATCTCCTATCTTCTCTTGCCGTACGGAATTTCTACAATGCCAATCTTGTCTACAATCCCAATATCATCTCTAGGTTTTCATACGACTCTGGTAGACTTCCAGGTAATATCATCATTGCATACTCCTCTTTAATAAGAATATGCTGGTTTACAATTTCTCCATTGGCATCTAGAATTGATAAATGCACTCCAACAAAAAAATATTCCAGATCCTTCTTTGTTGCACCATTCATTCATGACCACAATTGATTTGATCTTATTGCAGGTTTGGAGATACCTCGGATTCACAGTACTTCACTACTGCAATTGATATGCACAATGGCAAGCCAACACTAAGCACTAAGCACAAATTTGCATAATGTGTTGACTGACTATGCAACATCCACCATTCATAACATTAAGACCTTAAGTGCACCTGCACGATACAATAGACTCTTAAAGCACACTTAACATCGCAACTTACAACTATTACGTTAGAATTTTAATATTTATACACATGATATTTTTCAACAGTAGACTTTAAACTTCCAGATAGTGTTGCATCTTGTCCTTTGAGCCCTTGGCAAATTTTCTACTGCTACTATTTAGTGTTAGCTCAAACTGTTTAATTAGAGCATCATAGGGCAACAGTAAGATGGCTACTAACAAGGTATACTCATGAAGCTGTAGAATATACTGTCGTTGTCCGTCTATTTATATAAAAGACATTGCTATAAGAATAATTTAAGGCTTAAATTTGACAACCACCACAAACTTCCTAATTTTTACACTCAAACAAGATCAGGTAATACCAAAGGAAAGTAAATTTAACCTATTTGAAATAAGTCTATTGCACTAACAGGGTTGACATAAGCAACAAATCACAATTGATTGCAGATATCCTCACCAATTGTGTTGGCCACTTGTAATTATCCATTGTTATTCAAATCTTTAATATATGTATGTGATTTCTAAAATGAGAAATTCAGACACTTCATACTAATAATATCCAAATCCAAGCCTCAATGGATGCAACTAATATGCTTCACTGATTGATCAGGTTGCACGTGTTGATATTCAAGACTTCACAAATCTATATTAAAGAGTGGCTTAGAAAAACATCAAAAGACAAGATCAACAAAAGAGTTACTATCATAGATATAATTTTAAGTTCACCTCTGTTTACCCAGCAGATACAACTTGTAAATAAATTTTTAAATTTATTGTAGCTCTAAGCTGACACTTCCACATAATGGAAAGAAAATACAGCAGGCTGATATTTGCTACCTGATTGCAATTACATCGACGATAAACCCAGATTCTCAAAGGGGGAAAAAAAGCAGGAAAACAGAAAAATAGAAAGAAAAACTTCAGACTCTGCAGCAAAATGCTGCCACAAGGAGAAGATGCACTTCACAAGAATTCTAACCGTAGAATGACTCTGTACACCCTTTTGATTTTACACACCAACCATTTCATTACAAAGATGTAATAACCTCGATGTTGTGGATTGCTTCCATCATGGACTGCGTGGTTTCAGAAGGTTGGAAAACTTTCAAGGTGCTGACAGTATGCAATGATAAATCGGATATACTGATAAAATACAGAGCAGACCAGCATGGCAAATATGCAGTGGGAAAGAGAAGTAATAGCAGGCACATTGTACCATAAGTGTCGTTAAATTGTCCATCTAATAACCAGATTGAAATTGATGTGGCAGTAAGCTGTAACCTTACTTATGATGGCTTTTCTTTTTTAAAAGGTCCCCAAACTTTCGCAGCATGGCTTTCTTCTTCTTCTTTGTTGGGCTTTCAGGTTGATCAGATACCTCTTCTAACCTCATTGTCTCTGTCTGATCCAGGTCCTCTGATTTCAATGGTGATGGAATCTTAACACTCTGCACATCTCCAAAAGATTCGGATGGTAAGTGCTCCTGCACTGAAACCGACCGATTAACAACCTTACCATTCATTTCACCATTTCGAGATAATTCCACTGCAGCTCTAGCCATGTCTGCAGCCTTCTTCCATTCCTGTGCCTCTTCCTTTGATTTTTTTAAATCCGCTTCCATTGCCATATTTGCTATGCGCAGGGCCTCTACATGCTCAAAAGATTCATTTTCTCTTTTCCTGAGGTTTTCAAGCTCAAAGTTGGCTACATTCAACTTATCCTGAGTTTCATGTCCCTTGGTATTAGCAGATTCAACTTGTTCAAGGGCCTCGGCTATCCTTTTATTGGCATGTTCTTCAGCTTCTTGGAGTCTCCTCTGTAGCAGATCATACTCTTCTTTTGTAACTTTAGTTTCATGTTCATCTGCTTTCTGGGATGAAGCTAAGATGAGCGACTCCTTTAGTTGTTCTACCTTCCGAAGAGCAGCAGCCTCATTGTATTTCAGATCTTCATTTTCTTGGACGATGCTTTGCAATTCATTTTCCTTGTCCATAAGAGCATCCTTGAGTATGGCAATTTCCACCTTAGCATTATCTACATCTTCTTTTGCTGCAGAAGCTTCTGCTTCAAATTGTTTGAGTGAATCCAACAAATTATTTGCATTTTCTTCTGCTGCATTAGCTTCATCTTCAGCTTGACGAAGAGAAACTGATAATTTGCTTACATTTTGTTTTGCTGTTTTTGCCTCACTTTCACTTTCTTGAAGAGCAATTAGCAATCTGTTAACCTCTTCTTTTGCTGCTTTAGCCTCAGATTCTGCTTCTTGAAGAGAATCTAAGATCTTATTTACATCTTCTTTTGCTGTATTAGCCTCAGATTCTGCTTGTCTGATACAATCTACCAATTTACTCTCCCTTTCATTCCATGCAACCATGGATTCCTCGATCTCCAACTTTGCTCTTTCTGCTTCCTGTTTAGCTTCCTCCATTTCTGCTCTTGCTTCATCTAACATTTCTTGATACTTTTTCTGTGTATCTTCTAATTCGGCCTTCCAATGCTCAACTTCCAATTTTGCAGCCCTTAAATCTTCATGTGCAGCCTCAACCACGTGTCTTGCATCATTGGCTTCTTCAGTCACTTCATGCAAAGCCAATACAAGGTCATCCATGGCCTTCTTACTTTTCTCCTCTTCTTCTAGGGCCTGTTGAAGTTCGTCTCTGACTGCATTCATCTCTTCTGTCAATTGAGATACCTTGGAAACTGCAAGTTGCTCCTTCTTCTCTGCTTCAATCAGATCTGCTCTGCTCTTATCAAGCTCAGTCTTGATTGCTTCCAAAGATTCTGTAAGAGAACCGGATTCTATCAAGGCCTTTTTACGAGACATCTCTGCATCTTCTAGATCTTGATTTCTTCTTTCAAGTTCACTCCTCAATGAATCCACTATTTCACTTAGAGATGCAGAATCAGCCTTGGCCTTTTCCAGACACATTTTTGCATCCTCCAACTCGGTGGTTGCTGACTTAAGGGATTCAAAGGCCTTATTCTCAGCCTCCCTTGCTCTCTCAGATTCCATCTCTGCTCTCTCAAGCTTCATATTAGCCTCTGCAGCTAGCATTGCAGCCTTGGATTCGGATTCTCTAGCATTTTGCAACTCAGAGCTGAGTTTTTCCACCAAACCCTGAGTCTCAGATAGCTTTGACTCAAGATCTTTGGCATTTGCCAACTCCTTTTTCAACAATTGAACTTCTTCATTAGCCTTGGCTGCCAATGCAGCTGCTTCTTTGGCTTCGGACTCCAATTGTGCATTGGTAGCAGCCTTCTGGTCCTCAACAGACATGCGATTGGCATAAGCCGCATCTAGGGATTCTTTCACAGTCCCTAGTTCTGCAAACAATTCCTCTGCCCTCTTAGCATTCGCCTCAGCAGCACTGGCAGCATCCTCTGCCAATTTCAATGCCTTTGCTTTAGATTCTGTGGCAATGGATAGATCTTGCTTGACTCTCTGAAGCTCTTGGGTAGTGGCCAGTAAGGCAGACACATCAAGAGCATGCTGCCTCTGCACAGCCTCAAGCTCAGACTGCCAAGCCTGATCCCTCTTCTGAGAGGCCTCAATGGTGGCCTGCTCCAGCTCATCGGCACGAAACTTCTCGCTCTCAGATTGCTCCAAAGCCCTCTTCTGGGCAACCAAGGCCTCGCTCAATTTCAGATTGGCCTCATCAGCTGCCTTCTTGCTCTCTTCCACCTCCTCAACGGCCTTGGCCTTCGCATTCTCTGCCAGGGCCAATTGTTCCTTTGCTTTTTTCAAATCCTCCTGAGCTTGATTCAGCTGCTGCTGCAGTTCTGATGCTTTGGGAGCGCTCACCCGTTTCTATCATTTACAGATTACTACATAACTATTTGTTCCCTTCTTATTAAAAAAACTTATATAAACAAAAACTAAATAAAAACCACCGCCATTTGAATCTCGGTAAAGAAGCAGAAAGAGAACTCATTATGAGATTCAATCCAAGATTAAGTAAAAAACAGAGCTTGAAATGATAAACAGACAGATGCAACTGACAGGAAAAGAATGGATTCTTACCTCAGCCAATGTGCTTCTGGGAGATCTACGGTCCGGTATCTTTGAAACTTTATCCATTGAATTTCTTCCAGATTGTGAAGTGGGTGTTGTCTCTCCATCAGAACCACCTGCGCCTCTGGGCTGTTTGCTAACTCTAGGAGTCCCAGGAGAGGTCCGATGAGGGATATCGGACGACCCAGATCTGTACAAGAAGAAAACAAAAAGAAAGGAAAAGAAAAAAACTTGAATCAGATCTATTTATTTTTATACACATTCTCTGAAAGCCTGAAAAACCAAATTTACCATTCAAAAAGCTTACTCCAGCAAAAGAACCCAACTGCTAACATGAAAAAAAAATGCATTTTTTTCATAAAACTCTAGACTCCATACCTTGATTTGGAAGCCAACATTGTTTCCTACTGCAGAGCTTCAAGAAGATCAATGGCAGTTGTACCAGAAACGGCTATTCAAACTTACTCTTTTTAAAAACTAGGAGATCCTTCTCCTTCCCATTACACAAAAACGATCAATTTTCTCTGCTATTGAACAATCTCTAACTTCTATACTACACCCGTGCTGACCCCAAATTCCAGGAAGAAAACACACGACTCCCTTTCCTTTGTCTTCTCCCCTTCAATCTGTGAGTGTCCTGTCAAGACAAGCATACACACTCCCTGTCTTCACCTAAAGATAAACCATGTAATAAAAGACAAATCAAACTTACAACATCATTGGCATATATTTTGTCATTCAAAAAGGTTAACTACATCTAAAGATATAATTTGGCCCACCTTTTACCAACATTACTCTCCCTCTCTTTACTTTTAATCTTATCTGAAATGCATTTTTCCAACACAATTTTGAGTTTTCCAACCACTTAACTTCACTGCTTCTTAAGTCCTTTTCGGTGAATACTATTGGTGGCTTCTTCTACTTAAAACATAATTTGATTTGGCTTCTTCTACTTAAAAATAATTTGGCTTCTTCTAGTTAAAACGTAACTTGTGGGACAGTTAGAACATTTGGTGGGCTTCTTACATTTTCCAAAGAAATTACCTTTTAGCTTGGGTAAGACACATGCTTTAGTTTTGGCCCATCAATTTTATGATCTACATACTCATACTCCATGTATTTGTTTAATTTTTTAATTTTATTTTTGGATATATATATATATATATACTCTTTAAAAAGTAAATAGGAGAAAAGTTTGAAGAAACACTTGTAAGTATAGTATATATTTACATATAAAAGATATAATTCAATTTATATAAATCAATAATTACATAGTATAATCTTTTGAATCAAGTAATATGGTTTGAAATAATGATATAGAAAATTTTAAACAAACTTTCAAATTCATTATAACTATAAATATCACATCTTTAATAGTTATAAATCAATCTTTTTAGCAACATCATAGATAAAATTGGAGTCGCAGCAAAACATTTGGCATGCAAAAAAATTTCATAGATTTTTTTTTTTTTTCCTTGTAAAAATAAATTGGTACATTGATGGGCGACCTTACAATAAAGTTGGATATTTCATATTTATGAAAAATAACAATTCTCAAGCTTTCCATAACCATTTAAGTGTTAATGGAGAGTTGTTTTATTTGATCTATGAATGTTTACCTCTTATGATAGCACTTACCTATCAAATATGTGGGCACGTGTGTGATAGTTCATCTTAAAATTTATATAAATAATTTTTATATTCAATTTAAATATTATCTATCAAATTCAAAAAAATGATTGTAGTTGAATTGGTTCATTCACAATTCACCTCACAATATATTATAAAAGAAAAGATAAGATTGTGCCCTCAACGATTTTGACAACCTTAAATTATCATTTTAAAAAATATGAACATAGACTTACACTCTTATATCAAATACCATAATAAATTCATAAATAATATAAAATTTAATAATTAAAAAATGTCAAATTATGACTTTTTCAAAATACTTCCAATTTATCATAACCCTTCAAATCTATGTTTTTTTAATCTTAAACGCATATTTCTAAATACTACTTTTTCTTCCCTCGTACAAATTTGAAATTTGAAGTAGAATAGTTCCTTGTAAACTTTTATTCCACTTAAGAGAGAGCAGAAAAATTACAAAATCATTCAAAAAAACATTTCCTCAAAAGCATTGATGATTGCATTTATTAGTCTCTTTCAAGTACAAAGCGTATTCCATGAGAATTATGAAGTTCAAAGCAACTAATTTGAAAGCAAAAGTGCCTATCAAAGCATTATTATGGAGTAGGTCATTTGTCATGACTAAAATTGGTTTTAAGTAACATATGATATGACACTTGTAAATGGTCTGTCTTTAAAGGCTAAGGCAAAGGCACAGATAGATCTTGAGGCCATGCAATGTTACGTAGTTTTGCTTCAAAGTCAAATATATGTTGAAATCTAAAAGGGACCCCATAAAAGGTTTCACTACTTTATTTCCCTTCTTTAACCAACAAAAATTTAATTTGGATATGATTTTCCAAGCACTTATTAGTTTAATTGCATATGTCATGTCTTTTCAAATCTAAGACTAGAAGCTCACTGCCACCTAATTCTTATCTTGGGAAGAGATGTACGGTGCATTTTTTTAAAGCACATCTTTTGATGTCATTAACGTTTATCTATGGCAAGGAAGGCTTGGAGGACCAACTCTATTATTGTTAAGGCAATTAAATATGGATAACAAGTGGTGAATACATCTCCCCCATTACGATGTCAAAAGAATATAGGTATATAGGTATATTTGGTTTGTTTTCTCTATATTGAACAAAATTCTAGGTACAAGTTAAAAATGTCAATGTGCAATGTGCAAATTTAGACAAGACAAGAGAGAGAAATATAAGATTATTTTATTTGAATTCTTTTTATTTTTGAGGTGGTGGTATTAATATTTACATTATCACCCAAATATTGTTGTGTATCAATTATGGGTCATTAAATTGTTGCTTTCAAAATTGAAATTTTTTATCCTACGCTTTTAAAACTTGAACCATGGTCTAAACTCTTCACTTAGTCCAATCCATCTTCACAATTTTCACCAAATCCTTCATTGTCTGTCCCTTTAGTATTTCTAGATACCTTGTTAGTCAAAGTTATTAAGTGTTCATAACTGACTTTCATCCGACCAAAGGTTTGGAGAATCCTCGACCTTACCGACCACACTAATCCTCGGTCATCGACAGGTCAGGCAAATCCACAAATTGCCTTACCTTTATAATAGTTCAGAGCACCGGAGAAGCCACTAATTCCCGACAGTACAATTATTACTACATCAACCCCTAGGATGTCAGTGAGTCAGGGTAATAATCAAACCTCGGCTCTACTAATTAGAGAACAAGTTCACGTCACCTACCAACTCCCTCACTATATTGTGTTGCACATCTTTCAAAGCATAATACTTTTAGATTCTAGGAAAGTGCAACTCTTAAATAACAAGTGTAACAAATTAATTTACTGAGGTAATAACACAATTTTACAAATTAAAAGCTATTATTATTTGTCACCGAAATTAAATGAGCTTTAAAGCTCTAACTATAGAGAAAGGTTGTAATGCCCTGTTAAGGAACCCAGGAGAATTTAACCTAAAACATGTTGTTATGTTTACAGGATAATTTTTTTCTTAAGAGTTTACAATCAACAAGTACATTAATGTGGAAGCAAAATAATGTAATACAAAACATACTCATAAAAGTAACTCAACACAGATAAAAATTCTCAAGAGTTCCTTAACGTAGAATTACTCATAAGTTAATTAATCTAATAAGTACAATAACAATATACAATCTCCACCTAATGTAAATGAATAACAAGTACAACATCATATAAATGAAACATAGATACAATTGATACCATACGGTATACACAACAAACTATCATCCACTACACAAGTCACAGGGTATGCAATAACCAATCATATACAAGGTTCATGTACAATATCCTACAAGATAAGAGCAAGTCTCCAATAATGATGAACAAGGAAGAAAGTAACAACAACAAGGATCATCTAGCATCGGTTCAGGAAAGTCAGAATCTCAATGGTAAAAGAATCACTACCACCCGACCACGTCAAACCAAGAAGTCCACTCCTACCCTACCGAGAAGATAACAATAGACCCCACTCGAATAACAAACACCAAAGTCAACCATCATACAAACTAAGCAAGGGATCCTGAAAGCTCTCTATCTCAAAAGGTACAATACAACTGTAAAGGTAACACATACTAATTCAGAGGCAACCAACACATATAGGAAACCTAAGATGTATATAGGGAAGTGTCATCACATATGTCTAACCCTTGAGTTTTGTCTTGATAGCCTCTCTGGACCCCGACGCTCAAGTGACCATATGCAGCATCAATAAACCTCTGGTACGAGAAAGGCTACTAATCATGCAAGACCTCAATCAAACATCTTCTCTCACTCTCATCCTAGTCAAGACCGCAATCAAGTACTCAATTATGGGTGAGGAACACATCTTATTAATTTATTTTAAAACCCCCCATTTAATGTAACATGCTATCACTTTATTTTAAGTTGCTTACAATAAGTGATCTTGGTAGCCATTTGTGGTCTGCGACGCTTATTGCAAGCCACCCCCATCTATACTCTTAGATAACCTACCCTAAGCTCATAAGTCATAAAAATATCTCATAAATCATATAAAACATGATAATCAATTCCAGTTCCATAAAAGATAACTAGAACTCACACTGTTCCTCAAAACATTATCCCACAATTACAAGTTGGTCCTCAAACCATAACATGATATAACACACCCTCTCAAAGAGTTCACAAAATAATGAGCTTAAGAAATCAGGTTGGGTAAAAATAATCGTGACCAAGTCAACATTACAAAAATATGAAAATCTACATGTCACATAGAAGACAAACCCTCCCAAGCCTCTCTATACCACTCCTAAAGGCAACATAATTTCCCCAAATAAACATCAAACAAGGCAATATGATATACCAAGTAGTCAAACCATAACACAAGTCTTAGTTGTTTAAGAACAATCAATTTTGTTTATTAAAGTCTAGTTTGACTTATTAAGAAAACATTCATATAAAATCTCATGCATCTATACTTTTTAAATAGGTATTTAACTAAAATCTCCATGCATATCAAAACACCATGTATTTAATAATAAAATAATATTATTAATTTTTTAAATATAAATATATATGAAAATATTAATATTAAAACCCACATGTTAAAAATAAAAATCTTTATTATTAATTATTATTATTTTTAAATAAATAAATTATATATATATATATATCTAAATTTTAATAAATAATAATAATTTAAAAAAAATTAAATCCAAAAATTAATAAATAATAGTTTATTTTTTAAGTCCAAATACATATACATTTATTTTTCCATTGGTTTCCTAATTCATGATTTAATATCTTTTCCTCCATATATATATTCTTTACTACTTTCTTTTAATTCTATAAAAAAGATTATGCTCATATACAAATATTTTATATCTATTTTATTTTGATTTAATTCATAGGGTTTCAACAAGTTTAAAAAAACCTAACTAAATTAATTTCAAGTTTTTCCCTATTGTTCTTCAAACAAATTTTGAGTTTTTCGCAAAAGAAATTCAATAATCAATTCAAACTGAAAATAGTAAAAAATCAAACAGTAATCCACAATCCAAATAAAACCATAATTTTCAACAATCAATTCCAATCAAAAAGTAGACAATCTTTTCAAAAGAACAGAAAAAAATAAGTTTTTGAACCCTATCTAAAATCCCCCAACTGAAGACAACAAATAAGGTCAAATCGAAGACTCTCAAAAATCCAAGCTTTAAAATAATTCTTTAACTTCCCAACACCACGATTCTTCAAAATCTAATAGACGTAATGAAATAATAACCCAAAACCCCCTAATATAGAAAACTTGACAAGCTAGATTTTCAAAACATGCAACTCCAAAAACAAGATGAACTCCACTCCAAAATAATAAAAGAATTACTTTTAACTCGAAATCACCGAAATGAGAACTTAACTACAACCTCATTTTTATCATACCCTCTTTGCATGATTAATTCTAATTTTAATAATAAAATATGCACTTTTCCAATTTTCAACTCCTAACTCAACTTCCCAACCTTGTTTTTATCAATTTCCTTTTTGCATATTTAATTAATTATATTAATAATTATATACACTTTTCACTTAATAAGCCTTTACTCAACCTTCAACTTAAATTTTTAATTCAATTTTATTAAATTGAATTGCAACTTAAATTGCATATTAATATTTAATTAATCAATTAATTTTTCCTTCAAAATTGAATTTTTTTATCCTACATCTTTAAAACTTGAACCATGGTCTAAACTCTTCACTTAGTCCAATCCATCTTCACAATTTTCACCAAATCCTTCATTGTCTGTCCTTTTAGTATTTCTAGATACCTTGTTAGTCAAAGTTACCAAGTGTTCATAACTGACTTTCATCTGACCAAAGGTTTGGAGAATCCTCGACCTTACTGAGCACACTAATCCTCGGTCATTGACAAGTCGGGCAGATCCACGAACTGCCTTACCTTTATAATAATTCAGAGCACCAGAGAAGCCACTAATTCCCGACAATACAACTATTACTACATCAACCCCTAGGATGTTAGCGAGTCGGGGTAATAATCAAACCTTGGCTCCACTAATCAGAGAACAAGTTCACGTCACCTACCGACACCCTCACTATATTGTGTTGCACATTTTTCAAAGCATAATATTTTTAGATTCTAGGAAAGTACAACTCTTAAACAACAAGTGTAACAAATTAATTTACTGAGGTAATAACACAATTTTACAAATTAAAAGCTATTATTATTTGTCGCCGAAATTAAATGAGCTTTAAAGCTCTAACTATAGAGAAAGGTTGTAATGCCCTGTTAGGGAACCCAGGAAAATTTAACCTAAAACATGTTGCTACGTTTACTGGATAAATTTTTTTTTAAGAGTTTACAATCAATAAGTACATTAATGCGGAAGCAAAACAATGTAATACAAAACATACTCATAAAAGTAACTC
The DNA here is from genome assembly GCA_027943335.1 of Chamaecyparis obtusa. Taxonomy (NCBI): domain Eukaryota; kingdom Viridiplantae; phylum Streptophyta; class Pinopsida; order Cupressales; family Cupressaceae; genus Chamaecyparis; species Chamaecyparis obtusa. The sequence continues at coordinate 941,390 of BSBK01001079.1, forward strand.
AACACAGATAAAAATTCTCAAGGGTTCCTTAACGTAGAATTACTCATAAGTTAATTAATCTACTAAGTACAATAACAATATACAATCTCCACCTAATGTAAATGAATAACAAGTACAACATCATATAAATGAAACATAGATGCAATTGATACCATAAGGTATACACAACGAACTATCATCCACTACACAAGTCACAGGGTATGCAATAACCAATCATATACAAGGTACATGTACAATATCCTAAAAGATAAGAGCAAGTCTCCAATAATGATGAACAAGGAAGAAAGTAACAACAACAAGGATCATCTAGCACTGGTTTAGGAAATTCAGAATCTCAATGGTAAAAGAATCACTACCACCCGACCACGTTGAACCAAGAAGTCCACTCCTACCATGCCGAGAAGATAACAATAAATTCCACTCGAATAACAAACACCAAAGTCAACCATCATACAAACTAAGCAAGGGATCCTGAAAGCTCTCTATCTCAAAAGGAATAATACAACTACAAAGGTAACACATACTAATTTAGAGGCAACCAACACATATAAGAAACCTAAGATGTATATAGGGAAGTGTCATCATATACGTCTAACCCTTGAGTTTTGTCTTGATAGCCTCTCTGGACCCCGACACTCAAGTGACCATATGCGGCATCAAGAAACCTCTTGTACAGGAAAGGCTACTAATCATGCAAGACCTCAATCAAACATCTTCTCTCACTCTCATCCTAGTCAAGACCGCAATCAAGTACTCAATTATGGGTGAGGAACACATCTTATTAATTTATTTTAAAACCCCCCATTTAATGTAACATATTATCACTTTATTAAGTTACTTACAATAAGTGATCTTGGTAGCCATTTGTGGCCCCCAACACTTTTTAAATAGGTATTTAACTAAAATCTCCATGCATATCAAAACACCATGTATTTAATAATAAAATAATATTATTAGTTTTTTAAATATAAATACATATGAAAATATTAATATTAAAACCCACATGTTAAAAAAAAAATTAATTATTAATTATTATTATGTTTAAATAAATAAATTTTATATATATATATATATATATATATATATATATATATATATATATATATATATATATATATATATATATATATAAATTTTAATAAATAATAATAATTTTAAAAAATTAAATTCAAAAATTAGTAAATAATAATAATATTTTTTTAAAATCCAAATATATGTATATGTATATAAATAATAGCTTTCAAAAGTCCAAATACATATACATTTATTTTTCCATTGGTTTTCTAATTCATGATTTAATATCTTTTCCTCCATATATATATTCTTTACTACTTTCTTTTAATTCTATAAAAAAGATTATGCTCATATACAAATATTTTATATCTATTTTATTTTGATTTTGATTTTTTTTTTATCGGTAAAAGGCCAAAGCCCTAAATTTTATTTATATTTAAATTAAAAAAAATTTACATAAAGACCCCGCTCAGTGCAAGCGCTGGTAGGAAAGAGCGGGGTTGAGAAAACCTCCAGCCATGCTCGGGACATAAGTCTTGATACCGATACATAATTTCCATGGGCATTCCCACGACTCGATGTCTATCAAGATTTTTTGAGATATACATAATTTCTGTGGGCATACCCACTACTCGATCCTTATTGAGGTTTTTATAGTTGCATTGGTTACATCGCAATTTTATGTATATATTTCTTTATTTCATACATTTAGATAACTGATTCTGCAAATACCCGATCCTAGTCCTTCGATAGGAGAGTGGGTTTGGCACCATATTGAGAAATCCTCCTGAAAAGAGAAACAATACTCTTCCATCCTGAATAGTTAATGATCTAAAGTAGATCTAAGATGAGAAAGAAAAAAAATAGGCTGAACAAGTGTCATAATTACCTTTCTCCAGGGGAATAGCTTGAATACCTATCTCACTGTAAAGGACAAAATACTCAACCATCCCAAACTTTGGTTAAGAGAATCTAATTAGGAAGTATAAAGTCTAGAGAAAACCTGTATTTCCTGGTGGTAGGTTCTCTGATGGATATCGTAAGAAACATTATATATAAAATCTAAAGAGTCAGATTTTAATCCAAGGTATTCCATATATGAATATGTTAGAATAATCTACTATAAGAGGTCATTTCATAGCTTAAGCCAAGAAAAAAGGCTATCTAAAACATATAAATCGAGCAACCAAAACATTAAAAGGAAAATGCTCCTAATCTAATAAATAATAAAACAAAAATTAAGAGCTAAGGGCCACAACTCAATTAAATAGCCTAAACATATGTGTTAAGTATCCTTTTAAGCTATGAACTCGAATACCTCTTACACCACCGAAAGGGTTAAAAACATATACAAATATTATGCTCATATACAAATATTTTATATCTATTTTATTTTGACTTAATTCATTGGGTTTCAACAAGTTAAAAAAAACCTAACTGAATTAATTTCATGTTTTTCCCTATTGTTCTTCAAACAAATTCTGAGTTTTTCGCAAAAGAAATTCAGTAATCAATTCAAACTGAAAATAGTAAAAAATCAAACAGTTATCCACAATCCAAATAAAATCATAATTTTCAACAATCAATTCCAATCACAAAGTAGACAATCTTTTGAAAAGAATGGAAAAAAATAGGTTTTTGAACCCTACCTGAAATCCCCCAACTGAATACAACAAATAAGGTCAAATCGAAGACTCTCAAAAATCCAAGCTTTAAAATAATTCTTTAACTTCCAAATACCACGATTCTTCAAAATCTAATAGACGTAATGAAATAATAACCCAAAACCCCCTAATATAGAAAACTTGACAAGCTAGATTTTCAAAACATGCAACTCCAAAAACAAGATGAACTCCACTCCAAAATAATAAAAGAATTACTTTTAACTCGAAATCACCAAACTGAGAACTTAACTACAACCTCATTTTTATCAAACCCTATTTGCATGATTAATTTTAATTTTAATAATAAAATATGCACTTTTCCAATTTTCAACTGCTAACTCAACTTCCCAACCTTGTTTTTATCAATTTCCTTTTTGCATATTTAATTAATTATATTAATAATCATTTAATAATTATATACACTTTTCACTTAATAAGCCTTTACTCAACCTTCAACTTAAATTTTTAATTCAATTTTATTAAATTGAATGTGCAACTTAAATTGCATATTAATATTTAATTAATCAATTAATATTGTAGCACATTAATAATTATGCAATTGATAATTAAATATTAAATAAATCAATTATTCCTATAATATCAATTTTAGATTTAATAATTAATTAAATTCTTATTCCAAATTAGACTTTTAATTAAGTCTTTTTAATTAAACAAAGGCATTTAATTAACTCTTAATAATTAAATATCCTTATATTTAATATTCATATACTCATAGGATATAATTATTTTAATCTCATAATTAATCTTAATTTAATTATTTTAACCAAATAACCACACAACAAACTCACATGACTTACAAAACATGAAAATCAACTAACTCATATAACAAACAAACTCAAGGGAAGGGCTCACGAATTTACATCACCTTGACGAATTCAGATAGGTAGAAAAATAGATATTTGTCCATTATTTCAAGACAATCAATGGCTTGGATTGGGATTGGACCTGTATGTTATCTCCCCTCTCTTACCATTGAGATATTGCGATAGGGCATGTTCATCCTGACAATTCAAGGAAGTCAATGACCGATACTTGAAATCCTACATAAAAGATGAGCATGTACATACAAGTATAAATATACAACAAACAATGGTAGGGATCGACCAATTGTGTAGATCTTGCAAGCAAGTAACTATGACTATGTCCCTCAACCACATCGGGCATGTCAAACAAAAAATTAAAACATACACGCTAACCATACACATGCAAGTATGGGGTCAGTAAAAGTATAAATATAAATAACATCATCAAATGTAGATAATCAACATGAAGAACTTGGCCTAAAAGAGTCTGACCATAAAAATTAAAAAAACAAACTATGGGAGGAGTATTACAAAGGTGGTAGCATTTTTTATCTCAATATTTTCCATAATGATAGCTAAAAGAATTTTTTCAGAATGGGACTTCTTACAAATGATGGATTCTGGAACGAAGAACCAATGTCGGTCGTTCAACCTAACTTGAATTGGCCTTAGAAAAAATTGACATTGTCTCTTAGCTACTCTCAATTGCATGGAAAGAGAAAACACATTGTGTTAAGTATCAAAGAGTGACCTTCATTCTGGAAGAAGAAGAAAGACACACTGAACTCAACAATCTTTTTATAGAAATACAGCTCGATGAAAATAGGGACCCTACACCCAATGCAGGTTAACTCTTTCTTGTTTAAAGATGCAAGGAATCTATTTATAACTAGTAGTGATAAAAATAAATTTTGAGTACTAAAATTATTCTTCTATTTCAAGTTCTTTTCTTGTTTTGGTATCGGTCATTTTCAAAGACCGTTATTAAAATGAAAAATCTTGTGTTTTATATATAGGCTTTTTGAAAGCCAAAATAAAGGAGAAGGGGGATTAGAAAAAGTAGACAAAAAAAGGGAGAGAAACTGTTCTAAAATGAAATCCTAGGATATAGTCATTTTTGTTCAGATATATATATATATATATATATATATATATATATATATATATATATATATATATATATATATATATATATATATATATATATATATATATATATATATATATATATATATATATATATATATTTCAAAATTGTGTGTGTTCATACTCTTTCAAGACTGCAAATTAACTATTGGGTTATCATGGTTGTTCATATGGTGCCTTTTTGTTCAATTTGGTTATGTATGTGTTTACTTCGGAAACTTTGAGTTCTGGGTTGTTTCTTCATCTAGGATTAAATTGTTAAATCTCTCTTTTACTCATGTATTATATCAATGAAGTTAAATTTATGTCATTTCCCCATTTTCTTATTCTCTGTTCATAAATTTATAATTCACACCACACCGCAACACACCTACACTCAGGTGTTAGTTTACCTTTTTTTATTTCTAATTAAAAGCATACCTTGAAACCCCAAATTACATCATAATAGGTAGTTCTGCCTCTAAAATTTAGAGAAAGATCATTCAATTAATGGAGATCTCTCCAACTATTTGTTAACAATTTATTCTCCTATCTAGGCAAGAGAGTTAATTTACTCATTTCTGAAAGGACAAATTTGTTGACTAACAATTATTAAGATGTTAATTATATATGAGTCTTGTATCAAAAGTTAATGAATCTAGGATGTGATCTTGTATCCACTCACCTCTTTTTTTGAATATGTGTATATTTTATAATTAATAGAATCAAATGCGCCCAATCATTAAAAAAATAGCTATGAAAATTACATGTTAACAATATCAAAAGTTTGGAACATCTGTATATTTATCCTGGGTTTGGAACTCTTTCAAATCAGACACTCCTACAAGGAAGGAAATAGTGTTTTTGATGGCATGGTAGCACTGGGCCTTCTTATTAATGGCTTAAGGTGTTGGACAAAAGAAAGAAACATCCCCCTTCAAATCAAAAATATTATTCAAGATGAAAGAAACAGTTAGGTGTGAGAAACTTGGACTACTTCCACACACCATTAGCATCCTCGTTGATGGTTGGTTTGAGTCCTCAAAGAGGGATAATAATTTTATCATTATTTCCTACAGGTTGAACATAAAAAATGGTTACCCTGTTGTTAGCAAAAAATTGACAAGGGAAGTGGAAAGTATTTTGACACCAACAAGAATGGGATATATCCAAGATTTTAAAAACCTCACAGATGTACAATATACCTTATAGGACTTCTACCTTACTGTTGGCTTGTGCAGTATTTTTTAAATGGGGAACATGGTGCCCAAATGACATTTCAAATTGCCTCTTGCAAAATGGGAGTCAACAACTATACAATGGAGGGTTTTGGGCATGTTTATCAGTAGAGGAATAGGATTCAAGCTACACTGGGCAGGGAATAGAGGAAAAATAATATTGTCAATATGAAACATCTGACTATGAAACAACAACACCCCATAGGAGTCTCATAGGGCATGAGGCAAATCAAAGGTGAGCCTTGATGATCATGCCCTTTGATTTGATCAAAGTAATACCCACATGATTAAGCGGTTTGAGCCACCTCACACAAAGGTTCTTGGTGTTTTCATTAGGGATTTTTCCACCTAGAGAAAGGAAAGACAATAGAACAGGTGTATCCAACCAAAAGGTGGGGTGCTGCAAATCGATGTCCAAACCACCATCAATCACCCACTAAATTGGGTTGTCAAAGAATAGCCAAAGAAATTTAAGTGGGCAAAAAATCTAGAGAAATAGATTGACATGGATAACCAGAAATCGTATGTCTCAGATAGCTTGGAGGGTTCGACAGACTTTGGCAAGGATGGGGATGTCACTGCCTCATCTTTCAAAGGTTGTTTAGGATGCTTGAACTTAACTGAGAAATTATGATTCCTTGAAGGAAAGGTAAATTTTCTTATGAACCAAATATTGAAAATGGATGATAGGATGCAAAACATAGAAAATTTTAGGAGTGGAATAATGTATGTCATGGCCACAACCTTGTACCTTCTCCATGAAGATTTGCAAGATAATAAGTTGGAGGATAATAGGAAACTGTTAGACTTCTTGTGTTAGGAGTGACTCCAAGTCCTTAGTACTTCCATACGTAGGTCAATGGCCTAGGTCTATTTGTATTGTTTGTTATTTATCCTATGTAAAATATTTTACTTATTTTGTTAATTTTTGTGCAATTATAGGTGTCTTTAGTCTCTTTTGAACTAGTTTGACCAATTGTAAAACCTACTGGTTGTTGTTTTGTAAGGGTCAACACCCTTATTATGTTGCTTTTATTAATAAGAAACAATATCAAAAGTTGTCATATTTTGACAATTAATGAGAAAGTCACTTTTATTTTTAATAATTTTGATTGTGTGATAATTTTTAGCATTAATGTTTCAAATCACATGCTTGATCTTCAACTAGGATGTTAGAGAGCTCAAAGAGATGTAAAATAGTTAGTTGTAGACCAACACTAACTAAAACGATAGGAGAAAAGGGAAGGACGAGAGAGGGGAAGTTGCACATGGTACAAGGTGAAAGAAAGTGACAATAAATTGAATGTAAAACTTAAAAATTAAAATTTTAACCTACTTTGACCAATAGGGAATGATAATCAATTTGAACATAGAACAATAAACTAAAATTAAATGACAACCATTGCACTCAATCCCAATGAATTCTCCATTGTTCTATTTTTTGTGTTATGATGTTGGATCTCAAATTCGTATAACAAATTCACTATGTGGTTGTAGAAAAATTCAAAGATTATGGTTAATTATAATGGGAAATTCAAGTTGATTTTATAAATTTGAAGATTTTGATTGACGAATCAAATTAAGAGGTGGGGATAGATGATCAATGACTTAGATTATATGTTGAGACAACCCAATTTAGATAATTATTATGTGGAATTGGCTACATGGTTGAGATAGGTTGTCTTGACTAAAGATTTAAGTGGATTGATTGGGAGTTGACTAATTTTATTAAGAGGTAGAACTGGGAATGAAAATAGTAGATTTCTTAATATAAATTGAAAAAAACACCAACTTCACAATTTATTTATATGCTTATAAATAAATTAATATATGTAGAAAGAGCTTATTCCACAAAATAGTTAACCATAACTTAAGCTATATATTTGTTTACATGAAAAATAAGTGTCCATGTCTAAATGGACCAAAATATCAATAACAAAAAACCAAAAGAAGATTAATACCAAACAACAAATAACCTAAATAAATCTACTTATTTATATAGTTAAAAATGTCTATGTATCAAAAATGTAGTAATTAAATACAATGAAATAGATATAGAAACACACACACACACACACACAAGGAAATAAGCCTGATATATTAATAATTGTTAGAAGATTAATCTTTACTTGTATTTATTAATTGTAATTAGGAGATTCCTATGGAATCCCTACTTGTAATTTGTCCTCTAGCCCATGTGGGAGGACAACTCATTTTATGTTATTACTCTATTTAGTTTATCCTTCTTAAGAGGATTGTGACAGTTGGCACCCACCTATTATAAATGGTGGCATTCATAGACTTGGGAGTTACAAAGTAACTCCTCTCATCATCTCTATTTAAGAGATGCTCTTCTCTCTTTTCTAGTGATGAAGTTATTGTAATGAGCATCTCTCTCTCTCTCTCTCTCTCTCTCTCTAAGCTATGGCCTCATTCATAATATCACAAGGGGTTTTTCTTTTCTTTTCCCCTTTCAAAATGTCTCATCTCCTCTACCTTTGGCTCACTTGGTGAATGCTTTTGTTTGCAGTTTTCTCATGGTAACACTTTCCCCCTCATCTAGCTCACTTGGATTGTTTATTGTTCTAGACTCATTTTACTATTATTATTATTAATAATATTATTATTATTTCTTTCATGGTATCAAAGACAAGTTACTAATCCTTGTTTTGAGTTAAAAGGTGTCGAAGGTTGCCATTCATTGGAGCACTCCTTATTTGGAGAGTTTTATTGAAAAAAGAAGATTTATTTTACTCTTTACATATCTCATTTGTGGTTTTGCAGATTTGATGATTATATCTATTAAGTTTTCTATTTTTTGAAGAGAGAAGCTCAAATGTCATTACATAACTCATCCATTTTTTTAATATCTATGATTGTAGTTTTTTAATTATATATCTCTATTTAGTTCACTAACCCTCTTTGGATGGCTTGCTACCAGAGAGTTGAGTTTGAATTTTTTTTCTTGTTTGGTTGATTTATAGCCACACCCTTTATAAGTCTTTTTTGAGAAAGATAATTACTAATTCTGTTGATTATATTAGTTTCTTTGTTTAAATGTGCATCTGAATCTACCCTTTGTTGGGCAAGCACAAGGGTTCAAGTTCTTCATCTTATGTTATCCTTCTGTAGGACTCATAATACTTGTTGTGTGTTCTCACATGTGATCTATATATTTAACATTTGATTCAGATTTCTATCTACTTTATATTCTTTTTACATTTAAAATAAAGGAGCTCATTTTTATTTGCTCACAACAAAATCACTCTTGTTTTTAACCCTTAATCTTACATTACATTGAAATTCAATAAAAGTTGCTCTCTCTCTAATCAAAATGCAATTTTTTTATACTAAGCTCTACGTCATTTTTCTAGCTATGTATGTTTAACTTCAAATTTTTCATTCTTTTCATTCCCTATCTTCTTTCATGTAGTTGACTCTTCCGAACTAGTATCTATCTCTATTATTCCAAAGTTGTCACCTTCGGATGAAAACCCACCTGGGTTTGGCACTGGTCCATCAGTATAATATAGTATGAAAAGTATTATAGCGTCAAATACAGTTAAACTTCAGTCATGACCTTTGTTTTAAGCATACTAGCTATGTGTGTCATCTCTAGGCAAAGGTAACCTCGATCTCTCTGAGACAATCCTATCTTAATTGTGTCCAATAATCTTACCATTACCAAGTTATTTTATAATGCTTGGATTGGGATAATCTGATGCAAGGGCATTCTAGGATACTTGGTGAATCTGCATGGAGGTGTGCTATTTTGGTTCTGTGGTACTCTGTTGCAGCTTTAACTGATGGTCTCAGTTATTGAAGGAAGCTTGGTTGTTGAAGGAACTCGGTGGAACTTCTTGTGCTCGGTGAGACTTCTTGTGCTCGATGATGCCTATGTTGCTCGGTTGTTTCTTTGGTGCTCGGTAATTCTAGTTTACCAACTAGAGTTCTTGGTGATTTGGTTGGCCGACTTGGTGCATTTATTATTGGTATCTTTTGTTGTATTCTCCTATGTAGATCTAGAGGCCGACATGGAGAATTAAATGTTTGTAAGGTTATTTGAGAGTTGACTTGTATTGCATTTAATATTTATTTGTAAGAGTTAATTATGTCATCTAGCTGACTTGTGGCTGAGGATTAGTATTTAAGGAGTGTTTGGGTAGTTGTTTAGGACAAAAGGAGATTAGAGAGAAGTTAGATCTAGATCCTACAAGATCTTGAAGACATGATTGATTTCTGATAGTTTGTAATAGCATAGCTAGTGGTTTGCATGCTTGGAGACAAGGAGATTGCTTGGAGGCTTGCGAACTCAAGTTCAGATCTGCCTTAGGGTTTCCATCAGTTATTGATTTATTTTAGAACTGGACTAGCTAGAGTTGGATTGGATCTTATTGATCTGGAAAAACTAATTCTGATTATAATTGGCCCCAACCTGAAAGGCCTTATGGTTGGGCATGTTAATGAAAATATGATTGGAGCATATCTCGTTGTATTATTTTGTTGTTTTGGTAGTTGGCTGCAAGGTTGGACTGTCCTTAATTGGTTCCACCATCCTTGACTGCATTAGGTGGTATCAGAGCAAAGGGTGTTCTTGAGTGAAGGTTGATCTTACCAAGTTGACCTTGTTGGTGAAGAAATCGTATGATCTAAGTTGCAGATCCGTGGCACTAAACTTGTGGAATCTTGACTTGGTTGTTCATGCAAGGTGGCAGGCTGATTTGACTTGCATACAACTTGGGGGTTGTCACAATGTGGTCATTGTAGGGTCTTTTTGCTTTGGGTTTTTTGAAATCTTGAAGGATGCCTCCGAGAAGATTGGACCCTAGAGCGATTGCAGATCTCTGTGATGCTATGGAATCAAAGATTACAAAGAAGGTGAAATTTGATTTTAGATCTGAGATGGAATTGATGAAGAATGACATGATCACCGAGATCATGAGGGCTATGACTAGTGTACCTTGGAATGTTGGTACTGAGGATGGTTATGAGGAAGCTGATGAAGACTTTGAAGCTGTTGGATCTAGTTGTGATGACTGGAGGGACATATATGGTGAAGACAAAATTGGTTGGTTGCATAGATTTGGAGCTCACTTGAGTAATAGTTATCGAATGAAAGTTTCTACTTTCTCTGGTACTTTGAAACCTGAGAACTTGATTGACTGGATTGGTGAATTGGAAGACTTCCTTGAGCTTGAAGAAATTGAAGATCCTCTTGGAGTAAGATTGGCACAGACTAAGTTGATAGGACATGCTGCTCTTTGGTGGAAATAATTACAAAGAGATAGAGAAGATGAAGGTGAAATGAAGATCAATCGGTGGAGATTGATGGTGACTAAATTGAAAGCTAAGTTCATACCCACTGACTATGAGCTTGACTTGTTTAAGAAGTTGTAGAATTTGAAGCAAAAAGATTTGACTGTTGAATATTATACTGAGGAGTTCTACAAATTTACTATTCAATCTGGAAATAGAGAACTTGGTAAGGAAAAGGTAGCTCGGTATGTGAATGTTTTGAGATTCAATATTCAGGATGAGCTTGGGATGCTAAAGATTGATTCGATTGAAGATGCTTATCAGTATGCTCTGAAGGTAGAAGATAAGTTGAAAAGGAGACAACATAGTAATCCCCATGGGAAGGAAAAGATTGATCACTCGGTGAAGGATAAATCGACTGCAGAAGATGAAAAGAAACTTGTAGAACTGAAGAAGAAGATAGGTAGAGTTATCTTTAAGGGTACTTGTTATAAATTTGGTGAAGAAGGACACCATTCCTTTGAGTGTACACAAAAAAATCTTGGTGACCAACAGAGTGCTATGGTGAATGAGAATATTCAGAATGAACTTGAATCTGAGAACTTGCTGGTTCGATGAACATTGCTCGGTGCAAAGAAGGAACCTTGTCAGAGGAATAACTTGTTCAAGACTCGGCACAAATCTAGAGGTAAACTTTTTGATGTAATTGTTGACAGTGGTAGTACTAATAACCTTGTTGTTGAAGACATGGTTCAAATACTTGGTTTGAAAAGAATGAAGCATCCTTATCCTTATAGGATTGGCTGGTTATAAAATGATCATGCTTTGGAAGTAAGAGAACAATGCTTTGTTGATGTTCAGATTGGCCAGTATAAGGATCTTGTGTTATGTGATATTGTGGAGATGAATATTTTTCATATATTGCTCTGTAGACCTTGGCAATATGATTGCAGAGCTATGTATGATTGTGTGAAGAATGTGTTTACAATTGAGAAGGATGATGGGAAGTTTTCCTTGATGCCTTTGTTGGATACAACACTCGGTAGGAGGAGTTTGAGTATTGGTAGCCAAGTTGAGTTGGTGGATCCTGAAGGTATGGATGACCAGTATGGAGAATAGACCTATGTGTTATCAAGGAAAGACTTGAAGAGATAAAGGAAACTGAAGTGGAAGAGTATGCAAGCTAAAAAGTTGGAGGACTTGTATGTAAAGAACCAGTTCAAGGTTTATGTGCTGAATCCTGGAAGATGTTCTTCCAGCATATGAACATCTTTTCAAACCTGGGGTGTCTGATGCAGGGCATTCTAGGATACTCAGTGAATCTGCATGGAAGTATTTTTTTTAATTTATGTGGTACTCAGTTGCAGCTTTAACTGATGGTCTTAGTTATTGAAGGAAGCTCGATCGCTGAAGGAACTTGATGGAACTTCTTGTGCTCAGTTATGCTTGTGTTTCTCGATTGTTTATCTGGTGCTCGGTAGTTTTGGTTTACCGACTAGAGTTCTTGGTGATTTGGTTGGTCGACTTGGTGCATTTATTGTTGGTATCTTTTGTTGTACTCTCCTATGTAGATCTAGAGGCCGACATGGAGGATTAAATGTTTGTAAGGGTATTTGAGAGCTGACTTGTATTGCATTTAATATTTGTTTGTAAGAGTTAATTATGTCATCCAGCCAACTTGTGGCTGAGGATTAGTATTTAAGGGGTGTTTGGGTAGTTGTTTAGGATAGGAGGAGATTGGAGAGAAGTTAGATCTAGATCCTGTGAGATCTTGAAGATTAGATTGATTTCTGATAGTTTGTAATAGCATAGCTAGTGGTTTGCATGCTTGCAGATAAGGAGATTGCTTGGAGGCTTGCAAACACAAGTTTAGATCTAGCTTAGGGTTTCCATCAGTTGTTGATTTGTTTCAGAATTGTACTAGCTAGAGTTGGATTAGATCTTGTTGATCTAGAAGAACTGATTCTGATTGTAATTGGCCCCAACCTAGAAGGCCTTACAACCGAGCATGTTAATGAAAATTTGATCGGAGCATATCCTATTGTGTTATTCCGCTGTGTTGGTAGTTGGCTACAAGGTTGGACTATCCTTAATTGGATCCACCATCCTTGACTATGTCATAATCCCTCCCATCCATGCTCTCGATCCATGCAAGTTGTATTCGATTATTTCTCTATCCAAAATAGGTGGAGTCACAAATTTTTCCTTTACGCATCTATGAGTTATCACCATTATTATCTCATATTTAGGCAATAGGTCATACAAGTTTGACAAGAACACTCCAACTACCTGTGAGTGATATATGCTTCTTGGTGCTCATGGAATGAGCACCCCCTCCCTGATTATGCTTTAGATGGCTCCTTCCACTTCTCTAGGCATTAATTCAAACGACACTAAAAAATTGTGTCTTATATATGCACCCGATATGGGGAACTCCCATACCAATATAGTAACTTTAACTCATTGATTTCTTGGTCTTTAATCCATTTGTTATGCTCCTCCTATTCCCACGATCAACATTGAAATACAATCAACATTCGTATCTCTGTTGGTTTTATTATTTTTACAATATTTTTGTTTGATACTCCATAGTCTATTAACAAATTCAACCACTGTTAAAAAAATCTATTCAAACTCTAACTCTCATTGCATTTAAATCTATTCTTTAACTTTTAATTTGAAAATAAAAAATAAAAACAATCTTTATAATATGTTTGTCTACAAACTTAATGGTTCATGTATTTTTTATCACTGGCTTTGTTTGCATCTTTAAAAATTTCTAACCTCTTTTATTTGTTTTCTTATTATGTTACATAATTTATTTCTCTTTTATCTATTATATCGCATCCAAGTAAAGTTTATTTTGTTGCATTAATTTTTTTTGTATGCAAACCTAAGATCTATAATACTAAACGATCTATTCAAATCAATGTTGCTTGATTTCAATAGCAATACTTTGTCTTCTTCTCTGGTTTGTCTAAAAGCAATTCTAATCTCTGTTTGTTTCAAAAAAAATTCAAAACTTCCCTGTATTTGTTATCTTTGTTTTCACACTATAGTCTCACCTTATACATGTCACCTAAGGTACTTGTATAGCTACTTGTATCATTGTTGGTAGTGTAGCTCATAATGTGTGTTGTCGTAGTGTATTTATAGAAATGTCTATTAATGTTTGTGTTGCCCTTATTCCTTGATTCGTTGTTTTTAAGGAGTCTATCTTCATTTTGTATCTTCAGCCATCACTACATTTCTATTACTATACATTTTTTTATCATTATTTGTAGCTTAACATAAGTTTCTCCTCTTATTTACAATCCTTTTAGTAACACTTCCATTTCATTCTTGCAGGTTGTTTATTATTTGTGCTCTGTTCACCTTTGTAACTTTACATTTCATTATAATCTATTGTTGTTCTTTGTTCAACTCTTTGATTTGTTGTCTTGCCAAATAGAGTTTGAATCACCTCTATTTTCTGCCCATTCTTGTAATGTCTTTGCACTGTATACATTAACCCCTCTCTTTGATGCATTCGGTATGGTCTTGCGTGAGCCAATCACTTCTTGGCTACTAGAATTTTCTCTACTCAAGTTTATTTTATTCTTTGTCTTCCGCTGCCATTTTAGCTATTCTAGGTTTAGTTTGAATGATTCCTTCTTCTTTTTTGCACTGACCAATATTCTTCCTTATCTCCCTTGTTTAGTAACATCTTTGATTTATTTATGATATTCTCTGCCCTTTGCTAACTTTGGTTTCTAGTTTGAACATTTTTAAAAATAATTTGACTGTTCATTATTTATTTTGTCTAAGTTAAATTCACTCAAAATTATTTACAAACTCATTGCTTTTTTTTTTTTTAAGAAAAAAAAACTTTGACATTGTTTTAATAACATTACTGAATAGTATAGAAATGGAACCTTAGTAATGTATCTATCATTCACCAATATTCATTTGTATGTGTTTTGAATTGGAATAGCATAAGTAAAGTAAATCTAGAAATGCTTGAAAATCAATTAAGATAAGATACATACCTCGTTATGGAATAGATTTAGAAATACCCATTTTCTGAAGCTTGTGTGAGGTTTCGAAAGATTCTGCAACCAGATCTAGGACCAAAAAATTGTAACAGAGAAAATGGACAGAAAACTTTCATCTTTCTGGTAGCAGGTAGTCTTTGACCCCGATAAAAGGTCAAAGGCTACATTAATATTTTGAAGGTCAACTTTGACTTTGTTCGCAAATCTCAGAAGTTCACCGAAAAGGGTACTCAGATCCGTCCTCCAATTCTCGAAACAATGACTGTAGATATCTGAAAAAGGGTGTTTTGGGGTGGCTATATAGGGTTTTACCTTAGTCAAACCCCCATTTTGGTGATCTCCACCTCCACGAATAACCAATTGAAATAGAATGTGTGTGTGTATTGAAAGTATAATGCCAAGATCTAATCCTCTAGATTGAAACCCTAGCATGAATATGTATGAGAATGCAATGCATAGATTTGAATGAGATAAGAAAGCATACCAAGCCCCCAAGGCTAAAGTACTCCTACCAAACTCATAATCTATAATTTCTACCCCATGATTTTATCTTTGAATGCTTGAATGTTGGCAATGATGGATCAAGGAAGAAAGGATCTCTCTCTTGCTCCAAATAGGTGTTCACAATGGTGTGCTCACAAAGATGCTTGATATCAACAATGGCTTGATCTTCTATATCATCCTATTTCAATCTTGCATCTTCACTTCACCATTCCTTTCTTGAATCAATTATGTCTCCACTTGATGGATACTTGACCATGAAATTGCTTGGTGAAAATGAATGCAAATGAGAGTCTTTATATAGAGGTTTCAAGGTGAGGCTCCTAGAGCAATGTGAGGACCCATAATTCAAATTTCACCTCTAATTATGGTCCAATCACAATAACCAACTAAGGAGGGAAAATAATTAAATAAATTTTGAATCAAAACCTTTCCGCACTCGGATTTGAGGGCCCGACATTGATTTCAGGGCCCATCGGGACCAAATTTGAAAAAGGGAAATAAATTTCAGAGGAGGTCAAAGATGACCTCATCTCTGACCTAAGTCAGGGATGACCTTGACCCTGACCTAGGTTAGGTATGAACTCTACCTTGACCTAGGTTAGGTATGACCTCTTCCTTGACCTAGTGGGCCCAGATCCTGCCAGAATTAGGATAAGACGTCTCGGGGATGCCCGGAGACCTAGAAATGATGTCAGAATGGGATAGAATGCTAGGGAGAGGCACAAAACCCTATCATGATTGTGATGAAGGCTAAGAGGACCTATTTCTAAATCCTACCTAGAAAATAGAGCCATGGAAGAGGAAAAATTAAGGAGAATCCTCAGGATCCTAACCCTAATCTCACCTAGAATGAAGGAAAACAAGTGCAAAATGCACCCTAAATGCAAGTCTATCAAGATAAATGTACTAAAAGAGGGTGATAAACCTATCAAGATGGAAGTTATTCCATTTTAAGATGATACATTTAGCCCCCACTTTAGCTTAGATATGACACTACGTGAATATGCAAGATAAAGTAAGAAAACATCATAGTAAATAAAAAGGATATAGCCAAGTCCTCGATGTATAGATCTTGCAAAAAAATGTTAGAGCCTACAACACACCATGTTAATGAAAATCTATAAATCACCTAGGGCTTACTATATGACAATTTTAGAAGTCCATAAAGCCCCTTATGCCCCCCCAGTTTCAGCTTTCTACTCTCGGAGGGTGAAACAGGGTGATAAGGATAACTCTATTCACTAGATATGTAGTTTGTTGAAAAGTCCTTTCCTAAACCTATTAGGATGATCCCCAACCTTCCTAAACTAGTTCAAGGAGTTAGGTATCTTAATCACAATTCCAACGCCACTAATGGCACTAAAAATGGAGTTACCGAACTCAAGTTATGATGAAAAGAGTGGATGTCTATCTAAATGCATAAGAAGGGAAATCCGAGTTTACCATGAGAAAACCCTAAAAGAAACCCTAATAAAACCCTAATTTAAACTTATAAATAAGGAAAAGAGAGAAATACATTGCCATTCTTGCCATTTTTAGATTTGAAATGAGGAAGCAAGATGCCGAAGAGAGAGGAACTTCGAGCAACGTGCCTGGAGCTTCTAAGACACAGCCTAGCTACCAGACGGTCACTACCTGAGGTGAGTTTGCTATTGTATGATTCTGTACTTTCCAAATTCCTTTTTTCTTAGGCAAGGTTGAATTTACCCCTCTTAGGTCGACCCTGACCCAATCTAGGTTGACTTTGACCCATGAAAGTCAACATTGACCAGAGGTTTTTTGCCTATTTTTGGGATGAGGTCGACCTTGACCAAACAAGGTCGACCCTAACCCAGAAAAGTCAAAATTGACCCAATAAGGTCATCCTTGACCTAACTAAGGTTGAATTTGACCTAGTTCAGTTAGATTTGTGAGTTTGATGATGTAGATAGCTGATATGATATATGTTTGTGCTTGCAGGACTTGGTCTGTTTCCGAGAGCATCCCTTTGGAGAGTTGCTAGTCAAGGTCAAAGAGAGACTGTTCAAGCTTGATGATGAGGAGATGCAGTTACTGAGGGATGTGGGACTATACTAGGTATCAGTCCTTCCATAGATCAGACTACATTAAGCCATGCTATCGGCTCTAATAGAGAGGTGGGATAAGGATACATGCTCCTTCCATCTTCCCTCTAGCAAGATCACAATGACATTAGAGGATGTCTACAGGATCATGCGGCTTCCAGTCTGAGGTGAGACCGTCAAACCTAGAGCACAACATGCTTGTGAGGAGATTCATGTAGATGCATATTATTGTACATGACAGATTCCACAGATGCGAACCCGGTCAGATTAGGTCCTATTATCATCCATACTTTCAGGCCCTACTCCTTTAGTACAAAGGGTGATGCTTTGCATAGTATCCTTGGTTGTGTTACTCAATGCAAAGGGTACTATATTTTGTACACCTCTTACACATCTCATATAGAGGATGGAGAGAGAGAGGATCATGTTCTCATGGGGTCACAGCATGTTAGCCCAACTATACCATGAGCTAGGTCAGCTAGTGAGGTATCAAAGGGAGAGTTTATCGATATGTATGCTCTTGTAGATTTGGTTGTTTGAAAATTTATCATGTACACATCCATAGGGAGTTCTAGTGATGGTAGATGTGAGTAAACCAAGATTCTTCACATATTCTTTGAGAGATGTTTGGTAGTTTGGAGATATGCTCTATTGGAGAGTACATCTAGACCGCATTTCAAGCACTGATGTGATATGGAGACCCTACTATCAGATGAAAGAGTGGCCTGATACATGATTCTAGATGAGATATTCATAGTAGCGTAAGCTGCTAGAGGGTCATTAGAATCATATAGTGATGCCATACTATTATGATCAGGTGATGAGGTAGTTCGGCCTATTATAGGGAGTCCCTAGAGTAGTACCTCACTATGTACATCTGACGAGGTACTATCAAAGAACCGATGCTATGCGCTGACCATCGATAGAAGATGTAGAGATAGTGATACATATGAGACAAAGGACATAGAGGTACTATCAGATTTGACCTATTCAGGCATGAGCTAGGATTACATCAGGTACTAGAGTCTACAGGGAACCCACCCTATCTTCCCTGAGGATTATCCCACATGTGATCCAAGTTCTACAAAGAGGACACATCGGGATAGTGGTACCATAGAGGAGGATGAGGATATCAGAGATGAGGAGGAGAACATCTCCGAGGGAGATCCCATGGAGGAGGAGAGAGTAGAGAGAGAAAATGAGAGAGTCGAGGACATGCCCCCAGCTGGTGATACTGGTGCAGATATACCCATTATGCATGCATCACCACTGAGATCATGATGGCCCCCACAGCCCCACATAGAGACACCACCCTTGAGACCTAGATATAGCGAGCGTGGAGAGAGTAGTCACTCCATGCCCCCGCCATCTAGACACTTTAGTGACATCCAGGAGGGAGACCCAGGTATGAAATATGAAATTTGATTGAATATGTGATTTGATTTGAGAAAGACACTAGACTGATAAATGTTTTCATTCTATAGCTAGCGTAGCGGAGTGGAGGAGATTTGTATCTAAGATTCTCAAGGATATAATTATATCCTACCGACTACTAGCCGATGAGTGAGATTCTTCCATTGGTCGCAGAGATCCCGGCAGGAATACCAATATCTTTGCATGCATCCAACGAGAGCTGAGATTGTGTAGAGAAAGGGAGAAGAAGTTGATAGCTGAGCTACAAAGTGCCCAAGAGTGTCCAGAAGGTATGAGCATATCAAGGAGCCACACACAGACACACAAATCTTCATCTTCCTATCATAGGGTAGAGATATCTGGAAGCCATCGACCATCAGAGCGTAGTGATAGACATAGTGATAGATAGGGCCATTGGCCACATATGTATCAGAACTTGAAAAATTCTTTTTGATGGATGAAAAACTTTCTCTACTAATTAGTTCTATGTTTGATTACTATGTTTTCATCAATATAAAACTTAATAGAAAGAAAGAAAGAGCATAAATATATTCAATATGTAATTTTGCTAGAACTACATAACCTATAAAACAAACTTTATAAGGAATACATAAATGCACAAGGAAAAGAAATGAATGAAATTAAGGATAATAACGTTGGAGATGCATGATATTAATGGGTTCCTTAAAAGAAACACCATCCATATCAACAAGTTTATAAGCACCTGAACCAAAGTCTTCAGTAACAACAAAAGGTCCAAGCCAATTAGGGCTAAATTTTCCTTTTTCACCTAGTAAAGCATTCACATTTCGTTGGTTCTCATAAAGGACTAAATCACCAACTGCAAATGTTCATTCGATTACCTTATGTTGTATTGTTTTTGAAGAGATTTATGATAAGCTTTTATATGTTCTAATGCATGTATTCATTGTTCATCAAACATTTCTAGCTCTTGTAAGCATTGTTCACGAAAAGTATCCTTATCAATTATCCCATGAAATAAAACACGTAGAGAAGGTATTTCTAATTCCAAAGGCATAATAGCATCAGTACCATAGACAAGGTTGTAAGGATAAGTACTCGTGGTAGTACAAACACTAGTCCTATAAGCCCATAAAGCATAGGTCAATTGAGTATTCCAATCTTTCGCATGCTTACTAACTATTTTTCTCAAAATTTGTTCAATAATTTTATTTGATGCTTTAGCTTGTCCATTAGATTGAGGATAATAAGGAGTTGAAAACCTATGTTGAATTCTATATTTCTCCAAGAATTTCACAACTTCTTTATTTTTAAAAGAGGTTCCATTATCCAAAATTATCATCGAAGGAATACCAAAGCTTGTTATGATATTATTAAGGATGAAATAATAAATAACATCTACCGTTGTTGAACGAAGAGGAACAACTTCAACCCAGTTCGTGAAGTAATCCATAGCAGTGAGAATGTAAGTATGTCCTTGAGAAGAATTCGGTGAGATTTTTCCAATAAGGTCAAAACCCCAAATACTAAAAGGCCATGGAGAAACCTGATTACGAAGCTCACGAGAAGGAGCATGAATCAAATTACTATGTTGTTGACATTGAGGACATTTCTTAACAAACATGAAAGAATCTTGTTCCATTGTTTGCCAATAATATCCCATTTGAATTAATTTATTAACTAGGGATTTTCCACCAAAATGTCCTCCACAAGAACTAGAATGAGCTTCTGCCAAATCTACAGGGATTTCAGTTCTATTGAGGCACCTTAATAATAATCCCTCATAAGAGCATTTGTAAAGTGTATCTCCTAAAATGATGTAACATGCTGCAAGCTTCCTAATATGATTACGCGTGTTCCTTGTTGCTAATTTAGGAAAAGTACCATCCTTCAAAAAATGAAAAATATGTGAATACCATTCATCCGAATGCAAATTGAAACAATCAGAGGTAATCTTGTCAAAAATTGCAGGGCTTTTAAGAGTTTGTATAGTAAATTGAAAGTTTTCAGCATTATTCTCGAGACAAACCAAAGAAGCTGCACTTGCCATGGTGTCTGCATGTCGATTATCCTTCCTAGGTAAAGTCTGAATCGTATAAGAGGAGAATTGTGAAAGCACATCAAGAGCTAAATCTCTATATTGTGTCATTTTAGCATTCTTAGTCTGATATCCTCCTTTAATCTATTCAAAAATTAATTGTGAATCTCCATATATTTGTAAATGTTTGATATCAAGGGATGAAGCTACTCGTAGTCCAACTATAAGAGCTTCATACTTCACAATGTTATTAGTACAAGGAAAATTTAATTTATATGATAAAGGGATGGGTTTTTTTGTAGGGGGAATCAAGATGATACCCACACTTGAACATGTCTTACACTTAGACCCATCAAAATATAATTCCCAAATATCATCCTATTGAATAGCTAGAATATTATCATCAAGGAATTCTATTGAAGTAGAACATGTATCTGAGAGAGAACAAGGAGCTTCAGCTAAATAATCTATTAATGCTTATCCCTTAATAGACTTTTGAGAAATAAAATTAAGATCAAACTCTGTAAGCAACATCACCCACTTTGCCAATTGGCCAGAGAGATCAGTCTATGAGAAAAGATGTTTCAAAGGATCAAATTTGACAATCACATTAACTTCAACATTTATAAGATAATGCCTGAGTTTCTGATATGCATAAATTATAGCTAGACATTGTCTTTCTAAATCTGTGTATCCTATTTCATAATCAAGTAAAGTCTGACTAATGTAATACACAAGTCTTTCCTTACCATCATGATCAATTTGAGCTAACAACGCACTCACGGCCCACAAAGTCACTGAAGTGTATAAATGGAATGGTTTATCAAAATTATCAAGCTGCAAGATAGGAGGATTTGCAAGATACTCCTTAAATTGCTCAAAAGTTTGTTTACACTCATCATTCCAAGAGAAAGTGGTATCCTTTCTAAGCAAGGAAGTAAAAGGGATAGTTCGGTCTGCTAAATTAGAAAAAAGTAACGAATAGCCTGTATTTTTCCTTGTAAACTCCATAACTGAGAAATATTCTTAGGAGGAGGCATATTAACAATAGCTTCAATCTTTTCAGTTTCTACTTCTATGCCTTGCTTAGAGATTATAAATTCTAACAATTTACCGAAATCAACTCCAAATACACATTTCTTAGGATTCAATCTATGTTGTAACTTCTAATCCTTTCAAATATCTATCGTAAAATAGTAACATGATCTTCTCTTTGTATGGATTTCTCTAAGATATCATCGACATAATCTTCAAGGATCTTATGAATGTAGTCATGAAAAATTAGAGTCATAGCTCGTTGATAAGTTGCTCCTGCATTTTTTAATCCAAAAGACATCATGACCCAACAAAAGGTTCCCCAAGGTGTTATAAATGCATTTTTAAATTGATCTTCAAGAGGGATAAAGATTTGATTATATCCCAAAAAACCATCCATAAAATATAACAAGGCATCACCCGCTATTGAATCCACAATCATATCGATATTAGGTAATGGGAAATCATCTTTCAAGGATGCCTCATTTAAATCTCTAAAATTAGTACACATCCTTATCTTATTTTCTCCTTTTGACATAGGCACAATATTTGAAATCCAATCTAAATAATCATTAGAACAGATAAATCCAGAATCCAATAATTTTTCAATTTCACCTTTGACTAATAAAGCAATTCATGGATTCATCTTTCAAATTTTCTATTTCAAAGGTTTCATATTTGGTTTTAAAACAATGTTATGAGTAAAAATCTTAGAATCTATACCCAGCATATCTGAATATGTCCAAGCAAAGATGTCTTTAAATTCAAGCAAAAGGGAAACCAACTGATCACGTTCATCCTGATTCAAACATTTCCCAATTTTTATCATCCTTTCAGAGTTGTTTTCATTCATTTGAATATCAATAGTTTCAGTTATTAACAAATCACTTCTTATCAGAGGATCCATCGGTAAAGGGAGAGTATTTTGTTCATCATGTTCTCCAAAAGAAGCATCTTCATTTAAACAATAAGGTTTTCCTCATTTGTGATGAAACTTAGGTAAGTCTTCATAAACCCCTAAAAAATCCATTAAGGTTTCATCTTCAGGAAAAATATCCAAAGAAGGTTCTTGATTAAGGTCCATGAGAAGTGGGTTAACCAATTTCAACTGTCCACCACAAATATGATTAACATTAAGAGGAAAAGTGGATGGTTGTCTATAAGGATTGAATCCCAATCCATATGCATGATCATAAACTTCATTATCCAAAGGTACTTGTATACCTTGTTCATATTTACCACATCCTTTCTCACTAAATCTTGATTTCTTAAGAAAATGATAACCAAGACCATATCGATCAGTCATATCAGAAGGGGTCCAAGGAGTGGCATATGTCACAATATCATAACAATTAGGCTTTATAGTTTCAATCATTTCATTAATCCAAGCAGCAACAAAATTACTTTTTAGTTCCTTAGAAAGTAGAGAAGGAGAAAAAACTTTTTTCTCAAATTCATTTTGTTGCTTCATAAATTCCAAATTAGAGACCTTATATTCTCCAATAAAAGTAGGATTAAAATCCAATGTCCCCCAAATCATCCTCATTCAAAGAAGAAGATGGATCTTCCTGTTGTTGAATCTCAGGTTGTTTTATCTTAGATTGTTGTATTTTCGGTTGTTTTTCAATCTCTTTACTAGGCTAAAGAGGCTCAGAGATTTTGGCATATTCTGCATTTAAGAAAGGATTCATCACATCATCCACATGTAATGTATACATTAAGTTGTTATAGATGAACCTAACCTTGAGATGAAGAGTAGAAGGAACTACATGCATAGTATGTAACCATGGTCTTCCTAAAAGAAGGTTATAATTGAGAGGTCCAGGCATAACATGAATATGAGTATTTAGCATAACTGGACCAACTTTAACAGGTAAGGTAATAATGCCCAAAGTTCTCTTCGCAATATTGTCAAATCCATGTATAGGAACATTATCAAGTTGAATAGTAGTAAGATCAGCCTTAATTGCCTTGAGCATATCCATGCTACAAACATTAAGCCCAGATCCATTATCAATTAAGGTTCTTCGAATGATACTCTAATTAATAGAGACAACAACCATAAGAGCATCATATTGATTCTACAACTCTAGGGAAGGTAAATCATTATTAGAAAACACAATAGGAGGTATAGAAGGCATATTATGCATACAATCCAAAATAGAATGAATGTTCTCTTGATTAGGAGGCAAAGTAGGAAGAGTAGATAAAGCTTTTTGCAATGCCTCATGATATGTCAGGGAAGTTTGAAGTAATTCCCATAAAGATATCTTAGCAGGAGTAGCCCGTAATTGGTCAACTAAGTTATACTCCTTAAAGGTAGATGGAAACCTAGGTGCTTGAGGAAGCATATGTTGAGAAGGTGGTAAAGAAACTGGAACAGTAGGCTGAGGGTTATTCCATGTGTGACAAGCATGTGAGATGGAATCAGTTTTATTGAAGAAATCCAAAGGATCTCTAGGTTTACCCTTAATTGTTATGTGAGGACATCCTTTTACTGTCATCAAAGGTGTAGGATATATCATTTTAGGTTTATCAATATTACAAATAGTAGGACATGAAGGTAACCATGCACACACCCTATGGTAAAGGTCAATTGGAGAGGTTGTTGAGGAGAGTGAAATAGGAATAGGATCCATGAAGATCTTATCCAAACCATTTTCATCCTCACTACCATGTACCTCATTAGGGAATCTATCCTCTTGTACAATAAAATACTCATCAAAGTACTCAAAACAAGAATCATACACGTTGAATAAAAATAAATACTAAAAGCATGAAAATGTAAATATTTTTGTATTTTTAAATGGATTTTTCATTTTTTTTGTATTTTTGAAATATAAACGCAAGAAATATAATCTTATAAGCATGCAAGATTTAAATCTAACACCAAAAAGAAAGAGTTGTTGTAAATAGTTTCACCAAAATGAATAGTATAGAAATGGAACCTTAGTAATGTATCTATCATTCACCACTATTCATTTGTATGTGTTTTGAATTGGAATAGCATAAGTAAAGTAAATCTAGAAATGCTTGAAAATCAATTAAGATAAGATACATACCTCATTATGGAGATTTAGAAATACCCATTTTTTGAAGCTTGTGTGGGGTTTCAGAAGATTCTGCAACTAGATTCGGGACCAGAAAACTGTAACAGAGAAAACCCAGAAAACTTTCATCTTTCTGGCAGCAGGTAGTCTTTGACCCTGATAAAAGGTCAAAGGCTACATTAATATTTTGAAGGTCAACTTTGACTTTATTCGTAGATCTCAAAAGTTCACCGAAAAGGGTACTCAGATCTGTCCTCCAATTCTTGAAACAACGATTGTAGATATCTGAAAAAGGGTCTTTTGGGGTGGCTATATAGGGTTTTACTTAGTCAAACCCCCGTTTTGGTGATCTCCACCTCCACGAATAGCCGATTGAAATAGAATGTGTATGTGTATTGAAAGTGTAATGCCAAGATCTAATCCTCTAGATTGAAATCCTAGCATGAATATGTATGAGAATGCAATGCATAGATTTGAATGAGATAAGAAAGCATACCAAGCCCCCAAGGCTAAAGTACTCCTACCAAACTCATAATCCGTAATTGCTACCCCATGATTGTATCTTTGAATGCTTGAATGTTGGCAATGGTGGATCAAGGAAGAAATGATCTCTCTCTTGCTCCAAATAGATGTTCACAATGGTGTGCTCACAAAGATGCTTGATATCAACAATGGCTTGATCTTCTATATCATCCTATTTCAATCTTGCATCTTCACTTCACCATTCCTTTCTTGAATCAATTATGTCTCCACTTGATGGATACTTGATCATGGAATTGCTTGGTGAAAATGAATGCAAATGAGAGTCTTTATATAGAGGTTTCAAGGTGAGGCTCCTAGAGCAATGTGAG
Source organism: Chamaecyparis obtusa (assembly GCA_027943335.1). Taxonomy (NCBI): domain Eukaryota; kingdom Viridiplantae; phylum Streptophyta; class Pinopsida; order Cupressales; family Cupressaceae; genus Chamaecyparis; species Chamaecyparis obtusa. The sequence continues at coordinate 967,481 of BSBK01001079.1, forward strand.
GACCCATAATTCAAATTCCACCTCAAATTATGGTCCAATCACAATAACCAACTAAGGAGGGAAATTAATTAAATGAATTTTGAATTAAAACCTTTCCGCACTCAAATCCGAGGGCCCAACATTGATTTTGGGGCCCGTCGGGACCAAATTTGAAAAAGGGGAACAAATTCTGGAGGAGGTCAAAGATGACCTCATCTATGACCTAGGTCAGGGATGACCCCGAGCCTGACCTAGGTCAGGGATGACCTCGTCCTTGACCTAGTGGGCCCATATCCTACTAGAATCAGGACAGGAGGTCCCGGGGATGCCCAGAGACCTAGAAATGATGTCAGAATGGGATAGAATGCTGGGGAGAGGCACAAAATCCTATGATAATTGTGATGAAGGCCAGGAGGACCTATTTCTAAATCCTACCTAGAAAATAGAGACATGGAAGAGGGAAAATTAAGGAGAATCTTTGGGATCCTAACCCTAATCTCACCTAGAATGAAGGAAAACAAGTGTAGAATGCACCCTAAATGCAATTCTATCGTGATAAATGTACTAAAAGAGGGTGCTAAACCTATCAAGATGGAAGTGCTTCCATTTTAAGATGATACAATTACTTTGTTATTAGTTTAATCTTTTTAATAGTTTTTCATACAATAGTAATTTAATCTATTGCTATTTTTAATAATTCAAATTAATTGCTTATGATTTTTAATAATGTTTAACATTTAATTTATAATTTAAATCATTTAAATTTTTGTTTAAAGTCTACATTAATTAGTCATTATAGTTTTATCAATTGTTTTATATTTAAATTCAAAATTTAGTCATTCAATTAAAGCTTTATTTTTCTTGTTTATCTCTTAATATCACTTACATTAAAGATTTAACAAAATTTTAATTTTCTTAGGACATAAGGGAAGAAAAGGAATGGTGTTGCCGCAGCTGCTGCTTTCTCAGACAGTTATTTTGAATGTTTCTCCTTTTGTGTCCGGCCTTGGTGCTCTCATTTCTATTGGCGGGGGGTTATTTTTACCTTATGTGGCTGTCGGGAATGGGCTTCACACTCCTGGGGGGTTGGTCTCTTCTTCAATGTTGACCTCTCCCTCTTTGCTAGCTATTAGGTCTAGGGGCTTTGCTTTGTCTACAATGCCCTCGTTATCTATTTTTGAAGCTTTCATGTCTTTCGGTTAGTAGCACTATCTTGCGGTGGGGTCTTTTGCAAAGGTTTTTACCATGAATGCTATGGGTGGGAAAGGACCTTGGGTTCCTTTTGGAAATGTGTCTCCCTTCACTCTGATTCCAGTAAGTTGTTCTCTTTCAATCAAGATTTCTTCTGAGGCTAAAGGGGACTTGGAGAATGGTACTAATATTTTTAAGTCTCGTGGATTGATATGTCATTTTTGGGGTTTCTGGCCTAGCCTTCCCCAACTGCATGAATGGGTGTCTCAAAGATGGGAACCAAAATTATCAGGTATTGATCATATTTTTTTAATGGAAAAAGGGTTTTTCATAGCTAAATTTGATAATGCTAAGGATAGATCTAAGATCATATGTGATGATTTCTTCAACTGGGAGGAGGACAAATTTATGCTTATGGTTAAGCCTTGGCACCCTGATTTTAATCTGTCCACTGAAGTCTTCAGCAAGATCCCTATTTGGTTAGGATCCCTAATCTCCCCCTTCATCTATGGCATGATTCCATCCTTGAGGAAGTGGGTGAGGCTTTGGTGGAATTCTTGATGTTGGATCATGATTCTTCTAATATTTACCATTCTACCTTTTCTCACATCCTGGTAGATCTTGACACCTCGAAGGGTCTTCCAACTAAAATTAAAATTGAATCATCCTTGGGATCTTGGATCCAATAGATTGAATACGAAGGTATTCCTTTTAGGTGTCGAAAATGTTTTAAGACTGGTCATATTTCTTCTCAGTGTGGCCTTGATATTAAGAAGAAGAAATCCTCTCTTTCTTGGTGGAAGGGTGCTTCCACCCATCACTACACAGTCTTGAAAAGCTCCTCTCAGCCTGGGAAGGAGGTTGCTCCTATTTTAGGCACTCAGGTGCCAATTGTGGAGGTGGAAGGTTCGTGCCCTATTTTTCCTCTTGATGATTCTGCTAGGCTTGTTGAGGTTGTTGGTTTTGGTCCTTCTGCTAGTTCTAGACTAGCTCCTTCTTCGCTGGATGGTGACAGGCTCTTTGTTGGAAGTTCTGTGGGTCCTATTTCTTTTGGCCCTTATGGGGTTGTGGATGTTTCTGGTTTTGGTTTTTTTGTCCCTCTTGTTGGGACCAAAGTTGGCCCTGTGCTAGATTTTTCATTGGCTAGTTCAACACATTTTTTGGGTGTTGGATCTTCAGTCTTGGATTCATTGTGCTGGTAGGATGAGGCTACTAGAGTTGAAGAGGGTTGGATCATAGTTAAAGGTAACATTCAAAGAGGTCATCTTCTTCATTTGATGTGACCCTTCGATAGGGGACAAATGGATAGTGCCCTTTCTTTCTATTGTCGTTCTCCACTGTTTTATCTTGTGATGCAACTAGGGATTTTATTTGTTGGACTGTTGTTTCTCAAAGTCTAATTCTTGGCAGTGTTGGTTGGGGTTTTTGGCCTTTTGTTCAGGTTGGTTTTTTGTTTCTTGGGAGCTCTTAATGTTCTATCTTAAGTTTTATCTTTCTACAAGGTTTTGGGGCCCCTTCAAAACTTATTTTTACCTTAATCAAAAACACATTTTATTTTATTTTAAATTATTATTTAATCACTCAAAGGTTGATTATAATTGTGTTACATTCTTATTTATCACTCTTTAGCATTATATTCTCTTTGTATTGTATTCCTTTTGGTTAATAACATCAATAAAGTTATTTTATGGTTTTATCAAAATAATTAATTTTTTAAAAACATTAAGCTTCTCGCTTATCCTCTTGTTTAACAGTCAGTTAAACTTCAATCCATTATATATTTTCCTATATTATTAACTATTTTCAATTTGATAATGTTCAAGCTTAATGTTTTGACCTAAAATCTTAGCTATATTATTTGTTTAATTCAAAAATAACTTTAGCTATTCAATACTCTTTTTCTGCAAACAAGTAAAAGTTTATTTCCAAGGAAGTAACTATGTTTCCTCTCGTGTTAAGGAAGTCATACTTATGTTTACATTCAGTGGAGTTTATAATTGATATCTATAATGGTGCTCAATTGTCTTATAGTTTTCAATGCATCTATATTAAGTTTGTTCAAGGTTTGAGGTATATTATTCTATTGCCTTCTTTATTTTTTGATTAGCATCAATTTCTATCAATTTTATATGATTTATTAATATGCATTTTATTGCATTTTTTTTTAGTTGCATCAGGAGCCCAATTTTCAAGGTTAAAACAATTACCTTATTCTTCTAAGGGACTCATAGAGTATCCCTCCATCCCTTAGTTGGTGTACACTTACCATATATGGAGTTTCCCTCCATTTTGTTCCTCATAAGAGGATGTAATTGATGGAGTTTTCCTCCATTTTTAGATGATGACTCATCTTGATCTTTTCCTCCTGGCGAGGATGACACTCTTGATATCCTTCTTGCACTTTGTTGGATTTCTTATATATATTTGAAGGCAATATGTTTTATCTCTCATAACCATTTTTTTATGGTACCTAATGGTAAACATGCTTGGAAAATTGAATCATGGGTTGATTTGGTGTTTGAGTCACACGTTCTCCTAATTTATCATTGTCTCTCTCATATTCCTTTGCGAATCTACTAATGTGGTAATGTTCTGCATTCTTCATTGCTTAGATCGTGGGTCATGTAGGTGGTGGATTCATGACCCATTCACTTAAAATGGGATGAATAATTAGTGGACTATCTATATCCATGTGATTGACGTAGTTTTGATGTAGGTCTGATTAGTTGGCCTAGTCTATGGTCATTTGTGCATTAGTATGTTCTTTTATGAGAGCATTTGATAGTGTTTATTGTTCTTCACTTGTTCATTTGTGGGAATTTGAGCATTGGGTGCATCTTGATATCATGTTAGCCCCATTTCACTTTTGATGTAATCTCATACATTTATCTCTACCCTCTACCTTATTCTAAACTATTAGCATTTCTTTAATAATATTTTCTAATGTAAAAACTTCAAAGGATATACTAAATTAAATATCGGATACCATTCTCCTTGTGGATAGTTTCTTTGTTTCTTGCTTCTATGTTTTTTTTTAATTTAGGCGACTCATCGAGGCACAATTAAGGAATCAATTCATCTTCTCAAGAAGATTAATTGAAGATGTAGATATCCCTCTACTTGAATACACTCAAATGTACCTTTGTACCATGAAGTTGAAGGTCAAGTATTTTTTTTGTAAAAATTGTTTAATACCCCTAGTTACAATTTCCCCAAGTAATGATTAAAGGGGGGTGTTAGAAGATTAATCTTTACTTGTATTTATTAATTGTAATTAGGAGATTCTATGGAGTCCCTATATGTAATTTCTCCTCTATCCCAAGTCTAAGAACAATTAATTTTATATAATTACTCTATTTAGTTTATCCTCCTTAAGAGGATTGTGACACTTGGCACACACCTAAAATGAATGGTGGCATTCATAAACTTGGGAGTTACATAGTGACTCCTCTCCTCATCTCTATTTAAGAGATACTCCTATCTCTTTTCTAGTGATGAATTTATTGTAATGAGCATCTCTCTCTCTCTCTCTCTCTCTAGGCTATGGCCTCACTCATAATATCACAAGTGGTTTTTCTTTTCTTTTACCCTTTCAAAACATCTTGTCTCCTCTTCCTTTGGCTCACTTGGTGAATGCTCATGTTTGCAATTTTCTCATGGTAACACTCTCCCTCTCCCTAATCTAGCTCACTTAGATTGTTTATTATTTTTTGCTCTCTTTATTATTATTATTATTTCTTTCAATAATATAAAAGGTTACATAAGAATTATAAATATATGGCTCTTGTTAGCCATAATCATCCCATTGACCTATACAAATTTAAATATACATAATTCCCCTTTACAACTTGACAAAGCCAAATACCTTCAAAATGGATCATATTTCCTGATTTTACATGGAGAAGATAATGTAGGAAAGCATAATTTTATCAAACTATATTTGGTATCATGATCATACTTAAACCAAAGATGGAAAAAAATGCTTGATTCTTGGAAGGCATAGTATATAATACAACTTCATCAACCCATGATTTAGCTTTCCACTAATGTGCACTAGTACTAGCATACTCCAGTATCCATTAGATTACCATGAAGAACCAAAAAACCACTACAAAGTTTTTGAAATAATAGATGTTTTGTTGATCATGATTCCCAACCTTCACTAAAAATAGAGTGTCTTCAAGCAACATTTTGTGCAAAAATTTAATAATTTCACTCACTTCAATTATTCCTCCATTACAGTAGGGACGACATCAACATCCTCACCCACTGTTTCATTGAGGACACCTTCTACAAGCTCTCTAACCATAGGTGAAGGCACATTATCATTTCCCACATTTTGTGCCACAAAGACCATATTATAACATAAACATTATAATATTAACGTAAACCATAATAAATTTATGAACATTTATAACATATTTATAAACAAATAAGCATCTATAAATATCTTTTAACATACTTTAAATGTAATAAACAACTAAAACACATCCTTTATATATAGATAAATAAATAGCCATTTTATATCTCTATGAGCTCTTTAATATTTTGATGATGGGTCATGAACTATCATTTAAAAAATTGATATAAAACATTCTTATGCAATCAAATTCTTGAACAACAAATGTGACAATATCAAAAGTTGTATCAAATTATTAATAGTTTAAAATATTGAATTCTACAAAATTAATCACAATAAATATTTTACACATGCTTTCTTTGGAACTTTTTACAAGTCATTATATGAATTGTGAAAATATTATAAAATCACAACCCACTAGCCAAACATAAGGCAACACTATTTGTCATCTTTATTCTTATTTTTTAATCTAGGTGATCAGTGAAACTCCTATCATTGCTCTTAAGGGAACGAGGTCTAAAATTTGTGGTCCCTTGCACCTAAGACTCTTGTATACACCTAAAATTAGTCAAGAACATCATTAATTAAATACAAGCTATTTAATTAGTAAAATCACAATTCTTCTACTATATAATTGAATTTAATCATTTAATTATATAGTTCACATCATTAATTAAATTCTTCAAATCCATTAATCAAATTAAATCAAATTCCCACACATTCACATCTTTTTCATATCACCACCCATCATAACTGATGTAGGAGCATCTTGGGTTCTTGGCAATCTTGCATCAACAAAAATATTTTGTTTCATATTTTCTTGTTTGTCTAATCTTTGAGTTTCTTTCAACATTCCTATAGTTTGGATCAGTTACTATTGTGCACCTCATTGAGTGTTCCTGGAATCATGTTTCTCCATTTCCTAGGTTCGCACCTTGATCCGTTAATTCGCAAATGAGTTATCATGGATTCTTGATGGGTTCTATCCATTCTTCATGCTCAATGGTTAGTTGAAGTTTTATGATCTTACAAAGGCATTTCTCAATCAGTAAAGCTTCGTGACTCATTTCATGATGTTGCTACACTTGTGGCTAACTTATTCTCTGGATCACACTTCATGTTTCATCATTTTGAGGGAGATTCTTATCATTTGGGTCTTGACCTATATTTTGTACACATTTCCTATTCTTGGGGAATGTATTTTCTTTTCTAGACCGACTTGATGTTGGTGAAGGTTATATATGCCATTGTAATTGATCCTTTTAGTCGTTAGTTTTTGCTTAAGGTAAAAATAGGTTTTGAAGGGTGGTGCAGGGGCACAAGCTAAGAACCAGGTTCAAACCAAGGATGAAAGTCTAAGTCAAAGAATTTAAGACATCAAAATGGATCTAAATAATTATGTCATAGGTTTGAGAAGTTGTTTATGCAAGTGTGTGTTATTTTTCAATAAGATCTTATGTGTGGTGGCAAAGACAAGGCGACATCCATATAAGAACACCTTGCCTTTAGCCACCTACGATATTATTTTAGCTAATTTTAGCTTGTTTAGGTGTCTTTTTTATCTTTAGGCATGTGTGGTTAAGGAAAAATCCAATAAGGCTTCTTTATGACTCCATATGTCAACAAGTTGCTAAAAATGTCAATATTGCATTATTGCCTTATGCAATTTTGTAAGATTCTTGTACATGACTCCAAAATCTTGTATATTAAGTTGTAACTGATCTAAGAATATTTCTTGGTAGTTACATGACCCAAGTCATCAAAAACATGTGGCCTAAGATGTGGAGGACAAATTTGAAGAAGAGTAGATTGAATTTCCTACAAGTTTACATTTTTTTTCATTATTTTTTTATATTGTACAGATCTATACATGGGTATGTGCAAGATCATGAGGGGCCAAACTATGCCCTTAAGTGGCAATGAAAAATTAGCAAATCAGGGTTAGTCAACTTGACGTGAAAATTTCAACTAGCTATGAACCTAATATCAAAAAGTTGTAAGAATAGAATCTATATAAAATTGAATGTAGTTTCTAAACTACTAGGCCTTTTCTGAGAAAAAGTTAGTATGATTGGTGAAAAGTATAGATTTCAATGCAGCAGTACAAAAATTTTAGGAAAAAAATAAGAAGTAGGTGTATGTCTGACCACCTTAATCATAATCAAATGATAATATTTTATTATAAGATTTTATATATAAGTAGTAGACTCATGCCCAAATGTGACACATATTTTTTTGTAATTTTATTTCAAAAAAATAATTAATTATGAATTTTTTGCTACAACATTTTCAGAATAAAAAAACTCTCGTATCTGACCACCTTAACTCATTCAAAATTTTACAAAATTCAATTTTTATTTATTTTTCCTTATAGTAGGTGAAGCATAGAATGTGACACATTTTTCAGATTTCAAAAATTTTATACCATTTGAAAGTTATAGTCATTTTTCAATCAGTATATAAATCAGCACTTTAGAGGTAGCTCAATTAGAAAATAACTAATAATTACTTACCGAATTCAAAATTTGATAGCAATTATATCGATAGAAAGTTGATAATCTCCTTAAGATAACCTTTTCATTTTATCAAATTCAAGTGAAAAAAAGGTCGTCAGCTACATTGTCAAAGTTTTGAACTGACATTGCCACTTTTTGGCCCCTCATGATCTTGCACATACCCACAGACTCACCGGTACAATCCAAGGATTGCATGATATAGAGTAGTCTTCTATCTTCCTTTTTTTTAAAAATTCTTGAAACCCTCTGTGTTCAAAGATATAATATTTTTTGTGAATGTAGGTTTGAAACCCTTCTTGTATTGAGGGTTTGGCTTCAAATGGTCTTTTCTTTAAGATCCCCCACTAGTTTTATATGGCCTTTGGGGGATATCTTGTTTCATTTATGCAATTTTAAATTATATAGGTCTTGGGTTTTTATTTGTAGGAATAAAGGAGAACTTGGAGGCCCTAGGTGAGCAACACCAAGTGGTCACCTAGAGCCAAATGGAGACAACAAGTTTATTTTTGTTGTGGATCGAGTATAAAGCTAAAATTATATATTTGATGTTGTTTCATGATTAATTAGAGGGTTCCAATGGTTAGAGTCATTGGGGATATGTATATAGAGTAGTTCCTTCATAAATCTAGCCTATTTAACCCTCAAGTTCATGCAATCAACAAGCTCAATCCCAAAAGTGATCTTTCCAAAGGCTAAAATTCCATATTTGATAGTATTTCATGGTTTCCTAAATATCCCATGTGGTTGGATTCTAAGATCAAACCTCTGCATAATAGCTCCCTCTTTATCCCACCTAAATGAGCCTTTTGTTTCTATGCACATGGTGTAGACAGTCATATAAGATATTTGAATGAGAAAGTCAAACCTTAAAGTCTTAAAGAACTCTAGAAAGGGTGTCTGAATCACCCATTATTTTTCTCATTCCTTTGGAAAACTTGGGATAAAAATCAGGAGTTTGGTAATAGGAGGGCTAATTATGTTTTAGGCCTAAAGACAAGATGTTTGTTGTCCCCCTAAATGTAAAGGTGGATTCTTGAGGTTTTGAAGTCTTAAACAAGTTTGAAAAGGGTACTCCAAATTGTCTTTAGTTTTTCATAAAATTCTCTAGATCAAAAGTTATATGCAGTAAATTAGTCCAATAGGGATACTAGGAAACTAGGCAACTAGAAAGAAAATCATGCATTTTCATGATGAACTACAACTGATTTAGAACCTAATTGAAGATCTGTGATTAGAGATCACCGAGTTGCTAATTAGATATGACATATGATTAAATTAGTAATATGTTGTCATTCATGTCAACTAGTTTGACAACACTTATCTTGTAAGTTACAATACCTAAACATCTGTAGAAAAGGAGTAAAAGAGATGAAGAACAGAAATATCTACATGAGGAAGATGTATATGACAAATAAGGATAAGGAATACATTGGGTAACTTGCTGATGAGTCTATGACCCTATGTTATTGACTTGATTATGTTGCATTCATCTATGATGAGGAAAAGAGCTAAAAGACACAAGGCAGTGTGGTCGGTTGATGAAGCATCACAGTATACACCGAGCACAGTATAAACCGAGCTTGTGTTCAATGACACATTTCTTTGTTAACCGAGCAAGAGAAAAGGAACTAAATGATTAGTTTAGCTGATAAGGATTGATAAGCTGGAAAGTATATCGAAAATAGAGATGGAGATAATGTTTGTTATGAAGATCAACGACAAACATAATTCAAGGAAGATATAAAGGATAGAATTAAAATGTATTATAGGCACATCAGCCAAGGAAGGTTTAAGTGGAAAAATGGACGAAGGAAAATAAGTGGCAAAATTTTATGGAGGAGAAGAAAATGGTTTACTTGTATATTTAAGAGACTAGGGTTTCGTTATGAAACTCATGCCAGAAGAAGGAGACTGCAGAATTATTGCATGAACAAGCTTCATGTATGCCTGATCAAACTGTTTAAGGAGAGTCTAACTATAGAGTTTACCGAGCGTCAAAAAGCTATTACTGAGCGACAGTAAGTCATTGATTATTGTTGATATAGAATTGATATATTGATCAAAGGATTTGAATGGGCTTAACATAGATCTGATAATCTACAATTGAAGTTGTATTGTAATCAGATCAACTGCTGTTACATTTTAACCATTATAAATAGAGAAATCTCTTAATAGAGTGGACTAGGAAAGTCTTTTATGTATCATTCATAGAATGAACATTGTTATCCTGTCAACCCCATAGTGAATGTTGGTTGTACGATAACGGTTGGTCTAAAATCCTCTAACAAGGTCACACCTCACAGTGTGTTTGTAACCTTTAGTAGGGTTGGGTCTTCACCAACCTCACTTCAGAAGAGTGAACATTTTTGGGTTGCTGGTCCCATGTGGTTTTTCCCTTCACAGGGTTTCCACGTTAAATATTTTGTGTTATGTGTTCATTGTGGTGATTTTTTTTTATCATACTTTTCATATTACATGTTGGATTTGATCGGTAATCATTATATGTTATTGATTGGTAATCGGTAAAAGCACAGATAGTATAGTATTTTATGTTACCGAGCTATAGAAGTTTAAATAAATTATTTTGGATTGTACATTTTGATTTGAGACTATGGATAGATGATTCACCCCTCTCTCAGTTATTCTAACAATTGGTATCAGAGCATTGGTTGCTTGGAATAGAGTTTTAAGGACTTTAACACAAAGGTCTCAAAATTTTTAAGGGGGAAGTGCCAAAGCTAAACAAAGATAACTTCACAATATGGAAAAGTCAAATAAAGTTGCATATATCCAGAATTGGGAATTCTACCCTAGATTTGATGGAGAATGGATACCTTACACCACCCACTAGTCCCTTGACCCTTGATCAACTAAGGGATAGGCATGAACATAATGTTACTATGATGGAGATTGTTGCTACCTATTCAGATGCTGAATTTGAAGACATCAAGGATTGTACTACTACTAAGAAGATGTGGGATAAACTTGCTCAAGTTTATAGTGGTGTTGCGAATGTCAAGAGAGAAAGAGCCAAAATCTTAAGAGGAAGATTCGATGACATGAAGATGAAAGAAGGTGAAAACATTGTGCAGTACACAAACATAATAAAGGAGGTAGTTTACACTATTAGAGCATCAGATGGAGTTATTGATGAAGACACTGTGGTAAGAAAAATTCTAAGGACCCTATTGCCTATCTATGCCATCAAAATATCTTCAATTCATGAAAATAGGTTAGCACCTAACAACACACTCACTCTTGATAATCTGATTGGAAAGCTTACAACATTTGATCTGAACAATTATGATAATAGTGTTGTATCGAATGTTGAATACGCTTTCATGACTTCTCTGAAGATTGGTAAGTCTAGAAATAAGAATGATGATAGTGATAGCAATACTGATGATGAGCTTGATGAACTTGAAGCTCTTATGGCCAGAAGGTTGCCTAAAGGAAAAGGAAGGTATAGAGGTAAATTACCTTTAGCATGCTTTAACTGTAAATAAGTTGGCCACATTGTTGAGGAAGAAGATATCACCGATACCGACACTGATGATGATGTGGAGGTTGTATTTGTGGCAATGAAGGATGATTCTGAAGAAGATGAAAGGTATGTAGAGACAACACTTATCTCTAAGGTTAATAGGAATGATACATGGATCATAGATAATGGCTGTACACATCACATGACTGGTGATGAAGAAAAATTTGATTATCTTGAAGAATACAATGGAGGATCTATAAGAATGGGAAATGATGCACCCTGTATGGTAAGAGGTAAAGGATCCCTAATGACAAATGATAGATTAAAATGTGAAAATGCTTATTGGGTAAAAGGATTAAACTATAATCTGCTAAGTATGGAATAGCTAAACAATTTAGGCCACTGAGTTGCTTTTGAGAGCAAAAAGGTGAAGATATTTGATGATGGAGGAAGACTTGTTGGAACTGGTACATAATCTAGAGGAATCTATTTTATCTTGATAATGATCAGTCTTCTTGTTTAATGATGAAAGATGAAGATGCACGGTTGTGGCATAAAAGGTTATGTCATGTGAATTTTGATAACATGATTAAGATCAGTAAAAGGAAAAGAGTTAGAGGTCTGCCTAACTTATCTAAGCCTGATCATGTTATGTGTCATGAATATTAGAAAGGTAAAATGACTAAATCTAGTTTCAAAAGAAAAGATTATTCAACAAAGAAAATACTTGAGTTAGTGCATACCAACCTATATGGTCCTATGAGAACTCAAAGTTACTATGGAGATAAATATTTTATTCTTTTTGTTGATGATTATACTAGGTTGATGACTGTCATGTTCTTGAAAGAAAAATCTGAGGCATTCAAGATGTTCAAGTGGTATAAAGCAAATGTAGAAAAAGAGACTAGTAAAGAATTGAAATGCTTAAGATCTGATAGAGGAGGTGAATTTATCTCTGATGAATTTACTAATTTTTATAATGAGCATGGCATTAAAAGATAGGTCTCTACACTGAGGACACCACAATAGAATGGCATTGCTGAAAAAAGGAATAGGTCAATTGTTGACTGCACAAGGACATTAATGATGCTCAGAAATACTGGAGGGAAGCTGTTAGCACTACTATTTATGTGCTAAACTAAGTACAACTGAAGGACACTAATAAGACACCCTATGAGTTATGGTTTGGACACAAACCCACTGTAAGTTATTTCAGAATTTTTGGAAGAAAATGTTTTATTCTAAAAGATGAAAGAAATGGAAAGTTTGACTCAAAAGGTGATGAAGGGATATTTCTAGGATATTCCAGTAAAAGTAAAGCATACAAGTTTCTAAACAAAGTAACTAATAAAATGATTGAAAGTACTAATGCTTGAGTTGATGAGTTTGATGATAATAATATAGAGGAAAGTAGAAAGGAACCAAAAGACTATGGTAGATTCACTTACATTGAACAATCTAAGTATCTAGCGAAGCCGCAGATAGTGACAATCGATCAATAGGAAAACAATACCGAGGAACAAGAAAGAGAAACCAACGAGCAAGAAGGACCTACCGAGCAAGAAAATGAACCTGCACAGGATGAAAAAGAAAGAAGAAATTAGATACTAGCAAGTTTTGTTATAAGACATCATCCTAAGACACAAATCATTGAAGACAGAAAAGCTTGCATGCAAACAAGGAGTAAAGCAAGACAAGGTACATGTCTAGTTTGTGATTATGAACCAAAGAATGTAAAAGTTGCATTGGAAAATGAAGAATGGGTTAATGCAATGAAAGAGGAAATAGAACACATTTAGAAGAACAAAACTTGGAGTTTAGTACCCAGACCTAAGGACAAGAATGTTATTGGTACTAAGTGGATATTCAGGAACAAGAAAAATGAGAATGGAGAGGTAACAAGAAATAAAGCTAGATTAGTATGCAAGGGATATGCACAGGAGGAAGGAATAGATTATGGTTGAACATTTGCACTTGTTTCTAGATTAGAAGGAGTCAGAATGTTACTTGCATATGCTGCACACAAAAAGTTCAAAGTTTACCAAATGGATGTCAAGTCAACATTTCTAAATGGAATACTTGAAGAAGTCTACATAGAACAACCTGAAGGGTTCATTGATCCAAACAAGAAAGATATGGTATGTAGATTACATAAAGCTTTATATGGTTTGAAGCAAGCATCAAGAGCCTGGTATGAGAGGCTACATACTTATTTGTCAAGTATTGGATTTGTTAGAACAAGTGAGAACAACAATTTGTAAATGAAAGGAGATACTGATGATATTATTCTTATTGCTGAAATATTTGTGGATGGCATAATATTTGGAGGACAAGATCAAATCTGTAAGTCATTTGCTGATGAAATGAGAAGTGAATTTGAAATGTCTATGTTTGGAGAGATTAAGTTCTTTCTAGGACTACAAGTGATTCAACAGAATGATGGTATATTCATCACACAATCTAAATATATCAAGGAAGTATTGAAGACATTTGGCATGGAAGATGCTAAACCTGTGGGAACACCAATGGCTACTAGATGTAAATTGACTAAGGAAGATGAAACTATAGAGGTGAACCAGACACTGTACCAATCTATGATTGGTAAGTTAATGCATGTAGTGCATAGTAGACCAGACATAGCACATGCTGTGGGAATTGTTGCAAGATTTTTTGCAAACCCTAGAGAGTCACACATGGTTTCTACAAAGAGAATCTTAAGATACCTAAAGAAAATAGAAGATTATGGATTATGGTATCCTAAGGAAGGCAAATTTGAACTCAAAGTCTATACCAACGCTGATTGGGCTAGAAATGTGGATGATAGAAAAAGTACCATCGGAGGAGCATTTTTATTTGGTGAAAGACTTGTTACATGGACAAGTAAGAAGCAGGCTTGCATTTCTCAATCTACAACTGAAGCAGAGTATGTTGTTGCTACTACAAACTATTCAAATATTGCATATATCAAGCAAGTGTTGGAAGGCATGAATGAGGTAATCATTGAGCTGGTGATTATATATTGTGACAACACAAGTGCAATAAACATTTCAAAGAATCCAGTGGTGCACTCTAAAACAAAGCATATATCTATTAAGTATCACTACTTAAGAGAACAAGTACATGAGAAGAAAGTTAAGCTAGAATTTGTTAAATCTAAAGAATAACTTGCAGACATATTTACAAAGCCTCTACCAAAGGATACATTTGAATACTTGAGGACTAGACTTGGGGTCCATCCCCTGTCTACTAGTCACTAATGTGATCTAGATGTTGCATTAGCCTAATCTTATCAGAAGATCATACATGTTGATGTAGCATAGTTCACACTTTGGATCATGTCTAAGGTTGTGAAAAGTTTGGAGAACTGGAACAGATTGGCATATCAGTATACAAAGATACAAAGAATGCACCGGATAATAGAGACTTACATGGCTACTACAGAGCTGTATGTTTATTTGTTTCTTTGGTATTTTTATCAAAGGGAGAGATAAACAATATGAAACAATATGCACCGATGAGAACACTAAAACATCTATCTAAGGGAGAGACAAACTGAAAGAAAGGGAGAACACTGAAGATCAGTTAATGAGAATAGAAGAAGGAATCTGAGAGCTGAAGAGATCATATCTACAAAATGTCAAAGCTACATTGGTAATGTTGTTGAGTAACATAGTGATTAAACATATTGAGTTAGGTAGAGCTTGTACAACATTTGTTCACAGAGTTGTAGAATACATGTTTGGTATGTGTATGGTATATTTCATATTACTTGAGTTACCATCAATGTCAAAGGGAGAGATTGATGAACTACAAATGATTTAGAACCTAATTGAAGATCTGTGATTAGAGATTACTGAGTTGTTGATTAGATATGACATATGATTAAATTGGTAATATATTGTCATTGATGTCAACTAGTCTAACAACACTTATCTTGTAAGTTACAATACCTTAACATCTGTAGAAAAGGAGTAAAAGAGATGAAGAACAAAAATATCTACATGAGGAAGATGTATATGACATGTTAACATTATTCTAAAATTTTTATCCTCATACTTTAGAAGGTTTGAAAATTTTGGTTCTTAGACCTAATTGTGAGGTATTATGGCTAAACCCTAGTCTTGTATTAACATTTTTATGTTTGAGCGTTACCTTTTTGCTCATTAACATTCAAAATAAACATGTGTTCCTTTTTACAGCTCATGAAGTAACCATTTTACATGTTATGTTACTAGGTTTTTCAGAGGGGCCCCCTTTAATAAAATCGCTTTAAACCTTAGTTTTCCCATGTATCCTTTTAACTGGTCTCTTTTCTAAATGATTGGTTGTCATTAAATCTTGAGGCTCCCAATGGTCTAAGTTTCTGACATGCGATTTGGTGATGGGTTGACATCTGTCTCAGCGGGCCCATCTTCGGTGTTGTGCTGATGATTAAACAATGGAATGTATCAATGGTTGTCATTATACCATTGGGTCAAGTTGACTTCTTTTTAAGCATTGCGATTTAGTGACAGGCGTCCGATCGACATCCGTTCTAACATTGCAATGTTCCAACAAGTCTTCTTCTGTGGTAGTTCTCAAAGGTTGACACCTGTCCGATGTGCCAGAAAGTAGAAAGGATCAACGGTCCAAATTTGAATTTTTGCTATGTGACATTGCTCACATCCTGTGAATGTTGAGGCCGTTAGCTTTCAATAATGGTGAACTTAATGAGTTTCATATGGATAAATTGTAAACGGTTGGCAAGACATTATATACCCCAATCTGATTATTGCATTCTTTACCTCTTTCAAAGCATCTTGGCAAACTAGATTATTTTCTAGAGCGATATCAAGTAGAGTTTTGCAAGTGCATGGTAGGTGATTTTTCTAATTCAATAATTGTTTGAGGCTTTGAGGAAATTGTAAAGGAATTGTTTTATTAGCTGGTAATTTTAGGAGTTTTCTCTAGTGTTAGCTTGTTGTAAAAAAGAAAACCTAGTTAAAATTCCACCAAAGAGGGGGTTGTTTGGGAAGACAGAATATAAGGACAGGGGTATTTTTGAAGACTTGATGTAATTGCTCCCACATTACGACAATGGGGCAGCAAGACTGAAGGAATTAGTCCCAAGGAACCCTAGGGAATATGTAAATAGTGGGCTCCATGACAGAGGAAACTTGATGAGGGATGCTAGGGTGGGAGAGGATCACAATGGTCTTATTTTGTTTAGGTCAACGTATTCACAGAGGAATTCATGTGCCCCCCTTAGTAATATTTGGCAATTTGATATAGGGAATTTTGTTGTCCCTGGAGTATTTATGGATGCATAATTGCTGATTCAAATTGCTAAGTGTTATGATCCTGTGACTAGATGCATCATAGATGTGAATGGAAATGACCTAATCAGCATTACAGAAGATGAAATCAGGGAGGTATTCTCATTAAATGACCCTTCTATTGTGTTAGAAAAGATAGATTTTAATGATTTCATTGAGGTATATGAAGCTCAAAAAGATTATTTAAGGACAGGGCCTCTAAGGGATTTCCTAGACCAAATTGGATCAATGTGTGTTATTAGCCCAAGTACACTAGAGCCTTTTAGGTTGGATCTATTCAGTAAACATACACAGGATTTTTATAAGTCTCTAACTCTAATCCTGGGGCATGATGAAGCCACTCATATGCCTATTCCCTATATGTTTATGATGGTGCAATCTCTGCATCTCCAGTTGGCACTAATCTTTGACTTTGCCTCTCATTTGGCTGACATAATCCATGATGGATTGATGGGAATAAAAAATATGAAAGTTAGTAGGCCCTTTGGGTGGTAGTCTATGCTAATGCATATGTTCTTGTACAAAGGTGAGCAGTTTTTCAGTTCAACAGTCAACATTGTCAAAGAGAGGAATGGAGAAACCCTTCTAGTTCAGTTATGGACCACAGTTTTGTCATGGGATAGAACTGATGCTAGTTTTATTGTGTTTGATAGGGATTTTGCCTCTAGGCTTAGGACATTATTATTTTTTGACAATCCAAGAATCCTAAGGGAATTGTTAAGATTGATTAGGCCAAAGGAATACTGTCAAGATATTACCATAGTTCATAATT
The DNA here is from genome assembly GCA_027943335.1 of Chamaecyparis obtusa. Lineage (NCBI taxonomy): Eukaryota > Viridiplantae > Streptophyta > Pinopsida > Cupressales > Cupressaceae > Chamaecyparis > Chamaecyparis obtusa. The sequence continues at coordinate 985,098 of BSBK01001079.1, forward strand.
TTGGAGATATTATATTGTATCCTGTTTCTACAGTTTTTTGAGTATATGGTTGTAAGATGACACCATACATTTTGCCCTACCAAGTTTGACTGAAGATAGGATATGTTGAAATTTTAAGTCAAATTGGTGACCTACAGGAAACTGCTCTCACTAGTAAAGGAAGAGGGACTTTCTTCCAAGATATCACAATTGCACATCAATATGTTAACACTAAAGGAGGGTGGGTGCATTTAAACCAAGTCTCACAACCCTACAAGATGCCTACAACTGTGGTTAGATGTGCAGACCCTGAGAGAGCTAGGAAAATTTTAAGGCAGGCAAGATATACAAAGTTGACCCCAAGGGGAGTTTACATTGTACAAAAGAGAAGTGGTTATACTATTCTTCTACCAACACAATAGAGAGATGAGAGCCTTCCTTCTACTTCAAGAGGAAAGAGGCCTATGGATGATCAAAAAATTCAGGGACCCTCTCCTGAGAGGCAAAAACAAGAGGAATCAAGGCCAGAACAAAATGTTTATTCTCCTTCTCAATCCCCCTTACACTTAGATGAACATGGGGTAGCTGAACAGTTAGTGCAAATGAGAAATGAGGGAAACATTTTCATTTCCAATGATGAGTTGCAGGAGGGAATGCGGGAGGCACCCAAAGAAATAGGGATGGATCTAACTATTGCATAGTTTGAGGGTAAGCAAATTGACCCTATTTTGAAATAGGCTAGTGATTCTTTTGTTGTTGATGACAAGTTTGTAAAAACTAGGGCATTTTCTAAATTTTTATGGAGAATGAAGATAAACCAGTTTAAAGATATTTGTGAAAAGAAGAAAGAAGAGTTCCCTAATAGGGACATAATAGAGATTGAAAATGAAACCAAGGGAGAAATGATAAAACAATTTGAGAAGATTACTCTTGAGGAGGGAAGGGCTATGGTCTATACTGCAGGGGTGTTGATTCTTCCAGAATGGGATATTGCAGATGCAATAATTTTTTATCAAGTTAGGAAGAGCAAGATAAAGACCCTCACCACTACAGAACAAGCACAACAAGTTGCTAGAGGTATTGATTTTTTAGATGATCATGCAGCCTTGGTAATGTGGTCCCTTAAGAGGGAAGAAAACAAAGGAAAAAGAGAGGCTCTCTCTTCAGAGTATGCCAAAAATTTGTTAGTACAATGAGTAGGTGAGACTTTTGGTGTAGAGGCTTCAAACCTCATTTTAGAGACTACCAAATTTTATGTTAAGGTAGTAGAAAAGGATGCACAAGAGAAGGAAGAGCTAAGGCTTAAGTTTGAAACTATACTTAAGTCCTATAACGAGCTCAAAATAGAACTGATCTAGAAGGATAAATTGATTGCAGAATTGTTAGGACCACAGGATCACAGGTCACCCCAATTAATGATAGTTGATAGTCCTGCAGTGGCTTCTTCATCAAGCCCTATCATTGAATTTCCACCATCACCATACCCAGAGATGAACCTAGATGCACAACTCAGTTGGGAGAAGCAATAGTTAAAAGAAATCATTTCAAAAGAAAAAGAGCGGAATTGGACAAGCTGGGGGAAGAACATTTGAAAGCTAAAATCTTGTTAGAGAAGAAGTATGAAGAAAAGGTAATAGAGGCTTTGATGAAATTTTCTACAAATATGAATCCCACAGTTACATTTGACCATGCTAAGAGGCTAAGGATATTGCTTACATCATCAGATAAGCATAAAAATGAGTTAGGACCAATCTTCAAAAAATGGATTAAGAGATCTCTGAATGTGAGATTATTCAGATGGTTGTCCAAGTCTCAAAATCTTCCTGACCCATTGATCAAGCCATTGCATCAGAATGCGAAAAGGCTTGTAGAGCATGATATACTTTTGGGTGATTTTGAAAGAAAATCAAATTTTCTGAAGAAAAAATTGACACTCCCCAGCTGTGATTTGATCCCAGGAGTTTTTAAGAAAAATGGTGAACTTAAGGAATTGATCAAGTGGAGAGTACAAATAGATGATGACTTTTCTGCTAGAATGACTAGCATTTTTACTTTAGAAAATACTTTATTTTTTATACATACTATTGAGACATTAATTTCTGCCAGGTCTAAGTTTGATTTCATTCAGCAAGAAATTAGTCAACTGGAGGACAAGTGGGAACAGTTATCCAACAAAAATGAAGAGTTTGCAAATTTTGAGTTCCCAAGTGAACAGGTGTATAATAGGTCGAGGTATCAGTATATTCCACATGTAGAGAAAGTAAACACACCACTTACTTCTTAAGACAAATGAAGATTGTAACCTTTTGAGTCATGAAGGTTGTTGAGATGTAGAGAGGTATTTATTACAGGGATGACAATGAAGATATGGAAATAAGATTTGTTGGAAGAAGCTGAGGACAGAATTGAAGACATAAAGCAAGGCGGGTCATCTACAAATATCTCTCAAAATCTGATCAATGTATTTATTGTAAACCCAGTAGGGTTGTTGTATTAGTTTTTTAGGTTAGAATTTTGTAAACCCTAGAATGATCAGTAGCTTGTTGAATCTCCTTGTATATAAAGGATTTTCCATGATCATTCTAGGCATTCAGAGTTTAGGTGTTGAGAAGATAGAAATTTTGAAACCCTAACACTCAGTCGCGGATTGTAACATTTTTTATTATTTCTTATCAAGCAATAGAGAAGAAGTACAAGTTGCTACTATTGTATTACATGCTTATTATTCAGAACATATTCTATACAAAGACAAAAGGTTATACTTAATATAAATTTCAAAGTCTTTTCCTCTCAATTGTGTTTATTCTATGAATCTTTAAATCTCTTGGAGGTTTATATGTATGTATTTTTGCTTTGAGTTCTGATCTACGGTTGGATTAAATATTGCTGAGCATGAGATACATGTTCATTGAATTCACATAGGGATTATCTACAAGTAGGAATGAGTTGAAATATTTGTATTTATATTTAGAGATCAGTTATTTCAACAATCTTTGTGTTGACTCTATTTTATGGTATTGTTTTCCCAATGGATAAGGCACTGGTTTGTATTCACCTATCTTTGCTTTGTGGGGAATGATCAAAATCATTGTAATCATAAACATATAATCAATACCAGTCTTTTAAAGTTTCATTTACTTTATATAGTAGTTCTACCCAGTGATGGAGAGTCAATGAATAATAGGTTGTTATTCAGTACTTTCTCACTATTATCTGTTGTAAGATCCAGTATTGAGTAAAGAATAGAGTTGTATCTATTGGATCAGGTGTACCCACCTTGGTTTTGTAGAGCCAAAAGAGAAGAGGGCAGTTTTGTCCCTATAGTTGGTCCACTTACTTATAGATTTCCCACATTTGGAATTAACCCCTCCTTAATATTAGTCATAAGTATATTGGTATCTCATGGAGTGTAAAATCTTTTGAAGAACCAACAAAATGGTGACTCTACTGGGGACAATTGTAAGATTTGTGTAAAATAACGTAGGTACAATTTGAGCTAGACTCCTAGCTTACTTATTTTTAAGCCAATTGGTTACCTTTGAACACATAGAGTTGATTCTTTTTTTAAATTTTGCCTACCCTTCCTGTTTGTTTAAAATCATAGAAAACCCCATTTGGCTTGGGTGGTGACTCTAAAATATCTCTGTAACTAGTGCTAAATAAGGTGTTATTGTGTCACAATGAGTTTCAAAAATACAAGGTCCTGGGAAAGGAACACCCAGGAGAGACTTTGGAGGGTGAGCTTCTAGCTACATCTAGACGAGGTCAAATTAGAAGAGAAAAGAGTACTAATGACATGTCCTTCACGTTGAAGCAAAAAGGAAACTCAAGGAAAGAAGGCCTTACTCCTCCTAGTCAGGAGGGAAATGCCTCAGAATATGAAGAGGTTGTTGATCTAGGTCTGAATCAGTATGAGAATTATTATTCCCCTATAGAAAGAGAGGGTGAAAATTTACCCCATAATAGGAAAATAATCCCTAACAAACAGTATGGAGGGGAGAGGAGATCTAGAAGTAAGAGTAGAAGTAGATAGGATTTTGTACCTCCTTTCACCCTTGGTTCATCATTACCCCAAGGCCTCCATGAAACTCAGGATCAATAGGAGGAGCCTCAAACACAACAGGTTGAGTCTGAAACAACTTTACCTTATTTTGAGGAGATCTTTGAAGAAGTATATGAATTAGAAAGAAGAATTCATGAACAAGAAGCTATTAGGAAGAAGAGAGAAAAGGAAAGAGAAGAGAAAATTAGGCATGCCATGATAAGGGCTGACCAGTTGAGAAGACAACTACTAAATTTAGAAGCCATAAATTATGTTCCCATTTCTAAACAAACAAACGAACAAGCCATTGTCCAACAGGTGTTTGAAATAAGGAATCCTAGGGATAAAGGAAAGTAGAAAGCAGTGGGAATTTCAATTAATGAGCATGTAGGCCCTAAATTTCCCATAGATCTAGCTTTAAGGTTGGAAGCAGACCTTGAAAAATTCAAGAGAGAGTAGGAACCGCTAGCCAGAGAACTGGAAAAGGTAGAATTGGAAGCTTCAACACTAGAAATGAGAAAGAAGATAGACTTTCTTAGATGGTCTAGAGGACCCACTAACTTTGCTAATTCTACGATGACACAAGGAGGAAATGTTGCAAATATGGCTAATCAGACAATGGGTGTTCCCTCACCAGGAGGGCTTAGGATTTTTGCTATGAAAAACACTAATGCATCTGCATCCTAGGGTGCTGGTATTTTCAATAGAGGGCTTATTCATGAAAGATGTAAACAATTGGTTTTTACAAGCATCCCTGGATATCCTAACCCCATTCCTGAAGAAATCGGGAAGAAACTTCCCAAATTCACTGGAATTAATGTTGTCACTTGTGAGGAGCACCTAAAATTTTTTATTAATGTGATTGATGATTACAACATCATGCCTGATGATGTCATCATGAAATTATTTGTACAATCCATGACAGAAGAGTCAAGGGATTGGTTTAGGGAATTGCCACATGCTAGCATAGGCTCATGGGATCAACTTAGACATTATTTCAAGGAATAGTCTGGGGATAAAAACACATGAGGGTTTTATGTTAAATGAATTTAATAACATCAAGAAAAATTTCAATGAGGATGTTGTTGAATTTAATGTCAGATTCCAAAAGGCCATGCATAAACTCTCTCAAATCATCCGATTGGATGATAGAGTATGTCTAGTCACCTATTTAAATGCCTTTGATTCTAAGATGGGCTACCTTTTGAGAGATAAGAAACCAAGGAGTCTTGTTGAAGCTTATAAACTAGCTGTAAACACAGAAAGTAACCACAGAATTTCAGGAAAGTTGGGAAGAAGGGAAGATAACAAATCACAATTGTTGAATAGAAAGGATCTAGGAAATCCTATGAGTTTAAAATCGAAGGATGATGATAGCTTAAAGAAAATATTGAAGGCAATAAAGGACTTAAATCCCGGTGAGAACAAAAATAATAAAGTTGCAAGAATTGATAAACCTACCTTTAACAATTTTAACAAATTGCCAAGAATACAGAACTATCCTTATAATACTCAATGGAAAGATGGGAATCCTATTCTTCCTGACAGAAAATAAAAACCAAATGATAGGACCCCTGATCCATTGCAAAGGAACTCAATGAATGTGGTGGAAGATGTCCCATGGTGTATTGTTTGTCAATCACCACATGATCCTAATTATTGTGTCATATCCCAAAGTGTCTCTTCACAAGAGGAGCAAGAGTGTAATGAGGAACAACCTTATGATGACCAGGGATGTGGAATGATTTCCTCCCATGTTTGGGATAAATTTGAATCTATTGAAGAAGATTAAAATTAGGATATCTCAAATTCTCAGACTAAAACTGAATCATACCATCAACAAGTCTTTTCAGATGAGGATAGTGAGCTTTATAATATTCAGTGTAATGTTTTGAAGGGTAAAGAGACAATTCTTTTGAGAAGGCCATCTGATGAGGAGATTGCCTTGATAACAACAAATATGGTTACTCAAGATAAAACAAATTATAACTTGAGAAATAGAGTAGTTGGTAATCCAAATCAGAAGCCTACTAGTATTTTCATCAAGAAGATAGAGAAATATGTAAAGACATCCCAGAATAAGTTAAAGGATACTCATGCTGCTAATAAGGTCAAAACAAAGAAAAATGTTAAGCCTAGCATTGTCTATAAGGTAAAATCTAAACCCATAGTTGAGGTTGTTCCAGCTTTGTAGAAGGAGGGTAGAGTCCAGACTGAAGAACCTGTAAATATATCCACTTAGAATGTTGATAAAGAAGCTACAAGTGTGAAACCAGATGTCTCTGATTCAAAATATGTTCCAATTGATATGAGAAAATTGTTGTCACATATTACTATCAAAGTCCCATTGCTGGAAATGATGAGAATATAAGAGCATAAGGAAAAGGCCCTAAATTGGGTAAATGGTGTGGTATCCATAGACTCCCAAAAAATAGAAAGAGTTGAGAAACAAGTAGCAACTTTGAATGATGAAAATGAAAATTGTAATGAGGAGATTGTTTCTAAAATTCCCTAAACCTATTTGGATACAAATGTTGTTAGTACTACAACAGGAATAGTTGATCCATTCATTTTGACTTTGCTGATAAATGGAAAGTTGCTAAAAAATTGTATGATTAATTTAGGAGCATCAAACACTATCATGCCTACTGAGGTTATGAAATCATTAGGGTTAAAAGTGGATACTCCCCATGGAAGATGTCAAGTAATGGATTCAAGGGAAGTACCAGTTGTTGGTACTATTAAGGCTCTAACTTATAGACTGGCAGCATACCCTAGCAAACAATTAACCATGAGCATCTTGGTAGTGGATATTCCTCCCCAATATGGGATTTTACTATCAAGAAAGTGGAGTGCTTCTATTGGAGGTAGCATACAGTGTGACTTTTCATTTGCTACTTTTAACTTTGAAGGACAGAATATTAAGATTTCCAGGGAGCTTAGAACTCCACATAAGATTGAAGAGGACACCATGAATTATTTTCTTGACACTAACATCAATGCTTTCAAGGTCCAAGATAAAGAGGTGGAGGAGCATGTTGAAGATACACATAATTCAAATAGCCAGGAGGGATGGATTCACCTTGACAGTTTGTGGACCATGTATTTTGATGGTGCCAACAACAGGGAGGGGTCTGGAGCTGGAATATTGCTCATATCTCCAAATGGTAAAACTTTCAAATTCTCCTTTACTTTGTTATTCTCATGCACAAATAATGTTGTAGAATATGAAGCTCTATTGATAGGTCTAAGATTGGCATCAAGGCATGGTATAAAGTGTTTAAAAGTAGTGGGTGATTCTGAGTTAGTTGTCTCCCAAGTTAGATCAAAGTATGCTTCAAAAAATTAGAAATTAAAGCAGTATAGAAATGCATTATGGGATGAAATTGAAAGCTTTAGTGCTTTTAACATTTGTTGGATGGAAAGAAGTCAAAACAGAATGGTAGACTTGTTGGCTAATATAGCTCTTAGACCTGAAGATGTTACATTTGAAGATATATCAAATATAGAGGTACAACCCAGGCCTTCCATCCCTGATAATGTAGAAAATTGGTAGGTTTTCTCTAATGACTAGGATATATTAAGATTTCTCCAATGTGAATCTCATTTCGGTGACAGAGAAATGGATTTCAGTACCTATGTTGATAAAGTAAATGGTAAAGATGTAATTTTTGGGAAAGAAGTTTTGCAGTTGAAATCAAATGAGTTCCCAAAGGATTGGTTGCTCTTGAAAGGGCATTTGACAATAAAGACAAAGCTTTCTCTGCCAGTACTAATAAAACAAATGAGCTTGAAGAAATAAACTTGGGCACAAAAATAGTACCCAAGAAGGTTTACTTAGGTAAATGTTTGTCCCCTAGAACTAGAAAAAATTTGATTGATCTTCTTAGAAAGTTTAGACATGTTTTTGCCTGGTCCTATGAAGATCTTGAAGATTATAGAGAGGACCTCTTTCAACATGAGATTCCACTAAAAGAAGGTACAAAACCTTTCAGACAAAAGTTAAGACCTGTTAACCCTACCTTGGAACCTAAAATGCAAGGAGAACTTAAGAAGATGATGGATGCTGGAATAATCAAGCCTATTAGACACTCCACTTGGGTTTCAAATTTGGTGCCTATCAGAAAGAAGAATGGTGACATTAGGCTTTGTGTTGATTTTAGAAACCTTAATATAAATTCTCTAAAAGATAATTATGGATTACCCAATATGGAGAACATGTTGCAGAAGGTCACTAGATCATAATTGATGTCTATGATGGATGACTTTTCTGGTTATAATCAGGTTATGGTTAAAGACATAGAGCAATTCAAAACTATATTCACAACCCCATGGGGGACATATGTTTATGTGAGAATGCCTTTTGGGTTGACTAATGCTGGTGCCACATTTCAGAGAGCCATGGATGTAGCCTTTGCAAATTTTATTGACAAATTCATGGTGGTATATCAAGATGATCTAACAACATTTTCAGCCAAGGAGGAGCAACATTGCCAACATCTAGAAAATATTTTCATTAGAGCATTACAATATGGGGTTTCTTTGAATCCAAAGAAATGTGCTTTTGGTGTGGTAGAGGGAAAACTTATAGGGCATATTATCTCAAAGGATGGAGTAAGAATAGACCCTGAAAGGGTGGAAGCTATTGATAGATTGTCTCTACCAAAGAATATCAAAGGAATTCAATCCTTTTTAGGACAGGTCAATTTCTTGAGGAGATTTATTACAAATTTTGTAGAAATTAGCATTCCCATATCAAGAATGTTGAAGAAAGGAGCAAAAGTTGAATGGAATGCTGAAGCGGTGCAAGATTTTAATGACATTAAAAGGGCTATCAAGCATGCCCCAGTTTTGAAAACACCAGATTATAGAAAACCTATGTAGATCTTTTCCTTTGCATCTACCCATACTGTTGCAGTAGTACTATTACAGAAAAATGTTGATGGTTTTGAACAACCTATTTCTTTTTTCAGTAAAACCTTACAAGCAGTAGAACTAAACTATGACATTATTGAGAAGCAAGCTTATGCCTTGGTAAAGGCTATCAAAATGTTTAGGTGTTATCTGGTTGGAGCCACAATGGTTGCCTATGTTCCAAGTGCTGTATTCAAGGATATCTTGGTCCGGAAAGAAGTTTCAGGAAGAAGATGTAGATGGATCAATAGAATTCAAGAGTTTAATATTGACATTCATATTACAAAGTTGGTAAGAGGGTTGGGCCTAGTAAAGTTTATGGCTCAAAGCAATCTGACTACAAACCAAATAAACATGTTGGAGGAAGATCAAAGACCTTTTGTTTGTAACATGGATTGTTGTGAGTGGTATGAGGATATTTTTAAATAGTTGCAAAAGATGATTTTACCCCCTGAATTGCATGATAACAAAAAAAGAACTATTAAGCTTCGTTCCATAAGATATGCAAATATAAGTGGTGAGTTATGGTGGAGGAGCAATGAGGGTGTCTTGCTTAGATGTGTAGACTAGGATAAAGCCAAGCTCTTGATGGATGAAATGCACAATGGGACTTGTGGAGGACACTATATGGAAAAGACTACAACTCACAAGATCATCAGGTCAGGTTTTTGGTGGCCAACACTTTTCAAAGATACCCATCAGTTTATGAAGAAGTGTGACCCTTGTCAAAGATTTGTAGGAAAAATGAAATTCAGTGGAAATTTGCCTCTCAAACCTGTTACCGTTCAGGCTCCTTTCCAGAAGTGGGGAATGGATTTTATCAGAGAAATCCCTAATAAGTCCAATGGAGGACATTCTTATATCTTAGTAGCCACTGACTACTTCACTAAGTGGGTTGAAGAAATCCCTTCAGGGAGAGCAACTAGTAAGGTGGTAACAGATTTTATGATGCAGAATATCCTTACAAGATTTGGTTGCCCAAAAACCATGGTGGTTGATAATGCAATGTGCTTTAGGTCAAAGGAGTTTGTTGAGTTTTGTCAGAACAATGGTATTAAAATCTCATACTCATCTCCTTACGATACAAGGCAATGGCCAAGCTGAATCCAGTAGCAAGAGTTTGATTAAAATATTGAAAAGAGTATTAGATAAGAATAAAAGGGCCTGGGATTCCAAGTTGTTGCAAGCTTTATGGGCTAATAGGGTTATAGTAAAGAAAGCAATAGGGTGTGCCCCTTTTGACTTAGTTTATGGGATTAATGCAAGATTGCCCCAAAATAATTTGTTATAGATGTACCAGTTCATACAAACCTATGATGATGATATGGATGATGAAATGACTATCAGGATTAATGATCTGATCCAGTTGACTGAGGTGAGAAATGATGCACATATTAGAAATGAGAAGATACATGCCCAGTGCAAAATCTTGTATGACAAAAGGACTACTCAGAGAAGTTTTGTAAATGGTGACTTGGTCCTGATGTGGAATGCAAGATTGGAAGATAAAGGAAAGCATGGGAAGTTTGATTCCATCTGGTTAGGCTAATATATCATTGAAGAGAAATGGGGAACAGGTTCATATCTATTGAAGAATCTGACAGGAGAACTCATGGAATTGCCAGTTCATGGGCAATTCTTAAAATTTTACTTCTCCTGAATGATTTTTCGAGTCTATGCGGAGGTTTAGGTTTAGGGTTTTGTGTGCACTTCTATGTTGCCAGTCAAATTTTTGTTATGGTCTTCTCTTCCAGGAGATTCCAGTTTTCTCGTTGTATCTGTAGGAGAAACACGTCCCCAAGTATGAGCCACTATTAGCATTATTCTAAAAAATTTATCCTCATAATTTAGAAGGTTTGAAAAATTTGGTTCTTAGACCTAATTATGAGGTATTATGGCTAAACCCTAGTCTGATATTAACATTGTTATGTTTGAGCGTTACCTTTTTGCTCATTAACATTTAAAATAAACATGTGTTCCTTTTTACACCTCATGAAGTAACCACTTTACATGTTATGTTACTAGGTTTTTCGGAGGGGCCCCATTTAATAAAATCACTTTAAACCTTAGTTTTCTTGTCTATCCTTTTAACTGGTCTCTTTTCTAAATGAGTGGTTGTCGTTAAATCTTGAGGCTCCTAGTGGTCAAAGTTTCTGACATGCAATTTGGTGACGGGTTGACATCTATCTCAGCAGGCCCATCTTCGGTGTTGCGCTGACAATTAAACAATGGAATGTATCAACAATTGTCGTTACACCGTTGGGTCAAGTTGACTTCTTTTTAAGCATTGTGGTTTAGCGACAGGCATCCGATCGACATCCATTCTGACATTGCAGTGTTCCAACAAGTCTTCTTCCGTGGTAGTTCTCAAAGATTGACACCTGTCCTGGGTGATGTATTAAAGTGGGGTCAGCCTTCTCAAATAGTTAAAGCTCGAATAGATCTTGCGGTTGTCAGTATACCACTGGGATAAGATGCATGATGTTTAAGGCTTGCGGTATAGTGACAACTGTTTGATCTTGTTTGTAGGATGTGGATTGAAAGGTGGGTCCTCAGTCGCCAGGTCACGCTAACATGTTTGTTTTGGATTGGCTGAAAGCAGGAGATGACCTGTCAGCTGTCAGTATGTTTGACACTGAGGAAGAAGTCAGGGTCACACCTGTTGATTTATGAAATGTGGCATTTTTTGATCTAATGAAATTTTTGAAAAGAAAGGTGGGGTCATCATTTTGGGAAATGGTAAATGCATGATAAGTTGGGAAAAGATCTATGGTGGTCATTACACTATTGAGGAAAGGTGTTCGAATCTTATGCCCACGCTTTAGCGATAGGTTGACACCTGCCCGCCCCGATCAAAGCCAAAGATAAGTTAAAGTTTTTTTGTACATGCTATTTTTAAATGTTCTCATTGGTCGAGAACTAATTTAGGGGAAAGTAACATAGGGTTACGCTACTGAACTTGTTAACCATCTGATGCACCAGAAAGTAGAAAGGATCAACGGTCCAAATTTGAATTTTTGCTTTGTGACGTTGCTCACATCCTGTGAATGTTGACAATGCCAGCTTTCAGTAATGGAAAACTTAATGAGTTTCATGCGAATAAATTATAAACGGTTGGCAAGACATTATATACCCCGATCTGATTATTGCATTCTTTACCTCTTTCAAAGCATCTTGGCAAACTGGATTATTTTCTGGAGTGATATCAAGCAGAGTTTTGTAGGTGCCTAGTAGGTCATTTTTCTAATTCAAAAATTGTTTGAGGCTTTGAGGAAATTGTAAAGGAATTGTGTTATTAGCTGGTAATTTTAGGAGTTTTCTCTAGTGTTAGCTTGTTGTAAAAAAGAAAACCTAGTTAAAATGCCACCAAAGAGGGGGTTGTTTGGGAAGAAAAAATATAAGGACAGGGGTGTTTTTGGAGACTTGATGCAATTTCTCCTACATTTAGAAAATGGGGCAACAAGACTGAAGGAATTAGTCCCAAGGAACCCTACAGATTATATAAATAGTGGGCTCCATGACAAAGGAAACTAGATGAGGGATGCTAGGGTGGGAGAGGATCACAATGGTCTTATTTTGTTCAGGTCAGCATATTCATAGAGGAATTCGTGTGCCCCCCTTAGTAATATTTGGCAATTTGATATAGGGAAGTTGGTTGTCCCTGGAGTATTTATGGATACATAATTGTTGATTCAAATTGCTAAGTGTTCTGATCCCGTGACTAGATGCATCAAGGATGTGAATGGAAATGACCTAATCAACATTACAGAAGATGAAATCAGGGAGGTATTCTCATTAAATGACCCTTTTGTTAGGTTAGAAAAGATAGATTTTAATGAGTTCACTGAGGTATATGAAGCTCAAAAAGATTATTTAAGGATAGGGCCTCTAAGGGATTTCCTAGACCAAATTGGATCAATGTGTGTTATTAGCCCAAGTACACCAAAGCCTTTTAGGTTGGATCTGTTCAGTAAACATGCACAAGGTTTTTATAAGTCTCTAACTCTAATCCTGGGGCATGATGAAGCCACTCATATGCCTATTCCCTATATGTTTATGATGGTGCAATCTCTGCATCTCCAATTGGCACTAATATTTGAATTTGCCTCTCACTGGCTGACCTAATCCATGAGGGATTGATGGGAATAAAAAATATGAAAGTTATTAGGCCCTTTGGGTGGTACTCTATGATAATGCATATGTTCTTGTACAAAGGTGAGCAGTTTTTCAGTTCAATAGTCAACATTGTCAAAGAGAGGAATGGAGAAACCCTTCCAGTTTAGTTATGGACCATAGTTTTGTCATGGGATAGAACTGATGCTAGTTTTATTGTGTTTGATAGGGATTTTGCCTCAAGGCTTAGGACATTGTTGTTTTTTGACAATCCAAGAATCCCAAGGGAATTGTTAAGATTGATTAGGCCAAAGGAATACTATCAGGATATTACCATAGTTCATAATTTTGGTGATATTATATTGTATCCTATTTCTATAGTTTTTCAAGTATATGGTTTTAAGAAGGCACCATACATTTTACCCTACCAAGTTCCACTGAAGAGAGGATATGTAGAAATTTTAAGGCAAATTGGTGACATGCATTAAACTGCTCTCACTGGTAAAGGAAGAGGGACTTTCTTCCAAGATATCACAATTGCACATCAATATGTTATCACTAAAGGAGGGTGGGTGCATTTAAACCAAGTCTTGCAACCCTACAGGATGCCTACAGCTGTGGTTAGATGTGCAAACAATGAGGGTTTTTTGTCAGGAATGTTTAAGGAGAAGATAAGGTGTGCTCTTATGGAGCACCAATTCAATTTTCCTGAGGACATAATAAGGAATGCGTTTGACCTCCAAACTCAAGAAATTAAGAAGGAGAAATGGATAATCTACAAGAAGATAGTAGACTTTATCAGGAATTTTGATAAAACTTATGACCCACTGAAAGGTTTTGAGCCATGGGCTAGAAAGGTAGATGCTCTTATGGAGCATTTCAAAGGGATCATGCATGCAGTGAATGAGAAAAGAGCTGTGGTAAGCAAGCCAAACCCTGAGAGAGATAGGAAAATTTTAAGGCAGGCAAGATATACAAAGTTGACCCCAAGGGGAGTTTACATTGTACAAAAGAGAAGTGGTTATACTGTTCTTCTACCAACACAGTAGAGACATGAGAGTCTTCCTTCTACTTCAAGAGGAAAGAGGCCTATGGATGATCAAACAATGCAGGGACCCTCTCCTAAGAGGCAAAAATAAGAGGAATCAAGGCCAGAACAAAATGTTTATTCTCCTTCTCAATCACCCTTACACTTAGATGAACATGGGGAAGCTAAACAGTTAGTGCAAATGAGAAATGAGGGAAACATTTTCATTTCCAATGATGAGTTGCAGGAGGGAATGTCGAAGGCACCCAAAGAAATAGGGATGGATCTAACTATTGCATAGTTTGAGGGTAAGCAAAATGACCCTATTTTGAAATAGGCAAGTGATTCTTTTGTTACCGATGACAAGTTTGTAAAAACTAGCGCATTTTTTCAATTTTTATAAAGAATGAAGATAAATCAATTTAAAGAGATTTTTGAAAAGAAGAAAGAAGAGTTCCCTGATAGGGACATAATAGAGATTGAAAATGAAACCAAGGGATAAATGATAAAACAATTTGAGAAGAGTACTCCTGAGGAGGGAAGGGCTATGGTCCATACTACAGGGGTGCTGATTCTTCCAGAATGGGATATTGCAGATGCGATAATTTTTTATCAAGTTAGGAAGAGTAAGATAAAGACCCTCACCACTACAAAACAAGCACAACAAGTTGCTAGAGGTATTGCTTTTTCAGATGATCATGCAGCCTTGGTAATGTGGTCCCTTAAGAAGGAAGAAAACAAAGGAAAAGATCCTCTCTCTTCAGAGTATGCCAGAAATTTGTTAGTACAATGAGTAGGTGAGACTTCTGGTGTAGAGCCTTCAAACCTCATTTTAGAGACTACCAAATTTAATGTTAAGGTGGCAGAAAAGGATGCATAAGAGAAGGAAGAGCTAAGGCTTAAGTTTGAAACTGTACTTAAGTCCTATAACGAGCACAAAATAGAACTGATCCAGAAGGATAAATTGATTGAAAAATTGTTAGGACCATATGATCATAGGTCATCCCAATTAATGATAGCTAATAGGCCTGCAATGGCTTCTTCATCAAGCCCTATCATTGAATTTCCACCATCACCATACCCAGAGATTAACCTAGATGCAAGGCTCAGTTGGGAGAAGCAACAATTGCTTGAAGAAGCAAATCATTTCAAAAGAAAAAGAGAAGAATAGGACAAGCTGAGGGAAGAACATTTGAAAGATAAAAGCTTGTTAGAGCAAAAGTATGAAGAAAAGATAACAGAGCCTGTGATGCAATTTGCTACAAATATGAATCCCACAGTTCTATTTGACCATGCTAGGAGGCTAAGGATATTGCTTACATCATCAGATAAGCATAAGAATGAGTTAGGACGAATCTTCAAAAAATGGATTGAGAGATCTTTGAATGTGAGATTATTCAGATGGTTGTCCAAGTCTCAAAATCATCCTGACCCATTGATCAAGCCATTGCATCAGAATGTGAAAAGGCTTGTAGAGCATGATATACTTTTGGGTGATTTTGAAAGAAAATCAAATTTACTGAAGAAAGAATTGACACTCCCAAGCTATGATTTGATCCCAGGAGTTTTTAAGAAAAATGGTGAACTTAAGGAATTAATCAAGTGGAAAGTACAAATAGATGATAACTTTTCTATTAGAATGACTAGCATTTTGACTTTAGAAAATACTTTATTTTTTATACATACTATTGAGACATTAATTTCTGCCAGGTCTAAGTTTGATTTCATTCAGTGAGAAATTAGTCAACTAGAGGACAAGTGGGAACAATTATCTGGCAAAAATGCAGAGTTTGCAAATTTTGAGTTCCCAAGTGAAGAGGTGTATAACAAGTGGAGGTATCAGTATATTCCACATGTAGAGAAAGTAAACACCACCTACTTCTTAAGACAAATGAAGATTGTAACCTTTTGAGTCATGAAGGTTGTTGAGATGTAGAGAGGTATTTATTACAGGGATGACAATGAAGATATGGCAATCAAATTTGTTGGAAGAAGCCGAGGATAGAATTGAAGACATAAAGCAAGGCCTCTCATCTACAAATATCTCTCCAAATCTAATCGATGTATTTACTGTAAACCCAGTAGGGTTGTTGTAAAAGTTTTTTAGGTTAGAATTTTGTAAACCCTAGAATGATCGGTAGCTTGTTGCATCTCCTTGTATATAAAGGATTTTCCAAGATCATTCTAGGCATTGAGAGTTTAGGTGTTGAAAAGATAGAAATTTTGAAACCCTAACCCTCAGTCAAGGATTGTAACATTTTGTATTATTTCTTATCAAGCATTAGAGAAGAAGTATAGGTTGTTGTTGTTGTCTTGCATGCTTATTATTCATAACATATTCTATACAAAGACAAAAGGTTATACTTAATAAAAATTTCAAAGTCTTTTCCTCTCGATTGTGTTTATTCTATGAATCTTTAAATCTCTTGGAGGTTTATATGTATGTATTTTTGCTTTGAGTTCTGATCTAGGGTTAGATTAAATATTTCTTAGGGTGAGATACATGTTCATTAAATTCACATAGGGATTATCTACAAGTAGGAATGAGTTGAAATATTTGTATTTATGTTTAGAGATCAGTTGTTTCAAGAATCTTTGTGTTGACTCTATTTTCTGGTATTGTTTGCCCAATGCCAGATAAGGCACTGGACTATATTTACCTATCTTTTCCTTGTGGTGAATGATCAAAATTATTGTAATCATAAACATATAATCAATACCAGTCTTTTAAAGTTTCATTTACTTTATATAGTAGTTCTACCCAGTGATGGAGAGCAATGAATAATAGGTTGTCATTTAGTACTTTCTCACTATTATCTGTTGTAAGATCCAGTATTGAGTAAAGAATAGATTTGTATCTATTGGATCAGGTGTACCCACCTTGGTTTTACAGAGCCAGAAGTGAAGAGGGTAGTCTTGTCCCTATAGTTGGTCCACTTACTTATAGATTTCCCACATTTGGAATTAACCCCTCCTTAATATCAGTCATAAGTATATTGGTATCTCACAGAGTGTAAAATCTTTTGAAGAACCAATAAAATGGTGACTCTACTAAGGATAGTTGTAAGATTTGTGTAAAATAATGCAGGTACAAGTTGAGCTAGACTCCTGGCCTACTTATTTTTAAGCCAATTGGTTACCTTTGAACACACAGAGTTGATTCCTTTTCAAAAAATTTCCTACCCTTCTTGTTTATTTAAAATGTTAGAAAACCCCATTTGGCTTGGGTGGCGACTCTAAAATATCTCTGTAACTAGTGCTAAATAAGGTGTTACTAAGTTACAATGGGTTTAAAAAATACAAGGTCCTGGAGGAAGGAACACAGAGAAGAGACTTTGGAGGGTGAGCTTCCAGCTACATCTAGACAAGGTCAAATTAGAAGAGAAAAGAGTACTAATGACATGCCCTTCACTTGTAACCTAAAAGGAAACTCAAGGAAAGAAGGCCTTGCTCCTCCTAGTTAGGAGGGAAATGCCTCAAAATATGAAGAGGATGTTAATCTAGGTCTAAATCAGTATGAGTATTATTATTCCCCTACAGAAAGAGAGGGTGAAAAGTTACCCCATAATAGGAAAATAATCCCTAACAAATGATATGGAGGGGAGAGGAGATCTAGAAGTAAGAGTAGAAGTAGACATGATTTTTTCCCTCCTTTCACCCTTGGTTCATCATTATACCCCAAAGCCTCCATGAATCTCAGGTTCAATAGGATGACCCTCAAACATAGCAGGTTTAGTCTGAAACAACTTTACTTGATTCTGAGGAGATCTTTAAAGAAGTAGATGAATTAGAAAGAATTCATGAACAAGCAGCTATTAGGGAGAAGAGAGAAAAGGAAAGAGAAGAGAAAATTAGGCATGCCATGACAAAGGCTGACTAGTTGAGAAGACAACTACTAAATTTAGAAGCCATAAATTATGTTCCCATTCCGTAACAGACAAACGAACAGCCCATTCTCCAACAGGTGTTTGAAACAAGGAATCCTAGGGATAAAGGAAAGCAGAAAGTAGTGGGAATTTCAATTAATGAGCCTGTAGGCCCTAAATTTCCCATAGATCTGGCTTTAAGATTGGAAGAAAACCTTGAGAAAGCTAAGAGAGAGCAGGAACTACTAGCCAGAGAACTGGAAAAGGTAGAATTGGAAGCTTCAACACTAGAAATGAGAAAGAAGATAGACTTTCTTAGACGGTCTACAGGACCCACTAACTTTGCTAATTCTACTATGACACAAGAAAGAAATGTTGCAAATATGGCTAATCAGACAATGGGTGTTCCCCCACCAGGAGGGCTCAGGATTTTTTCTATGAAAAACACTAATGCATCTACATCCCAGGGTGCTAGTATTTTCAATACATGGCTTATTCATGAAAGATGTAAACAGTTGGTTTTTATAGGCATCCCTGGAAATCCTAACCCCATCCCTGAAGAAATCAGGAAGAAAATTCCCAAATTCACTGGAAGTAATGTTGTCACTTGTGAGGAGCACCTAAAATTTTTTATTCATGTGATTGATGATTACATCATGCCTGATGATGTCATCATGAAATTATTTGTATAATCCCTGATAGAGGATTCAAGGGATTGGTTTAGGGCATTGCCACATGCTAGCATAGGCTCATGGGATCAGCTTAGACATTGTTTCAAGGAACAGTTTGGGGATAAAGCACATGAGGGTTTTATGTTAAATGAATTTAATAACATCAAGAAAAATTTCAATGAGGATGTTGTTGAATTTAATGTCAGATTCCAAAAGGCCATGCATAAATTCTTGCAAGTCATTCGATTGGATGACAAAGTATGTCGTGTCAACTATTTAAATGCCTTTGATTCTAAGATGGGATACCTTTTGAGAGATAAGAACCCAAGGAGTCTTGTTGAAGCTTATAAACTAGCTGTAAACATAGAAAGTAACCGCAAAATTTCAAGAAAGTTGGGAAGAAGGGAAGATAACAAATCACAATTGTTTAATAGAAAGGATCCAGGAAAGCCTATGAGTGTAAAATCAAAGGATGATGATAGTTTAAAGAAAATCTTGAAGGCAATGAAGGACTTAAAGCCTGGTGAAAATAGAAATAACAAAGTTGCAGGAAGTGATAAGCCTACCTTTAAGAATTTTAACAAATTGCCAAGAATGCAGAACTATCCTTATAATACTCAATGGAAAGATGGGAAGCCCATTCTTCCTAAGAGAAAAGAAAAACCAAATGATAGGACCCCTGATCCATTACAAAGGAACTCAATGAATGTGGTGGAAGATGTCCCATGGTGTATTGTTTGTCAATCACCACATGATCCTAATTATTGTGTCATATCCCAAAGTGTCTCTTCACAAGAGGAGCAAGAGTGTAATGAGGAACAACCTTATGATGACCAGGGATGTGGAATGATTTCCTCCCATGTTTGGGATGAAGTTGACTCTACTGAAGAAGATGAAAATTAGGATATCTTGAATTCTCAGCCTAAAACTGAATCATACCATCAACAAGTCTTTTCAGACGAGGATAGTGAGCTTTATAATATTCAGTGTAATGTTTTGAAAGGTAAAGAGATAGTTGTTTTGAGAAGGCCATCTGATGAGGAGATTTCCTTGATAACAACAGATATGGTTACTCAAGCTAAAACAAATTATAACTTGAGAAATAGAGTAGTTGGTAATCCAAATCAGAACCCTGCTAGTATTTTCATCAAGAAGATAGAGAAAGATGTAAAGACATCCTAGAATAAGTTAAAGGATGTTGATGCTGCTGATAAGGTCAAAACAAAGAAAAATGTTAAGCCTAGCATTGTCTATAAGGTAAAATCTAAACCCATAGTTGAGGTTATTCCAACTTTGCAGAAGGGGGATAGAGTCTGGATTGAAGAACCTGTAAATATATCCACTCAGAATGTTGATAAAGAAGCTGCAAGTGTGAAACCAGATGTCTCTGATTCAAAATATATTCCAATTGATATGAGTAAATTGTTTTCATAGATTACTACCAAAGTCCCATTGCTGGAAATGATGAGAATAGAAGAGCATAAGGAAAAGGCCCTAAATTGGGTAAATGGTGTGGTATCCATAGACTCCCAAAAAATAGAAAGAGTTGAGAAACAAGTAGCAACTGTGAATGATGAAAATGAAAATTGTAATGAGGAGATTGTTTCTAAAATTCCCCAAATCTATTTGGATATAAATGTTGTTAGTACTACAACAGGAATAGTTGATCCATTCTTTTTGACTTTGCTGATAAAGGGAAAGTTTCTAAAAAATTGTATGATCGATTCAGGAGCATCAAACACTGTTATGCCTACTAAGGTTATGAAATCATTAGGGTTAAAAGTGGATACTCCCCATGGAAGATTTCAAGCAATGGATTCAAGTGAAGTACCAGTTGTTGGTACTATTAAGGCTCTACCTTATAGACTGGCAACATACCCTAGCAAATAATTGACCATGAGCGTCTTGGTAGTCGATATTCCTCCCCAATATAGGATGTTACTATCAAGAAAGTGGAGTGCTTCTATGGGAGGCAGCATATAATGTGACTTGTCATTTGCTATTTTTAACTTTGAAGGACAGAATATTAAGATTTCCAGGGAGCTTAGAACTCCACATATGATTGAAGAGGACACCATGAATTATTTTCTTGACATGAACATTAATGCTTTCAAGGCCCAAGATAAAGAGGTGGAGGAGGATGTTGAAGATACACATAAGTCAGACAGCTAGGAGGGATGGATTGTCCTTGATAGTTTGTGGACCATGTATTTTGATGGTGCCAACATGAGGGAGGGGTCTGGAGCTAGAATATTGTTCATATCTCTAAATGGTAAAACTTTCAAATTCTCCTTTACTTTGTTATTCTCAAGCAAAAATAAAGTTGTAGAATATGAAGCTCTATTGATATGTCTAAGGTTGGAATCAAGGTATGGTATAAAGTGTTTAAAAGTAGTGGGTGATTTTGAGTTATTTGTCTCCCAAGTTAGATCAAAGTATGCTTCAAAAAATTAGAAATTAAAGCAATATAGAAATGCAGTATGGGATGAAATTGAAAGCTTCAGTGCTTTTAACATTTTTTGGATGGAAAGAAGTCAAAACATAATGGCAAACTTGTTGGCTAATATATCTCTTAGACCTAAAGATGTTACATTTGCATATATATCAAATATAGAGGTACAACCTAGGCCTTCCATCCCTGATAATGTATAAAATTGGCAGGTTTTCTCTGATGACTAGGACATAGGGATTATCTGCAAGTAGGAATGAGTTGAAATATTTGTATTTATGTTTAGAGATCAGTTATTTCAAGAATCTTTGTGTTGACTCTATTTTTTGGTATTGTTTGCTCAATGGATAAGGCACTGGCCTGTATTCAACTATCTTTGCTTTGTGGGGAATGATCAAAATCATTGTAATCATAAACATATAATCAATACTAGTCTTTTAAAGTTTCATTTACTTTATATTGTAGTTCTGCCTAGTGATGAAGAGTCAATGAATAATATGTTGTTATTTAGTACTTTCTCACAGTTATCTATTGTAAGATCTAGTATTAAGTAAAGAATAGAGTTCTATCTATTGGATCAGGTGTACCTGCCTTGGTTTTGCAGAGCCAGAAGTGAAGAGGGTAGTCTTGTCCCTATAGTGTGTCTAGTTACTTATAGATTTCCCACATTTGGAATTAACCCATCCTTAATATCAATCATAAGTATATTGGTATCTCATGGAGTATAAAATCTTTTGAAGAACCAACATGACAGATGAAGATAAGGAATACATTGGATAATTTTTTGATGAGTCTATGACCTTGTATTGACTTGATTATGTTGCATTCATCTATAATGAGGAAAAGAGCTAAAAGATGCAAGGCAGTGTGGTCAGTTGATGAAGCATCACAATATGCACCGTGCAATGTAGTGTATACCAAGCATAGTATAAACTGAGCTTGTGTTCACCGACACATTTCTTTGTTAACCGAGTAGGAGAAAAGGAACTAAATGATTAGTTTAGCTGATAAGAATTGATGAGATGGAAAGTACATCAAAATCAGAGATGGAGATAATGTTTGTTATGAAGATCAATGACTAACACAATTCAAGGAAGATCTAAAGGATGGAATTAAAATGTATTACAGGCACATCAGCCAAGGAAGGTTTAAGCGGCAAAATGGATGAAGGAGAATAAGCGGCAAAATCTTATGGAGGAGAAGAAAATGATTTACTTGTCTATTTAAGAGACTAGTGTTTCATTATGAAACTCATGCTAGAAGAAGGAGACTGCAGAATTATCACATGATCAAGCTTCATGTATGCCTGATCAAACTGGTTAAGGAGAACCAAACTGCAGATTTTACCGAGCGTCAAAAAGCTATTACCGAGCGACAATAAGTCATTGATTATTGTTGATACATAATTGATATATTAATCCAAGGATTTGAATGGGCTTAACATAGATCTGATAATCTGCAATTGAAGTTGTATTTTAATCAGATCAACTACTGTTACATTTTAACCATTTTAAACAGAGAAATCTCTTAACAAAGTGGACTAGGAAAGTCTTTTATGGATCATTCATAGAATGAACATTGTTATCCTATCAACCCCATAGTGAATGTTGGTTGGACGATAACGGTTGGTCTAAAATCCTCTAACAAGATCACACCTCACAATGTGTTTGTAACCTTTAACAAGGTTGGGTCTTCACCGACCTCACTTCAGAAGAGTGAACATTTTTGGGTTGCCAGTCCTAGGTGGTTTTTCCCTTCTCAGGGTTTCCACGTTAAATCTTTTATGTTATGTGTTCATTGTGGTAATTATTTGTTATCATACTTTTCATATTACATGTTGGATTTGATCGGTAATCATTATATGTTATTGACTAGTAATCGGTAAAAGCATAGACAGTATAGTATTTTATGTTACTGAGCTACAAAAGTTTAAGTAAATTGTTTTGGATTATACATTTTGATTTGGGATTGTGTATAACTGATTCACCCCCCCTCTCATTTATTCTAACATTTCAAAGTTGTGGGTCTTCACCTATGAGTCTAACATGTCACAGTGATGATATTATTGAAATTTCTTACCTTAGTTCATCAATATAAATCATTTCTTGAGTTTTGGACTTATGAGTAGATTTTAATCTTAAGGATCTCTAAGATTGGTTTGGAAATTATATGGAACATGAATGGAGTAATGGATCAGTAGAATTGAAAGGTATTAGAGGAGTTGTAATAACTATCAAAATGAGATTTTTGTTCTGAATCCCATCATACTTGAGGCATGAGCCCTTTGATGCTACCCATTTGAGTGAAATATCCTCCTAGGTATGCCAGAGGTGTGCTCTGCATCATTTTTGGTATGAGAGCATGAAGCATTGTTTTTGGGTGGAAGATTTATGTTTATACTTGATCAAGATTCTATAGTAGGAACATGCACAATGGTGCCCAATGCTGAATTGGGTAAAAAGGTTGAAGACCTGGAAGAGTGGTATCAAAAAGAGAACAATGAGCTAAGAGAGAAGTTGGAAGAATTGGCAAATAAGTTGGAATAGATGGAGACCTTAGTGGAGAAGAAAGAAGAAGAAAATTTATTGGTAGGAGATGAGGATGAAGAACAGATACATGAAGATGAAGAAAATATAGTACTTAAGCATGAGAAATCATTTATCAAAGCCTTAAAGGCTTTAGGAGGAAATTCCATTGAGCTACCTATCTTAACAAGTAAAATGGATGCAGAAGCAATCATAGAATGTATTGAAGTAGTAGATAACAACTTTGAGTGTGAAAAAGTTTTAGAGGCACAACAAGTTAAGTTGGCTAAGTCCAAGATGAAGGGTGCAACCCTTACATGGTGAAATTTTGTCCATGAAGAAAGGGTTAAGGAAGGAAAGAATAAGATTATCTCTTGGAAGAAGATGGTTAGTATGATTAGGGAAACTTATATCCCTAAGGAATATGAGATTCACCTGCATCAAAGAAAATATAATTTAAGGTAGAGAGATATGGATGTTAATGCTTATACAAAAGAGTTCGAGAAGCTAAGTCTTAGATCCTAAATCCAAGAACCTGAATGTGTCAAGGTTGAAATATATTTAAATGGATTAAGGGTGAACATACAAGAAGAGTTGTAGCTGCTAATTCCTAATACAATAGAAAGGTGTTATCAACTTGCCTTAACAGTGGAAGAAAAGATCAAAAGGAGACAAGAAAGAATCAAAAAAAGTAGAGGAAGTAAATCCTTCAGAGGTAGAGGCTCATTTAGAGGAAGAAACCCAAATTCTTATTCCCAATCAAAGCCAAGTCAAGAGGGGATCAAATCTGATTCCTTTAGAGGAAATTTTAGATGAAGGAGACCTATCTTTAGAGGATGATCACCTGGTAGAAGCAGTGGCCCAATCAAATGTTATAACTATAACCAAGAAGGTTACATGGTACATAAGTGTCCTACAAAAGTAGGGAGAAATAGTTCTCATGGAGAAAGGAGGTCACACTTAGCTCAATAAGTTGAAGCCACCCCTGATTCTTATGGCTATCTAGAATAAGGGGAAGCATTAATGATGAGAAGAAATCTACTTAAGGTACCAACCCACAAGAAACCTTGTTGGAAATTTGACTGAGTAGGATATCAAGTTATTGTCATTATGGTAACATATAATCACTGTGATGATCGCACTATAATAGCAAGAAATTTTGTAAGAGAGCTAGTAAAAATTGTCTAAGTACAACAGTATGTTCTAGTCTAATCAGAGAAGTTTTTGGTTAGCAATGTCCACAGAAGTAGGTTTAGTACATACACACTTGAACATGGATAATTCTATGTATATTAAAGACACATGTGAAATCGCAAGTCTGTACGACATGTACGGAAGGAGATATTGCCGAATAATAGAGACAAAGTTGAAGTTGACCTGAATAGAGAAAGAAGACAGAATAAGAATGATAGTTAAGGGATTTTTTTTTTTATCAAAATAATGACTTAACCATATAAGGGATGACATCCTAGATGTTAACCCTTAGGTAGCATGAATTAAATTTTGTATAATTTAGGAAAGAGTTTATGATTAGTAAAGCCAACTATAAGTTATTATTCTTAATAACTTATATATATGTAAGAAGCATGTAATGTGAAGTAATATAGATGTAATAAGATATTGTAATAATGTGATGTGAAGTTGTATATTGCAAAAGAAAAGCAAGAAGACTTTGTATATGAAAGAGAAGAGGCTAGAAAGCTAAATCAGAATAGGAAAGCTATTCGGTAGTAGTGAAAGGTTATATAATTTACCTTTTTATTCATATATCATTGTATTTTACATGTTTGGGCAATGAGCTTATCTTGTAAACATCCTATTTTGTAATACCAACTCCTAGCAGGGTTGAGGCTTCTAACAAGGCCTAAAGTTCTTTAATCAGGACAGAGACACTATATGCATGTAATAGACTCTTGACAAGGTCAACATCCTTAACCAGATACTTTTGATTAGTGGATCGGTTGTGGGTATCATCCCCACCGGGGTTTTCCCTTGGCCAGGGTTTCCTTGAGAATAAAACATGGTGTTATGAGTTAATTTTCTTTATTGCTATGCTTGTTATTTAGTTTACTTTGTTTTGCAAGCTTCAAGTTAATTTGTTATATCCATAATTGGGCAAAAGTAAAAGTTTGTAGAATACTGATTCACCCCCCCTCTTAGTATTCCCTATTTCTAACAACTGGTATCAAAGCTTAGTTACTCAGAATAAAGTTATTCAGAGAAAGCCTAACAACTTGAGTAAGATCTCTATGGATATGGATCAATTGCAGAAGAATCTTGAAGAAGCTCTTGAACAAATTGATATTCTTATTGAAGAAAGAGATACTCTGAAAGGAAAATATGATGATGCAAAGAACTTCATTGAGAAACTAAAAGAAAAAGTGGAAGAATTGAAATCAAAGAAAGAACCTATAATTCAAATCGAAGATTGTAATGAAGTTTCAAATCTGAAGAAAGAAAATGAGATCCTTAAAATCTGAAGCAAGAATGAATCAAATCTGAAATCTAAAAATGAAGATCTGAAGTCTAAACTTTGTAAAGTGACATCTAAACTTGAGAAAACCAAATTAAAGTATGCTAAACTTGAGAAGTACAATACAATTGTGAAAGGTGAATTGACTTAGTCTAAAAAACATCTTGAAAAACTATATTCCACCAGTGAGAAGATTGATGAACAAATGTCTTATCAAAAGCCATACTATGATACAATTGGTCTTGGATTTAATTCATATAAGATAAGTGAAGAATGCAAGGAACCAAATCTAAAACCCTCTAAGAACAAAGATGAAAAGAAATCTGATGAAGCTAACAAATCTGAAGACATACCCAATCCACCTAAAGAAGATGAACCACCTAAAGATATGTAAAGATAATTAAAAGGTAGATGTTTTGCATGTAATACTTTTGGACATATGAAGAAAGATTGCATAGGTAAGAAATTCAAACCTCTCCATGGTTATTGTTATAATTTTCATGGTTTTGGACATAGAGCTATTGATTGTATGAAACCTAGATCTAATGATAACAATAGTAGTAGTAGAATGTTTAGAGATACTTGTTAGAAATAGGGAATACTGAGAGGGGGGGGTGAATTAGTATTCTACAAACTTTATCTTTTGCCCAATTATGGATATAACATATTATCTTTATACATGCATAACATAAGAAGCTAAACAACATGCATAACAATAAAGAACTCATAACACATTATTTGTTCTCGAGGAAACCCTGGCCAAGGGAAAACCCTGGTGGGGATGGTACCCACAAAGATCCACTAATCAAAAGTATCTTGTTAAGGATGTTGACCCTGTTAGGAGTCTATTACAAGCATATAGTGTATCAATCTTGATTAAGAGACTATAGGTCTTGTTAGAAGCCTCAACCCTATTAGGAGTTGTAGTACAAAATGTGATTACCAGATGAGCCCACTGCCCAAACAAGTAATGTACAATATACACTAATTAAAAAATAGGTTAAGGTACATAACCTTATACTACTTGCATCAATATCACTTCGCTGCTCTTTCACTATCGCTATTACATATGCTTCCTATACTTCGCATCATACTTCTACAATTACTTGTTGCTTGTTACAATTACTACTTGCAATTACAATTACATTATTAATACCAATAGCTTTATCAAAGATTTAACATCTAGGATGTCATCCCTTTATATTGCTAAGTCATTATTTTGATAAACAAAATAATCCCTTAACTCTTTACTAGTTTTGTCTTCATCTTTTGTCATGTCGGCTTCACACTGTCTTTGGTAAAACTGTCATAACTTCTTCCGTACATGCCGTACTGACTTGCACTCTAACATGGGTGATCAATAGACATCATAGAGTCTATGTTCAAGTGTGAAAGCATTGAACTTACTCTAGTTGACATTGCAAACAAAAACTATATCCAGGTTCACTGGTAAAACACTATCTCACACTTAGACAAATTTGCAATGCACTCTGTCATACTTGTTCTCTGACTTGTTTGATCTTCATGAGGATCATATGTTTCCATAATGACAACATCTATGTAACCAACTTAGCCAAATTGCCAATAATACTAACCATGAAGATAAGAGACCTATTGAAGATATGAACAAGAGAAATGGAGTTGTGTGTTATAGATGCAACAAGATTGGACACATTGCTAGAAATTGTAGATCACAAATCAGTCAAACAGGACCAAGATATGGAAACAATGGCTCATAGTTTGTCAGATATGCAACAAATTTGGTCACACAACAAGATTTTGCAGAATGAACATGAGAAAACCTAATCCTAGAAGTTATACAAGGAGAAATGAGAATACAAACAACAGTCAAAAAGGATGTTGTAGTAACTCAGAAGAAGTTAAATTTGTTAAATCCATAGATCAAGAAAGAAAACTCAGTACACAAGGTAATCAAATAGGTGAAGTATCTAATAGTAAGTGTGAATCCTTTCCTAACCCATCTCAGAGCACTTGATGTAATTAATTCATGAAGAATGTATTAGAGTACAAGATTAGAATAGTGTAAAAGTTAGAGTAGATTGAATTAAGTCTTGCAAAGTTAATATGAGGTAGAATATGATGTAATGATGTTATGGTTAATAGCGCATGAGTTAATATGGATGTATGTGAGTACAAGAAAAGAATGAAGTTTTGCAGGTAACCAGGAGCAACTTTTTGGAAAGAAGCGGCAAAGGAATTGAATGCGATGTCAGAATCTTGAAAGATTGAAATGATAAAAGCATATGATAGGTATTATTTGATCATTCAAGCGACTACAAGTGATAAGAAGAGAAATACAATGGAGATTAAGAGCATTTTGCAAGATTTGGAGAAGGATTTCGTGCCATATCTATGCAAAGCCCTAAATCATGTATTTGAGGTATTTTGCTAAGTAAATCTATCAAAGCAGTTAAGTTTTGGAAGAATCATGGATGCATCACTTGTTCACCATATAAAAGATTTAGTTAGACCTAGAGTTAAAAGGGAACTAGTAGAACCCTTGGAAGAAGACCCTAGTCTTGCATTGTCATCCGTTCCAGACGGAGTTCTGCATTTAGAAGATGTGAAAAGCTATTTGAAATGCAAGTTTGAGACCTTAAGTGATAGAAACCTGATCATGGAATATGAAAAGATATACAATTAGAACATGTCATTCAAATTAGGGTTTGAACATTTGAAAGATAATGGGGTTGTCAAGTATCCACTTCATTACGAATTTTAGGATGATGAATGCACTAAGATGATTTTGAGAAGAATTCACAATGGAAAATTTTGTATAGATGATAGAGTGATAGATATCACTACAGATCTAATTCATGAGGTAACTGGTTTGTCAAAATTTGGAGCCTTTTAATGAGAAGAATGTAAAGAAAACTGTGTTGGAAAACACTAAGTCATCTTACAATGGTAGAGGAATTGTAATCAACAAGATCATACAAGATGATGTTAGATATGTAAGCAAGATTTTAACATCTAAGTTTTGTGAAAATTCTAGAGAAGTTGATATGGCAGTTGGTATGGTACATGCAACTTATTTGATGTGTGTTGAAAAAGTTCAAGTTGATATGTGTGAAATTCTAAGAATTCAGTTGTTTGAGAACCTTGAGAAGATTAAGAAAACAAAGAACTCGCAGTTTAGATTCTCATCTCTGATCACATATATGTTTTTCCATTTGTCGAGAAGATTTCCATATACTATTGGAGAAGATTGGAATGATAACAAGAATACAATGGACATAATCAATATGGTGTACCTAAGACACCCTGTAGACAAAGTAAATGAGTGCGCAACCTTTGTAATCAAGACTTTTCAGAACCAAATGAGAAAAAGATCAAGGATTCCACTAGTTATTGTAGAAAAATATATAAATGAGATATGTTTTATGGTTGACATTGATTTCACTTTTGTTAAAGTAGTTGAACCTAGAGTGGAATTTATAGATCCACTTGGATATGAAGTTTTTGAAGCTGAAATTGAAGAGTATATAAGAAGATTACTTAAGTGTAAGTTGGATAAAAATAGTGCTAGATTTGGAACATTTGAGGAGAACTTTAACTCCACAAAGTCATTGCAGATAGAGAAATTAGCTAAAAAGAGAGTTGACAGTGCAATAAATAAAATTATTAAAGATACAGGCATGATAGAACATGAGTTCATAGTTGTGAAGTAGACAACAACAGCAAGTAGAGACATGGGACATAATAAGTTCTATCTGTTCCACCCCTAACATCAGTTGCAGCTCACACTGAAGAAATTCAGGATTTGGAAGAAGAAATTGAAGTTGTGGAAGTGCAGGAAGTGAGGAAATCCACTAGATCCTCCACCACTCCACCAGCAAAAAGAGTAAAGGAAATGGAAAGCGGCCCAGGAAAGAGACAAAAGACTATATATACCCCATCACAAAGGAAAGTATCAGAAGTAAAAAATGATGAAGAAGCAAGAAGCAGTAGAAAGAAATGGAAGCCTAAGATAGAATAAGTGAATGCCTTAATTACCAATGAAGGTGATTTCACTAAAATGAACAAATTTAATGAGTTGTACAATTTTTTTGAGAAATTGAACATAGAAAATGCAGTTGTCAGGCACATGATACTGGTAGACAAAAAGTTTGATAGCATTCAAGGAAAGATTCCTGATGAACTTTTTGAGAAGTTAGTAAACAGGAAGAAAAGAGTAGTTGAAGAAGACAAAAGTATAAGAGAAAATTATGTGAGGAAGCTGTTAATATGATTTAGAACAACATAGAGGTGGGGTGAATTAGTTGTTCTTAGGTCCAGATGTATAAAATAAACTTTAAAACTCTTCAACAAATCAGATCCAACAACCAACAGCTACTCGGTCATTACTGATTGCATAACAGAAACATATAATAGTTTAGTCCACTATCCAATAGTATCTAACTTGTAAAACACAGAAATGTTCAAACCAAAACATTCAAACAAGTATTAACACCAGGATTTATAGTGGAAACCCAATTAGGGAAAAACCACTTTGTAACATGTTACTATTATTTTCACTCTTTTGAAGTGAGCTCTATGAAAAGCCAACCCTGTCAAAGGTTACAAACACACTATCAGGTGTGACTTGGTTAAAGGATTTCAACCACTCTGTTAAAAGTGCACCTTGTTATAGGACTTACATACATCCCATTAGAATGCAACCTTGTTCAAAGGATTTATGCAAATGACTATTAGGTCAACCTCTGTTAAAAGGATTTTGACTAATACAATGGTTAGAAAGTAATAGTAGTATTGATCTGAAAAACATACAACTCACTTTGAAAATATCAGATCCAATTCCATACACATATGCTGGATTACTAACTGTGAACCTTTTCCATCTCCATCACTAATCTTCTCAGAAATCTCTTCAAACAATCACACCACTTCTCCTTCAACCTTTTCTACTTAGACAGTCAATAACATAAACAATAATTCCAGCATCCACTCTCTCTCAACCTCATGCTTAGGTTTCCTTAATACTTTCTCAATTAGGTTAATACATCTTTTACTGCTTAATCTCCTTCATAGATCTTAGGGTTAGGTTAGATTCATCGAATCCTTCCAACTTTATGTTCTTCATCTATCCTTCTAGAAGTATCTCAAATATCTTAATAGATTTACAATAAAATATTTTACAATGCATTAAATGCTTCCATACAATCAATAAATAAAGTCAACATGTTTTACATAATCTAGTAATTTAACTATGTTGGCTGAAAATCTGAATTCTTCCTCAAATGTAAAATACTAATGCTCAGTCTTCATTAGAAAGCTTGGTCACCACAAAAATTATTTCCTTGGAAATTAACTAATGTTTGGTCAACATTGATTTTACTCAGCATATACTAGCTTAGTTGACACTAACATCACTCGGCTTAAACTAGATTTCTTCACTTTTGCTCGGTTAAGCCTATCGGTTTAGTCTTCATTCTTACTTAGATAAATAATAAATTGTCTTATCATTGTGCCACATAATCAAGTACTCATTGAAGTATCAAGATAACTCAACCTTTCCTTAGGTGCTATTATGATGCAGGAGCATCCTGGGTGTAAGAGCAATCTTGCATCACCCAAAAATATTTATGTTTTTATATTCAATAAGGGCTATTTTGTGCAGAGCTGCTATTTATGGAAAGTTACTATTTTTTGGTAATTTTTGTATGTGCTCAGAATGATCTGATTTCTTTCTTGGAGGTTCATTTTGGTCATATAAGTTTGCCAGTAAAGTTGCATTGCCAGATCAAGTGTATATTGGAAGATATTGAAGATTTTCAGTATTGGCAGCAGGGTACAGAAACTTTGAACTCAGTTTTGAAGGCTTTAGAGGCCCTGGATGAGGTCAAAAATTTGGGTGACGGGCGCTTGCGCAGGTCAAGCCTGTAGAGCGCTTCGTGGTGTTTTCAAAATGGGGTTATAATAGTCGATCGGGTCAACTGGTCATGACTTATGGTCTTCGGAAGTTGGGCAACCTGAAATGGCAGAAAATAATTTTCTTAAAAATTTTTGTTCGAGTTTCAAAGGTTATCTTGAGCCGACTATGATGTAATAAAATGTAAAATAAAATAATTCTAAGTTTGGTCGGCCTTATTGGCTAAAATTCTGGAACCTTCCCAGGCGGTGGAAAATTGCCTATATAAGGAAGGCTGTATTATTGTCTTAGGCAGTTCAGAATAGTTCTGGGTAGTAGATCTGGGTAATAGTTCGAGGCTTTGTCTTACAGAATATTGTAAGGGAATGCCCATGTGGCTTTGCATATTGTAATTCTAAAAGTTTGTAATTCCACATTTGTGGAGATAATAAGAAGCCAATTTTCTGTTCTTGCATATTGTTGTGGTTTCTCTATTTCTGTTATGTGTTTGTGGTATTAAGGGGAGCACCCTTCATCAAGCAAATTGCCTATATAAGGAAGGCTGTATTATTGTCTTAGGCAGTTCGGAATAGTTTTGGGTAGTAGATCTAGGTATTGATTCGAGGCTTTGTCCTACAAAATATTGTAAGGGAATGCCCACGTGGCTTTGCATATTGTAATTCTGAAAGTTTATAATTCCACATTTGTGGAGATAATAAGAAACCAATTTTTCTGTTCTTGCATATTATTGTTGTTGTTTCTCTTTTTCTGTTATGTGTTTGTGGTATTAAGGGGAGCACCCTTCATCAAGTGGTATCAGATGAAGGGTGCTCCCCTTAATACCACAAACACATAACAGAAACAGAGAAACCACAACAATATGCAAGAACAGAAAATTGGCTTCTTATTATCTCCACAAATGTGGAATTACAAACTTTTAGAATTACAATATGCAAAGCCACATGGGCATTCCCTTACAATATTCTGTAGGACAAAGCCTCGAACTATTACCCAGATCTACTACCCAAAACTATTCTGAACTGCCTAAGACAATAATACAGCCTTCCTTATATAGGCAATTTTTCACCACCTGGGAAGGTTCCAGAATTTTAGCCAATAAGGCCGACCAAACTTAGAATTATTTTATTTTACATTTTATTACATCATAGTCGGCTCAAGATAACCTTTGAAACCCGAACAAAAATTTTTAAGAAAATTATTTTCTGCCATTTCAGGTTGCCCAACTTCCGAAGACCATAAGTCATGACCAGTTGACCCGATCGGCTATTATAACCCCATTTCGGAAATGCCACGAAGCGCTCTACAGGCTTGCCCTGCGCAAGCGCCCGTCACCCAAATTTTTGACCTCATCCGGGGCCTCTAAAACCTTCAAAACTGAGTTCAAAGTTTCTGTACCCTGCTACCAATACCGAAAATCTTCAATATCTTCCAATATACACTTGATCTGGCAATGAAACTTTACTGGCAGACTTATATGACCAAAATGAACCTCCAAGAAAGAAATCAGATCATTCTGAGCACATACGAAAATTACCAAAAAATAGTAACTTTCCATAAATAGCAGCTCTGCACAAAATAGCCTTTATTGAATATAAAAACATAAATATTTTTGGGTGATGCAAGATTGCTCTTACACCCAGGATGCTCCTGCATCAGACACCCGGGGTAATTTGAGAAGTGACCCTGTCACGACTCAGGTGTGCAGAGGAAAACCAAGACGGTTAACCTCCTCCTTTGTTAGCCATGATGAATCTTCAACAGGTCATCCTTTCCACTTGACCAGATATTCTGCATATGTCATGTTCCTTGTGCTTCTGCCAACATGACTATCCAGTATATCTTCAATCTCCTTAGTGTCTGAACTAGTTGCTGGAATACTCTACTGTGCTGCTGTGATCTCATCTTCAACACCTCCCTCATGATACTCTGTCAGATCTGAAATGTTAAACACTGGTGAAATATTTAGCTCAGTAGGCAATTCTATCTCATATGCGTTTCCCGAATCATGTTTCTTCAATATCCTGCATGGTCCAAACTTCTTCATTTTCAGCTTGTTATATGTACCAACTGGAAACCGCTCCTTCCACAAATGAACCATGACTTCATCACCAACCTGAAATTCCTTATACCTCCTTTTCTCATTTGCCTTAGTCTTATACTGTGCGTTCATCTTGGTAATATGCTTCTTCACCTCCCCATGGATGTTCTTCAAGTGTTCTGTAAAATCCTCAGCTTCGGCGATACTTATTTCTCCTTTATCTATCTTCCTCAATTCAGATGCATTTCTTGGACTACTTCCATATACAATCTAGAATGGTGATTTACCAGTGCTCCTGTTGACAGAATTATTGTATGCAAATTTTGCCTGTGGTAAAATCAAATCCCATCCCGTTGGCTTATCTCCAACCAAATATCTCAGCAAATTTCCCAAACTCCTATTCACCACCTTTGTCTGTCCATCAGTCTGTGGATGATGTGATGAACTAAACTTCAAATCTATCTTCAACTTCTTCCACAATGTACGCCAGAAATATCCAACAAACTTAGTGTCCTGATCTGAAACTATGGTCTTTGGCAAACCATGAAGTCTCACTACTTCTCTGAAAAGCAATTCTGCTACATGAACAGCATCATTAGTCTTCTTGCAGGGAATGAAATGTGCCATCTTTGAAAATCTATCAACCACCACAAAAATTGAATCATGCCCCCGCTGAGTCCTCGGTAAACCAAGAACAAAGTCCATGCTGATATCCTCCCAAGGCTTCTCTGGTACAGGTAATGGCTGATACAATCTTGTATTCTGCTTCACTCCTTTTGCCATCTGACATACTCTACAACTCTGTACAAACTTCTTCACATCTTGCTGCAACTGCGGCCAATAATAATTCTCACTAACCAAACCAACGGTTTTATCACAACCAAAATGTCCAACCAATCCTCCACTATGCTTCTCCTTGATGATATTCTCACTCATAGAACTTCGTGGAATGCACAACTGACTCCCTCTGAATAGCATATCATCCTAGATGATGAAATCCAACCATTTCGTCCTGTCTAGAGTAATAGGTTTTGTACAAGCTTTCCAAGCTTCACCAAAATCAGGATCCTCTGGATACAAATTCTTGAGTTCCTTGAACCCAACCACTTCAATCTGCATTTC
Source organism: Chamaecyparis obtusa (assembly GCA_027943335.1). Classification (NCBI taxonomy): domain Eukaryota; kingdom Viridiplantae; phylum Streptophyta; class Pinopsida; order Cupressales; family Cupressaceae; genus Chamaecyparis; species Chamaecyparis obtusa. Next base: position 1,020,210 of record BSBK01001079.1, read on the forward strand.
TGTCAGCAATAGTTGCCTTCTGCTAAGAGCATCTGCAACCCTATTAGACTTTCCACTCCTGTGTTTCAAAACAAATGTATAACTCTGCAAAAACTCAACCCATTTCAAATGCCTCTGATTCAACTTTCCTTGACTATTCAAATATTGCAAAGCTTGAGGATCAGTATACAAAACAAACTCCTTAGGAAGCAGATAATGTCTCCACTTCTTTAATGCCTAAATTATAGCATAAAATTCCTGATCATAAACAAAATACTTCCTCTTGGCATCATTTAACTTCTCACTGAAATACGCAACAGGTTTACCTTCTTGGCTCATAACAGCTCCTATTGCAGTACCACTAGCATCACAATCTACTTGAAACACTTTATTAAAATCTGGAAGTGCTAAAATAGGTTGTTCTGTAACTTTTTGTTTCAATAATTGAAAACTCTTTTCTGCCCCATTAGTCCACTTAAACTCTTTTCTATCCCCTCTCATTGTTTCAGTCAAGGGTCCACAAATACTGCTAAAATTTTGGATAAAATTTCTGTAAAAACTAGCCAAACCATGAAAAGATCTTACCTCAGTAGCACTCCTTGGAGTAGGCCATTCAAGGATAGCCTGTACCTTCTCTGGGTCCATTTTTAGACCTTCTGCTGAAACTACAAATCCCAAATACACTAACTCTTTCTTCACAAAACTGCATTTCTTCAAATTAATCAACAATTTCTCTTCTCTCAGCTTCTCAAATACCATACGAATATGCATCATATGCTCCTCCAATGTCTTACTAAAGATCAAAATATCATCTAGGTAAACAATGACAAACTTACCCAGAAATTCTTTCAGAACCTCGTTCATGAGCCGCATGAAAGTGCTCGGTGCATTGGTTAGCCCAAAAGGCATGACTAACCACTCATACAGTCCTTCCTTTGTCTTGAAGGCAGTCTTCCATTCATCTCCTTCTCTGATCCGAATCTGATGATATCCACTTTTTAGATCTATCTTTGAAAAATACACAGCTCCACGCAAACAGTCCATAATATCATCCATTCGTGGCAATGGAAACCTGTACTTGATTGTGATCTTATTTATTGCCCTAGAATCTGTACGCATCCTCCATTCTCCATTCTTCTTTGGTGCTAATATCGCTGGTACAGCACAGGGACTCAGACTCTCACGGATCAATCCTTTCTGTAACAGTTCATGTACTTGTCTGTTCAACTCCTCACTTTCTGCAGGTGTCATTTTGTGTGCTGCCTTGTTCAGAAAACTTGCTCCTGGGATCAAGTCCATCTAATGGCTGATCTTCCTGACAGGTGGTAATCCATCAGGCACGTTATCAGATACAATATCCTGAAACTCATTCAACAAATCTGCAACTTCTACAGGAACATCTTCTACTTTCTCTTTACCAGCTTTTGGAATTAAAGCAAAACATACATGCTCATGCCTCATACCATCTAAGAAATTTCTTCCATCAACAAAAGTTATCCTTGCAGTACCACATACCTTTTCTTCAGTCTCCTTCAATGGTTTTAGCTTATGTCGCACTCCATCCTTTGTCAGGGAATAGGTATTCGCACGACCATCATGTACAGCACATCTGTCAAACTGCCATGGTCTACCCAACAACATATGACATGCATCCATAGATATGATATCACACAATACCTCATCTTGGTACCCGCTAATCTTGAACTTCACCAGGCATTGTTCATTGACCATGACCTTGTGGTCATCCTGCACCCAGGCAATCCGATATGGATGTGGGTGTTTCTGTCTCTTGAGCTTCAACTTTGTCACCATCTTTTCTGACACCAAATTGTCAGTGCTTCCACTATCGATAATCACATCACAACATTTACCCTCACACTTGCATCTAGTGCGAAATAGGCTCCTCCTTTGTTCAGGTTCATTCTCACCACTCAACAAGACTCTTCTATTAATTAGTGTTTCTCCTCTTTCAGCATCTTCAGAATTTGATGATCTAGCATCTTCATCGACATGTGCAACTCTGGCCTGGCCTTCATTTCTCCTATCTATTCTGCCTTGGCACTGAGGACATTCAAATGCCCTGTGACCTTCTTCTCCACAGTGAAAACATGTTCCACGGAAGCCACTTCTTCCAGATCCTTGTCCTCTTTCTCTTCCTCTCTGATCTCTATTATTCTGATCCTAGAAACGATTGGAATTATTTCCTCGCTGATTCTGACTGCTACTAGCCTCATCCTTCTTTTTCAAATCTTCATTTCGGCCACCATATGACCGTCCACCAGATCGTCCACCGTGACCTCTTCCATTTTGTCTGCTCTCAAACTTCTTGTTCAGCTTTTCCTTTACTTTTAGGGAAAACTGGTATGCCTCTTCAATACTGTTCATTCGAACCAGATTCAGCTCCTCCTGAATGCTTGGCCTTAACCCATTAAGGTATCGGGCAACTTTCTCCTTATCAGCTTTTGCATGGCCTGTTCTGATGAGAAGTCAGTAGAACTCCTCTGTATACTCCTGAACAGATCTTCCTGCTTGCTTCAAACTCTGCATTTTCTTCAGTAGGTCAAGCTCATAATCAACAGGAATGAACTGTCGCTTCAATTTATCCACCATCCGATCCCATCTTGTGATTTTATCTTTCCCTCTTCTATTTCGCTCTAATTAAATTTCTTGCCACCAGATCTTCGCATGACCTTTCAATCTGGCCTTCGCAAATTTGACCCTATCAGGATCCTCAACATCTTCGTACTCAAAATATTCTTCACATTCATTGATCCAGTCGATCAATTCCTTTGGGTTAAGATTTCCAAAAAATGTAGGAACCTCAATCTTAGGTCTTTTCCCAATCTTGAAAATCGCCCGAAAAAGTCTTTCTTCCTCCTGGTTCACAATTTCAGTTTCTCCTTCTTGATATTCTTCTTCGGCTTCATCCTCGCTTTCATCTCTGACATTAAGATTCATTCCTCTGCGAATCTCTTCTTGCAATGCTCGCACTTGTCTCTGTAGCTCTCTAACCTCAGGTGTCACAGCACCAGCTCTTCCGCCACGTTCTCTTCGTGGAGGCATTTTCACGATGTGCACTGAAACCCTAACCACGGTCCTTGTGCAAACTGCCTCACAGTCGGTGATCTATTTACACACTCAAGAAAACTTGCTCTGATACCACTTGATGAAGGGTGCTCCCCTTAATACCACAAACACATAACAGAAACAGAGAAACCACAACAATATGCAAGAACAGAAAATTGGCTTCTTATTATCTCCACAAATGTGGAATTACAAACTTTTAGAATTACAATATGCAAAGCCACATGGGCATTCCCTTACAATATTCTGTAGGACAAAGCCTCGAACTATTACCCAGATCTACTACCCAGAACTATTCTGAACTGCCTAAGACAATAATACAGCCTTCCTTATATAGGCAATTTTCCACCGCCTGGGAAGGTTCCAGAATTTTAGCCAATAAGGCCGACCAAAATTAGAATTATTTTATTTTACATTTTATTACATCATAGTCAGCTCAAGATAACCTTTGAAACCCGAACAAAAATTTTCAAGAAAATTATTTTCTGCCATTTCAGGTTGCCCAACTTCCGAAGACCATAAGTCATGACCAGTTGACCTGATCGGCTATTATAACCCCATTTCAGAAACGCCACGAAGCGCTCTACAGGCTTGACTCGCGCAAGCACCCGTCACCCAAATTTTTGACCTCATCCGGGGCCTCTAAAGCCTTCAAAACTAAGTTCAAAGTTTCTGTACCCTGCTGCCAATACCGAAAATCTTCAATATCTTCCACTATACACTTGATCTGGCAATGAAACTTTACTGGCAGACTTATATGACCAAAATGAACCTCCAAGAAAGAAATCAGATCATTCTGAGCACATACAAAAATTACCAAAAAATAGTAACTTTCCATAAATAGCAGCTCTGCACAAAATAGCCCTTATTGAATATAAAAACATAAATATTTTTGGGTGATGCAAGATTGCTCTTACACCCAGGATGCTCTTGCATCATATTATTACAACCTTGCCTATACCCTTCTCAACAATCAAATAGATATAGTACTTTCTTAGACAGCAACAGTCTTACCAGTTAAGGTTTGACATTAATGACAATACAACAATTGCTTCAATTATAGTTTCCAACAGAAGCTATGTGGAATAAAAGATGAAGAGCACTTTAAGAAAATTATGAAAAATATTAACACTCATCTGAGAATGAAAAGAAGAACTATATTAATAATGGGAGGTAATTATGAGTAAATCGACAAAGAAATAGAAGAGGCAGTTGTAAAGGTTATGACCTCTGACCCTAGTGAGCACACAAGTGTATCTGATCAAGTATTGGAATCTAAACATCAGAAAAGTCCTTTACCATCACCGTCACCATCTATTAACATTGAAGATGAAACTATGAATGTAGGAGGAACAAACATTACCTTAGACAGTGAAGAAAACCCATTCAGTAATCTTGAAAACATTGGTGAAAATTTGACTATTGAGCAACAAGATATGACAGTGAATGAGGAAGAAGGAAAGGAAACAAGGAAGGAAGAAGAGGTAGAAATGACACAAGAAGAATCATAGGTTAATGCAGAAGCAACTGAACAAGAAGTCCTACAGGAACAAGCAATAATTAGTCCTAATCCCAAGGAAGCAACAAAGAATCCACAAATTGAATCTATTTTTTCTAGTCTTGCACAAGAAGTCAATAATGATGATCAAATAGAGCTGATCTCATCTTTGGATAAGATTATTGGCAAGAATAAAAAGGTAAAAATCTTAGAAGGATCATTTCTTGAAGTGACAGAGAAACTGTAGAGCATAATAACAAGTCAAATAAATGAGACAGACCCACAGAGTAAAGCAAAAGAAGTTGTGAAAGCATTTGATACTGAATTCACAAACTTATCAGACATGGCCATAGTTAAAGCACAAGAAGCTTATGAAGTTAAGATATTCCAAGATATATGTTAGAATATCAGAAATGATATAGAAAATCTAGATATTTTCATTAAGGAACTAAGGAGTTTGTAAAGAGGAAAAGCTTTGTACATTCAATGTAAAAAATCATAAAATCATATATCAAAGATAATAGAGAAGATTAAGGTGAAAGAGGAAGAGATACAAACAACAGTAAACCTTTTGTCTAGCCCACATGTGAAGATCTCAGACATTGAGAAAAATATAAGTAAACTCTATGATGATATAAGAATTCTAAATGATGAAAAGGACAATAAATTGAGGAGATTCACTCTATTAAGAGAGCATGTATTAATTAAATTGAGTATTATTGAGAATCAGTTGGAGGAATGTCTTTCTTCTAAGACATCTTATGGAAAATTTCATTATGCAAACCTTTAGGCATGTGAAATTGCATCTTATGGTCTATGTGCACTCCTAAGTGTTTCAGATGCTATAAAGAAATCATGGGATAAGGAGTTAGTAAGCATGAAGATAAATTTTTCAAAATGTGTTGCAAGCCTACTGACTTTACAATTTTGAGATCCTACGGTAAACCATTTTTTTTTACAAGTTTTTGACACCCTTTTTTATCATTATTGTCAAAGGGGGAGTAGTAGCAGAAAATTGTATAAACAGTATAGTATGATGCATACTCCTAGGAGGAGTATAGATATTTAGAGATATAAGTATGTTGGATTTTTTTTTTATATGGCCACAATTTTGAAATTTTGTGAGACTTATCCAATTTTCTTGTATGTTGCCACCAATGATAAATGGGGAGATTGTTGGTAATTTGGTTGAGTAGGATATCAAGTTGTTGTCATTATGGAAACATATAATCACTATGATGATCGCACTATAATAGCAAGCAATTTTGTAAGAGCTCAAGTAAAAATTGTCTAAGTACAACAATATTTTCCAGTCTAATCAGAGATAGTTTTTGTTAGTGATGTCCACATAAGTAGGTTCAATGCATGAGAACTTGAACATGGATAATTCTATGTATATTAAAGACACATGTGAAAGCGCAAGTCTATATGACATGCACCGAAGGAGATATTGCAAAATAACAAAGACAAAGTTGAAGCCAACCTAAACAAAGCAAGAAGATAGAATAAGAATGATAGTTAAGGGAAAATTTTTTATCAAAATAATGACTTAACCATATAAGGGATGACATCCTAGATGTTAACCCTTAGACAACATGAATTAGTTTTTGTATTTAGGAAATATTTTATGCTTAGTAAAGCCAAATGGAAGTTATTATTCTTAATAACTTGTATATATGTAAGAAGCATGTAATGTGAAGTAATATAGATGTAATAAGATATTGTAATACTATGATGTGAAGTTGTTTATTGCAAAAGAAAAGCAAGAAGACTTTGTATATGAAGGTGAAGAGCCTAGAAAGATAAATTAGAATAGGAAAGCTATTCAACAGTAGTGAAAGGTTATATAGTTTACCTTTGTATTTATATTGCATTGTATTTTACATGTTTGGGTAGTGAGCTCATCTTGTAAACATCCTATTTTGTAATACCAACTCCTAGCAGGGTGGAGGCTTCTAAAAAGGCCTAGAGTCCTTTAATCAGGACAAAGACACTATATGCATGCAATAGACTCCTGACAAGGTCAACATGTGAGGAATCAATGCTAAATGTTTGGCAGCCATTCTATAGCAGTTGTTGTTGCAGTCATGACTATGATTGTCATTGATGTCAACACAATGATTTACTAGAGACTTGCAGAGAAGCAGAAAAAGTTTGGATTAGCGCACATGGGTTATTATAGTTGGAGCTATGCGATGTTGAGGATATACTATTTTATTTTTTATATGTATATGGTTAAGAGCACAGATAGTAATGCATTTATTCATGGAAGTTATGAGCATTTTGGTGGAAGCAGTATTCAGGCAGTGTTCCTGAGTAGCGGTTTGTGGAAATCAGATGATATCTCCTAATCGGGATGGAATCTGGTTTTGTGTAGTTAAAGGGAAGTTGAAGACACATTGATAGTGACATGGATGATAGCACAAACTTTGAGGTCACACGAGTGAAGAATTATTGTAGTTGGAAGTTGATAGTTTTCTGTAATTTTGATGTAGCGTGTGGAAATTTTTATGTTGTAATTGTATGCTGACTAATTTGTAATTATTTGAGTGTGGTATAAAGGAAGGAATGTATTTCCTTTTTTTAGTGGTGGTTTTGTGTGATGTTTTATGCATGAAGTGAAGGAAAGAGCTAAGTGTGAAAGTGAATATGTGAAGGAAGACATGTGAGGTACAGAGACCTAAAATTGAGATCTGGTGTAACAGTTAGTGCAGTTTGGCATAGTCAAAAAAGAGGTAACATATTATTCTATTGAGTAATACAAAGATTATTTGGAGAGTGTGTTTAGTGATCTTACCCTAAAGCTATTTGGGCAGCGGGTCCTTCTATCTTCTATAACTCTTAACAGGGTTAGAATCTTTTAATAGGGATTCAAAATCTCCTAACAGGGATTCATATGTACAGAATGTATTTCATAAGACTCCTAATAGAGTCCATCCTTTCACAATGAATATTCATAGTAGTGCATCTTTTGTGGGCATCATTCCCACTGGGGTTTACTCTTTGATCAAGAGGTTCCCTAGTCAACATATCTTGCGTCATTATGTTATTGTGTACGAATATCTTTCTATGGTTGGTAATTATATTGCTTATATGGTTTAGTGCTATTGAAGATGATAAAATTTATAATTATCTGATAACTGATTCACCCCCCCCCCCCCCTCTCAGTTATCTTGGTGGACTTTACTTTCTAACAATTGGTATCAAAGCGGCAGGTCCTTGAAAAAGAAGTTTAACAGCTTAAGGAGATCCATGGTGAATTTCAGGAAAGAAAGCCATAAGTTTGATGGAGTAAATTTTGATAGCTGAAAAGAAAAGATGAAGACACACCTGCTGTGTTTAGGACCAAGTTATTGGTTGATTACAAAGAATGATAAGACTATCATTGAAGAAGACAATCTTGAAACATGTACTACAGATGAGAGAGATCTATTCATGTGTAACATACTTGCAAGAGAAGCACTTTTGATATCACTTTCGGAGAATGAGTATAGACAGGTAAAATATTTGAAAAAATCTCATGATATTTGGAATGCTTTACACTCTACTTTTGAAGGTGATGAACATCCAAAAAGAGTTATATTACATAATTGGATATGTGCATTTGAAGATATAAGAATGTTGGAAGATGAATCTATTAGAAGCTATAATTGTAGAATGTCAGAAATTATTACAGGTATAAAATCTTGTGGAGGAACAAAGACAAAGAATGAAGTGATATGAAAAATTATGAGGACATTAACTCCTGTATTTAAGCAGACAACATAGATGATTGAACAAGTTATACCTTGTACTACAAACTTTACAAGAGAGACTCTTGTTGGAAGATTCGAAGCAACAGAAATCAACCTGAGATTATTAGGGGACTTACCTAGAATGGAGATAGCATTCAGTGCTCTTAGTGTTCGCCCTACTTTGTCAAGAAGCATCAGTGTGAGAAGAGATTATGCTAGCAGCAAAAAATCTAGAAATGAAGAAGACAAGAAGATTGAAGAAGGTATTGCCTTGCTTGTGAAAAGAGAACCAGATGGTAAGAAAATATTTAAATGTTGGACTTGTCAAGAATATAGTCATTTTGCATCTAAATGTCCTAACAGAGTTAAAAAGTATAGAAACAATTTCAAACCTAGCTGATCTAAGGAATTTTATTATGCTAATGATGAAGATCTTGAAGCTAGTATAGAAATAACTTTAAGTGAAACTGATACTGAGAATAATGATGACATAGGATTTGTAGCAATTAAAGAAGAGAATCCTAAAATTGATGTTAAGGAAGAAAAAGCCTTAGTTTCTCAAGTTGAAAAGAAATCTGATTGGATTATAGATAGTCGTTGTTCACATCATATGACTGGAGACATGAAAAAGTTCATAAAGTTTAATGAATATGATGGAGGAGTTGTTAGAGTTGGAAACAATGCACCTTGTTTGATTAAAGGTATAGGATCTATTACTCTTAATGGAAAGACTAATATTGATGATGTTTATTTTGTGGATGGATTGAAACATAATCTTTTGAGTGTTGGAAAGTTAGTTGATAAGGGATATCAAGTTTGGTTTACTGAGAAAACTTGTGATAAAGGATAAAGATGGAAATTTGATTGGAACTGGATCTAGAACCAGAGGTAATGTATTTCAGTTGAATCCTACTGAGATGACATGTTTGATTACTAAGATTGATGAAAATTTTTTATGGCATAGAAGGTTTTTTCATATAAACTTTAATAACATTATAAAAGTAAGTACTACACTTGCAGTAAGAGATTTACCTAAAATTATGAAGCTTACTAACATGATTTGCAAAGAATGTGTAATGGCTAAATAGAAGAGAAGTTTTTTTCCCAGTAAGAAGTTTACATCTACAGAGAAGCTAGAAATTATTCATACAGATTTGAGCGGTCCTACCAAGACTAGAGGATTCTATGGAGAAAGGTATTTTATGATTCTTGTTGATGATTTTACAAGAATGATGTGGATTTCATTTCTTAAAGAAAAATCTGAACCATTTGATAAGTTTAAGATTGTTAAGAATAAAGTTGAGAATGAATCTGGAATGAAGATTAAATGTTTGAGATCTGATAGAGGTGGAGAATTTACTTCTAGAGAGTTTAACACCTTTTTTGAAGAAAATGGCATTAAGAGACAGTATTCAGCCCCTAGAACACCTGAACAAAATGGCAATGCAGAAAGAAGGAACAGATCAGTGACTGAAGCAGCAAGAGCTATGTTATTTGAGAATGATTTGGTGAAGATATTGTGGAGAGAAGCAGTGAACACAATAGTGTATACATTGGATAGAGTAAAAATCAGAACAGACACAGACAAGACACCTTATGAATTATGGTTTGGACATGCACCCTCAGTTAAGTATTTTAGAATTTTTGGAAGCAAATGTTATATAAAGATAGATGATGATATTGGAAAGTTTGATCCTAGAAGTGATGAAAGTATATTTCTTGGATATTCTTTGAAAAGAAAGGCTTATAGATGTTACAATAAAAGAACTAAGACTATTGTTGAAAGCGCAAATGTTAAAGTTGATGAAAAGTTCAAAATTTAGGAAAGAAAGCTTGATAATGAATTAGATGAAGAAGCTCATCCTAAATCTAACACTGGATCTACTGAATTATTTTATGAAATTGACAGTGATTTGTTGAATGAAAGCCATAGTGAAATCATTGAAGAACCTACATCTAAAGAGAGATCTAAGACAGTGACACCTAGCAAGAGTTTGTTAAGAAATCATCCTATTGGAAAAATTATTGGGAGCATCAAAAGAGGAGTTCTAACTCAAAATAAGGTACAAGAATAGTTATGTTTGATTTTTCAAATTGAACCTAAGACTACTAATGAAGCTTGTGAAGATGAAATTTGGACTAATGCTATGAAAGAAGAACTAGATTAGATTTAAAAGAACAACACATGGGAATTGGTCCCTAGACCTAAAGACAAGAATGTTATTGTAACTAAATGGGTATTCAGAAACAAGATGAATGAACAAGGAGAAGTAGTAAGAAACAAAGCAAGATTGGTATGTAAGGGTTACTCACAGCAAGAAGGAATTGACTATGAAGAAACCTTTGCACCTGTTGCAAGAATTGAAGCAGTAAGAATGTTTTTGGCTTATGCAGCTTACAAGAAATTCAAAGTATATCAGATGGATGTGAAGTCAGCATTTCTGAATGGAGAATTGGAAGAAGTCTACATTGAGCAGCCTAAAGGTTTTCCCTTAACTCAAGAAGGAGACATGGTATGTAAATTGAAGAAAGCTTTATATGGACTTAAACAAGCACCTAGAACTTGGTATGCAAGACTGGATAAGTATTTGTTAAAATTGGGATTTACAAAAGGAACAGTTGATAGCAATTTGTACACAAAAGAAATTGAAAATGGTTTGTTGGTTATAGTTATTTTTGTTGATGACATAATCTTTGGAGGAGAAGATGAAGCTAGTGACAAATTTGCTGATGAAATGAAGACTGAATTTGAAATGACTATGATTGGTGAAATGAAATACTTTTTGGGATTACAGATAACAAAAAACAACGATGGTATCTTTGTAAGTCAGACAAAGTACCTGAATGAATTGTTGAAAAGATTTGGAATGGAGAATTGTAAACTAGTTGGAACACCTATGGTGACTGGACGTAAGCTATCTAGCACAGAAGAGACTCCTGCAGTAGAACAGAAGAAATACAAATCTATGATTAGAGGATTGCAGCATTTGACTCATACAAGACCTGATATAGCACATTCAATTGGAATTATGGCAAGATTTCAAGCTGAACCTAGAGAATCACATTATGCAGCAGTGAAGAGGATACTGAGATATTTAAGAGGCACAATGGACTATGCACTATGGTATGAAAAATCTGATGATTTTACCCTATGTGCATATACAGGTGCTGATTGGCGAGGTAGTGTCGATGATAAGAAAAGCACCAGTGGTGGAGCATTTTTCCTTGGAGGAAGATTAGTTTCTTGGCTAAGCAAGAAGCAGAATTGTATCTCACAAAGCACAGCAAAAGTAGAATATGTAGCACCAGCAAACAATTGTAACTAGATAATTTGGATGAAGTAAATGCTGAAGGATATTGGAATAAAGTTTTTTGAACCTGTTGTCATACATTGTGACAACACCAACACAGTTAGTATGTCTAAGAATCATGTATTACATTCTATGAAAAATCATATAGAGATTAAGTATCATGTTGTAAGAGAGAAAATTGTTGAGAGAGAAGTCAGACTTGAGTACATAAGTACAAAGGAGCAGATTGCAGACATATTCACAAAGCCTTTTCCTAAGGATACATTTGAGTATGTGAGAGGTATGCTTGGGGTTATGCCCCAGCCTACTTTTGAAAAGTGATGTAGTTGGTTGCATCTGTCCAGTGGCATATGAGCCTTATCTTTCTTCTGGACTGGATGTTGGTACTTCCTCTATTGGGGAGTATGTGTATCTAAGGTGAGTCATGAGGACTTTAGTGAATGTATTTTCTGAAAAGTGTCTTTTGACATTGAGTTGTTGATGACATAATGATGAAATTTATGTTATTGATGTCAATGGGGGAGAAGTATACATGAAAAACTATCTGAGACATCTGTTGGAGAACTGAATAGGAAAATGAAGCAAGATTTGATTAATGAAGAGGACTTGAAGAAGTAGTGTTGCAGTAGTGGATTTTTGGAACATTGGATGTTTTTCATCTATGTTGCCATCAATGCTAATGAGGGAGATTGTTAGGAATGAATGATAAATGTTTGGAAGCCATTCTATAGCATTTTTTGTTGCATTCATGACTATGATTGTCATTGATGTCAACACAATGATCTACCGGAGACTTGCAAAGAAGCAGACAGAGTTTGGATTAGCGCACATGGGTTATTGTAGTTGCAACTATGTGATGTTGAGGATATACTCTTTGATATTTTATATGTCTATGGTTAAGAGCATAGATATTAATTCAATTATTCATGGAAGTTATGAGCATTTTGGTGGAAGCAGTATTCAGGCAGTGTTCCTCAGTAGTAGTTTATGGAAATTAGATGATATCTCCTAATCGGGATGGAATCTAGTTTTGTGCAGTTAAAGGGAGGTTGGAGACACATTGATAGTTATTTGGATGATAGCATAGACTTCGAGGTCACATGAGTGAAGATTTATTATATTTGGAAGCTGATAGTTTTGTGTAATTTTGGTGTAGCGTGTGGAAATTTTTATATTGTAATTGTATGCCAACTCATTTGTAATTATTTGAGTGTGGTATAAAGGAAGGAATGTTTTTCCTTGTTATAATGTAGTTTTGATATGGAATTAGTGGTTGTGTGTGATGATGTATGCATGAAGTGAAGAAAAGAGCTAAGTATGAAAGCAAATTTGTGAAGGAAGACATGCGAGGTACAGAGATCTGAAGTTGATATCTGATGTAACAGTGAGTGCGGTTTGGAAAAGTGAGAGAAGAGGTAACATATTATTATGTTGAGTAATGCAAAGATTATTTGGATAGTGTGTTCAGTGATCTTACCCTGAAGCTATTTGGGCAGTGGGTCCTTCTGTCTTCCATAACTCTTAACAGGGTTAGAATCTTTTAACAGGGATTCAAAATCTCCTAATAGGGATTCATATGTACTGAATGTATTTCATAAGACTCCTAACAGAGTCTATCCTCTCACAATTAATATTCATATTAGTGCATCTTTTGTGGGCATCATTCTCATTGGGGTTTACTCTTTAATCGAGAGGTTCCCTAGTCAACATATCTTGTGTCACTGTGTTATTGTGTATGAATATCTTTCTTGTTGGATACAATTTTTTGAAGGAGATTGTTGGATTAATTGTGTGTTGTCTTTGATGTCACACAAATGTCATATCAATTATCATTCTCAGTCGGTCAGCAAAGCAATTCTCAGTGATTACCAAGCTCAATCGGTCAGCTAAGCGATTCTCAGTGTTTACCGAGCTCAGTTGGTCAGCGAGGTGGTTTTCTATGTTTACCGAGATCTCTTGGTCTTCAAAGGATGTTGCAAAAATTTTAGTGGTAACCGAGTTCACTCGGTTACCAAAGGAAATCTTTTTAGGATTAGTGTTTACCGAGCAAGGTCGGCCCAGTAAAGAATTTTGTTTGTTTATTCAGCCGACTATTGTAATGAGTGTTAATGTTTGTAATAATTATTAGTGCTGACTTGAAAATGTGCATGGACAATCCGAATGGTATATATAGAAGGTCAAGTTGTGAATTACAAGTGTGCAAGTGGAAAAGAAGGAAAGTGTGAGCAAATTTTGAAGGATGGTTAGATATCTTTGAGGAGCAGCAGAGATATATTTGATCAGGAAGGATCTAGTAAAGTAGAATAGAGATCTGTAATCAGCAAATCAGTTGCATCATTATTCAGGTCATTTCATTGTTACTTTCTTACCATTGTAGCAGTGATTTCAAAATCTCTTAACAGAGTTGGTTTAACAGCCATTTTGTAAATCCTTTAACAAGGTGATAGTTCTATTGAATTGTTTCAAAGACCTCTTACAAGGCCACTCCTAACAGGGTGATTAAATCCTCTAACAAGGTCACACCGAACATTGTGTTTTGTAACCTTTAACCGGGTTGGCTCCTAATAGGGCTCACTTCAAAAGAGTGAAAAATAGTAACTAGTTACATTGGTGGTTTTTCCCATATTGGGTTTCCATGTTAAATCTAGTGTCTCTTGTGTTCATGTTATTTTCTTTATGCATGCATGTTAATCACTGATGAATACTTAAAAATAGTTATAATTAATAATCACTGCAATAACTAAGTTTTCAGCATTTCTCTGTATGTTTACCGAGTGACAGCAGTAAATGAATTAATAAAACATCTAAGGGATCTGTGGTAATATTTTTTTGGTTAACTGATTCACCCCCCCCCCCCTCTCAGTTGCTCCATCTATATTTCCAACACTTTCTATGGTTGGTAATTATATTACTTAAATGGTTTAATGATATTGAAGATGATAGAAGTTATAATTATCTGATAACTGATTCACCCCCCCCCCCCCCCCCCCCTCTCAGTTATCTTGGTGGACTTTACTTTCTAACACTATCTATGCAAGATAAGTGCTTGTATTGTTCCCCTTTTGAGAACTATTTTGAGACAAGTATTTATTGTAAGAGCAATGTGCTCACCACCTTTAACCAGGTGTTTTGTTCACCCCTAACAGGGTTTTGTATTCCTCTAACAAGGAAATGCACTATGTAACAATCAGCTCCTAATAGGGCTAGATCTCCTAACAGGGATATTATATTTTAGTGCATATTTGTGGGTACCATCCCCACCGGGGTTTTCCCTTTGGCAAAGGTTTCCTCAAGAAAAAATCATGGTGTAATGAATGTGTTATGCTTATATTCTCTTTCCTTTTCTGCATTACTTTGGATTGTTTATAATTATTTAAAGTTGAAAAGATCAAAGTTATGTAATACTGATTCACCCCCCCTCTCAGTATTACCTAATCCTAACATAATAAATTTTTCAAACCTATATGCACCCTAAAATGGTCGCCTAGACTTTGGGCCCCCATTCAGCAATTTATCAAATCCCTGAATCAATATTTTCAATAAATTGATCAAATCCTATGTTATCATTTATTTGATTAGTCTTTGGGCTAACCATTTTATCCTAAAGTCTTTATTTAATTAAAAGGGATATTTCCTCCCCTTTTATTAAATAAAAATCCCCCACTTTTCCTCTTATCCTAAGTTGCACAAATAAAGCATTATTCTTATTTTATAAAAAGGGAAAAAGCACTTTTTGTCTCATATGGACACAAAAGACAACTCTTATTTTCTCATTGGAGGATATTGGTGCACATGGATTGCTCCTCTTTCAAGCTCCACCCTTGATTAAGATCTTTTGCCTCTTAATCTCCATGGTCCATTCTTTCTCATTTCCTATAAAAGAAGAGCTATCTTCCTCATTTTCATATGCATTCTTGAATACTAATGTTATGCTGCAGGTTTTCTAGGTCACTTTGGAGCTTTTGAAGATTTGGAGCATTCTTGGCTTTTGCATATACATTCTATTTTTAGTTTCATTCATGCATAGTAGCTTCATGTTTATGCTTTCATAGTATAGATTTCTTTTATGCTTTAGATTACTTCATCTAGTCTAATTAGAAAGGATTTGTAATACTTGCATCTTTCCTTTCATAGTTTAGTTTGTACTTTCATTTCCATAGCTTAGCTTGCATCTCTCATTTCTAGCTTGCATATTCATCTAGTTTGAATTTTCATTTCATAGTGATTCTTGGGGATATTGGCATTCTTTCCCTTGTCTTCATTTGAATCTCTCATTGTGTGGTTGACTAGCAAGGTCATTAGCTTAATAGCTCTAGCTGAGAGAAAATTTCAAATAATCTTGCAACTCCATGCATACAGAGCTCTAGGTCACTTTCTAAGGTCTCTCATTCATGGATTTCCTTGGATATAATAACTTAGAGAAGTGCACCATTTGAGTGTGTACATTTTTGGCGCCCATCGTGGGGTAGAGCATTATTGTTTTGTCCTTAATTTTTTGCATTTCCATCAAATTTTCATCAAGTTTTTAGCTTCATTTTCGGCTCTTGGGTTTTTCAGTCTCAGATTATCACGTGATAGTTTTCCAGTATCACATGATAGTTCACCTGTGGTCATGCGATACTTTACCAGTTAAAAGTATCACCCCACTTGAGACATTCTGTCGCCCCGTTTGAGAAATTTTGTTGCCTGCAGTAAAGTGAAGTATTGCCCAGAAATATATTGTTGCCTAGGTATACTAAAAAGTGTCACGTGATATTTCTGGTGACTATACTGTCACCTGTACCCAGCAGTGAGTTGTTTCTTGGTTCTTTTTTGCCGAATTTGGATCTAGTTAGCTTGCTGGTTTAGTTTGTTGTAGTTAGATAGATTTAATTTGCAGATTTCATTTGAATTTTAGTTTTTCTAATCTTGTGGGGCTAACAAGTTGTGCTTGTAGGTGCTCTCATTTCTTGATCATTTTCTTAAAAGAACACATGTCAAAGCTTCAAATGCACAAGGGCTACTAACAGTTTTTGTAGGGCTGCCCAAAGCATAAAAACTCAATCAAGTGCTTGTTGTTTATTTCATTTTCAAGTGTGGCAATTACTAGTTGTTTCATTTCATAGGAACATAATATCTTGGTGTAGGGATTCTTAGGTGGTAGGAGAAGTATGCTCTTCACCCTTGTGGTGAACTAGAAAATCTTGACCCATCTTGGGATTTTGAAAGCAAGAGGGTAATTGAACATTTGCTTGGTGTGTTTGGGAGAAAGCTTTGGGATAAGGGAGTATGCTCTTCACCCTTGTGGTGAAACAAAATCCTTGAATCTCATAAGTTGATCCATTCTTTTTTTAGATCTTTAGAATCCTTTAGCGGGCCCGCTCTTGAGCAATCAAGAGGAATGACCCAAGTGGGGACAAGCTTATTGCTAGCTATTCTGACCCACTATAAACTCAAGGCTATCAAGGATATAAAACCTTGGTAGATTTAGTACTTGTCTTCACTTGATGTGAGTACTTGTGGGATTGTGACCATGAGGAAAATATTGAGCAAGAATACTTAAGGTACTCTTGTAGCCACAAGGTCTGTTACTTGCTACAAGGCAAGGAGTCCCTTTGGGGAGCAAGAGGGGGATTATGAATGGAAGCCCTTATTAAGAACCATAGATAGAGGCCACCCTATTTTACTACTTAGCTTCTTGGTGCAAGGATTGATCCAAGTGGAATAACCTGGATCACCCCAAGATTACTCACCATTTGTGCTCCTTTGGTTGTGTCATTGGCACTTCCACAACAAAGCCAATATCTATTGTGGGCAACCACTTTGTTTGAATCAATGGAGCATCAAGTGTGGGCCAAGTTGTTAAGTATTGAGCCATTGTCTTTTTAGGCTAAAAAGTGTTTGAAGTGTTCTCGTTGTGACATACCTGTGTAAACATTCTTGCATATTCAACATCTCGGTAGTGCTCATAGAAGTTTTTCAATTTTGATATCACAATTGCTTGTCTTGGCAAGGTTGCCTTTGCCCTTGTTTCAAGTGTTTGAAGACATATTTGATCACTTACTGTTTGCAAACATGTCAATTTACTGTTGTCACTATGATTGAGATCAAAAAAACCAACCATCAAACTAAAATTTGGACCAAAATTGCCTTAAAATTTGAGAATTTGAAACTCACTGGTCAAGAATCACGCGACACTAGAATAGTATCACTCTTTGTCCTGGAAAGTATCGCATGATAGTTCACCTCTCGAGAACTGTCACCCTGGAAAGTATCACCCCGGCTGCTTGGAAAGTATCACCCTGCTTAATGTGAAGTATCGCCTGGTCGGAAACTATCGCCCTGTTAGCCTGGAAACTGTCACCTAGAATCTTTTTGTTGTCTGCCTAATTCATGCAATTTTTTAGTCTTCTCTTAGTTGACCAGATTTTAGTAAGTTTCATACCTTGCAACTAAATGCTTGTTTGTGCCTCAGGTTTTCGGCTCTAGACATCTTGAGTTAGTAATCTTTGACTTCACCAAAAATTTTGCTTGTCTTTGGTAAGTTAGGAACCATCCTTGTTGACAAGATTCACCTTTAGATTCTTTGATTGCACACTTGGAGAGTTTGAGTACTCTTTTGTCCAAATCCACTTTCATATAAATTCAATTTCAATATATTTTGGTTAAATCATCCTCCTGATACATATGTGCTAGGATACTAAAATCCTTTTGTTATGCACCACTGTGGCAGTGTTGATTTATACTTTTTTGTCGGCTTTCTATCTCACCATATCTCTTTTTGGACAATTGAATATTGTCACTATCCTAGTTTGACAATTAGTGATTCATAAGGTTATTTTCTCACTAAGGGTCTTTTCTTTCATGCTGGTTACAACAAGATACCAAGTGGGTCAAGGAAAACAACCTCAAGTATTTTTTGAACAATTACCTTTAGTTCAAACTCATCAAAGGTGAAAGGGGAAGGAACCCGTCTTCGATCAATCTCCTAGGAGTGCTTCAAAAGTTTGGTTTGAGCCTAAGAGTAGCCTTAGTCAGCTGAGTACTTCTTTACCATCATCTCAATCAACTATGGACATGAGCTACACTTTGACTAGGAGACAAAGAGAAGCGATAGGTCAAACTCTTGATGATATTTTTCAAAGACATAGGGGTAGCATGTCGGTCAATGATGACAATCAACCTAAATCACCCCCTATTAATTCAAGATATCTAGATGCTCATCAACAAGCCAAAAGACACTATGCATAAGCTCATCAAGATGCACGGTCACAACATGAAGACCAAAACAACCAATCTTGTGATGCTCATGTGAATGTAGCTAACTTGTTCAATCATTCAAGGCCAAGCTCTCCACTAAAAACAACCACAAGATATACAAGTGAGAGGCTAAAAAGTATTGAGCGAGAAAAACAAGCCTTCTTAAATGAACAAGCTACAAAAGAAGAAAGATTTAGGCTCCTAGAGGAGGAACAATGAGCCTTGTTGGACATAGAGAGAAGGGCCACACAAGAAGAACAAGATAGGCTCCTAGCCCAACAACTTAATGCAAAATTCAACAATAGGGGTACCAACAGTGGGACCAACTCCCCACCATCTACCCCCTTGGGCAGCCCATGAGGCAGAAAATATTCAAGGTCACCATAAAGATCTCCTAGTCCTAGATGAAGGACTTTACAACATGCTCACTATAGGAGACAGATGCCTTCTAGAAACTCAAGACAACCCTCCCAATGAGCTCATCATGGCTCTCAACATGGAGGAACTAGTGCAAATTATGAAGCTCAAGACTTTATGAGAATGCAACAAGAACCACTTTTCCAACAATATGTGGAGAAATATGTTGAGAAAAATAAAGATAAGTTCCTAGAGAGCCTAATCAAAAAGGGTGTGAGGGTCCCTTATAACTTTGATGTGGATAGGAAAATAAAGAAACAGAGTCCCTCACAAGAAGAGGAGATTAATAAAATCAAGAAGATGATGGAGAAGATGATGGAGAAGATGATGGCTCCCAAGAGTTCCTTCAACCTTGATTCTATTTGTCCTAATGCTTTTGATAAGAGTGTGAGCATGATGGATTTTCCTAGGAAAATTGAATTTCCCCAATATGACAATAATGGTGACCCACATGATCATGTGCATCAATTTTATACCATGAGTTTTGAATTTCACCATGAAGATTCCTATCTGATGAGATTATTTCCAAGGAGTCTAAAAGGTCAAGCTATGGAGTGGTTTACCAACATAAACCCTCCTGTCAAAACTTTTAAAGAACTAGTCCATAGATTTGTGCAACATTTTGCCTACAACTTATCAAGATCAATCACCATGCTCGATTTGTGTAATTTGAAACAGAATCAAGAGGAATCTTTTGTTGCATTTTTACAAAGGTGGAGACGATTATGCTCCTGATATTCTAGGACAATTCCTGAATAGGAGAGAATTGATATCATTATAAGCAATTTAGTACCTGAGATGCAGTATGAGGTTTGGAAGATGGTCTTTGATTCATTCGACACCATGGTCGAAACTACATGTAGAATAGAGGATGTCTTAAAAGATCAAGGTATTTTGACTAAACAACATAATAACAACAATAGTCAAAATAATCACAACAATCATAGGGACAAAGGCAAGAACTCACACTAGAATAAAAATAAGCAAGTAGTCAATAACGGAGTTGTTGACTCTAACCAACCAAAGGATCAAGGTGTCCTTCATTTATCTAGTGTAGTTCAAGCTATGAAGCTTAACACATCCTCTAACCAACAAGAGCATAAACAAAGATATCAAGAAAGACCTAAAAAGGAGAAGTGGCAGTTCTCTAAGCTTGGGGATTCTTATGAGGATGTTTTCAAAATGCGTATTGATAATAATCTTGCACAACCACAAGATCCAGTAAAATTTCACATACCTGACATTAAGCCATATTGGTGGAATGAAAAAGCGTACTGCATATTTCATAATGGCATTGGACATGACATAGAACATTGCTGGAAACTTAAACATCTCATAGAAGATCTTATTGAAAATGGAAAGCTTGAGATTGATGGGTTGAAAACCAATGTAGATCATAAAGTGTTTAAAGAACCTTTGCCTAAATATGATAAGGGGGAAACCTCTAAACCCAAAGATAGAAAAGCTGCAATCAACTACACCTATACATCTGTAGAGAATGTTATCAATATGCTTGAAGTTGTGGATGAAAATGTCAACATGATGCAAAACAAAGATTCTTATAGTCATTATGTGGATTCTCCTATATTTGATAATGAACCCATGGTGGTGCTTAGAGGTCCTCACTTTGGAAGGTCATCTCAAGCTCATAATGTTGTCACTAGAAGCCAAAGTCAAGGTCCTGTGGTCATTAGAGGTCCTAATTCTAACCAATCTAGCAAACCAAAGCAAGTGACATCCAAAAATGTCACTACCAAGTCAACGGTTAATCCAAAAATGAGCTACAATCTTGTTGATCAGTTACAAAGAACACCAGCTCAAATCTCAATTTTTGAGCTCCTAGAGTTGTCTCCAAGGCATAAGTGTGTCCTTGAAGATGCTTTGCATACAACCAATGTCCCTAACAACATCGACATTGATCAATTCTAAAATATGGTAAATCACCTTGCCAGCCCACATTACCTCACATTCTCAGAAGAAGATGACAAAGCCTTGAGCCATCCACATAATCTTTCCCTCCACATTGAAGTCATGATTCACAAGACCTGTGTCAGGCTGTGTTGATTGATGGGGGTGCTGGGCTCAGTATTTGTTCCTTGAGTTTGTTGAAAATAATGGGTTACTCACAGCAAGTTATTGATACTCGCAAGAAAATAACCATCAAAGCCTATCATGAGGTAGAGAGAAGCTCCAAAGGCTTGGCCATTCTTCTTGTCAGGATTGGCCCCATTGAAAAGGACATCTTGTTCCATATTGTTGATGTTGGTCCTTTAGCCTATAATATTCTACTTGGTAGATCATGGATCCATGACATGCAAGCGGTGTCATCCACCTACCACCAATGTGTCAAGTTCCCCTATAATGGAGTAGAAGTTTGTATACCCGGGGATAGCACATTATCTGTTAATACAATTTCAGTAGGGACCCATGTTCCTCTAAATTGGGAAGCAAAAAATTTTGATGCAACATTGGCACAATGTCAGAATAAGTTCAAAACCATAGACCTTGGTATGGGTGGTTATCACATTGACTCCTTCACAAAGCTGCCAATCTCACCTAGGTCCTATGGTAAACCTTCACAGGAGATGCATCCCTCATCCTTAGCAATG
The DNA here is from genome assembly GCA_027943335.1 of Chamaecyparis obtusa. Taxonomy (NCBI): domain Eukaryota; kingdom Viridiplantae; phylum Streptophyta; class Pinopsida; order Cupressales; family Cupressaceae; genus Chamaecyparis; species Chamaecyparis obtusa. The sequence goes on from BSBK01001079.1 coordinate 1,042,081, forward strand.
ACTCTATTTGATACATTTGTAGAGTCTTCAATACCCATTCAGGATGAAAAAGAGGAAGTAGTTGTTAGAGACTGGATTTACAAAGAGGAAAAATACAAGCACAATAAGAATTTTTCTCCATTTCCTAATACCTATGGGAGAGGATATACTTTGGTCAAAAATACGGGTTACTCAGGTCATGGTCCTCTCAATCATAGACTAGATGCTAAGGCTGAGCCACTCAATCATGCTCTTTTTGGGTGCAGATCTAAGACAACAGTTGGCCTAGGTTTTGAAATTCAGAACAAGAAAGTTTCCCCTATCCTAGCTACGATGGATAGTGATGATGAATACATACCTAATGTGCAAAATCAGCAAGATAGGTGTGAAGATTGGGTCCCTTCCACAAATCTCCTTTGGGGAGACTTAGATACTATAGTTGATAATCCAACAGTCTTAGAATTAGAACAAGAACAATCCACTATTGAAGATCATGTTGAGGATCCTATTCAACACATGAATGGCATTCAAAAGGGTGTTACCCTTGGTGACATCAATGCTTCTACTTCAAGACCTAAAAAATATGGTTGGTGTAAGCATTCTAGCTGGGATTCAGATACAGACTCACATGAGTATGAGTGGGAGACTCTTTTTGATTGTTCTACAGTTGACATGGACATTTTTGTTGTCCATACATATAGTTCCCAATCTGAGGTAGCTAATGAGTCCAGCGTAGGATTAGAAGATTGGAATCCACGAGTTGCTTTAGTGGATAATGCTTCGCTTAGTAGGATAAGTCCTAATTTGGGTACCTTAGAGGGATACTTAACGGATCCTAACTCTGCAATCACCAGAGATGATGCCATTCACATACATAATATTGAACCCGTCATTGACCTACCCCTTGTTAATCCTCACTTAATTGATTGGTCTCAGTGCTATCAAGAGCCTCAGCTCCTAACTTTTCAAAATGACTATGAAATAGTGTGCTACCTAAATGCCCTTGAACCTGTAGTCTCTTCCACCAGCGAGCCAACTACAAGTATGACAGAGTCAGATATCAAGTACCTCAGTCAAAAAATGAAAAGAAAAGAAACAAAAAATAGGAGTTTTGATGGCGAAAACCACTATGTGGTGGTGTCAGAACCGAAAAAAGTAAAAATAAAAGACATATCCGAAGGTGAAAACCTCTCTGAGGCACCTAAGGATGAGGTACTTGATAATCTTCCAAGCTATTTTTAGGACAGGTCTTCAGTGCTTGTTGAGCCTACACAGCTAGTTAATCTGAATACACCAGAGGCTCCACAAATAATTCATTTGTCTCAATCATTGTCAACATAAGAAAAGGAGGCATATACCAAGTTCTTACAAAGAAAGAAAATTAATTTTGCTTGGACTTACTCAGACATGCCTGAATTGGACACTAGTCACATTATGCATCATTTGTCCATAGCTCTAGGAATCAAACTAGTAAAATAGAAATTGAGTAAAATGCATCCTCACATAGCTCTCCTTGTCAAAGCTGAATTAGAGAAACTCCTCAGTGCAAGATTTATAAGAGCCATTGATTATGCCAAATGGATATCCAATATTGATTATGATAGTGGACATGACCACGGGCTATGAGATCTATTCTTTTATGGATGGCTTTTCTAGGTATAATCAAAGCAAAATAGCTCCTGAAGACCAAAAGAAAACTGCATTCACTTGTGCATGGGGAACCTATTGTTGGAACGTCATGCCATTTGGATTAAAAAATGCTAGAACTACATATCAAAGAGCTATGACTACTATTTTCCATGACATGATGCATAAGAATATGGAAGACTATGTGGATGACACCTTGGCAAAATCCAAGAAAAGGGATACACACCTTGGTGATTTGGAAGTAATTTTAGATCATATGGAATAGTTTCAACTCAGATTAAATCCAAAAAAGTGTGCATTTGGAGTCACCTCTAGAAAACTCCTAGGATTTATTATTTCAGTCAAAGGAATAGAGGTGGAACCAGAAAAAGTTCAAGCAATAATGGATATGTGACCTCCTAAAAACATTAGTCAAATGAGGAGTCTTCAAGGATGCCTTTAGTCTATAAGGAGGTTTATTTCACAACTAGTTGATAGAGCTCAACCCTTTAATAAGACTTTGCATAAAGGGGTTAAATGTGTCTGGAATGAGGAATGTCAGAAAAGCATGGATCAAATCAAATAGTACTTGGCTAATCCTCCAATCTTAATGGCTCCTATCCCAGGAAAACCACTTATATTATATGTCTCAGTAACATAATCTTCCCTGGGGGCATTATTGGCTCAACTTGATGATACTGGAAAAGAAAGAGCCATATATTACATCAGCCAAACACTTGTTTCATATGAGGTCAACTACACTAGTATTGAAAAATCTTGCCTAGCGGTGGTGTTTGCTTCCCAAAAGTTGTGACATTACATGCTTACACATACAATACACCTCATTACAAAAATTGATCCTCTAAAATACTTGCTCGGTAAGGCTGCTCTCATGGGTAGACTTGCTAAATGGATGATGATTCTTTCAAAAATTGGCATAGAGTATGTTGAGCGTAAGGCTATAAAAGGACAAGCTATCGATGATCAATTAGCTGATTTTCCAATTCAAGACAAGGTACCCATTCAAGTTTAATTTCTAGATGATCACATCATGTATATGACTACAAGAACCTGGAAGATGTTCTTTGATGGTTCTTTCATGCAAAATGGTTCAGGCGCCGGAGTGTTGTTTGTCTCTCCTCATGGATATACTATTCCTAAGTCCTATAAGTTATTGTTCCCATGCACAAACAACATTGTTGAGTATGAAGCCTTAACAAATTGATTGAAAATGGCTATAGAATGGGGAATTACAGAGCTGCACATTAATGGGGATTTGCAATTGATTATCAACCAAGTTAATGAAGAATATCAAACAAAGGATGACAAATTGATACCCTATAAGAAGATGATTGATTCATTGTGCCAATACTTTACCTTTGTTACATCTCAACAAATCCCTAGAGCAAAAAATAAAGTAGCTGATGCTATGGCTACATTAGCTTCACTTCTTTAGCTAGAACAACATGAGTCCAGATTTGAATTCCTCGTGGAAGAGCTACATTACCCTATTTTTGACTCCTTAGAAAGCCATGTCATGTGTACCTTGGTTAGCCATGAATCATCTCACTATGGTGCCATTTATTCATATCTCCATGATGGTACTATTCCTAAAATACCTCTTGTTCATAATACCTCTCGCCACACCCTTATCTCTGGTGATCTGTATAGGACAGGTTTAGATGGGACACTTCTTAGGTGTTTAGAAAAGGATGAGTCCCACCAATTGTTAGTTGACATTCATAAGGGCATTTGTGGAGGACATTCTAATAGTCTTGCCATGGCTTGAAGGTTTCTTAGGGCAGGGTACTATTGGCCTACCATGCAGACAGATGCAATAGCTTTTTCTAAATCTTGTGAAAAGTGTCAGAAACATGGAAACCTAATACATGCTCCAGGCAGGGATCTTATTCCTTCTATTTCTCATTGGCCATTTTAGTGATGGGCCTTTGATCTTGTTGGGCAGATTCATCCCAACTCATCAGGTGGATACAAATTCATTATTACTACTACTGATTACTTTACCAAATGGGTAGAAGCTGTCCCACTTTTTGTTGCCTCAGGCAAGATAGTTTCTTTGTTTATTTTGAATCATATCATCTGTCGATATGGAGTGCCCTCTGAGATAATCACTGACAATGGGGGTCAATTTAAAAATAAGGACCTTAAACATCTCTGTAAGAAATTCAAGATAAAATAGCATTGGTCCTCCATTTACTTCCAGCAAGGAAATGGACAAGTAGAGGCTTCAAATAAGACCATTCTCAAGATTCTCCATAGAACAGTTCACAAGAATGGTAGAGATTTGCATTTATAGATAAATCTGGCCCTATGTGCCTACAGAATGAGTATTCATACTCCAACAGGGGCCACACCTTTTTCCCTCACTTATGGTGCTGAAGCAGTGTTACCCTTAGAGGTAGAGATCCCTTCACTTAGAGTCTCTCTCAAAGGTTTAGTGACAAATGAAGACTACCACGCCATGAGGTTGCAAGAGCTAGAACTTCTAGATGAAAAGCACAAAGCATCTTTTGATCACATGAGAGTCTACCAAAAGTGTATGTCCAAAGCATTCAACAAGAAGGTTCGCCCTAGAGAATTTCAAGTGGGGGATCTTGTTTTGCGAAAAAACCCTAAGAACCAACAAAATAGAGAACAAAAAGGGAAGTTTGAACCTAATTGGCTTGGACCATACATTATTACTACAGCTTTTGGTATAGCTGCTTATTTATTATCTGATCCAGAGGGGGAACAGCTCCCTAACCCTATCAATTTTTAGGAAATCAGATCTTTGGGAATTTATTATATTACCAATATATATATTGTTCTAATAAATGGTGATGCTTATATAAATTGTATTGAATATATATTGTGTTGTGACCATAGGTATAGGAAGCAATGGACACTGTTATTGATTGTCCTAAACCTACGATCACAACACACACACACAAACACACACACATATATATGTGTGTGTGTGTGTGTGTGTGTGTGTGTGTGTGTGTTGATGATTGGTTAGGATGGTAATCAACATGTCCCTTATAAATGAACAGCCACGACCCTTGTTAACAACAGTCATTGTTAGTATTAGTACTAGCAACTGTTAACAACAGTCGCTAGCACTAATAACAACAACGACTAGTTTACTTTAAGGTTTCTGTATTAACAACCGAAAGTTATACGTTAGTTTATGCACTTGACTCATTAGTTGACGCTTGCAGTTTGTTTGATTATCGAACATAGTTCGATTAATATCAATGTGACTTTATTAATATATTACTATGGTATTATCATTATTATATTTATAACATAATAATGATAATATGAGAGTAATAATATAATCACAACTCTTCATTATTAATATTGTATAATATATATATATATATATATATATATATATATATATATATATATATATATATATATAATACGAATGAAGCTATATCTTTACATTAATGTTTTGCACCTCAAGAAGTTCTATCCATGATGCCCATTCTGTCCAGGGGCACCCTTTGTACATATCTTATTGATCCTGAAAAAATTCCAAAAAAAATCATATATGATACTGAAAAAATCCTAAAAAGCATATAAAGTCCTAAAAAAATTCAAAAAAATAGAAAAAGTGCCTTGGTGAAAACCTAGAAACAAGTGCCTTGGTAGCAAAAATACAAAAAAAAATTGAAAATTTTGAAAAAATCTCCAAGTGGTGAAAACCTGGAAACAGGTGCTTCTTGAGGCCTTTGCACCCTTGTCTTTTAGCATGCGTCCTCGACACTTAGCCTTTCTCCATCATGCCTTGACCTTGTTGCCTTGGTTTGGAATTGGTCTTTGTCTTTGTCTAGGGGGCATAACCATATTAGGTTTGGTCTCTAGGATGCATTGGTCTTTAGGACATCTTGCAAATGGTGTTTTTCAACACCACCCAAATAGTGTTTTACAACACTACCCTAGCGTCAAGTGTTTCTCAACACTTATCAGATATCCTACCCTACAGTTTAGCATGATATGATATCTCCCACTAGCAGATGTGATACTCAAAGATCGATTCTATGACCTACACACACGCACTTAAACACTTGACTCGCTGAGACTTGTTTGACTTTGTTTTCTTTGTGTGTTGTCTATGATGATTTCTTTGATGAGTGTTCTCTCCCTATGATATTTTTCAATGATGCATAGCTAGAAGACTGAGGGCATGAGGACATGTTTTATTGCTTTTTCTTCTAGTGGGTATATTTTGTTGGTCCTAATTATCATTATCATTTATGCTTGATCCACTTGACACCTAGGATCTATAAGGTATTATCCTTGACTATTCATGAGTGCATGCTTATAGCCATCTTGACCTTCTTATGTCCTGATGCAAGCATAATCTCGCTATAGCAAAATTAGATAATCTCACTACACTAGTCATCTTGACCTACATGTCTTTGGTGCCTAGGTGGGATTCCCACATTTTTATCTGATATAGATCATATTCATATACCCATAGTCATACTAGTGTGTATTGTATGATCTTACGATGCTACCAATAATGCTCGATGATGATTATTAGATGTCTATTAGTGTTTTGATCTTGCAAGTCAACCACTTTTCATAGTAGCTTGCATTTTTTTTAGGGTCATGATAGTTTAGTTTTGCATCTTGCATATGGAGAGAGCTCTCCTTCATCTTTCATGGACTTGTTTGTCAACTGCGCTCACCTTTCCTTTTCTCAATCATGTCTTGCACTCCTTGTCTTTCACATCACATCCTATTCCTGTCATCACAAGGGGTTAATCTTATCATCATATCTATATCAAAAGAGATCATTTTCAGAAACATGAGTCTACATCATACACATGAGAATTAAACATACATCTATGAGAGAGAATATACATGAGCGTATAAACATATATTTTGAGAAAATATGACAAGATAATATCAAAACTGAAACATCCATCACAAGTGAGACAAATCACATAGATACATCGTAAATCTAGTAATCTCATATATGAATGTCATAGTACAATATACAAAATATGGGATCCCAAAATCTAGATCAAAGTCTCATGATATGTGTCAAACATCTAAAACCTAATCCCTAAACCTAGGACTCGCTAGCACCATCATGTGGAGCTGGTGGAGGAGGTGGTGTCACTACCCTATCTGGTACCATATCCAACATCCCTACCCTCTGAGAGTATGTCAATGCTCTCTAACCCTCTGGAATAGCCTGAAGATAGAGTCCATGATAGTACGTAGCTCTCACCACCTCCCATTGGATCTCTAGTGCATCTGCCTGTGCTAATCTCTCCTGGCGTGCTATCTCTACCCTGAGATCCAATAGCTACTGATCTCTCTCCAATCTCAAATCTGTCAAATACTACTCTCTAACAGCTATCATGATCCTCAGCTACTACATCTCTATCTCTAGAGCTTGTATCCTAGCTCTCAAGTCCTCACCTCCTGCAGGTTGATCCTCCCTAGCCTCTACCTGTCGGTGAACTAATCTCACCGCATCCTCACTCTCATCAGCACAGCTCTGACCCCATGACTGTTTCTAGCCACTTGATCATGAACCCTCCCCAGTCTCCCTCACTCTCCCTCTCCCTCTCCCACCACCATCTCCTCTGTCTCCACCATCATCACCATCATCCCCCTGAGCCACCGGCTATACATTAAGAACTATGAATCAAGGGAATGGAACCCTCCATGACTCTTCTCTATAGGCTACATCAGCCCCTACATCTGCCATGTCTAGGAGGTACTCCTAGGGCTCTCTCCTGATCATGGCTATGTCCTATACTACCTACTAGTAATCCAACATCGGTAGCCAACCCTGACCCTCCTCATCCCTAGCTCGGCCATATGTAGTAGTCTCAGTGGATACTCGTTGTTGCCACCCGAACTACCACCATACTTGAGTGATGAAAAATCTCTCGATGATCTCTGTATGCCAACCTGCTAGTGGCTAGCTGCATAGCATATAACTAAGCTCGTCCTTCACATCCCCCCATACCTCCACATCCCTGTATGGCCTCCACTAGAATGAAGTAAGCTCATCCAATATCCTCCTATAGGATGTCACATCCCCGCTATGAGAATGTGATAAGAACCCTACATACATATATATGAAGGGATGTCTCCTCTCCCTTGGCTATACTCAGGGGTGCACCACACCGATGTGCTCCCATGCCCACACCTGTGCTAGGATAGCACCACATGCCCATGTCCTACTATCACGGTAGACAATCTCATGTAACTCATGGTACATATCTACTAGTATGGTCAGACCCCATGCCATCCGACGTGGGTGCGCTACTAGATCCGCTAACAATCTGCCCCATCCCAGTGGAAAACCCTTTTGACTCCTATCAGTGATAAGGGCCTGTGCAATAATGGATGCAACTATGCAAGGTACTGGGAAGTCCCTTCCAAAATTGTCCATCAATCAGTCACAGCTAACATGTCTATCGATAATCATCACATCCTGGAACATGGCCTAGATGGCCTGGTGTCCCTCGGTAGCATCCTAATCATAGTATACTTGTGACATCAAACAATCATGTCAGTGTCTATTATATGGAAACTTTACATTTATGACTATCTATAAACATGATTATACTTACAGGATCACCATGGCTTGGTACTCGGAGTATCTGATACACATCCTCCAATGTGATTGATGCCTCTCCAGTAGGTAGATGGAAGGTGTTGTGCTCACTATGCCATCTCTTGGCAAGCGTAGTCAACAACCCATGATCAACTCTAATATAGGGTAACTGTAGCAAGTAACTGAAGCCCATAGCCCTCAAATTTGCCTTGCCCAGATCATCTAGATCTCAGACAAATCGTAGCCCTGTCACCTTCGACAGTCTAATGTGTAGCATCGAAAAGTTCTCCTATAAACCATTAACCCCAGCCAGATGTTATCACATATCATGATGGATGTACAAAATCAGTACAAAGTATCTTAAAAAGTGAACATTGTCTAGACCCATGTCATTTTTGATTAAAAAAACACTAAAAACATGTGAAATTTTTACTGGGCGATACTATTTTTGCTAAAGTATCGCGCGATACTTTCTCTAATAACAGGGCAATAATATCTTCTCAGGCGATACTTCGCATAGGATCATGTGATAGTTCACCAGTTATCATGCGATACTAGTTTATATACCTAGGCGATACTATATGGACCCGCGAAGTATCGCGCGACAGACATTCTCAAAGGAGGCGATACTTCTAAAGTATCGCGTGACTTTTCGCATAAGTGTAAAATTTCAAAATTTCAAAAACATGTTTAAAATGCATTAAATTCTCATAATGACTCAACCAGGGGCAAGTTTTTCTAAAAACATACCGGGGCACCATATTGCGGAGGCCAGTTGTGCAACCGAGAGCGCTCAAATTGATGCCTATGAATCAGAACTGCTACTGGCTGGGCCACCTAAGCTCTCAAAATTCTCAAATCACTAAAAGACAAATGATTTTGAAAATGACCTTTTTGCCCCTTTTATAGCATTTTGACTTTTTGACCTAATTTTCAAAACAACTCAAAATTACACGAAAATTGCACCCCTAGCTAATTTCGACGTCCCAGATCCATTTTCAGACTCAAAATCAAAATTTGAGTTAATCTTGATAGTCAAAATCTCATTTCAAACTTTCCTCCTCTCCTGCGCAGTTGGCTGACCATTTGAGGCCTGATCCTTCAATCTTTCTTGGGGCATCTTTATTTCTTCATCCCCATCTCTTTCAACCTTCTAGTCTTTCATTCATTTTCATTTGCTTCATCTCTCTGAGGTTTGATTTCATCTTTTCAATCAAATTAGGGCATGTTTTCACTGCTTGATGGTTATCCTATCATGTTTTCACCTTTGATTATGATTTCTAGTGACTTGATCAAGTTTATCAATTTTCTATTTCTCCTCTACCTGATTTCAATTTCAATTCTGAGGGGGTAGTACCTATCAGCTTTAACCTTTGATTCAGCTTATCATTTAGCTCAGCTTGAGGTTTTTATTTTGAGACTTGATTATCACTTAACAGTAATGGTGTTGATCTTGTCTTTTGATTCTTATCTCTTATTTTTAGACTTGATTATCACTTAACAGTAATGGTGTTGATCTTGTCTTTCATCTTATGCTTATGCTTGTCTTGATGTGTTCCCATCCGTTGAACACATGTCTGGATTATTTTGTGATCCCAAATCGATCTCACATTTCAATTCTTCTTTGACCACATGTGTTCCCAGAATGATCACACATTAGTCAAAGAGGGGTAAATGTATGCACCCTAAAATGGTCGCCTAGACTTTGGGCCCCCATTCAGCAATTTATCAAATCCCTGAATCAATATTTTCAATAAATTGATCAAATCCTATGTTATCATTTATTCGATTATTCCTTGGGCTAACCATTTTATCCTAAAGTCTTTATTTAATTAAAATGGATATTTCCTCCCCTTTTATTAAATAAAAGCCCCCACTTTTCCTCTTATCCTAAGTTGCACAAATAAAGCATTATTCTTATTTTATAAAAAGGGAAAAAGCACTTTTTGTCTCATATGGACACAAAAGTCAACTCTTATTTTCTCATTGGAGGATATTGGTGCACATGGATTGCTCCTCTTTCAAGCTCCACACTTGATTAAGATCTTTTGCCTCTTAATCTCCATGGTCCATTCTTTCTCATTTCCTATAAAAGAAGAGCTCTCTTCCTCATTTTCATATGCATTCTTGAATACTAATGTTATGTTGCAGGTTTTCTAGGTCACTTTGGAGCTTTTGAAGATTTGGAGCATTCTTGGCTTTTGCATCTACATTCCATTCTTAGTTTCATTCATGCATAGTAGCTTCATGTTTATGCTTTCATAGTATAGATTTCTTTTATGCTTTAGATTACTTCATCTAGTCTAATTAGGAAGGATTTGTAATACTTGCAGCTTTCCTTTCATAGTTTAGTTTGTACTTTCATTTCCATAGCTTAGCTTGCATCTCTCATTTCTAGCTTGCATATTCATCTTAACCTAGTTTGCATTTGCATTGCATAGTGATTCTTGGGGATATTGGCATTCTTTCCCTTGTCTTCATTTGAATCTCTCATTATGTGGTTTACTAGCAAGGTCATTAGCTTAATAGCTCTAGCTGAGAGCAAATTTCAAATAATCTTGCAATTCCATGCATAGAGAGCTCTAGGTCACTTTCTAAGGTCTCCCATTCATGGATTTCCTTGGATATAATGACTTAGAGAAGTGCACCATTTGAGTGTGTACAAAACCTACTAATGATGACATAGTGACTACTAAAGTTCCATTGAATCCTTCTAATATTGCTTCTCATTATGGTCCTGGTTATCATTTCCTAGTTAAACAAGGATTCAATGGTCAAGGATGTGGTAAGCATAAATATGGTATTCAAATGCCCTGACAGAATGGGGGGCATAAGCATTCTTATGGATTGGGATTTAATCCTCAATAACAAATCAATGTTAACAGAATCTCAAATAACACTTCAAAACATAATGAACCTATGAAGGAATTTGACCAAGAAGTTCTTTTGCCTAAACTCCTTTGTGCTAAGATGATTACTAGACCTAAACACAAAAAGAAACGTAGTCCGTACTTGAAGACTCTTCCTTTTGTTTGTATCATAGATTTCATGATCACTCTACTAATTAATGTCAAGCTTTACATTATAAGATTAGGCAGCTCATTGATAGTAAGGTTATTATATATCATGTGGCAATGAGTTGTATTTCATTCCTATTTTCTCTAAATAACATGTATGTTCCTATTATGGACCTCCACATTATGTAAACAATGTTAGCCTAATCCTTGGGGGCTCATTGTCTTGTATAGTGTTGTGAGCAATATAATAGGTCCACTTCCATTCTTTTTCCTATGCTTGGGGGGAAAGGATGCCATTTCCTTCTTTTCTATCTTTTTCGTGATCCACTTTTCCCTTGGTTCAGCAGTATCTATCTATTATGTGATATCCAATCATACATGAAAATTTTGGTTTGCATTGAGGTTCTCTTTCCTTGATCATAACCTATTTTTTTGTTTGACATTGGGTTTCCATGGTTGATAAATCTCTCACCTTGGAAGCTGAATAGTGTGCTATCCCTCGCAAGGGTTACTTTTTACCTTTCTTGAATGATATCTCTTTGCATTCGTCCCTTCCATGCCCTTATAGGAGCTATGACCTTATTGGCTTGGATTAGGTGTTGTCTATGGATATTTTCTTGATGTTGAAGAAGGCTTTATCCTTTTTCATTGTTAGGAATGAATGCAAAGTATTTTGGCAGTCATTTTATAGCAGTTGTTGTTGCATTCATGACTTGGATTGTCATTGATGTCAACACAGTGATATTCTGGGTATTAGCAGGAAAGCAGGTATAGTTTTGTTTTGTACACATGTTGTATTGTAGATTGGATTTTGTGAAATTGATGGTATGTTCTTTGGTGTGTTTTTAACCTATGGTTAACAGCACAAAAAGAAATTCATTCATTTGTGAGAGTTATGAGCATTTTGGTGAAAGCAGTGTTTAGAAAATGTTTCTGTGAAGTGATTTTTAGAAATCGGAGGATATCTCTTAGCTGGGATGGAATCTGATTTTGTGTAGTTAAAGGGATGTTGGAGACTCATTAATGATGATGTGGTTCATAGTGCAAACTTTGAAGATATGTTTGGAGAAAGTTACAGTATCTAGAAGCTGACAATTTTATGTGAATTTTGTGTAGCGTGTAGAATTTATTATTTTGTAATTGAGGACCGACTCATTTGTAATTATTTGATTTTGGTATATAAGAAGGAATTTTTTGCTTGTTTTAATATGTACTATGAAGATTAAGATGTGAATATATGCATGAAGTGAAGAAAAGAGATAATCCAGTGATGAAGGAAGACTTGTGAGTACAGAGATCTGGAATTGTGATCTTGTGTAGCAGAGAGTGCAGTTTTGGCACAGTGTGAAGGAGGTAATATATTTCATATTATTCTATTGAATAATTCTAAGATCTTTTGGATAGTGGGTTTAGAGATCTTGCCTTGAAGTTGTTTGGGCAGTGGGTCCTTCTGTCTTCCATAAACTCTTAACCGAGTTAGAATCCTTTAACAGGGATTCAAAATCTCCTAACAGAGATTTATATGTACTGAATGTATTTCATAAGACTCCTAAAAAGGTCCATCCTCTAACAAGGAACTTTCATATTAGTGCATCATTTTGTGGGCATCATTCCCACCGGGGTTTACTCTTTTCAAGAGGTTCCCTAGTCAACATATCTTGTGTTATTGTGCAATTGTGTATGGTTATCTTTCTATGGTTGATTAGTACATTGATTATATTATTTAAAGTAGTTGAATGGTTAAATTATCTGATAACTGATTCACCCCCCCCCTCTCAGTTATCTTGGGGATCTTTACTTTCTAACATTCTTTTCTTTCCTTAACATGTCAAAATAGTATGTATTTTTCCATCTTAAGGAGGGGGGCATATATACGGCCCCCCTCATTCTATATTAGGCACTTTTGTTCTAACCTTTTGTTTTAAAGCATGCTAAATCCTCAGAAGGTAACACACATAAGTTTCTAAATCCTGAAGAGACACACATTTTCAATTTCAAATATGCTAAATCCTTGGAAGGTAATGTACATAAGTTGCTAAATCCTGAAGAGATATGCATTTTACAAATATATTCTATGGTGATATGAGGATATAGATCCATGGGTACTTCATAAAAGTTATCAGAAGATGCACTACGTACATGCACAAACCCGCTAGAAGGTGCACAACTTTATGGGGTGACTATCAAGTGCTTTCTTGGTGAGCCATCCTATCCTTTTTGTGGTTCACAGTGAGATACAAAAATCTTACTGGGTGAGCTAGCCACTCCTCTCTCCCGTTTTCTCTCTTTTTTCTAGTGATGTCTCTCTTATTATAATCTTGGAGTTGACATAGACTTGATTCCCTGGGGGCTTGAGGATTCCTTTGTCCCTTTGATTTCAATAAGATTGTCTTTTTCTTTTTGATCTCCTTTACCAGGAGTTTGCATAGAGTCCAGACTCTTGCTAAAGCAGGGGCTAAATGTACCATCAGAAAATTGAAGCACTTCCATTTAGGACTGGTTTATCCCTCTGATTAAGTGGTTTGGGGTCATGTCAAATGCCTTGAATGGGTCTTTGACTTGGATCTAGCTTTTTCCCTTGTTCTACCCCATTTTCCACTTCTTTTCTGCATACTTCTAGCATCCTAAATTGAGATTCTGAGATTCTTGACCTCAGGATCAAGGTCAACCTTTTAGGTCAAGGATGACCTTGACCCTAAACTAGGTCAAGGTTGACCTCGACCTTGAACCAAGGTTCAAATTTCAAAGTCTCAGAGTTTCTGAATGTCAGGTTTCAGAAAGATTTATTTTCCCTCATTGGGACCACTATTTCTTGAGTTAAGTATTGAATTCTCAAATTAATATTTGAAGTGGACCTTTCTCGATCTCTGTATAAAATTCCTAATTTATTATTTGAGATTATCCTTTCTTGAGTTTTGTGCCTAATGCTCAAATTAACTTTGGGGTTGGCCTTACCTCAAATTTTATGACAAGGCTCTTAAATAATTATTTGTATCTCTATCTTAAGGGTGGACCCCTTCTAGAGTTTTGTGTTAAGGCCTTAATTTAATTTCCTTTCCATGTGCACCTCTCTAGATTTTTGTGCCATGGATCCTTAATAATTTTTTTCTATGTGGCCTCTCTAGAAATTTGTTCCCTAGATCACTATAAAAGGAAGCCTTCTCTCATTTTATCCATCTACACATTCAATCACAACACAAGATCAAGAAATCCAGAAGCAAGAAAGAAGGAGAAGGAAAGAATTCAAGCATTCATCCATCTCTAAGAATTCAAGAATTCATCCATCTTCAAGAATTCAAGCATTCAAGATTCAATTTATCAAGGAGATCCATTAGTAGCCATTGAAGGATTCAAGCTCTATGGAGCCTGCTTGTTGAAGATTTCTCCATCCATATCCATCCAAGTCTCTTCCTATTCCAAGATCCATTCAAGATTGGTGTTGAATATCTAAAGACAATTGATTTGAGACATCCTACATTCAATTCTACATTCATTTGGAGCATCCATACTTATGGATTCAAGGATTCAAATCATCCACAAGGGTTTCAACATAAGCAAGGTGAATTGTTCCATTTACTTTGTTTATTACTCCAATTTCAAGGTTAATTCCTAAATAGGGGTTTGACTAAGGAAAACCCCTCCCTCCCAACAAAAAAAACCATTTTTCTTGCAAGAACAAGTGCGGAACAAAAAATATCAGTGTAGATCTGGATACCCTTTTTGACAAACTTTCATGATCCACGAACAGAATTTCTATTGGAATAGTGCTAGACAAAGTCCACATAAAGGGGTAAGATTGTGCCCTGGGGTAAGATCTTACCCCTGTGTTGGGTCAAGGTCAACCTTTCTCAAAACAACATAGGGTTTATGGGTTTTCTTTGTTTCTATGTTTCCAAGCCAGATCCAATTGCAAAATTTCCTAAAACTAAGTACAAACACCAGAAAATAGCATTTTCCAGATCTGTCATATTTTGAGGTTAGTACTTGTCTTCAATTCAATTAAGATTTTAATACTTCCTTTCCATAACATAATATAAGGTTTTCTCCTTTCTTCATATTCTTCATTTGATTGATTCATTTGTGCATTGACCTTTTTCTTTTGGTTGATCAATTTGGATCTTTCCTTTGGGAATTTAGGGTATCAAAGAGGATCTTATCTTCCCCAATCCTATACATCTCATTACATCCACACATTCTCATCATCCTCATTTTCATAGATATAAAAATATATCAACACATATTTTCATATATTACACAATCAGATCATAAAAGGTGGACTCACTCAATCCAAATTACACATTGAGAAGCTACAAATGAGGAGTGATCAAATTGATGAACAAAGAGAGAGACAAAAACCTAAAGGAGACATGACTGGAATCAAATTCAATGAAGGTGAATGTTCTAAGACTAATGATAAATCACATGAAGCAAAGAATAAAGACAAACCTAACCTTGAGAGACCTAGAGATAAGATAAGACCTTTCAGAGGTAGATTCTTTAGATGCAAAAAATTTGGTCACATGAAAAGAGATTGCAGGGGTAATAGTTCTTTCAAACCTTTTCTGGTTATTGTCATAATTGTTATACATTTGGAAATAAGAAAGTAGAATGTAGGAAACCTAATCAGTCTATATATAAACAAGATTACATCAGAGAAGATTCAGCACCCAAGATCATATGCTACAAATGTAATAACCTTGGGCATACTACAAGGTATTGTAAACTGTAGGTAAATCAGGATAGAAGGAGACCACCTACATGTTACAAATGCAACAACCTAGGACATATAGTGAAGTTTTGAAGATACAATGGAGAGGACAATAGAAGAAGACCAAGAGGACCACCTCATGTGGTTATAAAGAAGAATATTGGTGATAGTGGTAAACGTCTTACTAAGTACATGGATGAGTTTGAGAATTATTTCAAGAAATCAACAAATGGAGAGGATGAGAAGATATGGAAGATAAAATATTTCAATAAGGCATTGGTTTAGGGAGAGACACTAGATGCTACTGTGTCTTCACATGATGATTACATTGCTACATCAATCTAGAAGGCCGCATGGCCTTAGGGGGAGCATTGGATGAAAATAATAGAAATTATCCAGCCCCTAACTATGTGGAATGAGCTCATGCAAGCTGAGATACGGTGTGTATAGATAGTATGGAGTTTATGTTTGTGATCACAACACTTGGAGATTCATATCTTGTGATCGCGAGATTTTGTTTATCTGGATAGTGTGTGAAGTTGAGCTAACTGTTATTAATGCACTTACTCAACCAATGATGGATAAAGAGCTTGAAGCATATCATTTCCTCACCATTTGATAATCAGTGACCAAGGAGAGAAGTGTGAAGAAGCATTTCAGCCACCTAGAAACCGCATTGCATGATCGATTCGAGTAGAAGTTCTAGAATTTAGTGTATCAAAGGTATTTATATATTATACTCTTTCAAGAAGATATGGATGCACCTATGATTTTTGATGTTGTTGATAGACCGAGGTATAAATTCAAGAAGAACCCATTTAATTCTTGTGAGGATGATCCAAAAGTAGCATTTTTGCAAACCCCTTACGGCGTGCTACACGTTGAAGACAATAGGGCTTACATTCACTGTAAGTATGAGATCATAGGAGATGTTGATTTCTATAGGGAAATAGATGGAATGATATAATCAGATGGAAAGATGTTAGAAGAGTTCAAATATTTGGAAGACCAGTCCATTATTAAGTTAACCCTTCTAACCGAGTTCAATGAAACTGAATGGTTTAAGATCATTCTATGTAGAATTCATGACCAATTTATTTGGATAGGAGAGAAACCAGTTAAGATAAGTGGCCAGATGATTCATGAGATAATCGGATTAGACAATACTGGAGTCATCCCAATAGCTGGGAAGAATATCAAGAAACAAGCAGAAACCCTAACCCATTCTAAGTGGGATAAGAGAGAAATGACAGTGAATGAAATATTTCAGCAAGATGTGAGATTGGTAGAAATACTACTAGGTTACAAGCTATTTTATAACAATAAACTTAATTTTTTGTCAATGGGAGTAGTTATGATGGCATACAGAATGGTTAAAGAAAACAAAAGATATAACTTATGTGAAATCCTAGCACAATAGTTCTTAGAAAATGTGAAAGTTATCAAGAAAGATAAGTCAAATAAATTTAGGTTCGGTTCACTTATGGTTCACATGTACATCTACATTTAGCATAAATTCCCTAGAATGGACCCTAGAGCATGGAATGAAAATATACCTACTAGTATACAAATCTCTGAGAGCTACCAAAGACAAGAAAAAAATTGGGTAGATGGTGAACTATTTGCTATGAATAAAATCCTTTAGAGGCAAATGAAGGAAAGGTACATGATACCTAAGGAGATAGTTGAGAAATACAAAGACACAATTTGTTTCATGGTTGAAACTGACTATGTATTCTTTGAGGCAATTGAACCAAGGAAGAAATGGTGCTACCCTATGGGGTATGAGGTCAGTTCTGAGGTTCTCACAATGCAAGTCGAACATGTACTAGTAGCTAAGGTAGACACATCAGAAGAGAGATGGGGAACATACTAGGAAAAGTCAAAAAAAGTTAGAGAAGAATAGGATAAAGGGACAAGGAAGAGAAAGATTGACAAAATAGTTGAGGACATTACTATGAAGGTAGAAATCACTACAGAGTAGCTAAAGAAACCAAGAACAAAAATGACAGAAGGATCTTCCAGCATGACAATTGAAGCACCTCCTCCTTCTGAAGAAAAAAAGATAAAAATTTCTATTCCTATTGTGATAGATTTATCAGTCACTCCTGAGAAGATTGCACAAGAGGTTGTTCTTGTGAACACACCTAGGAGATCTACAAGATCTAGTAAACCAAGAAGCCCTAATAATCTAAAGGTAGAAGCAGAGGAAAAGAAGAAAGAAGAAAAAGAAGTACAAAAGAGGCCACAAGATTTGTGGAAGCTGGGTATCCTGATGTTACAAAAGAGAGTGATAAGAGATGGGAATGTGAAGACTATAAATAGATACTATGAAAGGTATGACCCTGAAAATAAAGAAAAAATTGAGGACACAATAACTGAGTACTTATTAGTTTTCAAGAAAAATTTGTTAGAGATAGAATGACGTATCCCCAAGGACTTGTATAGAAAGTTGGAAATAAGAAAATAGTTAGCATAGTCTGAGGATGAGAATATAAGAAATAAGGCTATTGAATACATGTTACCTATAGTCTCCATACAAGAGAGGAAGAGAATCATTAAAGAGTTGAAACCTTTATTAAGGACTAAGGCCAGACCGATGAAGATTATGGAAAGAAAGTATGATGAAGTCATAGAGGACACACAAAAGGCACTGGACCAAATTCTTATGTGTGGCATGCCTAAGAAGACCTCACCTCCCAAGGTTACCAAGCCTACACCCATAGGAATGGGAGAAAGTTACAAGACAACAGAAGAGAGTGAGCAAGCTAGGGAAGTTGACAAGAAACTGGACTTCTTCATTTCTGGTATGCCTATATCATTAGACACTTCACTTGATAAAAGTGACCCATTTAAAGGAAATCTTGACATTGAAATGATAGTAGAAGAGGAAGGAAAAAAAGAGGAAGAACAAAAAAAGTAAAAATAGGAAGAGAGAGGACGGGAGAAGGAGAAACAACAAGAGGAACAACAGGAAGAAAAGACAATAGCAGAACAAGAGATAAGAACTGAACTTAAACAAGAAGTGGATACCTCTTTCACCCTATTATTGGAAAGTATGGCCAAACTAATAAGCACAGATGTGGAAAGCATGGATGAGGATGAACTCATGAGGTTATCCTTCATGGCATTTGCCAAGGAAAAGGAAAGGTCAAAACAAAAAGGGGACAAGAAGGTAAAGGTGATCACTAGGGAAGTGGAGACAGTAAATAAAATACTCCCTACACCTCTTATTTTTCAAGGAAAGGATGATGCAAAGAATTTGAACATGGCACTAGACAACTTTGATAGTCATTTTGAGACATTATTGAAGATCACAGAGGATAAGGCTGAAAGGAGATTCCTAGAAAACAAGTTGAAGGAAGTTTGTCAGTCCATCTCATGGGACTTGGACATTCTGAAAGAAACTACAGTCAAAGCTGAGAGTTGTATAGCACAAGGAAGAAAGATATACAACTATTGCATAAATCCTATTCGACATGTTAAAAATATTGAAGATATCATATCCAAGGACATGGCTACATTAGACAGCTTAATGGACAGTTGTGAAACCTCTTAAAAAATTGTGGTAGAAATGGACAAACAGACATCCAAGATTTTGGATAAGATAAGTGTTTTGAATACAGAGAAAGGGAGAGTAGTGGAAATATTTGGTTTTCTAAAGATCTTAATCACTCCTAAGTTATCAATTCTTGAAGCTCATCTCACAGAGATGGAGAAAATAGGAGGATCAATGAAAAATGCTATACCCACTGAGCTGAAGGCAACAGAAACAACATCTTATGCACTGAATGGACTGATCCATGTCATTGAAATTCTAATTAAGTCATGGGTTGATGAAGTGAAGACATTGGAAGACTCCTTCCAAGATATTCTAAATTTGGTGAGTAAGCACTAAGTCTTTTATGCTTAAGATTTTGAAATTTTGAAGTTTTGTAAATACCTTTGCCATTGATGTCAAAGGGAGAGGAAGAGAAGAGAAAAATGAGAAAAATATAATGAGAGGAAGAGAAGATAAAAATAAAGAGAATGAAAAGAAAGAGAAAATTGTAAATAAAAAATATATATATGTATATAGAGAAGTAGAAGAAAGATAGTGTTTTGACACTTAGTCATTTTTCACTAAGTGTTGCCATCAATGACAAAGGGAGAGATTGTTAGAAAGTGATGTTTTGGGAGCACTATGGATCACTTAAGGGTTTTCATTTATGGAAACACTTATGTTGGAGTGATCACATGAAGTAATGATAAGTGTAGGAGACTCAGTCATGAAAATGACTAAGTACAGAATCAGGATAACAGTATTCTACAGTACAGTTTTGGTCAGCGAAGATTGTATATGATGTATTATGGCTTGCAAAGTTATAGGAAGCTAGTATGGGATATTTAGGACCTTCAGTTAATGTTGCACATGTTTTGGTACTAATATCAGGAAGATACAATGATATGAAGGTATGCGAAGATAGAGAATCAGTGTAGTAGGGTATGTGAATAGTCATGGTGATTGATGGAAGATTAGAAGGTATGGTAATGTGCTAAGTTAGATGAAAGGTGTATATTTTTGACACTTTGGTAATATAAGATCTTTGACTTAGTATTTATCATTTGCATAAATATTTATTATGTTTTGTATTGTATTTGAGAGCTGACTGGATGGCTGAATTGATATAAGTATAGAGTATTTTGTGAAAGCGATAAGTGGATATTACGGATATTTGATGGATACAAATTTTGGATATTGACAAATGCAGATAGAAGATGCGAGATTTGAGATTGATAGAGTTACAAATGGAACTATCAAAGCATAGAAGATTCTTGTATTGTTCACTACTTGAAGACTACTTTTTGTGATAGAGTTTTTGATTGTAAGAGTTGTAAGCTCACCACCTTTAACAAGGTTTTTGTATACCCCCAACAGGGTTTTGTATTCCTCTAAAAAGGAAATGTACAATGTAATACTCAGCTCCTAACAGGGCTAGATCTCCTAATAGGGATTCAATATTTTAGTGCATAGTTGTGGGTACCATCCCCACCGGGGTTTTCCCTTGGCCAGGGTTTCCTCAAAAACAAATCATGGTGTTATGAGTTATGTATTGTGTGTATATGTTCTTTTCATTTCAACATTAATATGGTTTATTTTCAATAGTTTGAAATTTTATTTTAAGTGTTGTAATATTGATTCACCCCCCCTCTCAGTATTACTTAATCCTCATAATCCCCCTTTGGAATTAATGGCAACATATGAAGTGAAAAAATGATCAATGCAAAAAGAAATTAAAATATATCCACTTGATCACTCTGAAATATATCCACTTGATCACTCTAAATATCAAGCTTCAAACTTCCTCAAACCTCTCAACACAAGCTGATTTTTCTCTATTTTTCACATAACTTCTCCCCCTTTGACATCAATGGAAATGGATCAAAGATATTAAAGAATACCAAAACAAGAAATAGCCATAAGATTTCTTCCCCTAAGGATTAGTCCCCAAATTTTATCAATCCAGCAAATAATGTTCTGATATATTTTCTTGACTAATCCTATCCTTAGCATCATTAGCTCTAATTTGGAGGGGCTATCACCCCAAGATTTTCCTTGGGATACTAAAATGTTTGACAAAGGCTTTGTAAAGATATCCTCAATATGTTCCTCATAAGACACAAATTCTATCTTTACTTCTTTTTTATTAACTTTATCCCTAAAGAAATGATACTTAATAGAAATATTATTTTTCTTTGAATGAAAACATGATTCTTTGAGATATTTATAGTACTAGAGTTATCACAGTGAATAACAATAGGTTCATCAATGTTTATCCTTATGTACATCAACATTTTCTTCATCTAAATGGCTTGATTACAATTAATTTCAACAACAACATACTCATCTTCAGCAGAAGATTGAGAAATACAATCCTTCTTCTTACTAGTCCGAGAAACTAGTTTCTTACCCAAAAAGAATGTACCTCCACTAGTACTTTTTTTATCATCCATATTACCTTCCCAATCAGCATCAGTGTATGCACATATATTAAATTCATCATCTTTTTTCATACGATAATCCATAGTCAATTGTTCCCTTCAAGTATGTAAAAATTCTTTTTATGACAACCATATGAGATTCCTTTAATTCAGCTTGAAATCTTACAACAATTTTAACAGAATTTGATATGTTTGGTCTAGAGTGAGTTAGATATTGCAGTCCACCAATCATAGATTTGTACAAAAATTTTATTAACACATGGGGAATCATCATCCTTAGCCATCTTGCAACTAATAACCATAGGGGTTCCTACCAGTTTTGAATATTCCATACCAAATTTCTTCAGTAGTTCTCTGACATAGTCGGACCGAGTAATACAAATTTCTTTATCTAGTTGTGTAATGTGCAATCCAAGAAAGAATTTCATTTCACCTATCATAGACATCTCAAATTATTTTTGAATTTAATCAACAAAACCTCTACTCAACTCATCATTTCCACCAAATATGATATCATCAACAAATACTTTAGCAAGCAAGATATTATCATGAATTATTGTGAAATTTAAGTTACTATCTGCAATTCCATGCTAAAAACAATCTTTAACAAATACTTGTCCAGTTCATCATACTAGGGTCTGGGAGATTTCTTTAATCCATACAAGGCTTTCTACAATTTACAAACCATATCTCCTTCTCGGGTTAGATTAAAACCATCAGGCTGTTCAATATACACATCTTCCTCTAGTTTACCATTTAAGAATGGAGACTTAACATCCATCTGATAGACCTTAAATTTTCTATAAGTTGCATATGTAAGAAGTTGTCTAATAGATTCAAATATAGATACATGAGAAAAAGTCTTAGTAAAATCAATACCTTCCATTTTTTTATATCCTTTGCATACCAGTCTTTCTTCGTTCCAAACCAATTTGCTATCTTCATTCAGCTTGTTTCTAAATACCCATTTAGTATCGATCACATTTTTGTCAATAGCTCTAGAAACAAGAATCTAAGTCTTGTTCTTTTCAATATGATCAAGTTCCCATTTCATTTCTTTCATCCAACTCTCATCAATGCATGCTTCTTTAACATCTTTAGGCTCAAATTCAGATAGCAAACATTTTTCATCTCTAGCAATTCTTCCTCTAGCCTGAACACCTCTATTCTTATCCATAATAATGACATATTCAGAATGATTAATCCTTACATACCTTGGAGCTTTTAGTGTAGGCTATGTAAAAAACCCTTTGGTGTTAATATTCACTTTATTTTCTTCCAATTATTTCTACACTTCTAGCCCATCTTGATTCTGGTTATGCACTTCCATAATCAAATCTTCTTGTTCAGTAATGTCATACCTACATGTTATTTTTTATCTCTTCTCATTTTCATCAAGTCTGACATTTTCACTTTTAAAAATCTTCTTTAGTCTATATTTATAACATTTATATTCCTTTCTCTTTGTATAATACCCAAGAATATTCCTTTATCACTTCTAAGATCAAACTTTCCAATATCTTCATCCCTCTTAATGTAGCATTTACTTGCAAAAATTCTAAAATATTTCACTATAGGAATATTAACATAACAAATTTTATAAGGAGTCTTACCGGTTCCTTATTTAATATGTACCCAATTCAGAGTATATACTTCTTTGTA
The DNA here is from genome assembly GCA_027943335.1 of Chamaecyparis obtusa. Lineage (NCBI taxonomy): Eukaryota > Viridiplantae > Streptophyta > Pinopsida > Cupressales > Cupressaceae > Chamaecyparis > Chamaecyparis obtusa. The sequence continues at coordinate 1,065,650 of BSBK01001079.1, forward strand.
CACTGCTTCTCTCTAATAGATCCACAAAACTTTTCCTTCAATCATCATAGTCCTAGTTGTATCTAGGATAGTCTTGTTCCTTCGCTTAGAAACATCATTTTCTTGTGAGCTTCGCAGCACATAAGTATATCTTTTTATCCAATGTGTTGGAATTATGATAGATTTTGGAGTTGAGATGGAGTGTTTGATGCTTATGAGTTTGTCATTGATGGAAACTCTATTAGATTTGATGAATAGATTACAGATATTGATTGACAGGATGGATAAGTAAAGAAAAATAAGCTAATTATTTTCATCGGTTAACAAGAAGATAGTAACAAAAATTATTTTGAGTGGAGATTGAGATAGAGAGCTCATTGTTTGATGCAATCATTACTAGAGCATTATTTTGGTTAGTCAAGTTCATTTTATCGACTGCGACAGTTAACTAAATGTTTTGAGTGTGTTGGTATTTTTGTGATGTGTTTAGTTTGAACCAGTTGAGTTACCGATGGATTCTTGATGATTAGATGATCAAGGCGGTTGATTATTTTTCAGTGCTTGGTAATAAAAAAATTTATTACATTTTGGGAGAACATGTTAGGTATGATTGGCACTTATTTTCATGAGTTTGGTCAATTTTTTGGGCTGACTTGTGGAATGTTTTTCTAGTCTTAACCGACTTAAGAACAACAATATAAAGGAAATATATATCATGTGATTTAGGGTATAAGATCATGTTATTGGTGGCTACAATCAGAGACATAGGCTTATAATTGTGCCAAGGTTCAGAGATTGGATTGGATTTGATAGGAAAGAAGTGCCATCCCTAGATCTGTCATTTGAGTTCATTGCTAAAGGCTAACTCTAATAGGTTAGCAGGCTAAATCCCTTAACATGGTGGAGTTTAACAAGTCTCATTGTATAAATCCATTAACATGATGACTTCTAAGGAGTTCTAAATCCTCTAGCAAGGTAGATCCTAATAGGTTTGATTGTACTTCTAACAAGGTATCAGTCACTCTTAACTGGGTGAGCCCCTAACAGGGTATTGTAAGCTCCTAATAGGGAAAAAAAAATTACTATAGTGAAGAGATTTGTGGGTGTCATCCCCACTATGGTTTTCTCCATCTTACATGGGTTTCCATGAAAAAAATAGTGGTGTTAATTGTTATGCTTTGTGGATTCTTGAATTGTCTTACTTCTATTACATGGTTACACTTGCATTTTTTGTTTTATGAAATTTTTTTAAAAGCATAATAAGATTCTTGGTTTAATTCATTCATTACCTATTTTCATTGATTCACCCCACCTCTTAGTTCCTCTATATATTAACAATTGGTATCAGAGTGCAATGCCCTTGAATAAGCCTAACAACTTGGGTGAGATCCCTAAGGAAGGCATGGAGAGTTATAAGTAAAAAAGGAAACTTCATGAAGAAGATAATGTAATCAATGAACTAAAGGATCAACTAAAGATGTCTATTTGTAAGAGGCAAAAACTTTTTGAGAAACTGATTGAAAGCCAAGACTACATTGAACACCTGTTAGAACATGGATCTAAATAATCTAAGGAAGCTATTGCAGATCTAATGAAGGTAAATGAGAAGCTGAAAAAAGAAAAAGAAAGCCTAAGGAAAGAGTTTGAAGGTCAAACAATTAGAATATGTAAAGAGATGGAAGAAATAAGAAGTGTAGAGGTTGCAAGGAAAGTTACAAAAGAAGCCAAAAAGGTTGTTGAGGATGCCCTAAAGGCAAAGGAGGAAGAGTTGTTCAGGACTATACAAGAGAATGCCATAATGCATGAAAAGCTTCATGATACAAGTGAAGAAAACCATCAAATCCTAAGTGAAAATGAAAGATTGAGGGAAGATAATGAGAAGTTGAGGAATGAATTAAAATTTGAGAAAGAAGCCAATGAGAAAATGAAGTATAATGAAAGTTATAAGAATCTTGATGAATAGTTGAGGAGTCAAAGAAGAAACAAGGAACCAATGAGTCTTGGATATACCTATTAGGGTAAATTTTGATGTTGGTGAATCATCTAGACCAAAGAATCCCTATCAAGATCCAAAGGTGAATCAAATAAATTGAGGTAAGAAACCCTACAAACCTATTTGTTACAACTGTGGTAGGGCTGGTCATACATTAAATATTTGTAGAAGTCAATATATTACTAGGTATTACACTTTTGATGGATATTTCTATAACTGTCACAAGTATAGTCATATTGTAAGTGAGTGTAGATATAAGCCTAGTAGTAGATCTAGTAATAGTAACTTTGATGTATACTATTATACATTAAAAAAATATGGCCACAAATTTGATGAATGCGGGTCTAGAGTGAATGTCCCAAGACCACCAATGAACCGGGAAAATAGATTCAATATCACATGCTTAATATGTGGTAATCATAGTCAGTTAGATGTGAACTGTAGAATGAGGACACAAAGAGGAAATGTAGGACCATGGAGGTCAACTGATATGGCATGTTGATGAAGGGTGCTCCCCTTAATACCATAAACACATAACAAAAACAAAGAAACAACAACAATATGCAAGAATAGAAAATGGGCTTCTTATTATCTCCACAAATGTGGAATTACAAACTTTTAGAATTACAATATGCAAAGCCACATGGGCATTCCTTTACAATATTATGTAGGACAAAGCCTCAAATCAATACCCAGATCTACTACCTAGAACTATCCCAAACTGCCTAAGACAACACTACAGCCTTCCTTATATAGGCAATTTTTCACCACCTGGGAAGGTTCCAGAATTTTAGCCAATAAGGTCGAGCAAACTTAGAATTATTTAATTTTACAATTTATTACATCAAAGTCGGCTCAAAATAACTTTTGAAACCCAAACAAAAATTTTGAAGGAAAATCATTTTCTGCCACTTCAGGTGACCCAACTTCTGAAGACCATAAGTCATCGCCAGTTGACCCGATTGACTATTATAACCCCATTCTGGAAAGGCCATGAAGCTCTCTACAGGCCTAACTCATGCAAGCGCCTGTCACCCAAATTTTTGACCTCATTCGAGACCTCTAAAACCTTCAAAATTGAGTTCAAAGTTTTTGTACCCTATTGCCAATACCAAAAATCTTCAATATCTACAAAGTTGGACTTGATCTGTCAATGAAACTTTACTAGCAGGCTGATATGACCAAAATGAACCTCCAAGGAAGAAATCAGAACATTCCAAGATCGGATGACCAACTTACTAAAAATAGCAAGTTTCCATAAATAGCAGCTCTACACAAGATAGCCCTTATTGAAAAGAAAACCAAAAATATTTTTGGGTGATGCAAGATTTCTCTTACACCCAGGATGCTCCTACATCAGACACCTAGGGTAATTTGAGAAGTGACCCTGTCACGACTCAGGTGTGCAGAGGAAAACCAAGATGGTTAACCTCCTCCTTCATTAGCCATGATGAATCTTCAATAGGTCATCCTTTCCACTTGACCAGATATTCTTCATATGTCTTGTTCCTTGTGCTTCTGCCAACATGACTATCTAGTATATCTTCAATCTACTTGATATCTAAACTGGTTGCTGGAATACTCCACTGTGTTGTTGTAACCTCATCTTCAACACCTCCTTCATGATACTCTGTCAGATCTAAAACATTAAATACTAGTGAAATATTCAGCTCAGTAGGCAACTCGACCTCATATGCATTTCCTGAATCATGCTTCTTCAGTATCTTACATGGCCCAAACTTCTTCATTTTCAGCTTGTTATATGTACCAACTGGAAATCGCTCCTTCCACAAATGAACCATGACTTCATCTCCAAACTAAAATTCCTTATGCCTCCTTTTCTCATCTGCCTTATCCTTATACTAGGCATTCATCTTGGTAATATGCTTCCTCACCTCCTCATGGATGTTCTTCAATTGTTCTACAAAATCCTCAGCTTCAACACTACTTATTTCTCCTTTATCTATCTTCCTCAACTTAGATGCATTTCTGGGAATACTTCCATATAGAATCTGTGGATGATGTGATGAATTCAAATCTGTCTTCAACTCTTCACTTTCTCCTAGTGTCATTCTATGTGCTGCCTTATTTGGCAAACTAGCTTCTGGAATCAAGTCCATCTAATGACTGATCTTTCTTACTGGTGGTAAGCCATCAGGCACATTATCGGATACAATATCCTAAAACTCATTCAATAATTTTGCAACTTCTATAGGTACATCTTCTACTTCCTCTTTCCTAGCCTTTGGAATTAAGGTAAAACATATATGCTCATGTTGTACACCATCTAAGAAATTTCCTCTATCAACAAAATTTATTATTGCATTACCACATACCTTTTCTTCTATTTCCTTCAATGGCTTTAGCTTATGTCTCACTCCATCCTTTGTCAAGGAATAGGTATTCGCATGACCATCATGTATAGCACATCTATCAAACTACCACGGCCTACCCAACAACATGTGACATGCATCCATAGGTATAATATCACATAGTACCTCATCATAGTACCCACCAATCTTGAACTTTACTAGGCACTGTTCACTGACCATGACCTTGTGGTCATCCTGCACCCAGGCAATCTGATATGCATGTGGGTGTTTCTATCTCTTGAGCTTCAACTTTGTCACCATCTCTTTTGACACCAAATTTTCAGTGCTTCCACTATCAATAATCACATCATAGCATTTACCTTCACACTTGCACCTGGTGCGAAATAGGCTCCTCCTTTGCTCGGGTTCATTCTCACCACTCAACAAGACTCTTATGTTAATCAGTGTTTCTCCTCTTTCAGCATCTTTAGAATTTGATGATCTGGCATCTTCATCTATATATGCAACTCTGGTCTAGCCTTTGTTCCTCCTATCTATCCTTCTTTGGCATTGAGGACATTCAAATTCCCTATGACCTTCTTCTCCACAGTGAAAACATGTTCCACAGAAGCCTCCTCTTCCATATCCTTGTCATCTTCCTCTTCCTCTCTAATCTGTATTATTCTGATCATGGAAATGATTAAAATTATCTCCTCTCTGATTCTAACTGTTACTGGCCTCATCCTGCTTTTTCAGATCTTCATTTCAATCTCCATATGATTGTCCACTAGATCTTCCATCATGACCTCTTCCACTTTGTCTGCTCTCAAACTTCTTGTTCAGCTTTTCCTCTACTTTTAGGGAAAACTGGTATGCCTCTTCAATATTGTTCATTCGAACCAGATTCAACTCTTCCTGAATGCTCGGCCTTAACCCATTAAGGTTACAGGAAACTTTCTCCTTATCAGCTTCTGCATGGCCTATTCTAATGAGGATTCGATAGAACTCCTTTGTATACTCCTAAACAGATCTTCCTACTTGCTTCAAACTTTGCATTTTCTTTAGGAGGTCAAGTTCATAATCAACAAGAATGAACTATCACTTCAATTGATCCACCATTCGATCCCATCTTGTGATTTTATCTTTCCCTCTTCTATTTTGCTCCAATTGAATCTCTTGCCACCAGATCTTCGCATGAACTTTCAGTCTAGCCTTCACGAATTTGACCCTATCAGGATCCTCAATATCTTCATATTCAAAATATTCTTCACATTCATTGATCCGATCGATCAACTCCTCTAGGTTAAGATTTCCTGAAAATGCAGGAACCTCAATCTTAGGTCTTTTCTCAATCTTAGAAATGGCCTGGAAAAGCCTTTCTTCCTCTTGATTCAAAACTTTGACTTCTACTTCTTGATCATCATTTCCTTTTGTGGCTTCATCCTCACTTTTGTCTCTGACATTAAGATTCATTCCTCAGTGAATCTCTTCTTCCAATGGTCGCACTTGTCTCTAGATGCTCTAACCTCAGGTGTTACAATACCAGCTCTTCTGCCATGTTCCTTTCATGGAGGCATTTTCATGATGCACCCTGAAACCCTAACCATGATCCTAGTGCAAACTACCTCACAGTCGGCAATCTGTTTACACAAAAACCCTAACCCACCATCCTGGTGCAAACTGCCTCACAATCGGTGATCTGTTTACATAGAAACCTTAACCCATGGTCCTGGTGCAAACTGCCTCACAATCAATGATCTTTTTACACACTCAGGAACTCCTGCTCTAATACCACTTAATGAAGGGTGCTCCCCTTAATACCACAAACACATAACAAAAATAGAGAAACAACAACAATATGCAAGAACAGAAAATGGGCTTCTTATTATCTCCACAAATGTGGATTTACAAACTTTCAGAATTACAATATGCAAAGCCACATGGGCATTCCCTTACAATATTATGTAGGACAAATCCTCGAATCAATACCCAGATCTACTACCTAGAACTCTCCTGAACTGCCTAAGACAACACTACAGCCTTCCTTATATAGGCAATTTTTCACCGCCTGGGAAGGTTCCAGAATTTTAGCCAATAAAGCCGACCAAACTTAGAATTATTTTATTTTACAATTTATTACATCAAAGTCGGCTCAAAATAACTTTTGAAACCCAAACAAAAATTTTGAAGGAAAATCATTTTCTGCCACTTCAAGTGACCCAACTTCTGAAGACCATAATTCATCGCCAATTGACCCGATTGACTATTATAACCTCATTCCAGAAAGGCCATGAAGCACTCTATAGGCCTAACTTGGGCAAGCACTTGTCACCCAAATTTTTGACCTCATTCAGGGCCTCTAAAGCCTTCAAAATTGAGTTCAAAGTTTATGTACCCTGTTGCCAATACCAAAAATCTTCAATTTCTACAAAGCTGGACTTGATCTGTTAATGAAACTTTACTGGTAGGCTGATATGACCAAAATAAACTTCCAGGGAAGTAATTAGAACATTCCAAGATCGAATGACCAACTTACTAAAAATAGAATGTTTCCATAAATAGCAACTCTACACAAGATAGCCTTTATTGAAAAGAAAACTAGAAATATTTTTGGGTGATGCAAGATTGCTCTTATACCCAGGATGCTCCTGCATCACATGCTTTTACTATCATCAAATTGGTCATCTTTCTAGGAACTATCAGCTCAAGAATCAATCAGCTATTTGGTTAGAGAATCAAAGAGGAAAACAACATGTTAATACTGAGGAAGTCATAAATTAGATGAATAAGACATGGAAAAATAAATAGTATAGTAATAAAGGAAGGAAGGAATCTGATGGTACCCCATCATCATCTGGTATGGAGAATTCATCATCAAACTAAATCAAATCTATTGGCTTAAGGGGAAAAAATCAAGTAAGATTTATAACCTATCCCTTATGTTATGTGTGTGATAAGATTTATTAGAATATTTAGATTCCTATTGATGTTATGAAAGAATATGATAAAGAATCTTGTATTACATATGGTTCTATGTGATTGCATAATAGTTTTTTTGGCATAGTGACCTTTTTATGTTCTAACTATTGCAACCAGTTAAAGGTAATTTTTTATCGTTACATTTATTACTTGGAAATGAAACATTAAAAGGAAAAAAGAGAAGTTAATTTGTCACAATGCATTCTATGAGATAAGAAGAGTACTTACTAGCGATCCTAAGGTGATTTGAAGTGATTGTGGATTGATATTTGTGATCTTGTGCTAGAATTGAAGCAGTGTTTGAAGAACCCTTATCGATGAACAAAAGAAATATGCCTAGGTGTTGCGATGGTTCTATACTATGTTTTGTCAAGAAAATTAAATTTGGCATTATGGACAGTTTTGTATTGGTTGAGACTACAGAGAAATCAAGGCCAATATTTAAGTTACATCCTTTGAAGGTTGTAGAGAATGATCCTAGAGGCACTTTATCTTCGATGCCCCATGTTGTGTTGTTGACAGAGGATATAAGAATATTTTTCCATTTTAATATTGAGGACCTTGATTCAAATGTTATCTTCAATGCATATACCAAACTGTGTAATGACTCTGGATTGAAGGATGAACACAAGCATTTGGCAGACATAGGTTTTACTTATGTAGTCGACCTACCTAATGATTTTGAACCCAACTGAATCATATATGTGCCAAGTCATGTTCATGACCAGTTTTTATAGTTGGATAGACCACATAAGATTACCAAGGAGATTATTTACATGGTGACAAGGTTGTGTGTGGCCAATGATGTACTTTCTCTAAGAATATTCCTATTGATGAGGTCAATCGACTAATAAAGTCAAAACAAGATCAACATGCTATGACAATTAACATCATTGTATATATTTCTTAGAAAGTAAAGATCCCCAAGATAACTGAGAGGGGGGGGGGTGAATCAGTTATCAGATAATTTATCCATTCAATAGCTTTAAACGATATAATCAATGTACTGATCAACCATAGAAAGATAATCATACACAATTGCACAATAACACAAGATATGTTAACTAGGGAACCTCTTGAAAAGAGTAAACCCCGGTGGGAATGATGCCCACAAAATGATGCACTAATATGAAAGTTCCTTCTTATAGGATGGACCTTGTTAGGAGTCTTATGAAATACATTCAGTACATATAAATCCCTGTTAGGAGATTTTGAATCCCTGTTAAAAGATTCTAACCCGGTTAACAGTTTATGGAAGACAGAAGGACCCATTGCCCAAATAGCTTCAAGGCAAGATCTTTGAACCCACTGTCCAAAAGATCTTAGAATTATTCAATAGAATAATATGAAATATATTACCTCCTTCACACTATGCCAAAACTGCACTCTCTTCTACACAAGATCACAATTTCAGATCTCTGTACTCACAAGTCTTCCTTCATCACTGAATTAGCTCTTTTCTTCACTTCATGCATATATTCACATCTCACTCTTCATAGTACACATTACAATAAGGAAAACATTCCTTCTTATATACCAAACTCAAATAATTACAAATGAGTCGGTCCTCAATTACAAAATAATAAATTCTACACGCTACACACAGAATTCACATAAAACTGTCGACTTCCAGTTACTATAACTTTCTCCAAACATATCCTCAAAGTTTGGACTATGAACCATGTCATCATTAATGAGTCTCCAACATCCATTTAACTGCATAAAATCAGATTCCATCCCAGCTAAGAGATATCCTCCAATTTCTAAACATCGCTACACAGAAACACTGCTTTCACCAAAATGCTCATAACTCTTACAAATGAATGAATTTATTTTTGCGTGGTTAACCATAGGTTAATAACACACCAAAGAACATACCATAAACTATGCAAAAGCCAATTTTCAATACAACATGTGTGCAAAACAAAACTATACCTGCTTTCCTGCTAATACCCAGAATATCACTGTGTTGACATCAATGACAATCCAAGTCATGAATGCAACAACAACTGACAGAATGACTGCCACGACACTTTGCATTCATTCCTAACAATATTGAGGTCAAGTTTGTATCCATGGTGATCAGTTACATTGTAAATCAATCTATCTAACTAAATAGTGTGTTGGTGGTGGTATTCATGTCGCATATTGGATGGTGAAGGAGAATGAACAGTACGACCTATGTGAGTTCATGAGAAGTTAGTTCTTTGTGAACATGGAGAGAATCAAGAAGGACAAGAAATAAACTTTCAAGTATGGTTTTTTGCTAGCATGTATATTATTCTACTTTCAAAATAATTTCCCTAGTATCAGTAATTTCCAATGGTTGACCGAAAGACCTGCAGTAGTACAGATTAAGGAATGCATAGGAATGCTAGGAAATGATGGATAAGGTTAGGAAGAAGTTTGTGATTGAGGAGGTAGGGACTTATGTTTCTAATATAGAAGTAGAATAGGTAGAGGTTTTATCTTCTACAACTATTAAGGCAACAAGAAGAGAAACTAGGAATTCAATAGTGCAAAATGAGGCTCCATCCCCTACTACTAGAGTGTGTCCTAAGAGAAAAATCACATCAATGCCTAAACCTACAATGGTTAAGGAAAAAGAGAAGACACATGTGACTAAACATAAAACTTACAAGAGAAAGAAAGGAATAACACATGGCTACAAAGAGTCAAAATGAAAGATTAATAAGAAGGATACAGTTGAGGAAGAAGAACCTCAAAAAAATTCTGACAAAGAGAAATCCAAATTGAGGGCCAGTGGAAAAAGATTAAATATTGTTGGCATGAAAACTAAGAAATTAGTTAAATCTAAGACTAGGATAACTTTTACTACTTATAGCATACATGAGAACATAAGGGAATATGGAAGTGTGGGAGATACCAACCAATGATATGAAAAATATGATGATGAAGGTAACCAAAAGATAGAAGATGCTGTTGTATACAATTTACATAAGTTTTTTAGAGGACCTAGTGAGCTGCATAAAATGATAAGTGAATCACTTTACAAGAAAATTTATTCTAGGTAGAGATATGCTATGGAACAATATATAGAAATGATGGAACAATAAATGATTCTACTTAAGCCTAAATTGTAAATGGAAGAAGTGAAGATCACAATTAAGGCTATAAGACCTATATTCAAAACAAGAAGTAGAGTATGCAGAATACTCATTGGTGAATCACAAGTAGTTCATGAAGATACTCTTGATATCATGAAGAAGAAATTAGATAAAGAAGATGAACCAATGGATTATACTCAAGAAGAGAAAAAAACATAAGAGGCTACCATTGAAGAGGTAACAATAGATGAATTTGACACTACTAAGAAAGTGATTGAAGGAATTATTGATGATATACCTTCTGATACTCCACAACAAGCTCCTACTATTGAAGTTGAATATGTGCAAAGAAAAAAGAAAGTACATAAGGATAATGTCAAAGAGGTGGTGATACATGTTGTGACTGATGTAGTTGGATAGAAATGTGATGTTGGAAAGAAAGATGAGGCTCATGAAGTTGATGTTGCAACACATTTAGTAAAGAGGAAATTGTATCTAAGTGGGAGTTTAAGTTACAAGAATAAAATAAAGGCTATGGATATTCCTGAGGAATAAATTAAAGATGAGTTTATAAATGAGGATGTTGATGTCATACAATGACCTATTGTTGTTACCAAAATGATTCCTAGTGAATTAATGAAAATTTCAGAGATACTAAAGTTGAAAGCTAAAAGGGATAAACTTAGAGATGAAAAGAAACATGAACAAGTACTTCAGTCGGCTAGAGACATTCTTGCAGATCTTGTACCTAAATTTGACTATGACCCTAATGCTACATTGATTGAGTAGATAGATACTTTGATCAATGCTATCACTAATCAAGTTACTAGTTTGGAGGAAGCTACCATGAATAGAGAAAAGATGGATTATAAAAAAAAAGGACTGATAACTTAATGGAGACGATTGCACCAGATAAAGAGAAACTTACAGTTCATGTGAACCAAGTGAAGGAAAATTTGAAATAGGTTAGAAAATTTCTCGCTAAAGTTTTTGATTATTATTATTTACACAATATTTGGAGCTAAAGAGAAATGAAGCTCAATAGGAGCTTAAGTCTTTAATTGCTAGTTTTGATACCATTTCACATTAAGCTACCACTTATGGATCACAAGTTAAGGTTGTCAATCACAAGAAGAACAAGATAAGAGGATCATTTCTTTAATAGAGTTACAAAGTTATTTGTTTTCTACAGTTGATGTAATGCAACAAGATGTTCAAGATTCAAAGGTAACACTTGGGTCACTAGACATGAGTGCACTTGAATCTATGGAGGAGTATTACATGGACAAATTCCTACCATAGATCACTTGCATAAGTCATGGGAGAGTTATTTGGACACAACTAAAGCCATTTTAGAGATGTTTTTGAAAGGTTATGATTGGTAAGATGATTTCATTTTTGTAGTTCATTTATGTACCTTTGTCATTGTTGTCAAATAGGGAGTGAGTGGTGCAATGAAAATAAAGTTAAGGGTCTAGTTTAGTGATCAAAGGGGTATTATTGTATAAAAATGCATTCTTTATGGTTATAGATGAATTTGAGTTCTATAGATCTATGTGTCTATGCAAAATGTATATGTTTTTGGTGAATTAGTGAGTGGAATATTTTTGAGGAGATAATTATTTTTACTATGTCTTTCCATTAATGCCAAAGGGGGAGATTATTGGCATTATGATGGATTTTTTATTTGAGATGTAGTGTCTGATGCTTATAATTTTGTCATTGATGGAAACTCTATTATATTTGATGAATAGATTACATATACCAATCAACTAGATGGATAGGTAAAGAAAAACAAGCTAAGTGTTTTGATCGGTTAACAAGAAGATAGTAATAGAAAGTATTTTGATTAACGATCGAGATAGAGAGAAGATTGGATGTTGTAATCATTACTAGAGCATTATTTTGGTTAGTCAAGTTTAGTTTACCAACCGTGATAGTTAACTCCATGTTTTGAGTTTGTTGGTATTTTGGTGATGTATTAGTTTGAGCCGGTTGAGTTACCAATTGATTCCTGATGATCATATGATCAAGGTAGATGATTATTTGTGGGTTCTTGATAATAAAATTTTGTATTACATTTTGGGTTGACATGTTAGGTATGGTTGGTATTGATTTTCATGAGTTTGGTCAATGTTTTGGGCTGACTTGTGGAATGTTTTTAAAGTCTTAACCAACTTAAGAACAACAATATAAAGGAAAGATAAATCATGTGATTTAGGGTAGAAGATTGTGTTATTGGTGGTTCTGATAAGAGGAAAAGGTATAAAATTATGCTAGGATTCAAAGATTGGATAGGATCTGATAGAAAAGTAGTGTCATTCCCAGATCAATCTTTTGAGTTCATTTCTCAAGGCTAACTCTAATAGGTTAGTAGGTTAAATCCCTTAAAAAGGTGGACTTTAACATGTCTCATTGTATAAATCCTTTAATAATGTGACTTATGAGGAGTTCTAAATCCTCTAGGGAGGTAGATCCTAATAAATTTGAGTGTACTTCTAACAAGGTACTAGTCACTCTTAATCAAGTGAGCCCCTAATAGGGTATTATAATCTTCTAATAGAGAAACTCTTTTTACTACAATGAAGAGATTCGTGGGTGTCACCCCACCTTGGTTTTCTCCCTTATACAAGGGTTTCCACAATGAAATAGTGGTGTTATTTGTTATGCTTTGTGGATTCTTAAATTATTTTACTTCTATTGCTTAGAACTTACACTTGCATGTTTGGTTATATGTAATTTGTTTAAAAGAATAATCAAATTCTTGGATGAATTGGTTCATTACCTATTTTCAATGATTCACCCCCCTCCTAGTGCCTCTATATACTAACACCATGTTCTTCACAAAATGCATAAAAATTATCAGATGTAAATTTTCCACCTCTTTCTGAACTCAAGCACTTCAATCTTCTTCTAGATTCTGTCTCCACTAGTATTTTGAATATCTAAAATTTATAAAAATATTATGATTTCTCCTTCAAAAATGTAACCCGCATCATCCTTAAATAGTCATCAATAAGTAGCATAAATTATTTTTCATCGAAATAATTTCTTGTCTTAGTAGGACCAGATAGATCTTAATGCACTAAATCCAACAATTGATTTGAAGAGTATATCTTATTCTTGAAAGTGGATCTAGCCATCTTTCCCAATTGAGATTCTTTGCACATATTTTTAGGCTTTATCAGCTTAGGTAAATCTCTCACAACATGAGTAGTGCTAATTTTCACCATGTTATGAAATTTCATATGACAGATTCTTCTATGCCATAACCAACTATCATTAATCTTAGCAATCAAACACTTAATATCAATAGTTCTTAAATGAAATAGATTACCAATATTCTTTTTACATGATGCAATAAGATTTCTTGTTCTTCCAATGATCTTGTAGATTCCATCCATAAATTTGAATTTCTAACCTTTATCCAATAGTTTTCCAACACTCAAAAAGTTATGACTTAGACCTTCAACATACAATACATCATCAGTATTGTTTTTACCATCAAGAGTAATAGATCATTTTCCTTTAATAAAACAAGGATAATTTTTACCAAATTTAACAACACCTCCATCATAGTCTTCAAGTTTCACAAAATTTGTTAGGAATGAATGCAAAGTGTTTTGGCAGTCATTCTGTAGCACTTGTTGTTGCATTCATGACTTGGATTGTCATTGATGTCAACACAATGATATTCTGGATATTAGCAGGAAAGCAGGTACAGTTTTGTTTTTCACACATGTTGTATTGCAGATTGGATTTTGCATAGTTGATGGTATGTTTTTTGGTATGTTATTAACCTATGGTTAATAGTACAAAAAGAAATTCATTCATTTGTAAGAGTTATGAGCATTTTGGTGAAAGCAGTGTTTAGACACTGTTTCTGTGTAGCGATGTTCAGAAATCGGAGGATGTCTCTTAGCTGGGATGGAATCTGATTTTGTGCAGTTAAAGGGATTTTGGAGACTCATTAATGATGACATGGTTCACAGTGAAAACTTTGAGGATATGTTTGGAGAAAGTTACAGTAACTGGAAGCTGACAGTTTTATGTGAATTCTGTGTGTAGCGTGTAGAATTTATTATTTTGTAATTGAGGACCGACTCATTTGTAATTATTTGAATTTGGTATATAAAAAGGAATTTTTTCCTTATTGTAATGTGTACTATGAAGAGTGAGATGTGAATATATGCATGAAGTGAAGAAAAGAGCTAATTCAGTGATGAAGGAAGACTTGTGAGTACAGAGATCTGGAATTGTGATCTTGTGTAGCAGAGAGTGCAATATTGGCATAGTGTGAAGGAGGTAATATATTTCATATTATTCTATTGAATAATTCTAAGATCTTTTGGACAGTGGGTTCAGAGATCTTGCCTTGAAGCTATTTGGGCAGTGGGTCCTTCTGTCTTCCATAAACTCTTAACTAGGTTAGAATCTTTTAACAGGGATTCAAAATCTCCTAACAGGGATTTATATGTACTAAATGTATTTCATAAGACTCCTAATGGGGTCCATCCTCTAACAAGGAACTTTCATATTAGTGCATCATTTTGTGGGCATCATTCCCACCGGGGTTTACTCTTTTCAAGAGGTTCCCTAGTCAACATATCTTGTGTTATTGTGCAATTGTGTATGATTATCTTTCTATGGTTGATCAGTAAATTGATTATATTGTTTAAAGTTGTTGAATGGATAAATTATCAAATAACTGATTCACCCCCCCCCCCCCCCCTCAGTTATCTTGGGGATCTTTACTTTTTAACAATTGGTATCAAAGCGGCAGGTCCTTGAAAGAAAAGTTTAACACCTTAAGGAGATCCATGGAAAATTTTAGAAAAGAAAGCCCTAAGTTTGATGGAGTAAATTTTGACAGCTGGAAAGAAAAGATGAAGACACATCTATTGTGTTTAGGACCAAGTTATTGGTTGATTACAAAGAATGAGAAGACTATCATTGAGGAAGACAATCTAGAGGCAGGAACTAAAGATGAACTAGATCTATTCATGTGTAACATACTTGCAAGAGAAGCACTTTTATCAGCACTACCGGAGAATGAATATAGTCAGGTAATATGTTTGAAAACATCTCATGCAATTTGGAAATCTTTACATTCTACTTTTGAAGGTGATGAACATGCAAAGAAGGCTAGATTACATAATTGGATTTGTGCATTTGAAGATATCAGAATGATGGAAGATGAATCTATTAGAAGTTATATTGGTAGGATGTCTGAGATTAAGATAGGAATAAAGTCTTGTGGAGGTGATAAGATAGAGAATGAAGTGATATGGAAAATTCTGAGAACTTTGACACCAGTATTCAAGCAGACAATGCAGATGATTGAACAAGTGATACCTTGTACATCAAACTTTTCAAGAGAGACTCTTCTTGGAAGATTAGAAACAGCAAAGATGAACTTGAGATTATCAGGAGAGCTACATAGAATGGAAATAGCATTTAGTGCTCTTAGCATTAGACCTACAAGAAGTACTAGTGTGAATGGAGATTGTGCCAGCAGTAGCAAATCTGAGGAAGATAAGAAGATTGAAGAAGGTATTGCATTACTTGTAAAAAGAGAACCAAATGGTAAGAAAATCTTTAAATGTTGGACTTGTCAAGAATATGGTCATTTTGCATCTAAATGTCCTAAAAGAGTTAAGAAGTATAAAAGCAACTTTAAACCTAGGAGATCTAAAGAATGTTATTAAGCAAATGATAAAGATTTTGAAATGGGAATTGAAAAACATTTAAGTGACAGTGATAATGATAACTTTGAGGAAATAGGATTTGTAGCAATTAAAGAAGAAAGTTTTGAATCTGATAAAAGGGAAGAAAAAGCATTAGTTTCACAAGTTGAAAAGAAATCTGATTGGATTATAGACAGTGGTTGTTCACATCATATGACTGGAGATAAAAGAAAGTTTGTTAAGTTAGATAATTATGATGGAGGAATTGTTAGGGTTGGTAACAATGCACCTTGTTTGATTAAGGGTATAGGATCTATTACTCTTGATGGAAAGACTAACACTGATGATGTTTACTTTGTTGATGGACTAAGACATAATCTACTAAGCATTGGACAATTGGCTGATAAGGGTTATCAAGTTTGGTTTTCTGAGAAAACTTGTGTGATAAAAGATAAAGATGGAAATCTAATTGGAAAAGGATCTAGAACTAGAGGTAATGTATTTCAGTTAAATCCTACTGAGATGACATGTTTGATAACTAGGATTGATGATAGTTGGTTATGGCATAAAAGGTTTTGTCATATAAACTTTGATAATATTGTCAAGGTGAGCACTACACATGCGGTAAGAGATTTACCTAGAATTATGAAACCTACTAACATGATTTGCAAAGAATGTATGATGGAAAAGAAAAAAAGGAGTTCATTTCCCAACAAGAAGTTCACATCGGCAGAGAAGTTGGAGATTGTTCATACAAACTTTAGTGGTCCTACTAGGACTAGAGGATTCTATGGTGAAAGGTATTTTATGATTCTTGTTGATGATTTTACAAGAATGATGTGGATTGCATTTTTGAAAGAAAAATCTGAAGCATTTGATAAATTTAAGATTATGAAAAGCAAAATTGAGAATGAATCTGGAATGAAGATTAAGTGTCTAAGATCTGATAGAGATGGTGAATTTACATCTAGAGAGTTTAACACTTTTTGTGAAATGAATGGCATTAAGAGACAACTTTCAGCCCCTAGAACACTAAAACAAAATGGTATTGCAGAAAGAAGGAACAGGTCAATAACTGAAGCAGCAAGAGCTATGTTGTTTGAAAATGATTTGGCTAAAACTTTTTGGAGAGAAGCAGTGAACATAGCAGTATACACTATGAACAGAGTACAAATCAGAGCAGATACAAACAAGACACCTTATGAATTATGGTTTGGACATACACCCTCAGTTAAGTATTTTAGAATTTTTGGAAGTAAATGTTATATTAAGAGAGATGATGATATAGGAAAGTTTGATCCTAGAAGTGATGAAGAAATATTTCTTAGATATTCTTTAAAAAGCAAAGCATATAGATGTTATAACAAAAGAACTAAGACTATTGTTGAAAGTGCAAATGTAAAAGTTGATGAGAAGTTTAAAATTCAGGAAAGAATGCTTGATTATGAATCTAATGGAGAAGCACAACCTCAACCTAACATTGAAAATGTAGAATTATTTTTTGAAACTAACAGTGATTTGCTGAATGAAAGTCATACTGAAGCAGATAGAGAAGAAAACAAAGAAGAAAACAAAGAAGAAAGCAGAGAAGAATCTACAGTCAGAACAAGATCAATAACTATGACACCTAACAGGTATACTTCAATACATCACCCTGTTGAGCAAGTTATTGGAAGTTTAGATAGAGGATTTTTGACTCGAAATAAGGTACATTTATGTTTGATTTCTCAAATTGAACCTAAGACTACTAATGAAGCTTGTGAAGATGAACATTGGATCAATGCTATGAAAGAAGAACTAGAGCAGACTGAAAAAAACAAGACATGGGAATTGGTCCCTAGACCTAAAGACAAGAATGTGATTGGAACAAAGTGGGTATTCAGAAACAAGATGAATGAACAAGGAGAAGTGATAAGAAACAAAGAAAGATTGGTATGTAAAGGATATTCATAACAAGAAGGAATTGTCTATGAAGAAACTTTTGCACCTGTGGCCAGACTTGAAGCAGTGAGAATGTTTCTAGCATATGCAAGTTACAAGAAATTCAGAGTGTATCAGATGGATGTGAAGTCAGCATTTTTGAATGGTGAATTGGAAGAAGAAGTCTACATTGAGAAGCCTGAAGGTTTTCCTTTGACACAAGAAGGAGATATGGTATGTAAGTTAAAGAAAGCTTTATATGGATTAAAACAAGCACCTAGAACTTGGTATGCAAGATTGGATAAGTATTTATTGAAATTGGGATTTATAAAAGGAACAGCAGATAGTAACTTATACACAAGAGAAATTGAGAATGGTTTGTTGGTTATAGTTATATTTGTTGATGATATTATCTTTGGAGGAGAAGATGAAGCTAGTGACAAATTTGCAGATGAAATGAAGACTGAATTTGAGATGAGCATGATTGGAGAAATGAAATATTTTTTGGGATTACAGATAACATAAAGCAAGGAAGGTATATTTGTAAGTCAGACTAAGTATTTAAATGAATTATTGAAAAGATTTGGAATGGAAGATTCTAAACCTGTTGGAACACCTATGGTAACCGGACATAAGTTATCTAGCAAAGATGAGACACTAGCAGTTGAGCAGAAAAAGTACAGATCTATGATTGGAGGATTGCAGTACTTGACACATACAAGACCTGATATAGCAAATTCAGTGGGGATTGTAGCAAGATTTCAAGTAGAACCTAGAGAATCACATTATGTAGCAGTAAAGAGGATACTGAGATCTCTGAAAGGAACAATGGATTATGGATTATGGTATGAGAATTCTAATAATTTTACCTTATGTCCCTATACTGATGCAGATTGGGGAGGCAGAGTTGATGACAAGAAAAGCACCAGTGGTGGAGCCTTTTTTCTTCGAGGTAAATTGGTCTCTTGGCTAAGTAAGAAGCAAAATTATACTTCACAAAGCACAACAGAAGCAGAATATGTTGCAACAGCAAATAATTGTAATCAGATTATTTGGATGAAGCAGATGTTGAAAGATATTGGAATAAAGTTTGATGAGCCTGTTGTTATACATTGTGATAACACCAGTACAGTGAGTATGTCAAAAAATCATGTTTTACATTCTAAGACTAAACATATTGAGATCAAGTATCATGTTGTAAGAGAGAAAGTTGCAAAAAAAGAAGTAAGATTGGAGTACATAAGTACAAAGGAGTAGATAGCAGATATATTTACAAAGCCTTTACCTAAGGATACATTTGTGTATCTAAGAGGTATGCTTGGGGTTATGCCCCAACCTATTTTTTATAATTGATGCAGATGATTGCATCCATCCAGTGGTATATGAGCCCTATCTTTCTTCTGGATTGGATGTTGGAACTTCCTCTATGGGGGAGTTTATGAGCTGAATCATGAGGACTCTTGTTATTGTATTCTTCTAAAAAGTGTCTTTTGACATTAAGTTGTTGTTGACTTAGTGATAGAATTTCTATCATTGATGTCAATGGGGGAGAGATATACATGAAAAACATTGTGGATTGTATGAGAGAGCTGAATAAGAAAACGAAGCAAGATTTAATTTGATATTTTGTAGTGATGTTGCAGTATTGGATTTTTGGAACATTGGATGTTTTTCATCTATGTTTCCATCAATGCCAATGGGGGAGATTGTTAGGAATGAATGCAAAGTGTTTTGGCAGTCATTCTGTAGTAGTTGTTGTTGCATTCATGACTTGGATTGTCATTGATGTCAACACAGTGATATTCTAGATATTAGCAGGAAAGCAAGTACAGTTTTGTTTTGCGCACATGTTGTATTGTAGATTGGCTTTTGCATAGTTGATGGTATGTTCTTTGGTGTGTTATTAACCTATGGTTAATAGCACAAAAATAAATTCATTCATTTGTAAGAGTTATGAGCATTTTGGTGAAAGTAGTGTTTAGATAGTGTTTCTGTGTAGCGATGTTCAGAAATTGGAGGATATCTCTTAGCTAGGATGGAATCTGATTTTGTGTAGTTAAAGGGATGTTGGAGACTCATTAATGATGATGTGGGTCATAGTGAAAACTTTGAGGATATGTTTGGAGAAAGTTACAGTAACTGGAAGCCGACAGTTTTATATGAATTCTGTGTGTAGCATGTAGAATTTATTATTTTGTAATTGAGGACCGACTCATTTGTAATTATTTGACTTTGGTATATAAGAAGGAATTTTTTCCTTATTGTAATGTGTACTATGAAGATTGAGATGCGAATATATGCATGAAGTGAAGAAAAGAGCTAATTCAGTGATGAAGGAAGACTTGTGAGTACAGAGTTCTGGAATTGTGATCTTGTGTAGCAAAGAGTGCAGTTTTGGCACAGTGTGAAGGAGGTAATATATTTCATATTATTCTATTGAATAATTCTAAGATCTTTTGGACAGTGGGTTCAGAGATCTTGCCTTGAAGCTGTTTGGGTAGTGGGTCCTTCTATCTTCCATAAACTTTTCACCGAGTTAGAATCTTTTAACAGGGATTCAAAATCTCCTAACAGGGATTTATATGTACTGAATGTATTTCATAAGACTCCTAATGGGGTCCATCCTCTAACAAGGAACTTTCATATTAGTGCATCATTTTGTGGGCATCATTCCCACTGGGGTTTACTCTTTTCAACAGGCTCCCTAGTTAACATATCTTGTGTTATTGTGCAATTGTGTATGATTATCTTTCTATGGTTGATCAGTAAATTGATTATATTGTTTAAAGTTGTTGAATGGATAAATTATCAGATAACTGATTCACCCCCCCCCCCCCCCCTCTCAGTTATCTTGGGGATCTTTACTTTCTAACAAACTTATCTTTATCACTAGTCATATGATGTGAGCATCCACTATCAATGACCCATTCATCCCTTTTAACAACTCATGAAACTGATTTTTTTTCTTCATTAGTGTTATCTTCTTTAATAGAAACAAATGATATATCTTCCTCTCTTGCAATAGATTCATCATCAATCACACCTTCTTCAGTAGCATAAAAACTTTTATGACCCTTAGAATGATATTTTATCTCTAGCATCCTTGTAATTTTTATTCAGGCATCTAGATGCAATATGACTAATCTTATTGCAATTAAAATATTTCAAAGGTAATCTTACTTCATACTTATCAAAGCCCTTAGGTAGTCTTCTTTAAATCAATGCTTCAAGTTCATCAATACTCATTTCTTCTTCCATGATTTCTTCCCAATCTTTAGAATAATTTTTTGAATTTCATCTTTGTAGATCTTTCTCTCTGGTCATACTTGGTCACACTTGATTTGAATGCAATTTCAAACTTCAGAAGTTCGTTACTAAATGTAGTAATCTCATAGGCGCAAATTCTTCTTGCCAAAGATTGTCTTGAAATAGGTCTTATAGTTCTCAATTATTCAATAGAAGCAACTTTCTCACTGTAACATGTAGGAAAAGATCACATAATCTTGTCAACAACTTCATTTTCTATCAAGGTACCACCAACACATCTATTTTCACAAACCAGATCATTCACTCTGCAAATAAACTAAGGCAATTTATCCTTCACTCATCTTCATATATTCCTTTTAGTCACTACAACTTAGCTTTCTTAACATAAGTATCACCTTCATAAATAGTTTCTAATTTTTTCCATACCTCATGTGCAGATCTCAATCCATAAATGTTTTAATATTATGAATTGGATGAGGCACTGATCAAAGCATCCTTTGCTAACATGTTCTCCTTAACTCCTTTCTTTTCATTTGTAGTGGCATTTGTTAAGTCATTTGGAATATTATAAGGCTTCTCAATGATATTTCAGTATTCATCTCCTATTCCCATGCATATCAGGTAGGTATTCATCCAATCCTTCCATTTCAGGTAGTTGTTCCCATCAAACTTTGGACTCCCTTTTCCTATACTTTCTATGACATAGCTCCTCCAAACGGTCAAGATTATTCAAAAGGACTTATCTCTAATACCAATTGTTAGGCCCAAAAGGAGGCAAGCACAGCTAAGAGGGGAGGTGAATCAATTGTGTGTACCTAATTACTTTAATTCCACTTTAGCCACTTAGATCTAAAAGATAAATAGTAATGCAAGATCCACAACATATAACACACAACACCAAGATTTGTTCTTGAGGAAACCCGGTTGAGAGAAAACCTCGGTGGGATTCAAACCCACTAGATGAATATACTTTATTAGAAGTATTGTCTAGTTAAGAGAAAAATAGAGAACAAAGGATGCACCTAAAACCATAGGCTTATAGCACAATCTACAAGCTCACTTCCCATAGTTCACTTCTCATAATATAGTCCCATATCTAACCCTCGGTTGGGTTCACCAATCTATCTTTAATACAATAGGGTGGACATGTAGTTCATTACAAATGAGCTAAAAAAAAGCATCTCCTATGCCAAAAAAGTTCCAATGAAGTACAAGCTCTACCTTAAGTGAAAAAAAAATAGATACATAATCCTCTCTCTCACATTCCTTCTCTCAACTACAAAATCATATTTCATTTATACCAGTTACAAAGAATAATCCTCCATTAGGTTGGCTAAGATCTATTACAATAAAATATATAAAAAATATGTTCAATCACTAATGTGATCCAAATCAAGTCGAATAAGAGTTATATAGGACCCAAATCTTAAACCTTGAACATGCTACATCATTGATGATGCAATACCAAGAATCCTAACATGTTATTCCATCAAGTCAGCTAGTACCCAAATAAAGAAATGCCAACACGGTACCAAAATAGAAAATTCAATCACCTCAATCAATGCAAACCAACAAAATGATCATCACACAATCCAATAAAATGAACCAAAAACATGAATACCATCCAAAAACTTCACATCATCTCCAATATGAAATCCAAACTCATCTTTACCTCTGATCAATAGGAACATTAAAATTCTGAATTTAGTCATAACAAAAGATATCTTGTTGTACTTTGAATCATGAATAACACTAGTAGTGATCAAAATGATAAGGAACCATGCAATCACCAGCTTTTCTACCTCTGAAAAATCAAGTCCCATTCCAACCGAACCAAATAATCACCATTGTTTAGAAAAACACTATGACACCAGAATCCAACAACTTGATCATTCCTCATTAAAATTATCATGCCAACCTCTGCAAACCTTTGTAGATCATCTACAAACACCTCTGAATAATACCTCACAATCACAACTCAAGATCTTCAACATCACACCTGATCAACTGAAATCCTCCATACCGAATTCATTGAACACACTATCTAAAACAACAACTAGTATGTTGACATCAATAACAAAGCATTAATGTCAATGCACCCAAATCCAAAACTCTAACATGCTCAACAATATTCCAACAAAACTGAATAGGAAAGTGAAACAATTGTTGAGGAAAGGTTTGACTAGAGAAAGTATTGTTGGCAATTTGGCTGAGTTGATTACATAGATATTTTCATTATGGAAACATATGATCCACATGAAGATCACACAAGTCAGAGAGCAAGTATAATAGAGCGCATTGCAAATTTTTCTAAGTGTGAGACAATGTTTTACCAATGAACCTGGATATAGTTTTTGTTTGTGAGGTCAAATGGAGTAAGTTTAGTGCTTGAACACTTGAACATAGACTCTATGATGTCTATTGATCACCCATCTTAGAATGAAAGTTAGTATAGCATGTACAAAAGAAGTTATGATAGTTTTACCGAAGACAGTGTGAAGCCGACAGGATAAAATATGAAGACGGAACTAGTAAAGAGTTAAGGGATTATTTTGTTTATCAAAATAATGACTTCACAATATAAAGGGATGAAATCCTAGATTTTAACTCTTTGATAAAGCTATTGGTATAAATGTAAATGTAATTGTAATTGTAAAGTGTAGTAGTAACTGTAACAAGCAGCAAGTAATTGTAGAAGTATGATGCGAAGTATATGAAGCATATGAAATAGCGATAGTGAAAGAGTAGCGAAGTGATATTGATGCAAGTAGTATAAGGTTATGTACCTTAACCTATTTTTTAATTAGTGTATATTATAAATTATTTGTTTGGGCAGTGGGCTCATCTGGTAATCACATTTTGTACTACAACTCCTAACAGGGTTGAGGCTTCTAACAAGGCCTATAGTCCCTTAATCAGGACTAATACACTATATGTTTGTAATAGACTCCTAACAAGGTCAACATCCCTAACAAGATACTTTTGATTAGTGAATCTTTGTGGGTACCATCCCCACCGGGGTTTTCCCTTGGCCAGGGTTTCCTCAAGAACAAATAATGTGTTATGAGTTCTTTATTGTTATGCATGTTGTTTAGCTTCTTATGTTATGCATGTATAAAGATAATCTGTTATATCCATAATTGGGCAAAAGATAAAGTTTGTAGAATACTAATTCACCCCCCCCCCCCTCTTAGTATTACCTATTTCTAACAAGTATGAGTCCATGTGTGGTTCCTATAGCATTAGAACCTAAGAAAAATGGAGAATTGAGGATGTTTATCAATTTAAGAGAAATCAACCAGTTCAAAGTGAAATATAGGTTTCCTTTGCCTAGAATGGATGATATAATGGATTGTTTAAGTGAAGCTAAGTATTTTACAAAGGTTGATTTGAAGAGTGGTTATCATCAAATCAAAATTAGATCAGGAGATAAGTGGAAGACCGCATTCAAGACAAATGAAGGTTTGCATGAGTAGTTGGTAATGCCTTTTGGTTTGACAAATTCACCTAGTACTTTCATGAGGTTGATGAATGAGGTATTGAAGAAATCCTTGGATAAGTTTATGATTGTTTACCTAGATGACATTCTTATTTTTAATAAGAGTAAAGAGGATCATTTGATGCATCTAAGACAATTATTACAAAGATTAAGGGAAGAAAAGTTGGTAAATATAGAGAAATGTTCTTTTATGAAAGAAGAATTAGTATATTTTGGATTTTTTATTTAAGATGATCAATTGAAGATAGATCATGAGAATATTAAACAAATTGTTGAATGGCCTACACCTGAAAGTGTTGGAGAGGTAAGATCATTTCATGGATTGGCTATTTTGTATAGAAAGTACATTAGGAATTTCAGTTTAGTCTGTAGTCCTATGACTAAGACAATGATAGGGGATAGGAAAGATTTCAAGTGGACACGAGGAGTGATAAGAGTTTTGAATTGTTGAAACAAAAAGTGTCTGAACAATCTATGTTATCTTTACATGATTTCAATAAAGTATTTCATATGCATTGTGATTCATGTGGGAGTGCAATTGGAGCAGTACTAACACACAAAGGAAGATTGATTTCTTATTTCAATGAGAAATTAAATGATGCAAAGAGAATATATGTATTTTATAATCATGAATTTTATGCCATAGTTTAAGCCTTGAAGAAATTTAGAAATTATCTATTACCTAAGGAATTTGTGATGTACACCAATCATCGAGCATTGTATTATTTGAACAGTCTAGGTAAGTTGAATCAGAGACATGTGAGGTGGGTAGAATTATTGCAAAGCTATGCATTTGCATTGAAACAAATGAGTGTTATATCAAATAAAGTTGATGTTTATTTGATCAAAAGAAGAAACTTGTTGACAGAGATGAGAGTTGATTAAGTGTTTGGAATTGAAGAGTTGAAGAACTTGTATGAGGATGACCTTGATTTTGTAGAACCTTGGAAAGATTGCAGAGAAGATGTTACATAATGAAGAAAATGGTTAGGTTATTTAATATAGGAAGGTATGTTGTTTGAAAGAGTTTAGTTGTGTATCCTTAGAAGTTCAATGAAAGAAATTTGATTAAGGAGAAATGTTGTGGAGGATTAGTAGGACATTTTTCTATTGACAAGACAGTGGATTTGGTAATTAAGAATTATTTTTGGCCTCAGATTCAAAAGGTTGTAAGGAAATTTGTGCACAATTTTAGATTTTGTCAAGTTGCTAAAGGAAATAGCCAGAATACTGAATTGTATAAAACTTTGACAGTACTAACTAGACCTTGGGAAGACATTAGCATGGATTTCATACTTCACTTACCGAGAACACAAATAGGTAATGATTATATACTCATGGTTGTGGATAGATTTTATAAGATGCCAGACTTCATCCCTTATAAGAAGACTACAAATGTAGTACATGTAGTAGATCTATTCTTCATAGAAGTTGTGAGATTGCATGGGCTACCTAAAAGCATAGTTTCAGACTGAGATAGTAAGTTTTTTGGTTATTTTTGGGGAACACTTTGGAGAAAGATGAATAATGACTTGAATTTTAGTTCTACATTTCATCTACAGACTGATGGACAAATAGATGTGTTAGAATGACTGAGAGGGGGGTGAATCAATTATATTATTTATCCTACAGTCCCGAATACTAAGATGTTCATTACAAAACAATTCCAACAAATTATGCAACTCGATAACATAAAATATCAATCTATCTGTCCACTTTACCAATTACTACTAATTATCCAAACTGTGATTATCGACTAAATCAACTATGTAGTATGTAAAGTATGATAGAAAAATAATCATAACAAATAACACATAACACATAACACAATGATTTAACATGGAAACCCTGCTAAGGGAAAAACCACCTGGGATCGGTAACCCAAAACAATTCACTCTTTTGAAGTGAGCTCGGTAAAGAGCCAACCTTGTTAAAGGTTATAATGCACACTGTTAGGTTTGACCTGGTTAGAGGATTTATCACTAACAGTTAACTTTTGACCAGCATTCACTATGGGTTCAACAAGATAACACTTTACATTCAATGAATGCCGTAGGGTAGTACAATAAGACGGTTAAGTCCACTCGGTTAAGAGATTTTCTGAATCAATGGTTAAACTAATATAGTATTGATTTGATTCAAATACAACTCAATTACAAATATTCAAATCTATGCTAAGCCCATAAAATCCCCTGATCATTAATCAATTCACTTCCTCAATATTTCTCAACTTACTTTCACTTGGTAAATAGTTCTCTGACGCTTGGTAATGTATGCAACTTGGTTCTTTCAATAACTAGTTTGATCAGGAATGCATGAATACAATCTTCACGTGAGATCTCTGTAGTCTCCTTTTCTCCAACATGTTTCAATAATGAAACTCATATCTCTTATAGAGATAATTAAATCATTTTCATATCAGCCATTAGATTTTGCCTCTTAATCTCCATCCATTTTGTCACATAAACCTTCATCGGTAGATGTGTTATTAACACATTTCAATCTCATCCTTTAGATCATCTCTAAATTTTATCAGTCGTGGATCTCATAACTAACTTCATCCTTAACCTCAAAATCATAACATTTTCCAGCTCATCAAATTTAGTCGATTGTTCTTAGCATTTAATGTTTTCATCCATACTCGGTTAATATAGAAATGCATCGATGATAACTAGCTCATTTATTACGGTTACTCGGTATACACTGTACTGGCTTGATGTTTACAAAAATCTTCAATTACCGACCACATGGACTATTCAATTTCAAATCTTTTCTTAATAATATATTAATGTAACATGCACAAGTCAACAATATAAATTCATAGACTCATCAATAAGTTACCCAATGTTTACCTTATCCTTACCTATCATATCCATCTTTTCCTCATGTAGATATCTCAGTTCTTTATCTTTTCTTCCTTCAACAAATGTTCAGATATTTGTAACTATCATGATAAGTACTGTCAAAACTAGTTGACATCAATGACAACATATTGACTGATTTAATCATCTTACATATCATTTCAGTAGCTCAGTGATCTCTAATCACTATTTTTTTAGTTCATTCAGATATTCAATCAGTTGTATTTCATCAATATCTCCATTTTGCATTGATGGTAACACAAGCAATGTGAAAATATGCCATACACATACCAAACATGCATTCTACAACTATGTAAGTAAATGTTGTAGCTCGGTAAGCTTTCCCTAGCTTGATATTTAATATGTTTAATCACTACAAAATAAAATAGCATCCCATGCAGGCTCTCCCTGCGGATTTGATCTTTTCAGTTCTCAGATTCTTTTTGCTCTCAGTAACAGATATTCAAGTCTCTCTCCCTTTTTGCAATCTCTCTCCATGTTTGTGTTCTTACTAACTAATTTTCCATATTTATTCTCTCTCCCTTTGACAACAATGCCAAAGAAAATATACAAATATCTCTTCAGTAGCCAAGTAATTCTCTGTTGTTCAGTTCATATCAAGTACCTTCAGTGTATTGATAAACAAATTTTTGTTCCAGCTTCTACAATCTTTCACAACCTTAGAAAAAACTAAAGTGTGAGCTATGTGCATCAACATGAATGATCTTCTGATAAGTATAGGTTGATGCAACCTCTTGATCACCTTAGTGACCAATAGATAGGGAACATACCCCAAGTCTAGTTCTCAAATATTCAAATGTTACAAATTCTAGTTTCACCTGCTTCTCTTGAACTTGTTCCCTTTAGTGATACTTGATAGATATATGCTTTGTTTTTTAATGCATCACGAGATTTTTGGAAATATTTATAGCACTAGTTTTGTCACAATATATAATCACTGGGTCAATGATTACCTCATTCATTCCTTCCAACACTTGTTTAATCCAAGAAATATTTGAACAATTTGCAACAGCATCAACTTACTCTGCTTCAGCAGTAGATAAAGAAATGCATGCTTGTTTCTTGTTTATCCAAGTCACAAGCCTTTCTCCTAAAAGAATGCTCCATCGGTTGTTCTCTTCTGTTCATCTATGTTTCCAACCCAATCTGCATCGATGTAAACACAGAGTTCAAATTTTCCTTCCAATGTGTACCATAAACCATAGTCTTTTGTCTTCTTCAAGTATCTCAAAATTATTTTAACTATAACCATATGTGAATCTTTAGGATTGGCAAAAAAATCTTCCCACAATCCCAACTGCATGTGCAATATCACACCTATTGTGTACCACATACATCAGTTTTCCAATCATAGATCGGTAGAGAGTCTGATTTACTTCTGTAGATTCATCATCCTTTGTCAAAATTTACATCCAGTTACCCTCGATGTTCCTACTAGTTTTGCATCTTCCATGCCAAATAAATTTAAAAATTCTTTAATGTATTTTGATTGAGTGATGAAAATCCCATCATTCTGTTGTATAATCTGCAAACCTAGAAAGAATTTAATCTCTCCAAACATTGACATCTAAAATTCCTTTCTCATTTCATCAGCAAAAGATTTTCAAATCAAATCTTTTCCACCAAAGATTATATCATCAACAAATATTTTAGCAATCAAAATATTATCATCAGATTCTCCTTTCATATACAAATTATTGTTTTCACTAGTTCTTACAAAGCCAATACTGATAAGCTAAGCATGTAGTCTTTCATACCATTCCCTCAGTTCTTTCTTCAATCCATAGAAAGCTATGTGCAGTCTACATACCATGTTCTTATGATTCTGATCAACAAAACCTTTTGGTTGTTTTATGTAGACCTCCTCCTCAAAAATTCCATTCAGAAAAGCTAATTTCACATCCATTTGATATACTGTGAATCGCTTATGTGTAGCATATGCAAGTAGTATACAAACTCCTTCAAGTCTAGAAACATGTGCAAAGGTTTTTCCATAATCAATACCTTCTTCTTGTGCATATCCCTTGCAAACAAGGCTTGCCTTATTCCTAGTAACCTCACCATTTTCATTTAACTTATTCCTGAAAATCCATTTAGTACCAATAAAAATTTTATCTTTCGGTCTAGGTACTAATGTCCATGTCTTATTCTTCTCAATCTGTTCAATTTCCTCATTCATAGCATTGATCCATTCCTCATTTTCAAGTGCATCCCTAACATTCTTAGGTTCAAAATCACAAACTAAGCATGTGTTTTTTCTTAACTTACTTTGGGTCATCATGCCATCTTGCTTATCTCTAATGATTTGATTCTCTGGATGGTTTCTTCTTACAAATCTTGCTAGAACCCATTCTCTTCTATGTTCATCATTTGGTTTAGGTTCATTTTCCTGCTCGGTAGCTTCTTCCTAATTCTCAGTTTGCATTTTTTGATTCTTGGTAGCATTTTCTTGATGCTCAGTAGACTCAGTCTATGGCTTCAGTAGATAATCTATATCTTCAACATAAGTAAACCTACCATAGTCTTTTGGTTCCTTCATGCTTTCTTCATCATTCTTTTTAGAAAACTCATCAACTCTTACATTAGCACTTTCTATCATTTTATTAGTATCCTTGTTCAAACATTTATAAGCTTTAATCTTAGTAGAAAATCCCAAAAATATCCCTTCATCACCTTTAGAGTCAAATTTACCATTCCTATCATCTTTCAGAATATAACACTTACTACCCAAGATTCTAAAATAACTTACACTCAGTGTGTATCCAAACCATTACTCGTAAGGTGTCTTGTTTGTGTCTTTCTTAAGTTGAACTCAATTCAGGGTGTATATTGTTGTGCTAACTACCTCTCTCCAGTACATCTGTGCAACATTTTTTTCAATCATCAATGTTCTAGTACAATCAACAATAGATCGGTTCCTCCTTTCAACAATTCCATTTTGCTGTGGTGTCCTAGGTGAAGAAACCTCCCTTTTGATTCCATTTTTAGTACAGAAGTTAGTGAATTCATCAGAAACAAACTCACCTCCTCTATCAGACCTTAAGCATTTCAATTCTTTTCCAGTTTCTTTTTCAACTTTAGCCTTATACCATTTAAACAGTTCGAATGCCTCATATTTTTCTTTTAAGAACATAACTATCATTAGTCTAGAATAGTCATCAACAAATAAAATAAAATATTTATCACCATAGTAGCTTTGATTTCTCATAGGATGACATAAGTCAATGTGTACCAACTCTAAAATACCTTTAGATGAGTATTCCTTACTTTTAAAACTAGATTTGGTCATCTTTTCTTTCTGACATTGATGGCACATAGCATGATCAAGTTTGGTTAGACTTGGAAATCCTCTAAATTTTCTCTTTCTACTGATCTTAATCATGTTATCAAAGTTTACATGACATAACCTCTTATTCCATAACCATGCATCTTCATTCTTCACCAGTAAACAAGAACTTTTAGCATTGTCAAGATAGAATAAATTACCTTTTTATTGTCCTCCAGTACCAACAAGCTTTCCATTTTCATCATATATTTTCACCTTCTTTCTTTCAAATGCAACTTGGTGACCTAAGTTATTCAGTTGTGCTACACTCAACAAATTGTAGCTAAGTCATTTTACCCAGTATGCATTATCACATCTAATTTTATCATTCAATAAAATAGACCCTTTTCCTTTTACCATACAAGGTGTATCATTTCCTATTTTCACTAATCCTCCATTATAATGCTCCAGATGATCAAACTTATCTTCATCATCAGTCATGTGATGTGTACAACCACTATCAATGATCCAAGTATCATTCTTACTAACTTTAGAAATAAGGGTTGTTTCTACATACCTTTCCTCCTCTTCTGAATCATCTTTCATTGAAATAAATACTACTTCAATTTCATCATTAGTGTCGGTGTTGGTGTCGGTGTCATCTTCTCCAACAAGGTAACATGCCTTTTTGCCTTTATCTTTGTAATCTCGGTTGTCTCTTTTGTAGTGTCAGTTTCCTCTATAATTCCTTCTGCCAAACTTTCCATCACTAGATCAGTCATTATCTTCCTCTTTCCTATTAGGACTGATGAACTACAACTGATTTAGAACCTGAATGGAAAATCTATAATTCAAGATTACTAAGGAGTTGTTGATTAGATATGCAAGATGATTAAATCAGTATTATGTTGTCATTGATGTCAACTAGCTTGACAATACTTATCTTGTAAGTTACTATACCGACACATCTGAAGAAAGGTGAAAGAGATGAAGAATAGAAATATCTACATGAGGAAGATGTATATGTCAGATGAGGATAAGGAATACACTGAGTAACTTTTTGATGAGTCTATGACTTGATGAAATTGACTTCATTATGTTGCATTCATCTATGATGAAGAATAGAGTTGAAAGACACAAAGTAGTGTTGTCGGTAAATAAAGCATTATAGTATACACTGACGGAATGTAGTGTATACCGAGCGTAGTGTTAACTAAGCTTGTGTTCACTGATGCATTTCTTTGTTAACCGAGCAAAACAAAAAGGAATTAAATGATCAGTTTAGTCGATAAAGTGATGAGCTGTAAAGTGTATGAAATTGAGGTAATAGATAAGGTTTGTTATGAAGATCGATGGCTAACATAAATAAAAAAGGATCTAATGGAGTAGATTGAAATGTGTTACTGACACATCAGCCAAGGAAGCTTAAAGTGGAAAAATCTATGAATATGATTAAGCGGCAAAATATGATGGAGGAAAAGAAAACAATTTACTCATCTATATAAGAGACATTGGTTTCATTATTGAAATGAGCCGGAAGAAGAAGATACTAAAAAATTATCATGTGAACAAGTTTCCATGCATTCTGATCATACTGGTTAATGAGAACCGAGCTGTAGAAAAATTACCAAGCTACAGAGAGAAATTACCGATGGACAGTAAGTTGATATAGTATTGAATCTGAAGTGGTATATTGATCAGAAAGATTTGAATGAGCTAAACATTGATCTATAAACTGAAATTGAAGTTGTTTCAAGGTAGATCATCTACTGTTACATATTTAACCATTGTACACAGTCAAATATCTTAACCGAGTGGACTAAGAAAGTCTTTTGATGTTTCATTCATAGAGTGAACATTGTTATCCTGTCAACCCTAGAGTGACTGTTGGTTGGATGATAACTTCTGGTCTAAAATCCTCTAACAAGGTCACACCTAACAGTGTGTTTGTAACCTTTAACATGGTTGGGTCTTCACCGACCTCACTTCAGAAGAGTGAACAATTTTGGGTTGCCGGTCCCAGGTGGTTTTTCCCTTTACAGGGTTTCCACGTCAAATCTCTTATGTTATGTGTTGATTGTGATATTTTTTTGTTATTATACTTTTCATATTACATGTTAGAATTGATTGGTAACTGTTATAAAGTTTAGACTAAAAATTGGTAAAAACACAGACAGTGAAAGTATTTTATGTTTACCGAGTAACTGAAGTTGAAGAATTTGTTTTGAATTATACATTTTATTTTGGGACTCTAGATAACTGATTCACCCCCCT
Source organism: Chamaecyparis obtusa (assembly GCA_027943335.1). NCBI lineage: Eukaryota > Viridiplantae > Streptophyta > Pinopsida > Cupressales > Cupressaceae > Chamaecyparis > Chamaecyparis obtusa. Next base: position 1,098,775 of record BSBK01001079.1, read on the forward strand.
CTCAGTTATTCTAACAATTGGTATCAGAGCTACAGTTGCTTAGAACAAAGTTTTAAGGACTTCAACAAAAAGGTCTGAAGATGTATAAGAGGGAGGTGCCAAAGCTAAACAAAGATAACTTCGTAGTATGGCAAAGCTGGATGAAGTTGCACATATCTGGAATTGGGAATTCTACACTAGAACTGATAGAAAATGGCTACATTGAACTGACCACTGGTCCCTTAACTCTTGATCAATTGAAGGACAGGCATGAACACAATATTACTATGATGGAACTTGTTGCTACCTATACCGATGCCAAATTTGAAGACATCAATGGTTTTGATACAACTAAGAAGATGTGGGACAAGCTAACTCTAATATACATTGGAGATGTGAATGTTAAGAGAGCCAGAGCAGAAAGCCTAAGAGGTCGATTTGATGATATGAAGATGAAAGAAGGTGAGAACATTGTGCAATACAAAAATAGACTAAAAGAGGTAGTGCATGCTATTAGAGCATCTAGTGGAGTTATTGACGATGAAACAGTGATAAGAAAGATTCTTAGAACTTTGCTACCATTTTATGCAATCAGGATCTCTGCAATTCATGAAACAAGGGCTCTTCCAGCCTTACTCTTGACACACTGATAGGTAAGCTTACAACCTTTGAATTGAATAATTTTGACAATGGTGTTGTACCTTCTATTGAATCTTCTTTCATGTCCTCTTTGAAGATGGGTAAGTCTAGTAGCAGGAATGATAAGAATAATGATAGTGATAGTAATACCGATGATGAACTTGATGAGCTTGGAGATCTTATGGCTAGAAGATTGCCCAAAGGTAAAGGAAGGTATAGAGGCAAGTTACCTTTAGCATGTTTTAATTGTAAAGAAGTTGGCCACATAGCTGCTAGATGTCTGAATAAGAAAGATGATGATAGATCCAAAGACTGATCTAAAGGAAGCTATGGGAGAAGAGTCAACAGAGGCTACCGACACAACAACAGAGATAACCCAGATAGCTATGACAAAGGGAAAAAAGTATGTTACATAGCTAAAGAATTTGAATCTGAATCTGACACTGATGATGATATAGAAGTAGTATTTGTTGCTATGAAAGATGATTCAGAGGAAGAAGAGAAACATGAAGAAATGGCACTAATCTCTAAAGTAAGCATAAATGATACATGGATCATAGATAGTGGCTATACACATCATATGACTGGTGATATAGAGAAATTTGATCTACTTGATGAATATGATGGAGAATTTGTTAGAATGGGAAATGATGTACCTTGTATGGTGAGAGGTAAAGGTTCACTGGTGATTAATGATAGAATAAAATGTGAAAATGCATATTGGGTAGATGGACTGAACTATAATTTGTTAAGTGTGGCACAGCTAAACAACTTAGGCCACTGACTTTCTTTTGAGAGAAGAAAGGTAAGAATCTATGATAATGGAGGAAGACTTGTCGGGAACCGGTACACAATCTAGAGGTAATCTATTTTATCTTCTTGTTTATTAATGAAGGATGAAGATGCATGGTTGTGGCATAAGAGGTTATGTCATGTGAATTTTGATAACATGATCAAGATTAGTAAGAAGAAAAGAGTTAGAGGGTTGCCTAACTTGTCAAAACCGGATCATGCTATGTGCCATGAATGTCAGAAAGGTAAGATGACTAAGTCTAGTTTTAAGAGAAAAGACTACTCAACAAAGAAGATACTTGAGATGGTTCATACCGGCCTATGTGGTCCTATGGGAACTCAAAGATATTATGGTGATAGATACTTTATTCTTTTTGTTGATGACTGTACTAGACTGATGACTGTTATGTTCTTGAAAGAGAAATCTAAAGCATTTAAGATGTTTAAGTGGTATAAGGCAAAGGTAGAAAAAGAGACTGGTAAAAAAATTAAGTTCTTAAGATATGATAGAGGAGGTGAATTTATCTCTGATGAATTTACTAATTTCTGTAATGAGCATGGTATTAAGAGACAGGTCTCTGCACCAAGAACACCTAAGCAGAATGGGATTTCTGAAAGAAGGAATAGGTCAATCATTGACTATGCTAGAACACTGATGATACAAAATAATATTGATTAGACATATTGGAGAGAAGCTATCAGTACAACTGTATATCTTCTTAACCAAGTAAAACTGAAGAAGGACACCAACCGGACACCTTATGAGCTATGGTTTGGACACAAACCTACTGTAAGTTATTTCAAGATTTTTAGAAGAAAATGTTTTATTCTGAAAGATGAGAGAAATAGGAAATTTGACTCTAAAGGTGATGAAGGAATATTCTTAGGATATTCTACTAAGAGTAAAGCATACAAATGTCTGAATAAGGTTACAAATAAGATGATTGAAAGTACTAATGTTCGTGTTGATGAGTTTGATGACAAGAACATAGAAGAAAGAAAGGAATCAGAAGACTATGGTAGATTCACTTACATTGAACTTCCTGATTATCTACTGAAGTCACAACCTGTGATAATCAGTCAACAGGAAAATAACCCTGAGGAATAGGAAAGGGAAACCGACAAACAAGATGGTGCTACCGAGCAAGCACATGAACCTGAACAGGATGAACAAGAAAGAAGAAACTAAGTACTAGCTAGTTTTGTCATATTACATCATCCTGAGACACAAATTATTGGAGACAGACAAGCTGGAATGTAGACAAGAGGCAAAACAAGACAAGGTACATGTCTAGTTTGTGAATTTGAACCAAAGAATGTGAAAGTTGCATTAGAGAATGAAGAATGGGTTAATGCAATGAAAGAGGAAATAGAACAAATAGAGAAAAACAAAACTTGGTCCTTAGTACCCTGACCTAAAGATAACAATGTTATCAGTACTAAATGGATATTCAGAAACAAACTGAATGAAAATGGTGAAGTGACAAGAAATAAAGTGAGATTGGTATGCAAGGGATATGCACAGGAAGAAGGCATTGACTATGGTGAGACATTTGCACCTATTGCTAGATTGGAAGGAGTTAGAATGCTACTTGCATATGCTACACACAAGAAATTTAAGGTTTATCAAATGGATGTGAAGTCAGCATTTCTAAATGGTATACTTGAAGAAGAGGTCTACATAGAACAACCTGAAGGATTCGTTGATCCAGACAACAAAAACATGGTATGTAGATTACACAAAGCTTTATATGGTTTGAAGAAAGCACTGAGAGCATGGTATGAAAGGCTGCATACTTACTTATTAAGTATTGGATTTGTACGAACTAGTGAGAACAGCAATTTGTACATGAAAGGTGATACTAATGACACTATTATTATTGCTGAAATTTTTGTTGATGATATTATTTTTGGAGGTCAAGATCATGTATGTAAATCTTTTGCTAATGACATGAGGAATGAGTTTGAAATGTCTATGTTTGGAGAGATTAAATTATTTCTCAGATTACAAGTGATTCAGCAGAGTGATGGGATATTCATCACACAGTCCAAGTACATAAAGGAAGTCTTGAAGACATTTGGCATGGAAGATGCTAAACCTGTGGGAACACTGATGGCTACTGGAAATAAACTAACAAAGGAAGATGAAACTACAAAGGTATTCCAAACACTTTACCAATCCATGATTGGTAAACTAATGTATGTAGTTCATAGTAGACCAGATATAGCACATGCTGTGGGAATTGTCGCTAGATATTCTACTAATCCTAGAGAATCACACATGATTTCTACTAAAAGGATCTTAAGATATCTGAAAAAGATAGAGGATTATGGATTATGGTACCCTAAGGAAGGTAAGTTTGAGTTGAAGGTTTATACTGATGTTGATTGGGCTGGAAATGTGGATGACAGAAAAAGTACCACGGGAGGAGCATTTTTCTTTGGTGAAAGACTTGTAACCTGGACATGTAAAAAGTAGGCTTGTATTTCTCAGTCTATAGCTGAAGCAAAGTATGTTGCTGCTGCTACTAATTGCTCAAACATTGCATATATCGGGAAAGTGTTAGAAGGAATGAATGAGGCAATCACTGACCTGGTGATTATATACTGTCACAACACAAGTGCTATTAATATTTCAAAGAATCCAGTGATGCACTCTAAGACAAAGCATATATCAATTAAGTATCACTACTTAAGAGAACAAGTGCAAGAGAAGCAAGTGAAGTTAGAATTTGTTACATCCAAAGAACAACTTGTAGATATCTTTACAAAGCCTCTACCGAAGGACACATTTGAATATTTGAGGACTAGACTTGGGGTATGTCCCTTGTCTATCAGTCACTAATGTGATCTGGATGTTGCATCAACCTAATCTTATCAGATGATCACACATGTTGATGCAGCATAGTTCACACTTTGGATATTGTTCAAGGTTGTGATTAAGTTTGAAGAACTAAAATAGATTGGGATATTAGTATACAAAGATACAGAGATTGTATTGGACAATAGAGAGTTACTTAGCTACTACAAGAGATGATTATTTATTTGTTTCTTTGGCATTGTTGTCAAAGGGAGAGATAAATAATATGAAAAGGAGAAGGAGAGATATGCACCGATGACAACTATCTAAGGGAGAGAATGACAAAGCTGATTTTTTTTTAATGTTGTTTAGTAACGTAGTGATTAAACATATTAAGCCAAGGAGATCTTACACAACATTTGATCACAGAGTGGTAGAATACATATTTGGTATGTGTATGGTACACAGTATATTACTTGACTTGCCATCAATGCCAAATGGAGAGATTGATGAACTACAACTAATTTAGAACCTGAATGGAGAATCTGTAATTCAAGATTACTAAGGAGTTTTTGATTAGATATGCAAGATGATTAAATCAGTATTATGTTGTCATTGATGTCAACTAGCTTGACAATACTTATCTTGTAAGTTACTATACCGACACATCTGAAGAAAGGTGAAAGAGATGAAGAACATAAATATCTACATGAGGAAGATGTATATGTCAAATGAGGATAAGGAATACACTGAGTAACTTTTTGATGAGTCTATGACTTGATGAAATTGACTTTATTATGTTTCATTCATCTATGATGAAGAATAGAGTTGAAAGACACAAAGCAGTGGTGTAGGTAAATAAAGCATTCTAGTATACACCAATGAAATGTAGTGTATACCAAGCGTAGTGTTAATCGAGCTTGTGTTCACCGATGCATTTATTTGTTAACTGAGAAAAATAGAAAGGAATTAAATGATCAATTTAGCCGATAAAGTGATGAGTTGTAAAGTGTATGAAATCAAGGTAATAGATAAGGTTTGTTATGAAGATCGACAGCTAATATAAATCAAAAAGGATCTAATCGAGTAGATTGAAATGTGTTACTAACACATCAGACGAGGAAGCTTAAAGCAAAAAAATCTATGAACGTGATTAAGCGGCAAAATCTAATGGAGAAAAAGAAAATGATTTACTCATCTATATAAGAGACATTGGTTTCATTGTTGAAATGAGCTAGAAGAAGAAGATACTGTAGAATTATCATGTGAACAAGTTTTCATGCATTCTAATCATACTAGTTAATGAGAACCGAGCTGCAGAACAATTACCAAGCTACAAAGAGTAATTACCGACGAACAGTAAGTTGATATAGTATTGAATCTAAAGTGGTATATTGATCAAAAAGATTTGAATGAACTAAACATTGATCTATAAACTGAAATTGAAGTTGTTTCAAGGTAGATCATCTACTGTTACATATTTAACCATTGTACATAGTCAAATCTCTTAACCGAGTGGACGAAGAAAGTCTTTTGATGTTTCATTCATAGAGTGAACATTTTTATTCTATCAACCCCAGAGTGACTGCTGGTTGGATGATAACTTCTGGTCTAAAATCCTCTAACAAGGTCACACCTAATAGTGTGTTTTTAACCTTTAACATGGTTGGGTCTTCACTGACCTCACTTCAAAAGAGTGAACAATTTTGGGTTTTCTGTCCCAGGTGGTTTTTCCCTTCACAGGGTTTCCATGTTAAATCTCTTGTGTTATGTGTTGATTGTGATATTTGTTTGTTATCATACTTTGCATATTATGTGTTAGATTTGATAGGTAAATGTTATAAAGTTTAGACTGACAATCGGTAAAAATACAGACAGTGAAAGTATTTTATGTTTACCGAGTAACTAAATTTGAAGAATTTTTTTTGAATTATATATTTTGTTTTGGGACTCTGGATAACTGATTCACCCCCCTCTTAGTTATTCTAACAAGGACATCTAGTAGCAATATGGCCAACCTCTTTATAGTTAAAACAAGCTAAAGGTAACTTTCCCTTATACCTTCCTTTACCTTTTTGTAGTCTTCAGGCCATAAGTGCTTCAAGCTCATCAAGCTCATATTTAGTATTACTGTCACTTTCATCCTTTATATTATGCTTACTGCTATATTTACCAATCTTAAGAGATGACATAAAAGTAGACTCAACACTTGGTACAACACTATTATCAAAATTATTCAGCTCAAAAGTTGTTAACTTTCCAATCAGACTATCAAGAGTAAGAGTGCTATTAGGTGCAGACCTCATTTCGTGAATAGCAGATATTCTGATTGCATAGATAGTCAACAAGTTTCTTAGTATCTTACTTATGTATTTTAGGATAAACATGTAAATCTTCTTACTAGTAGTGTACGTCAAAGGAATTACCTCTACCCATTTAGTAAAGTACTCAATGGCCGTGATAATATGCTTGCGACCATTGGAAGAGATGGGAGTAATTTTACCCACTCAATCAATTCTTCATTGTGAGAAAGGCTAGGGTGAAGTGAGAGGTTAGAGCTCCTAAGATGGTGCATATATGAGGTCTCTATACACTTGACACTATCTACATCTTTAGATATACTTGTGAGCATCTATTTCCATGGTTGGCCAACAGTATCCTATCTGTAAGAGCTTCATTGCTAGGTGATTACCACTTGAATGGGCCCCACAAAAACTTTCATGAATCTCATGCAAATCCATCTAGGATTCTATAGAATTGAAACACTTTAAGAGTGTACCATCGAGACCTTTCTTATTGAGAGTATCAATAATATTGGTATACCTAGAGGCTTGTCTAATTAGGGTTTTCTTCTAGTTTTGGGACAAGTTTAGTGGAAGGTATCTATCTTTGAGATATGTGTAGACATATTTGTACTAAGGTGACTCAGGACCAAATAGAACATAGAATGACTTCAATATTGGTACATCATAGGTTGGGATCATCAATTGTTCAACCAAGAATTAAAACCTTGTTTCATTACCTGGAAAGTCTATCAAAGATGCTATAGTAGCCATCACATCTATAACTTTATTATGAACTCTTGGAACTAGTTCAAAAAATATGTACTGAAAGGAATCCCATAGTTGATCCATAAACTTTCTATTGGGATCAATTTATCATCCCTAGTCATATAGTCATTATTGACTTGGCTAATGACCAATTAGAGATCTCCATAGACTCTCTAATAGAATAGAATTTTCCTAATCAACTAAGAGGGGGGGTGAATCAGTTGATCCAAATATTGAATACTTTAACTTCAAAACCAAACTTATTGCACAAAACATAACACTGAACTAAAAATTATATGCAGTAATAAAACACATACATATGAACACCAAGATTTGTTCTCGAGGAAAACCTTGTTAGGGGGAAAACCCCAGTGGGGATGGTACCAACAAATATCTATACTATGAGTATGATAACCCTGTTAAGAGTTCTAATCATGTTAGGAGCCGAGTATTACAATAGGAAAGTCCTGGTTAAAGGATAGATCCTATTAGGAACTATTTACAACATGTGATCCATGTTAAGGAATTGACCCTACTAAGAGTTTGTCCCTACTAAAGGAAATAACCTTTTTAGGGGTGTACAATATATCAACTTGATCAAGAGATTTGAGAGTTAAAGCCACTCTCAGGTTCTCCAAACCTCACAACTTCAAGACTGAGACAATAATGTTCTAAAACTACTTACAGTATTTAACCACTACCAATAAAGCTCCAACTTGTGCCTAAATGCACAACTACTATTTTCCAAACAAAAAACAATGCAGCCTCAAGCTTGTATTCACCTCTACAATTCACATATCCAATTTCTTGCTATATTCTTCTCACTTATTATCTAAGGATTTCAATCCTTACATAAAAGTTAGAATAATAAAATTTGGGTGGGCCTACATAGGATAAATCCTATTTATAAAATATACATAGACCCATGTGAAGATGCACACAACACCTCTTAAAATGTTACAACATAACAATTACATCAATTTATCATCCAGATCCATAAATCAAGCTCACTCATCAAATTACTTGAAACATGCTCCAAGTCATCCTCCAAATAGGTCTTCGCCAATACACATGCCATAGATGACATCATTTGTATAATCATAACTCCATATGATCATGATAAGATCTCCATCCAGTATCCAACATGAACCTATGTTCTCTCATCATGATTTAAACAATCATGAATGCTATCCATAAAGTTCTGCAATCAACTCTATGAAAACCTCAGTTTCTGTCTCCTAAAAACTAGTCATCAGTAAATCAACCATAACTCTATTAGATCAATTCATAAGCATGTGTGATCACAACCAGTGACCTAGGATAGTATTTATATTCTTTGTCTAAGTTCACACGTGCTAATTCTCTATAATATATTTTTACAATTCTCTGCAACCTGTCTGCAAGCTTCTGAACAACTAGTCAATGACATATGCTGACATCAATGACAAACTTTGTCATGAATGCAACACAAAATGTCTATAACATGTCTCCAACACTACTAGGATGCTCCCCCATAGGAATACCATTAGCATTCATGCTAACGATCTCCCCCTTTGGCATTGATAGCAACATAGATGAAAAACATCTAAGTTTCATAAATACCAAACACACCTCTACTGCATATGTTACTCTCCCCATACATCAACATATTTTCAAATCCTCTTCATCAATCAATATGGATCTTTTTAAACATTTCTCCCCCAAGGGAAGATCCTCTCATACTCTTTTTCTTCCTATTGATATTAGTCCATTCATATCAAAGATAGGTTTCATGTGTTATTCTCTCCCCCATTGACATCAATGTCAAAAGGTATCATTATGTCTCAAGAGTCCTTAGTGACTCAACTCAAATACAGATACTCCCCCATAGGAGAAGCATCAAGCATTCAATCCAGATAATGAAATAGTGTTTTGATATTTTTGGACTACTGCAATTTCTACATCAATTATTCAAGAGTAGGTTGGGGCATAACCCCTAGCATACCTCGCAAATAATCAAATGTATCCTTCGACAAAGGTTTAGTAAAAATGTCTGCTATTTGCTCCTTTTTATTCACATATTCTAATTTCACTTCTTTCTCCACTACCTTATCTCTCAAGAAATCATACTTTATTGCTATATGTTTTGTCTTTGAATGCATAATAGGATTCTTTGACATATTTATCGTGCTAGTGTTGTCACAATGGTTAGTAACTAAATCCTCAAAACATACTGCAATTTCCTTCAATATTTGCTTCATCCATATGATCTATGTACAATTGATTATTTCTACAATATACTCTGATTCTATTGTAGACTAAGCAATGCAATCCTGCTTCTTGATAAGCCAAGAAATCAACCTCTTACCAAGGAACAATGCTCCTCCACTTGTACTCTTTTTATCATCTATATTCCCTGCCCAATTAGCATTAGTGAAAGCATGAAATATAAATTCCTATGATCTATCTTACCATAGAGAAAACTCAGTTGTACCCTTTAGATAGCTTAATATCCTTTTTACTGTCATGAGGTGAGATTCTTTAGGATCTTCTTGAAATCTTACAACAATTCCAACTACATTAGCAATATCAAGTCTAGTATGTTTTAGATACTAAAGTCCTCCAATCATTGATCTATACTTTGTCTATGGTACATTCTTTGCTTCATCCTCTAAACATAACTCAGTCCCAGTTATTGTTGGTAAGTTGACTATACTATTGTATATGACTAAATATAGTGTTGTCATTATGGCAAAAAAGTCATATAGTGTTTTGGAGTCAACGCACATTATCAGAAGATTAGAATTTGGCTAAGTACAAAAGACTGGACAGTCAACATAGCACTAGTAGATCAGAGCATCAGTGCACATGCGTATGACAGAGTTATGGTATGCATCCTAGAAGATCAGTTGGTAAGAGTGTATTCATGCTTGGTCTAAGAGTGTATGATTAGAAGATACAGTATGGTGAAGATACAGATAGTTGAAGTAAGCACAGACAGTGAATATCATAATAGAACAGAGTATGCAGCCGACTATTGGTAATTTGATTAGCGATGATATTATTGTTTTGTAAAGGCTATGTGCCTATTGTAATTAAGTTGTAGACATGTAATTATGTTTGTTTGTAAACATGCTTGAGCCAATTCAAGTGTTGTATGTAATCGGTTATATGCTGACCTAGTTAATTTTTTTGGTAGCACATATAAATATTAGATGTGCCTTTGTAATAAAGTATGGAAGTTGAAATAGAGATAAGATAAATAGAGTAGAAGTATGCGAAGAGCAGTAAGAATTTATTAGAGCTTTGCAAGAGGTCAAAGCATCAGCGCATCAAAGGAATTGATCAGACAAGCAGTGTCACAACACAAGTTCATCCCGCAGATATAGTGTGTATCTGAGATCAGAAGGTTGCAGCCTTCACCACTTGAGAAGTGAGCTCTAGGATAGTGTTTCCCCACCCCTAACAAGGTTATTGTAAAAGACTCCTAACAGGGTCCGACCCTTGACAAGGTCACTGTACTAAAAGCATTGTAAAGAACAACTCCTAACAAGGTTGTAGATCTTCTAACAAGGATCATAAGACACTAGTGCAGTTCTTAGTGGGTGTCAATTCCCATCGAGGTTTTTACCTATTTGGGTTTCCCCGTAACCATATTGGTGTTATGTGTTGGGTTTATGTATCTTATTTATGTTGATGTTCATTTTAGTACTTAAGCATTCAAGTTAAGTTTCAAGAGTAAAGTAAAAAGATTAAATTCAGTGAACACTGATTCACCCCCCCCCCCCTCTTAGTGTTCCCATTCATAATAGTTATCATAGGAGTTCCAACATGTTTACTATTATCCATGCCAAAAAAATTCAATAGTTCTTTAAGCTATTTGGTCTGAGATATGAATATCCCTTTCTTACTTTGGCTGATATGCAATCCAAGAAATAATTTCATCTCCCCAATCATGGACATTTCAAATTCACTTTTCATCTCATCTGCAAACTTATTACCCATTTCATCATTTCCTCCAAAGATAATATCATCACCAAAAACTTCAACAATCAAGATACCTTCTTCATTGATTCTTAAGTACAATTTTTTGGTCGGCATTACCTTTCTTGAATCCAAAATGAATTACATAATTATCCAATATTTCATACCAAGCTCTTGGTGATTTTTTCAATCCACACAAAGCCTTCTTCAATCTACAAACTAGATCTTCATTTCCCGATAAAGGAAATCCATCAAATTGCTCAATTTATACTTCCTCTTCCAAGTCTCCATTAAGAAAATCTGATTTCACATCCATCTAATATACTTTGAAATCCTTATAAGAAGCATAAGCTAAGAATAATCTTACTACCTTAATCCTAGCAACAGGTGCAAAGATTTCTTCAAAATCAATTCCTTATTGTTGCAAGTACCCTTTACATACTAATCTGACTTTCTTTCTAACAATAATTCCTTCTTCATTCATCTTGTTTCTGAATACCCACTTAGTACCAATCAAATTTTTTTCTTTAGGCCTTGGAACCAATTCCCAAGTGTTTTGCTTCTGAATTTTCTCTAGTTCTTTCATGGCTTTGATCCATGATTCATATTTGCAAGCCTCATTTGTGGGCTTTGGTTCTACTTGTGAGATTAAGAAAATGGAATTTTTAGTTTGTGACCTCTCCTCTTTGTTTTGTAATCTTGTTTTAGTTCCCTTATTGTTGTCACCAATGATTTGATCCTTAGGATGATTTATTAGAACATATTTGGGTGTGTTCTTCTCCTTTTACTCCACACTTATGCTATTGTCAATTATCAAAACATCTTGAGATGCTTCATTCCCTTCATTTTCATTCTCTGTTGTTTGCATATTTTCTTGATTTGTAATCACATTTTCAAATGAAATCTCAAAGGGGTTAAAGTCACAATACCTTTCTCTAACCTGGAAATTTTCATCCACTCTCACATTAGTACTTTCAATCAATTTCCTAGTTCTCATATTGTAACATCTATAAGTTTTACTTCTAGTAGAGTAGCCAAGAAATATACCTTCATCACTCCTAGCATCAAATTTTCCTATGCATTCATCTCTCCTAATGTAGCATTTACTTCCAAAAATTCTAAAATAACTAATAGTAGGTGTTTTACCATACCATAGCTTAAATGGTATCTTGTATGTACCTTCTCTGACTTTTACTCTATTCATTGTGTATACTATTGTATTAACTACTTCTCTCCAATGCATATGTGGAAATTTTCCTTCATCAACATGGTTCTTGCCGCATCAAGAACTATTATGTTTCTTCTTTCAACAACTCCATTTTGGTGTGGTGTCCTTAGTGTAGAGGTTTGCCTCATAATACCATGCTTCTCACAAAAGGTATTGAATTCACATGAAGTGAACTATTCACCTCTGTCTGATCTCAAACACTTTATCTTCAAGCATGTCTCATTCTCAATTTTTTCCTTATAAAACTTAAAAGTCTCAAATGCTTCTGATTTTTCTCTAAGAAATCCAACCCACATAATTCTAGAGTAATCATCAGTGAATATGATAAAGTACTTGTCTCCAAATTATAACCTAGTTTGAGTAGGTCCACAAATATTTGTATGAATCAACTCTAATTTTCAATTTGTTGAATATATTTTGCTTGCAAAACTACTTCTTGTCTTCTTTCCCAAAAAACATTCTCTACATGTAGTGTTAGCAGGTGTCACAATCTTAGGTAGATCTCTAATAGCATTATTGTTAGATTATTTTACCATGTTATCAAAATTGATATGACAAAACCTTCTATGCCATAACCAACTGTCATCAATCTTTGCAATAAAACAACTGACCTCAGTAGAGTTCAACTAAAATATATTACCTCTGGTCTTAGTACTAGATGAGATCAACTTTCCATTAGCTCCTCTAATAGAGAAATGGCCATCCTTGAATTCCAAATGATAACCCTTATCCACAAGTTTTCCAACGCTCAACAAGTTATGTTTTAAGCCATCCAAAAATAGTACATCATCAGTGGTATTATTTCCATCTAAAGTAATTGATCCTTTACCAACAATAATTCTAGGAGTATTACACCAAACCTTACAACTCCACCATCAAATTTCTTTACTTGAATAAATCTATCCTTGTCACCAGTCATATGATGTGAACATTCATTATCAATTATCCAATTATGTTTTCTATCAGCATGAGAAACTAAGAATTTTTCTTCATGAACAAGATCCTCTTCTTTGATAGAAAAAAACCCAAAACATCATTGAATTCATCATCTAAATATTCAGATCTATCACTAGCACAATAGCATTCCTTATCATTCTTGTACTTCCCATATTTAGGCGTATTCTTAGATACTCTAGTTGGACATCTAGATGTAAAATGACCAACCTTATTATAGTTAAAACATTTCAAAGGTAATTTTCCTTCAAACTTAGCTTTACCTTTCATTTCTCTCCTCGCAATCAGGGCCGTGATTTTATCATCCACTTGATTGTCTATCCTTTGAATCTCTTCCCACTCTTCATCATATTCTCCAAGATCTTTGTTGTGCTTGTTCACTCTGCTAGATCTGGCACCAAAAGATCCAGTTCTCTAAACATTGGCCTTAAATGTTGTCTCTACCTTAGGTAGTGCATCCTTTAGCTTGGTGGTCTCAAATGTAGTCATCTTAGCCACTAACATTTCTTTGGTGAAATCTTTGTATTGTGGTATAGTCTCCTCCAAAGCAAGAACTTTGGGTTTGTAGGCAAGAGTCACAAATCTCAAAATCTTTACTATGACTCCATCTTTTGTATAAGTACCTCCATTTTTTTATTCCAATCACACATCCAAATAATATCTGAACATACATCCTTATTGTTTCACAATCCTTCATTTACACTATCTCCATCTTTGTTTTCCAATTCTACAACTTTTCTCGCTTAGTGTATTCATCTCCTTCATAAAGTGCAATTAGTCTTTTCCATATCTCACTTGCCTTTGTTAGATCTCTGACCTCTGTAAATTCACCATCAAATAATGCATTAACCAAATCTTCCTTTACAAAAATAGTGCACACAAACCTTTTTATTTCTTCTTTAGTAGTAGTAAGTGTCTCAAGGTATTCCTCCTTTATGATAGGCACATCTTTCTAGGTAATGATCCAATATTCTAATCCCATGCACATCATATGATTCTTCATCTTCTCCTTCCATGTGTCAAAATTATCTGCATCAAACTTAGGATTCTCCTTTCTGAATAAGGCCATCTTGATCTTTATCTCAAGCTATTAAGCTTCCTAACTGAGGACCAAATGATTTGATACCAATTGTTAGAATAGCAATGTCCTAATCAACTGAGAGGAGGGGTAAATCACTTGATCCAAATATTGAATACTTTAACTTCAACACCAAAATTATTGTAGAAAATAAAACACTGAACTGAAATGTAAATGCAACAATAATACACATACATATGAACACCAAGATTTGTTCTTGAGGAAAACCATGTTAAGGGAAAAACCCCGTTGGGGATGGTACCCACAAATATATGCACTATGAGTATAATAACCTTGTTAAGAGTTTTGACCCTATTAGGAGTCAAGTATTACAATAAGAAAGTCATGGTTAAAGGACAGATCTTGTTAGGAACCTTTTACAATGTGATCCATATTAAGGAATCTACCCTTCTAAGAGTCCATCCCTACTATAGGAAATAACCCTATTAGGGGTGTACAATATATCAACCTGATCAAGAGATTTGAGAGTTAAATCCACCCTCAAGTTCTCCAAACCTCACAACTTCAAGACTGAGACAATTATGGTATGAAACTGCTTCCAGTATTTAATCACTACCAAGCAAGCTCCAACTTGTGCTTGAATGCACAACTACTATTTTCCAAAGAGAAACCAATGTAGCCTCAAGCTCACATTCACCTCTATAATTCACATATGCAATTTCTTACTATATTCTTCTCACTTATTATCCAAGGATTTCAATACTTAGATACAAGTAACAATAATTAAATCTGGGTTGGCCTATAGGATAAATCCTAATTCCAAAATATAAATAGACCCATGAGAATATTCACAAAGCACCTCTTACAATGTTACAACATAAAAATTACATCAATTTATCATCCAGATTCATAAATCAAGCTCGCTCGTCAAATTACTTTAAACGTGTCCAAGTCATCCTCCAAATAGGTCTTCCCCAATACACATGCCATAGCTGATATCATTTGTATGATCATAACTCCATATGATCACAATAATCTCTCCAGCTAATGTCCAACATGAACCTATGTTCTCTCATCATGATTTAAACAATCATGAATGCTATCCACAAATTTTTGCAATCAAATTTGTGAAAACCTTAGTTTCTGTCTCCTAAAAACTAGTCATCAATAAATCGACCATAACTCTATTAGATCATATCATAAGCATGTGCGATCACAGCCAGTGACCTAGGAAAATATGTAGATTCTTCATCTAAGTTCGGACATGATAATTCTCTATATTATGTTTGTACAATTCTCTGCAACCTGTTTGCAAGCTTCTAAACAACCAGTTAGTGACATATGTTGACATCAATAACAAACTCTGTCATGAATGCAACACAAAATCTCTATAACATATCTCCAAAACTACTAGGATACTCCCCCATAGGAATACCATCATCATTCATGCTAACACTCTCATGTTTTGTATTCTCCATTGAATGGATAGTTTCAATCTGGTAACTAGAACTTCATAATTTTCTATGTTTTTGGTGCATGGAAAACTGATCCTATAGGACTTGGGAATTTCATCACCTTATGAGCTAATAAAGACAATTCCTACCCCTGAACCATGATTAGTATAGGATCCATCAAATTATAACTTCCATACTTTTATTTATGATGTTTCTATGGAAAATATGGACTCATCTAGGAACTGAGATATAATTGGTTGATGATCAAGTAGAGGTGAATTTCCCTTTGATTTATTTTTGGTCCACATATTCTATGTCAAAATCACTAAGAATCATGACCCACTTGCAAAGTCTCTCAATAAGTTCTCAATAAAAACTATAGTGGATCTATATGATCTATGAATTTTGTCTTATACCTTAGCATATAATGCCTCAACTTTTGAGAAGTGAATACAACTACAATACATGCTTTCTCTATTGGTGAATAATTAAGATCATATCCTACTAGTGTCCTACTGATGTAATAAATGGCCTTTTATTTTCCATGATCATCATGTTGTGTTAAGAGGGATGCCAATACTAACTCAACTACTAAGATATATAACAAAAGAATCTTTCCTGGAGTGGGTGGTACTAGGACTGGAGAACTTAACAAATAATCCTTAAAAACTTGGAAATATTTTTGACATTGATCCATCCACATGAAAGTAACCCCTTTTTGTAACAAATGTTTAAATGGATGTTACTTATCTACCAACTATTCTATGAACCTTTGGATTGAATTTTTTCAAATCCACCTCTATTCTCCTATGCGATACTATGAATCCTAGGAGTTTTCTAGAAGTAACTCTGAAGGCACATTTCTTTTGATTCATCCTGACCTTATATTCTTGCAACCTATCAAATATAGGACCCAACACGTGTAGATGTGTTTCTCTCAACTTATATTTGACTAGTAGATCATCTACATAATATTCCATAGTTTTATGGATCATGTCATGGAAATAGTCATCATTGGTCTTTAATACGTAGCACCAACATTCTTCAAACCAAAAGGCATTGCATTCCAAAAATAGGTTCCCCATGCATAAGTGAAGATTGTTTTGTGTTGATCTTTAGGAGCTATCTTGATTTGATTATAACCTCAGAATCCATCCATTAAGGATATCATTTGATGTCCTACTATTAGGTCCACTATCATGTCAATGTTGGGTAGTGGGAAGCCAACTTTATGAGATTCCTTGTTTAGGTCCCTAAAGTTTGTACATATACAAATGTCTCCTAAAGGTTTTTTTATTGGTAATATATTAGAAATCCATTCAACATATTTAATGGATTTGATGAATCTTGCATTCAAGAGTTTCTTAAACTCGTCTTTTACTAGCAAGGCCACATGAGGATGCATTTTCCTAAGATTTTGTTTGACTAGCTTCATATTAGGCAACAATGGCATATGGTGAAGCACTAAGTATAGATCCAAGTCTTGCATGTCTGCATATGACCAGACAAAGCTTGTTTGTCTTTCCTTAAAGAATTTTTTGAACTCTTCTCTTTCTTTAGGTGAGCGAGATTTTTTATTTTTAATTTGTTTTATGGTGTTTCTCATCCCTTAAGTTTACTTATTGTATTTCTTCTACCAGTAGTGCTGATTATTCTTCATTGATGGGAAGAGGTTCCAACTTTCCATCTTCTGACACCTCAGAGAGGTTTTCACTAGAAGATACATCATTTATTTTAACTTTTTCATGATTAAAAAGTTCCTTTTGGTTTTCACTAGGTGACCTTTCTTTTATTTTTTTATTTCATTGACTGGAAAAAGGAATGACCTCCCCAAAGTATGCTGACCTATCCAAATCTATTTACTATCTAGTTTTATGATCTCCTGATGGTATGCCTAAAACCCTAATAATTTAGTAATATCTTTGTCATTTTCAAATTTATCTATGGTGGGTCATCCTTTTTGGTCCCAATCAATCAGTTCAGGGTGGCCTATGCATAGATCAATGTTAGGTTGAGAGTGAGTATGGGAAAAAGGGAAAATCAGTGATCATTCCAAGAAACCAGGAATGGGAGGTAGATGGACCATTCAAGGAATTGACATTGAATTTATTGTCTACACAAGGTTCATCTTCTAGTTTAATTCGATTGAACATTTTAGCTATGGACATGGTACTTGAGGTATTCCACTCGTACTTGTGAGGATCAATCTTGCTAGAATGCTCACATGGTATCTCTTATTCAACATATCCCAAGGATTCCCACTCAAGGGTCAATTGGGTGTCTGCTATTTTCATTACTTGTTGTAACAACTATTGAAGTATGTTGTTAATTTGGGTATGTCTTTGTTATTTCCCTCTATTTGGCTCAATAACCTCATGTTGCTCTATAAATTTTCATAGATGACAACACTCTATTGGAATTGACCATATCCTAGTCCTCATTTATTTCTTTTTGTATGTGGAAAAATAAGTTCCACTACTCCTTGTTGTTGTGCTCCTAGATTTTTGGTACCTGTATACCCAAATCATTGTAGCATTGTGAACCCATGTCTATATTGAGCCAGTGACAATTGAAATGATGGTGTTTCTTGTCGGCCTTTGTACAACTATGTATTAATATCTCAATCTAAAGTCTCTTCACTTAGATCCCTCCACCTAATGAATTTTGTAGAGGATGGACAATTGAAAATGGTTGGTTTTGTTGTTTGAACAGGTCTTGGTTGACCATATGATCAAGGAGATAGAGGTAGGTTAGTAATGGTGAAAGATTCTTCATAGTAATACTCACCAAATCCTCTATCTAGTATTGATATTTTTATCCCAGTCCTTGGAGTATTTTTGGGGATCATAGTAGAGGTGGATGACACACTTGCTTCTTGATTTACTAGCACTTGGTTTTTTATACTACCCCTTAAGCTATTGCAATGCTGAAAGGGGTTTGGGTATCCTTATATGATAATTTTCATGCCTTGGTGAGGAAATTTTATGTATTGATGGTATGTGGAAGGTACAACCTATATTTCATGTATCCAAGGATGTCCTAGTAGCATGTCATATCCTAGTTCTAGGCCCAGGATTTGGAATGTTGTATTTTTTACTACTAGTCATGCCCTTATGGGTAAAGATAAGGACTCATTTTCAATATATTTCCTCCTCATTGTATGCTCTTATGTTTATTCTTTTTTTGATATCCATACTTGTTTATGAGTACCTCAAGGCCTTTATAACATTAAAATTATAGATTTTTAGTCAAGCTCTACCATCTATGAGGACCCATGTGATCGTGTGCTTATGCACTTGTACTAGTAGATGAAAGGGATCATTAGTAGTTTGTATGAAGGTACATGATGGTCTATGAACATGGAATTATTGTTGGAAGAAATGTAATTGACCATTGTTTGGAAACTTTCAGGATTTATTTCCCTTGGGACAACTGCATTTTGGAGTGCTTGGTCTAAATATTTCTTATGATGTGGGATATACATAAGAGCTAAAAGATGGATATTTGAGCAGACATGCAATTGAGATGATCCAATAAATTGTACTATAGATTGGAGGGTCCAAAAACCTTTGAAGGTGCAACAGAAGTAGAAGGTGCCCCTTATAGGACAACCTTAGAGCATCGGGTGGTTACTGCATAGTTGGAGTTGTCTCTAATAGTGATGGGTGTGACCTAGTCATTAATCAAGTTAATGTAATTTATCACATTATTATATGAGGGATAAATATAGTTGGCTTGATTTGAATAGTTACTAGACACATGGGTATTCCATTTATTGTGCGTTTTCAATAGATTCTTGAAGATGGTGTGATCTATATTTTCCCTTGGCATGGTATTATCGACATTAATTTGACCTTGTTTGATTAGGTCTTTAATAATATTCGTTAGCCAATATAAATTAGATGTATTATGATCCTTGAATCAAAGATATTCATAGAAATCATTATCCTTCCACCATTTGGTTTTTACAACACTATGTTCAAATTCCTTTATTTCAGGTAAAGTGATCATGTTTGTTTGGATCAACTTTTTAAGTACTAAATCGACAAGTTCTCCTAATGGTGTGTAATCATGTTTTAGGAATGAGGGTCCTAGAGATCATTGTGTGTAGGATTGAGATTGAGATAAAGTGATAGTTTGGGTATTTTTCATAGGTGCGGGTGTTGCCAAAGTTTTATTTGGTGTAGGTGCCCCTTTCAAACTGAGTTTGAGTTGGGCATAGTTGACAGTCTTTACATCAGTAACACCATTATTGGTAATGTTTTTATTTTTGTTCCACCACTTTTTTTGTCTAAAACATATTTAGTGGTGTTCTATTCATTGGGGTCAAAAATAATTCCTCATTTGATTAGGTTCTACTCACATCACATCCCTCTTTTGATTAATTATTTGAAGGTTGGAGAAAGTTGTAACTCAAAAGTATAAGCCAGAGGTCTTTCCTTACTTTTTTTTTAGTATCACACAGGTCTTCAATACTAACTTTTCATTCTATGTTTTGGTGCAAGTGATCGATGAATTTTTAAGCTAATTCTCCCTGGGATTGATCGTCATAGAGTAGATGTGAGAACCATTCCATTGCTACTCCATCTAGACTTTGAGGTAACAATCACATGAGGTAGGTTTCATCATGGGAAGCCTCTATGTCACTAGAAAAGAATTCCCTAATGTGTTCAATAGGGTTGGATTTTCCTCAATACTTATCAAGTTTAGGTACTACAAAGTGTGCATAGAAAAGAGACATGTAGATCGAATGATCAAAAGGATATGGGTACAAATCATCTAAATTGTAGGAATTTATTTGACTCTATTTTTGAAGTTGTTATAACCGATTCTACTTATTTTTCATATATTGCATTAGGATATTAATTTGTGATTGGGGTAAGTTTCTAACATTTGGTTGTGGTACCTATTGATTGGTGGTAGATACATGATTTTGTCTTGGGTACTTGAATTATTATGCAAGTACATATGATCTACCAAGAATATAATTTTTATTTATAGGTGGTATAGTTTGTTTCAAATGTAATAGGTTACGATTATGAGATTGGTGATATTGGGGTCTTTCTTGAAACTAAGGTTTAACTCCCTGTGGGAGTTGATTAAACATATGAATGACAAATATTGATACTACTTGTCTTTACATTATCTGGGTCTAAATCCAATCAGGATTGATTGTTTTATTTGGGTACTGACAAAAGGGTTGTAATGAGTATGTTGTTTTTATGATTGGATTTGGGCACTTGAAGTGACAATGCTTTATGACACTGTTTGGGAAGAACTAGCTATGGTAGATGAGCTAGTTTGAGAACTTACCATATTTTAATTGGTTGGAATATGTATGGACATCATTGAGACTTGAGATGTGTCCCATTTAGAAGAGGAATCATCTTGTGTAGATGTTTTAGTATAAGATAGGATTGATTTTGAGGATTTGGGAGTAGATGTGGTCTAAGACACTATAGTTTTCATTTGAGACAATCTCGTTGTGTCAGCGACTACTAGTGGAGTCTTAGGCCATATGATGGACATGTCAAATCCAAGAGGAAGTTTCACTCCTTTTTCCAAAAGAATAGCTAAGTACTTTTGGGGATTTCATTCTACTACAACATCTATTACTAAGGAGGAGCGCTCATATTGTTCTGTGTCTCCTAGTTCTTCTTTAGTTATATCCTAAAACATGGATGAATAAGAAGGTAGTTGTGTTACCTCTAAAAAAGTTTTCGAATACGTGAAAGGATCTATGTGCACATAAGGGTTGGGTTCTTGTTCTTCTTCCCATGGAGTAAAAGGGTTGATGAATAAATCATCTAGGTGGTTCTTAGTCTTTAATTTGGTTATAGGTCTATGAACAAATGTATACATTAGAAGAGACATCTTTCTACAAGGGAGAACCTTTTATAATAAGTCCTAGTTCCCATTAAGAAATGCTAACTTTGGGGACAAAACTTGACTCTTCTTGATCTCAACATGAAGATAGTGTGATATTGATTTGACTCATGGTTTAGATGAAGGGTGGAGTTGTTATAGATTATTTGATGAAACTGAGATATGGATATCAAGAAAAATCTAATATGACATGTCAAATTAATAATCCTAAATAATTAATTAGACTCAAAAGAGAGGATTCCTAAGTGTTTAAATTTTGGCTATAATCTTGTTACGATTAGAAGTATGATTTGAGTAGAAGATTTGAAAAATAAAGGTTTTGAAGGTTACAAACTAAGGAAATAGATTAGATGAAATACAGAACTCTAATGAAAGAGGGAATTTTGAAGAATAGAGATATCAGGCAGTTGTGGCAGAGTATAGGATCAAATGTGGAAAAGTACAAGGTCAAATGTGGCAATGCCCGAGATTAGTTTTAGTTTTACACTGGAAAATGTGACATATAGAGTGGTCAAATATGACAATACACAAGGTTGATTGCAAAAAAATATAGATAGTTACGGAAATACAAGTAACCATTGCAACAAAGCACGGGGTCGATTGTGGTAATAAATTGGAAACTATGACAAAATGTAGGGTTGATTTTGGTAGCTTGAGATAGTTTTAAGATTGAATTATTACTGGAATATTTTAGAGAGTAATTAGTAAGTTTTAGTTTGCAAATGATAGATTAATCAATTTGTAGCTTTAAGAAAGTGGGTTTTGACAGTTTACAAGTTTTCAAGAATAGTTTTGGAGAGATTGTTTGCATTTTTCAATTTATGACAAATAGGCTATCGATTGAGCATATTTTGACAAATAAAAATCTGTGAACTTTTAAGATATTATTTTTAAAAGAACACACAACAAACACATCAAACACAATGTTTTGTATGCTAGATTATCCAAATAATATTTACAATCCTATGGTAAGCTTTGACAATATCTATTGAATTCCTACTACAAATAAATATGAACCACACTTATTTGAAGTAGATAAGTTAGAATTTTGGAGGAAAGGGCTCTGCCTTAAAATGCACTCACTTCTTAGGCACACTAGACTTTAGATTCTAAGGGGAATCAGTTCCTAAGGAACTATTATCTCTACTAAGAACCATGAGAGAGTGAAATGTCTTAGAGGGAATGGGTGGCCCCCTAAGTCAAAAAAAAGAAGGTTTTTGGCAACTAAAAACAATTTGGTTCATGGTAAGGGCTCTCATTCAGGAATTCATGCTTGCTCTCTCCCCATTACAAGGAGGCTTCCTTCCTATAGAACATAAGTAATAGGGAAGTCAACATGGGTAGGCTATTATCACTTGTAGTGGAATATTTTAGTTCCAACTCATTTTATATAGTGACTGAGAGAAGCTTGGCCTTATCTTGTTACTACTTGGATCAATCCCATCTAATCAGCTATGCTAAAGCACTCATGAGCTAGATCCTCTTAAAAAGAAAATTGACCATTGTTAACACTTTTGTCTTGCACCTAGGGCAAAGAAAGAAAAGGGAGAGGAGAGTGCGTGTTAATAGAAGGACCACTCTATTAGAATATTGTTGAACATTTCATAGTTTGGTGTTTGTGTGTGCTAACATTAATATTTTATCATTGATGTCAACATACTGATTGTTGTTGTAGACAACATGTTTAGTATGTCTAGTGAAGTGGATTTTGGTTGTTCAAAGGTTGCACTGAAGATATTATGTTGTTATCAGAAGGTATGGTTCAGAGATATATTTAGTTGGTATCAAAGGTTTTCATGTGTTTGGGTGGCAGTTTTAGGAAGATATAATCATGTTATCAAGTGACAATATTTAAGTGCTCATGTTGTGACAAAGGTTGAGTTATTGCTTCAGTGAGGATCAGTATGGTTGACTCATATGTTTTGAAGCTTTTGGTGTGTTTGGGACTCACTTTTATGTCTTCAACTAGTGTTGCTCATGATTTAGAGTTCAACAAGTTATCTTTCAGTTGTGGCATAATTTAGTGTTCAGTATTATTGGTATTCAGTGCAGAAATAAATTTGGATTTTCCATGAGAAGGTTCAAGAAGTTATTCATGCTTCTTGTTGGTAATTTTGGATCATACTATGACTTTATTACTAGATTGTATTGATCAAGGTGATTGGGTGTGATGTTTTTCAAGCATGTTGGTGTTTCTTCATTTAGGTCCTAGGTGGCTTGGTGAAGTAATGTGTTGTGATTCTTAAAGGTGTTTTGGAAAAGATGTAGCATGTTCAAGGATAATGTTTTGGATCCTATCTAAGTCTCGGCCAACTTGATTTGGATTTCTTTGTGATTTGAGCATAATGTTTATTGTAATAGGTCTTAGCTAACCTAGGTGATGTTTAATCTTTGTAATATCTATAAATGAGAGATATTTTTGTAAATGAGAGGAGACGGGTATTTTTGAAGGTGATATATTGGTATTTGTATTTTGAATTGGAGGCATAAATTGTACTTCATTGTAACTATATCATAATTGAGGATGCTATCAATTAGTTTAGTTTTAATGGACTGTATGTCCACCCAGTTGTAATCAAAGCTCGATCGTTGAACCTGACTAAGGGTCATATTTGTGATTGTATTGTGAGCAGTGAGCTCTAGGCATTAGGCATGTAAATGCATGTGAAATACTTTTTTGTTCTTTTTATTTTCTCTTGATCGGGAAGTACCTTTAATAGAGTGCATTCGTCTAGTGGCCAATATCATCCCCACCGGGGTTTCCTTGAGAATAAAAATTTGGTGTTCCATGTTATGTGTTGTGTGTCTTGGTTCATAGTTTATCTTTTAGATCATTAATTGGTTTAAGTGGATTTAAGTTTAATTATTGGTACACAAGTGATTTCCCCCCTCTCATTTGTGCTTGCCTTCTTTTGGTATATGTTGTGCATTCCTTTCCTTGTAGCACATATCAAACCTTTTGATAGGCACAATTTGGAACCTACTAGAGCAGTAGGCGAGATGCACAAAGTTTTCATAACTCATTATTCAACAAAGATCTGTAGAACAGGGAGTTGCCCAAGTTTCCTCTAGGGATTAAGGGAATAATCCACATGTGCTTCAAGATGTTTGTTCTATGTTGGCTTTTGTTTTCAATTTTAACCATGATCTAGACATCCATCTCTTCCAGATGGGTATGATGTTTAATCTCCGTAAGTAGGAGGGTTTCCTATATGATTTTGTTGATGTTTTGGCTCAAGAAATAATTTTGCTACTTGCCAATTTCAACCAACAATACACATTCATGTATTTGTCCTATATTATGCACATGTTTATGCACCAAAACCCTGATTTATTCTGTCATTTTATGAGGCTAAAAACACATGATTATGAGAAGAAAATACTTCCTATAACTATATAGATCCATATCTTTTCATCCACTCATGATTTTTATGCTTTCTCCCAATCCTTCCTAGTTCTTACAGTGTGTCAATTTCTAGATTGGGATTTTGCATCGCCCAAACACTTCAAATCTAAGAAAATGAGTTGGGTGACCTATTTTCAACCCCATTGTGAGTGTTTTCATGGGAAGGATTTCTCAGTGATATGAGTGCATGGATTCACAGAGGAGCCCTTACACCTACCTTTATGCGTGTCTAACCACACTCTATCCTTGGAGATGTTGAGGCAGCTAATTACTATAGAGCTTTGCATTGGAATAGGGAAGCATGATACTCCTATCATGCCCAAAAAATGACCATAGGACCCTTCACTATGGAGAGGAAGCATGATGCAGAGGGAGTACTTAATTGAAAGCTTATCCAGATTAGTTTATTTCTAGCTGATGACAAATGGAGCTTTGGCCCAAATGGCTTCCTCTTGAAGAGTAAAAATTCTATTAAGCATATGGCCTGCACATACTGGGATACCTGCATGGGCCAAAAATCAGAGGATCCAACTCTATATATTGATTTGGTACATATGCCTAAGGATGAACATGCTCTATGGCATAGGCTCTACAAGCCTATAACAACTACAAATCAGAAAGATACCTAATAATCTTCTGAGGATGATGGACAATTATAACTGGGTAGAGGAGAAAAGATTAACCTTCTAGATCTATAGGAAGGAGGTTATAAAGCTATGCCTAAACATTGGAAACTTTTCCATGGATCATAAATTTTAGGAGATATGGGGGAAAGTTCATGGTAAAGATCCACTTTCATTGCCACAACTTGTCTCACCTCTGCATGGAACTGATACAACTGAAGTGGTTCCCAAAAAATATCCCTATCTCATGAAGGTTTCAATCTCCTCCACTATAGAAACAAGGCCTCATACAGACATCAAGAAGAGAGATGATACATCCTCCACTACTCAGCAAGATGTAAATGTTGGTACGTCCCCACCACCTAAAAGAGAAAACATAAGTAGCAACCCAAGGAGTACCCAAGCATCAAATCTTGCAACCACCACACCTACCATGAAGTTAGTTTAGGTAAGTTTTTCTCCCCCTCTCCTCTTTACTCAATCTCTTATTTCTCCATCTTCCTTTGTTCCTACTATTGTTTCTTTTGTTGTTCCTATCATTACCACAATTCCTTCTACAATGGTGCCATCAATTCCCCTTTCCACCACTACTTTACTAAGAACATTATTAAGTGTGGCCACAATTTCTTGATCTACCATGGTAGCTCTTATGCACATCGTGGATTTTTCTTTTCTTCAAATCCACTCTCTATGCCTGCGATGACCAGAGCATTAACATTTGACACCACTCCCACTCTTCCTTTTCAAGCTCCACAAGGGATTCCTCCTTTTTCACTAGCCACCATGTCTATGAAAACTCCATCCCAATCATTCACCATCATCTAGATGACATACGCCCTTCCACTCAGAGTCCATTTTTCTGGCCAATTCATCCCCTCATATGCAAGCCTACAAAAACAAGTTAGCTCTTCTAATATTGCTAGATCCTAGAAGACAAAGTTTAGTGGAAGGTGAAGGATGCATTGAAACCTATTGAACCTAGTGTGCAAACCTTATATAATGAAGATCAACAACATATATTGTTTGCATCTTTAAATCCTAAAGTTATAAATTTGGCGGTGAGATGATGGCGGGTGACTTTTTAGTTCAAGACATGGGAGTAAATCTAAGTTCTGCGTAGCTGGAAGATAGGGTGGTCCTGGCAGAGGAAGTCCAAAGGATTGTTTCCTCAAATTACATGAAGAAGGCATGGATCCTTGACAAGAGTTCTACAGAGTTGGAGAGAGTGAAAGTAACAGTCTAAAAACTACAGATTAGGGAGAAGTCTCTAAATAATGAGATTACACAGCTTTGGGCCTCCATACAGAAGGAAATAATAGAGAAGAATGAATTGCAGGTGCAAATGCAAAGCACGACCTCACAACTAAAGACAAATTAGAGTGCCAAAAAATAATATCTAAAGAAGATGCAAGAAAAAGAAAGTGAACTCTCTCAACTCCAAGCAAGCCTCGTAGGCACAACACAGCTCCAAAATAAAGTACAAGAGCTAACTGAGAAATTGAAGGAGCTTGATAATGGATATCTTAATCAACTAATTAAGTTTATTAACATAATAAACTAATTAGTCAATTAAATAGAATAAAAATACTTATCATAAAAAACCAATTAGTTATTGAATAGACATGATGTGAAAATATTGTTGGCAAGTTGGATGTGTTGTCAATGATGTCAACACATCTATTTGTGTAGTTTGGCCAATGGATCAGTATGTTCAGAGGTTCTATGAGGATTTAATACTAAAGATAAGGAGATGTGCACCTCATGGGATGATGTAGAGGTTGTCTACTTGGTCCATGTCAATTTTTAGGGGTTGACATGATGATTTGGATGAGATGAGGCCAACAGTTGTGACTAGTTATTTTATTGTCTGCCAGTGTTGACAAGGTAGCAAAGATTGGTTTGGTGTGCACTTCTACATTCATATTTTTGGTTTCACATGTGGGAGTATAATTAGGACATGGTGAGGTGTTCTCAACTCAAAAGGTTAGTGATTTATAGATCCACAAGACATATTTTTGTTGTCACATAGGTAGCTAACAATGTTCTTAAGGTTTAAGAGTAAAATGCTAGAAAATCTAGTGGCTAGGGTAGATTTGATTATTTGTGTGTTATTCATGATGCCTAAGGATTTTCTTAGATTGTGTTCCTACTAAGTTGATGGTCTACATCGATCAAGGTGATGAGGTTTGAAGTGTTTTTCCATTTTTGTTGGTGTTTCTTGTATCCTTGGACGACATGATTGGAAAAATGTTTCAATATGATTGATTGGTAATATGTTTTAAGGTAGTGTTATGATCTCGAGGTGTTTGATAAGGATCAATGCTATGTTTTGGCTGAAATAATTTATCAAAATTATTTGTTTTTGGTGTGGTGAAGTGAAAATTTGAAAGTTAGGTTTCATTGACCTTGTTCTTCATAAAGGTTGATGAATTAGGGAAAAATCTAGGTGTGTGCGGAAGTGTGTGGATGATTGTAGATGCCTGTGATTACTAGGAGATAATTTGTGCAGATCTACAAAAGGTTGAGTTGCTCATCTAAAGGTGATAGAGAGAATTGCAACAAAGATCATATTGTAATTAATTGGAACTGACTTAGGCATGAGATAGATGCTACTGTACAATGTTGGAAACTGCAATTGAAGCAATTGTTGTATTGTCATTGATGTCAAACCTTAATTGGTAAGACTATTTCTATCTAAGAAAGTACTATATCTATTGAGTGATGAGAAGGATTAGGGTAAGGGTGATAACAATAGAACCTAGAGAAAGGTTGAGTTATTTGATACTTCAATGAGTACTTGATTATGCGGCACAATGATAAGATAATGTATTGTTTATCTAAGTAAGAAGCAAGACTAAACAAGTAGGCTTAACTGAGAAAAAGTGAAGAAATCTAGTTTAAGCCGAGTGATGTTAGTGTCGACCGAGCCAATATATGCCGAGTAAATTTAGTGTTGATCAAACATTAGTGTATTGTCAAGGGAGACAGCATTAGTCAAGGGAAACAGTTTGAAGTGGGAACCAAGCTACGCAGTGATGACTGAGGAGTTGAACACAGTATTGACCGAGCGTCAGTAATTTACATTTGAGGAAGAATTCAGATTCCTAGCCAACATGTTTGAATTCTTGGATTATGTAAATCATGTTGACTTTATTAATTGATTGTATGGAGCATTTAGTGCACAGTAAACCATTTTATTGTGATTCCAATAAAGAAATTAAAGATATTTCTACAAGGATGGATGAAGAACATAATGTTGGAAGGATTCGATGAATCTGACCCAACCCTAAGATCTACAGAGGAGATTAAGTGGAAAAAGATGGATCTACCTATCGAAGAGGTATTAAGGAAACCTAAGTGAGAGGTTGAGATATGATGTTGGAGTTATTGTTGTTATTGACTGGATAAGCAGAAAGGCTGAAGGTAAAGGATTTGATCAGAGTTGTGATTGCTTGAAGGGATTTCTGAGCAGATCAGTGATGGAGATGGAAATGGAACTCATTCAGTAAGCCAGCATATATGCAAGAATTGGATCTGTTATTTGCAAAGTGAGTTGTATGTTTTCAGATCAAATATTACTTTTACTTTCTAACCATTGTATCTGTCAAAATCCTTTGATCAAGGTTGACCTAAAAGTCATTGTATAAATCCTTTTATCAAGGTTGCATTCTAATGGAATGTACTTAAGTCCTCTAACAAGGCACACTCCTAACAGGGTGGTTGAAATCCTTTAATAGGGTCACACCTAGCAGTGTGTTTGTAAACATTTGACAGGGTTGGCTTTTCACAGAGCTCACTTTAGAAGAGTGAAAATATCAGTAACATGTTACAAAGTGGTTTTTCCCAAATTGGGTTTCCACTATAAATCCTGGTGTCAATACTTGTGTGAATGTTTTGGTTTGAACATTTCTATGTTTTGCAAGTTAAATACTGTTGGATAGTGGACTGCATTGTTATATGTTTCTGATATACATTTTGTAATGACCAAGTAGTGTTGATTGCTAGATATGAGTGGTTGAAGCGTTTGAAAGTTTAATTGATACATCTAGACCTGAGAACAATTGATTCACCCCCCCCCTCCCTCTTTGTTGTTCTAAATCATATTAACAATTGGTATCAGAGTTGTTGGTGCTTACACAGGACAAGTTTAAAGGTACTTGAAGTAAATGATCAAGATGTATAAGGAGGTACCGAAGTTGAATAAGGAGAACGTCCCTGCATGGCAGAGCCTGATGAAACTGCATCTAGCTGGTATTGGTGACTCAACAAAATATTATGTTGAACATGACTATGTTACACCTATTGCACCTTTGACTTCTGAGGAGATGAGAGCTAAACAAGAACACAATCAAGCAATGTTGGAGATTGCATCTGCCTTAAGCTATCCTGAATTTGAAGACATTAAAGATTGCACTAATGCAAAGAAAATGTGGGACACTCTTGCAAACATCTATGGTGGTGACATAAATGTGCTAAGGGCAAAAGCTGAAAGCCTGAGAGGTAAGTTTGATGAAATAAAAATGCAAGAAGGTGAGAATATCGCTCGATATTGTGGTAGGATAAAGGAGGTTGTAAATGCTATTAGAGGAGCTAATGGAACTATTGATGATGAGACTGTTATTGGAAAGGTATTGAGAACTTTGCGTCCTATATATGCCATCAAAATTTCATCAATTCAAGAATCTAGATGTAATCCTGGTAATGCTCTAACACTGGAAAGTCTTGTTGGTAAGCTTAATGCTTTTGAGCTTTCTAATTATGATAACTTCACTGTTGCTAATGTTGAATCTGCATTCAAGTCACAAATCATTTTGCATAAGTCTAATAAGGAAAAAGAAAGATGTATCAGTGAAAGTGAAAGTGATAGTGACACTTTTGATGAGGAACTAGAGGATCTTGAAGTTCTTATGGCCAGAAGATTGAAAAGAGGAAAAGGAAAGTATAAAGGTAAACTTCCTATCATATGTTTCTCATGTAAAAAAGTTGGCCATATAGCTACAAGATGTCCTGAAAGGGATGACAAGGATGAAGAAAGGGAAAGCAAGTACAAGGATGAGAGAGAAAACAAAGGTTACTAAAAGTACAAGGACTACAAGGAAAAAGGTAAGAAATCTTGTTACATTGTTGAAGAAGAAACTGACATTGATAATGAAGATTTTGAAATTGAAGTAGTCTATGTTGCTATGAAAGTTGAGTCTGATGAAGATGAGAAAATTGCACTTGTTTCTTATGTGAGCAAAGGTGATAAATGGATTATTGATAGTGGTTTCTCACACCACATGACTAGTGACAAAAGTAAATTTGATGCCCTAGATCATTACAAAGGTAGAAGTGTTAAGTTTGGTAATGATGCACCATGTCTTGTAAAGGGTAAAGGATTGATTAAGTTGACTGATAAGATCACTTGTGAAAATGCTTATTGGGTTGAAGGTCTTAACTATAATTTTCTAAGTGTTGCACAGCTTAATAGCACTGGTTACCGAGTGGAGTTTCATCACAGGAAGGCTAAAATATTTGATGCCATTGGTGAACTGATTGGGAGAGGAGAACAGACAAGAGGTAATTTTTTCTATTTAGACCTATCTGAAGAGACATGTTTGGTTTCACAACTTGATGATAAATGGCTATGGCACAAGAGGTTGTGTCATGTTAACTTTGACAATCTGGTAAATATTAGTAAAAAGAAGAAAGTTAGAGGTTTGCCTATATTGAAGAAACCTAGTAATGTGATGTGCAACCAATGTCAGTTGGGTAAAATGACAAAGTCTAGTTTCAAGAGAAAGACTTTTACTTCTGAAAATGTTTTAGATCTGATCCATACTAACCTTTGTGGACCTATGGGTGTACAAAGCTATTGTGGTGCTAAATAATTTATTCTGTTTGTTGATGATTATACTAGGATGATGAATGTAATGTTTTTAAAATAAAAATAGATGCATTTTAGTTGTTTAAGTGGTATTTGGCTAAGGTTGAAAAGGAGATAGGTAGTAACCTGAAATGTTTGAGATATGACCGAGGTGGAGATTTTATATCAAATGAGTTCAATCTATTCTGCAATGATAGAGGAATCAAGAGTTAGATGTATGCACCTAGAACACCTCCACAGAATGGTATATCAGAGAGAAGGAACAATCTATCATGGATTGTGCAAGGACACTAATGATTGAGAAGAATTTTACACAAAAGTACTGGAAAGAAGATGTAAGTACAGTTGTTTATACCTTAAACTGAGTACAAATCAAAAAAGGTACAAATGTTACACCTTATGAACTATGGCACGGTTATGCACCTAATGTAAAATACTTTAGAATTTTTGGGAGCAAATGCTATATACTAAAAGATAATAGGAATGGAAAGTTTGATGCTAAAAGTGATAAGGGCATATTCCTAGGTTATTCCACAAAGACTAAAGCTTACAAGTGTTTGAACTCTAACACTAACAAAATTATGGAAAGTGTAAATGTGAAGGTTGACCAATATGCAGAGAAAAATGAACAGGAAAGAAAAAGAGAACCTGAAGATTATAGATCTTTTGTCTATATAGAAGAAGGAGAGGCAAGTAACACACTTGCACCTGATGTAGAGTCTTGAGTAAGCAATGTCGACCATCAAGAAGATAATGTCAAACATCAGGGAGAGATTGAGTGACAGGAGGAGGATGTCGAGCATTAGGAAGAGGTTGTCGAGCAATCAGAGGCTGAATCTAATAATCTTATTGATGAACTTGAAGAGAAAGGAGAAAAGAAAGTTGAACCTATTTTGGCACAGTATGTAAGGAGACATCACAAGCCTGAGCAAATCATCGGAGATAAAGAAACTAGAGTTCTGACCAGAAGCAAGTTAAGAGATCCTACATGTTTATTGTGTGAATTTGAGCCTAAGACAACAAGGGAGGCATTAGAAAATGAAGACTAGATTCAAGCTATGAATGAGGAGATAGATCAAATAGAAAAGAATGATACCTGGACTCTGGTGCCGAGACCAAAAAACAAAAATGTCATTGGAACAAAATGGGTATTTATAAATAAGCTTAATGAACATGGACAAATCACAAGGAACAAAGAAAGGCTGATATGCAAAGGTTATGCACAAGAAGAAGGAATAGACTATGGGGAGACATTTGCCCCTGTAGCAAGATTAGAAGGAGTGAGAACTCTACTTTCATATGCTGCCTACAGAGATTTAAAAGTATACCAAATGGATGTCAAGTCTATATTTTTAAATGGTATATTAGAAGAAGAAGTTTACATTGAGCAACCTGAAGGATCTATTTATCCAAACAAGAGACACATGGTTTGCAAACTGAACAAGGCACTCTATGGATTGAAGCAAGCCCCCAGAGAATGGTATGAGAGGTTGCACAATTACTTGATACAGATTGGATTCTCAAGGACAAATGACACCAGCAATATGTACATGAAAGATGAAGAAGGTAAAGGGATCTTGTTAGCTAAGATTTTTGTAGATGATATCATATTTGGAGGACAAGATGCCCTGTGCAAGAAATTTTCAAATGAGATGCAAACTGAGTTTGAAATGTCTATGTTTGGTGAGATATCTTTGTTGGTTTGCAAGTATATCAAATGGAGAAAGGTATTTTCATCACTGAGTCTAAATATGTCAAAGAGATACTGAAAACCTTTGGTATGGAAGATTCAAGGCCAGTAAGTACTCCCATGGCTACTGGACAGAAACTATTTAAAAATGATGATATTGCTGAAGTAAACCAAAGTCTGTATAGATCCATGATTGGAAAGCTGCAATATGTTGTTCACGGCAGACCAGATATTTCTCTAGCAGTTGGGATTGTGGAAAGATTATCCACCAATCCTGAGGAAAGTCATATGATGTCTTTGAAGAGAATAATGAGATATTTGAAAGGGACATAAGACTATGGACTGTACTACAAAAAGCATGAGAGATTTGAACGGAGAGTCCATACTGATGCAGATTGGGCAGGAAATGTGGATGACAGAAAAAGTACTAGTGGTGGAGCTTTCTTTATTGGACGGAGATTAGTTTCCTAGACAAGTAAGAAACAAAATTGCATTTCCCAATCTACAACTGAAGCTGAGTATGTAGCAGCTGCAGTGAACTGTTCAAACCTGCTATGGATCAAGCAATTGTTGAAAGGCATGAAAGAAGAGATCATTGAACCAGTTGTCATATACTGTGACAAAACAAATGTTATTAACATATCTAAGAACCTAGTGATGCACACAAAGACCAAACATATTGCCATCAAGTATCATTACTTAAGGGAATTGGTATAAGATAAAGAGGTGAAAATGGAATATGTGAATACAAAGGAACAACTAGCAGACATATTCACAAAAGCCTTACCTAAGGAGGATCATGAATATCTAAGAGGTAAATTAGGGGTTTTTCCCCTAATTGAGGCTTCCTAGTCAAGTTAGGAGCACTGCATCAAATGTGCTTCAAAGAGTATATGACAAATTGATGTAGAAAAGGTCACACTTTAGGAGCAGCCTAGAGTTTTGAAAAGTATAGCAAAGATATAATCAGTCATAAGCAAGATGACAAAGGGAGAAATATTGTTACTGAACTGACAAGATGACATCTACATCTGAAAGATGCAAGTTCTAGATGCTTCTTTGGCATTATTGTCAAAGAGGGAGAGATTCATAGATGAAAACACATAAAAGAGGACATCATTCAAAGAATCAAAGGAAGAGAGACATGGAAAAGATTCAGAGGGAGTAACTATGTGGACGGTCAAGCTAAGAGGCTAAGAGATTCAGAATCAGAATGAAGCTAAGGATATTACAAATGTTTCTAATGCAAAGACAAGTTTTGGATTGGTTGGTGAATCATGTGTTATTCATATGGTGTTGTCATCAATGCCAAAGAGGGAGATTGTTGGAAACTACAATTGAAGCAATTGTTGTATTGTTATTGATGTCAAACCTTAACTGGTAAGACTGTTGTTATCTAAGAAAGTACTATATCTATTCAGTGATGAGAAGGATTAGGGTAAGGGTGATAACAATAGAACGTAGAGAAAGGTTGAGTTATTTGATACTTCAATGAGTACTTGATTATGTGGCACAATAATGTATTGTTTATCTAAGTAAGAAGCAAGATTGAACAAGTAGGCTTAACCAAGCAAAAGTGAAGAAATCTAGTTTAAGCCAAGTGATGTTAGTGTCGACCGAGCCAGTATATGCCAAGTAAATCAGTGTTGACCAAACATCAATGTATTATCGAGGGAGACAGCATTAGTCGAGGGAAACAGTTTGAAGTGGTGACCGAGCTACGCAATAATGACCGAGGAGTTGAACACAGTATTGACCGAGCGTCAGTAATTTACATTTGAGGAAGAATTCAGATTCCTAGCCGACATGTTTGAATTCTTGGATTATGTAAATCATGTTGACTTTATTAATTGACTGTATGGAGCATTTAATGCACAGTAAACCATTTTATTGTGATTCCAATAAAGAGATTAAAGATATTTCTACAAGGATGGACGAAGAACATAATGTTGGAAGGATTCGATGAATCTAACCTAACCCTAAGATCTACGGAGGAGATTAAGCGGAAAAAGATGGATCTACCTATCGAAGAGGTATTAAGGAAACCTAAGTGAGAGGTCGAGATATGATGCTAGAGGTGATGTTGCTATTGACTGAATAAGCAGAAAGGCTTAAGGTAAAGGAGTTGATCAAAGTTGTGATTGCTTGAAGGGATTTCTGAGTAGATTAGTGATGGAGATGGAAATGGAACTTAGTCAGTAAGTCAGCATATATGCAAGAATTGGATCTGTTATTTGCAAAGTGAGTTGTATGTTTTCAAATCAAATATTGTTGTTACTTTCTAACCATTGTATCTGTCAAAATCTTTTAATCAAGGTTGACCTAATAGCCATTGTATAAATCCTTTAATCAAGGTTGCATTCTAATGGAATGTACTTAAGTCCTCTAACAAGGCACACTCCTAACATGGTGGGTGAAATCCTTTAACAAGGTCACACCTAGCAGTGTGTTTGTAAACCTTTGACAAGGTTGGCTTTTCATAGAGCTCACTCTAGAAGAGTGAAAATATCAGTAACATGTTACAAAGTGGTTTTTCCCAAATTGGGTTTACACTATAAATCCTAGTGTCAATACTTGTGTGAATGTTTTGGTTTGAACATTTCTATGTTTTGCAAGTTAAATACTGTTGGATAGTGGACTGCACTGTTAAATGTTTTTGATATACATTTTGTAATGACCGAGTAGTGTTTATTGCTAGATCTGAGCGGTTGAAGTGTTTGAAAGTTTAATTGATACATCTGGACCTCAGAACAACTGATTCACCCCCCCCCCCCCCCTCTCTGTTGTTCTAAATCATATTAACATACAGTTCACGAAATTTGTGATTGTAGTCAGATCGACCATTGTAGTTTTCTTGTAAGGCTTTTAGTCTTCCTTAGGGTTGTATCCCTAAGCTATTTTTTAGCAATGAGCTCTAGGCAGTGTTCCTGAGTGCAAGTGTGTTCCTCTTTTGTAATAAGTTGCACTTCTAACAAGGTAGTGACTTATTTTTAGTTGAATCCCCACTATGGTTTTTCCCATTCGGGTTTCCACGATAAAAGTTCTTTTGTTATGTGTTGTGGATGATTTCTAATTTGTACTTAATTACTTTACTCATCATAGACATTAGGCATTTTATGCATAAGGGTTGCAAGGTTTAAGGGTTTAATAGTTTTTGAAGAGCTAGTATTTTAGAAGCAACTGATTTACCCCCCCCCCCCCCCCCCCCCCCCCAGTTGCTTGTTTCCTTATAAATCCCATAGAGATATATCTCTTCCATCACCAAAAGATGTAACCATTCAACAAATGCAATATATAATATAGAATTCACATTCATTCCATATTCATCATTGCATTATTTTCACATATTATTTCTTATCCTTTAGAGATTTCTCTATTTAGAGCATATTGCCTTTCGGCATCCTTGGTGCAAGAGTATAAAGTGTTATTCAGAGATGGCATCTCTAGTTCATGTATATATTGTTACATTAGACATAATAGGCATATAAATAGCATATCTTTGTGCATACATTTGTTACTAATCAGACACTGCCAACCCCATTGTTGCAAGCATATGATTATAAATCCAAGACAACAACCATATCGATGTATAAGGTTTACATCAAAATTTTCATGTAATCATTGCTTTATCAGAAACAAAAACATTTACATGTTAAGACATCGATTGTTTGCACAATCAATAAAGTGATATTTTTCGCAGTTGTATATACTAGATATTGTAATTGTCATTATCATTTTACCATTATAGAATTGACATTATCATCATAAATTCATTGCAATCTGCATCATAATTAGACATTGTCTATTGTACAAATTTATAAATAAATTAGATTACAGACTTATCTTCCATTACTTGCTTAACAATCCTATCTATTTGACATAGTAAGTAAATAATTTGGAGTAACAGAGCTATCTTTCTAAATGTTGAAAAAGGGGACATTACAAAAGAACTAAAGTTGTACATAAGAAAAACCCTTAAGCTCACATGATCCATAGCTTCTTGCAATCCTCCTCTCTGATAGGTGTCTATTTAATAAGTTGCTTTTTCTTATAGACTAGTTAGAAAAATTGTTGAGGGAACCAAACCGTTGTAGATCAATTGGAATGAAATTAATTATGTTTTTAAATTCTTAAGTGACTCATTAAAGCTAAATTAAAAATATTGGAGCCAAAATCACTGAAGTTGTACATAAGCAGGAGCCTTAAGCTCACATGATGCATAGCTTCTTGCAATCCTCCTCTTCATTAAGTATCTATTTAGTAAGTTGTTTTTTCTTATTAAATTGTTGGTGAGGGAACCAAATTGTTGTAGATCAATTGGAATGAAATTAATTATGTTTTTAAATTCTCTTAAGTGTCTCATTAAAGCTAAATTGCAAAAATTGGTGGAGCTAAAAATATTGAAGTTGTACATAAGTGAAACCCTTAAGCTCACAAGTTGCATAGCTTCTCTCAATCCTCTTCTCCAATAAGTGTCTTTTTAATAGGTTGCATTAACGAAGTTTTTGACAGAACCAAAGGGTTGTAGACCAATTGGAGTGAAAATAATTTAGAAAATTCCTGTGTCCAATCAAAATTAGGAGCAAAAAATCCTAAAGTTGTACATAAGTGAAACAGTTACACTGACATAATGAAAAGATTCTTGCAATCCTCATCTCCATTAAGTATATTGTCAGTAAGTTGTTTTTTAATATTGATTGGAGAGGATGACAATATATTCCTTGATTACATCATCTGCCAAAGTTTAAGTGAAACTATTAAGCCCACATGATGCATAGCTTCTTATAGTCCTCTTCTCCAATAAGTATTTTTTTAGTAAATTGCATTTTCTTATTGAATTATTGGCAACATTTTTGAGGGACCAAATAATTATATATCAATTGAAAAGGACGACAATATATTCTTCCATTACATCATCTACTAAACGTTAAACCTTAAAAACTACAATTGAATTAGGATTGACCTTTGAATGACCCAAATCTATATAACCCAATTATTTTTACTATTGAAATCTTTTACTATTAGTAATATATAACCCAATCATTATTTTGAATGCCTTATCATTTGAATGTTTCTATACGCCATCTCCTCTCCCATTCCTCACCCATCTCCATGTAAAACACACAATTTGTTCAAGTTGATAGATTTGAGCCAACCATGTGTTCTGCCGTGCTAAACATTCACCAAATACCTAATAATGGGTGAAAAGAAGAGGGCAACAAGAGCATCTGATGATCCATAACAGTCCACCTCACTCATGATTTACCAAAACCTCACAATCCATCCAAACTCTAGGTAACCACTGTACTTCACATGTATGCCCAATGGAACAAACTCATGATTCAAACAACCTCCACCAAACTTTAATGGTTGCTCTGCATCCATCATCATCCTCAAAAGGACAAGTTGGATCCCACAAAAGTGAAAATATTCATCTCAGCCACATGCTCTCCTGCCATTACAATTTCACATTTAGCAAGGAAAAGGCAGAATAAAGTAGGTGGCATTTACAGGCACATGCTACTAAACCAACCATTCCATCAGCTAAAATGTTTTATTTTTCAGTATAATCAAGCTTGAAAAGCTGCAAGTCACTTGGATTCATGTTGAAATACGCATGTTATGTGGGCTCTACCCTTCTTACAGTCTGACAATACTCTTCCTCTTTCCTCCATCTGCCAAACTACACACCTTTTTATTTTTCTATCTCCTTTCATTTTCTTCTGTTTGTTTATTGTCAATTATTGCTTGGAATAGAATAAGGACCTCTCACCAGATCAGTCTTATTCCAGACCTTCTAACAAGTGTGTTTAAATTAAATTATTAAGAACCAAATTGTTTAAATTGTTAAGAACAAAATTGTGAATTTTGAGTACATGTGGTGTCTCTGCAGTTTAATTTTTTTAAGTAGATATGATTTTCAATGGGTGGAGGAAGATTTCATCTGTCTATGAAAATTGGGACAAATATTTAGTAAATGAGAAAAATAGATTCATTGAGATATAGTTTAGAATAATAAATATTAATGTATGTGTTTAGTTTTTGTAAGAGAAGTTATCAGATTTGTGTATTTTTTATATTAGATAATTATAATCAAATTTGTGGGAATCCTATGAGAAATCAAGATAGGGATAATGAGTGACCAACTATTATCATACAAAATATATTATGTGTTTATAAAACGTCTTTTTAATATTGGATAATTATGGGGAGACAAGTAGTTACCAATATTTTGAGCAATCAAGGTACAGATAATGACTAGTCAAATATTAACATACATAATATGTTTACAGTACTGATAATGACACATATAGTGAATTGTTTGCAAGACTTAATAACATGATGAATTTGGATGGAGGAATATTTCGGGAGACTATAAAAATTGACTAGATATAATAATTGAAGTTGGGAAAGGAAAATGAAATGGTTGATTAATATATATAATTATGAATAATAAATATAAATTTACAAGTCTTAACATATAAATATAAAATTTATATATTAGTGAGTGATAAAAGGAAATTATTGGGTTTCAACATCTTTTTTGGTACTAGATAATAACAGTAAAATAAGGTGCACATAATGACTAATCAATTATGAACATACAAAATATAGTGATAATGACATTTATAGCTAGCTTTTAAAATAATTATGTAAATTTCATAACATGTTAAACTTCAATCAATTTCAAAATCATCATACTTCACTTCTTATTGATAAAAATGAAAAATTTCATATCTATTTTTTATTTCTATAAACAAACTTAATCTTAAAAAATAAAATCTAAAAATCTAAAATAATAAAATTTAAATTTAAATTTAATAAAATTGAACCAATAATAATAAAAAGCTTAGAAAGTAATCTAAGCAAAAATGTCAATAAATTACTTAAATGAAATAACAATCTTATAAAATATTAAAAAAATTAAAAAAAATACTTGCAATCTGATCTATCCGGTTGTCCAGGAATAGTTTGCTTGGTCTAGGCATGAATCGGTTGTAAAAAAATCATTCCTATAAAATATTAATATTAAGATTGAAAATTTCAAGAATATATATTCAGTTTTTTATGTTTTTAATATTTTATTTTTAACTGATAGCCTATATATGTAGTTTTTGTTTTATATTTTTCATATTTTATTTACCTGTGGATCAACCGACCCGGTGATCAGCTTAATAACAATTTAGTTTTGTACAAAATTTGTTTTTTCTCCTTTCATTTTCTTCTGTTTGTTTATTGACAATTATTGCTTGGATTAGAATAAGGACCTCTCACTAGATCAGTTTTATACCAATTATATTTAAATGGTTTGAAACAAATTTGTGATTTTTAGTACCTCTGGTGTTTTTGCAGTTAATTATTTTAAGAAGATTTTAATTTTTGTGGGCACATGAAATTTGGGTGGAGGCATATGTTTTTGAGTTTAAAAAAAATTGAGTAAAAAGAAAAGAAGTGATTGGTTAAGATGTATGAGAACAATAAATATAAATGTATATGTTCAAAATATAAATGCGAAGTTATTAGATTCTATACGTTTTAGATAATTAGAATGAATAAGTCTGAGGAATCAAGGTATAAATCAATTATTAACATACAAATATATTATATGTTTATAATATAAAATATAAAATTTATATAAAAGAAAGTTATTAATTTCAAACATCTTTCTGATATATGATAATTACAGCCAAACAAGAAGTCACCAACACTAACATACATAACATATTTATAGTAGTGATAATGACAGGCATATAAATGTTTACAAGACTTATGACATGATGAAATTTGGATGGAGGAAGATTTCAAGATACTAGAATAATAAATATAAATTTATGTCTTAACATATATGTATATATATATATGAAGCTAACAAAAAGAGGTTGTTGGGTTTCAATGTCATTTTTGGTATTGGATAATTAAAATAAAAAGTATAGATAATGTCTTACCAACTATTACCAAACAAAATATCTTTACAATAGTAACAAGGCTGCAGAGCAGCGAAGTTCCTGCCAAATATTGTCACATTCACACAGATGCAACATTGTCTAAGGTGTCTTATACATAATTTGTATAAGTTTTATTAATGTTCAAGATTTTCATAGAATTACTTGAATTTTTTTGTAGTTTTAATAAAATAAATCAGTTACATTTAATCAACTAAACACAATTAATACTTCAAACCAAATACTTCATTCTGAAAATGTTAATATTATGTAATATAATACATAAATATAAAATTTTGTTAAATGACAACACTTGTTACAATAATGCAAGAAAATATTTTGATAAAATATTATTAAATAAAAAAAGAAATATTATTATGAGATTTCATAAGAATTTTTTAAATATATGAGATTTTAATAATGTATTAATTGATATGAAAGAATTTAATCTAGAAAAAATAGCAATATGTATAAATATAAGCTTCAATCTTATAGCACAATAATCTCCATATTAGATAGAATTTCACAACCAATAATATTGTAGAAAATTAATTTTAATTATATAAAAATATAAATATAAAATCACTTCAATAAAATTTTGATGATTATTATTCACTTAAATTTACTCTTCAAACATTAACTCATGTTTATTATAAGTTTTTTCCTACACTTTCTCTACTTCCCTAAAATCCAACTTTATTATCTATTATTTTGACTAATGAGGATGAAGAAAAATAGTTTTAGAACTTTGTAATCTTAAATATTTTACTATATTATAATGTAATATCATTATTGAAAATATTACATTTTGATTAGCTAAAAATTTTACTTTACAAACAATCAAAATATGATATTAACATGTTCACCTAAAAAATCGTCCATATTGAACTTTGCAATCTAAACAAATATTTCTGAGAAATCTGCCCTTATCGCTCAAAGTTTTTCAACCAATAGAATGAATGAAAAATACTTTTACAAATAAGAAAAATTAAGTATCTTGTAATTTACTTTATCAAATAATAAGATATAATATTATTTGAAAAATAGTAAATTTTGATTGGTTGAGATTTACTAGTTTAATCACTAGTTTTTTATTATGGTAAAAATAGGTTTTGAAGGGATCCCGAAACCCTTTACAAATCTGGGACAAAATATTAGACTATTGAAGTTCCATTAGTACAACAATCTAGCCCAAAGCAAAGGATTGAACCCCACAAGGGCACACAAACGATAAAACAAAACAAGCGCCCACGACATTACCGTCCATCCAAAAGGAGGAGGGACACCAAGAGGCCTAAGACCCCTTAATACGAGATCGAAGAGTCATGTCGAAAGAACAGGAGGATTTCTTTGAGTTTTTTTCTTTGACGGTAATCCAACCTTCTTCAACAGTTGTAGCCTTCTTCTGCCAGCAAACCGAATCCAAAGAGACAGCCCCCAACAAAGAATCTGAAAGACTCCCAGCAAGAGGGACAGTGACAACATTACCCGCAGCAGAAATCAAGCCAACAGAAGTGGAAGGAAAGTTAAAATCTGGAATAGGGACAGGAAGACATCCAGCAAAAGGAGCAACAGCACCAAAAACTTCACTAGTAGGGCTGGCAGGAACAACGTCTACAGAACCACCAACAGAGTTGGTAGGAACCACAGAACCACCAGCAGAAGGAGAGACAGATCCCTGCAAAGGCACAAAAGGGTTGGCAGGAGCTCCAACCACAGAGCCTCCAGCAGGGGACTTAGAAACATCAGAATCCAACGAAGAATTAGGAGAGCTTTTGAGGACTGTATAATGATCAGTGGAGGCATCCTTCCACCAAGAATGAGGGCCTTTCTTCACTTTGAAGTCAGAACCGCAATTAGAAGCATGGTGACCTGTTTTGAAGCATTTTCTGCATCTAAAGGGGATACCCTCATAGTCAAGTTGTTGCAGCCATGAGCCTTTAGAAGACATAATATTAATTTTAGCAGGAAGACCCTGTGAAATATCAATATCTACCAGAATACGGGCATAGGTAGAATGGTACATATTGGAAGTGTTCTCATCCATAAGTAAAAAATCCCCCAGAGCCTCCCCCACCTCCTCAAGGACAGCACCTTGCCAGAGATGAAGAGGAAGGTTGGGAAGCCTAACCCAAATCGGCATATTGTTGAAAACTTCAGAGGAAGGATCAAAATCCGGATGCCATGGTTTCAGCATAAGCAAGAATTTATCCTTCTCCCAAGAAAAGAAGTTTTCACATAAAATTTTATTTCTATCTTCAGGACAATCAAATTTAGCAACAAAAATCCTTTGGTTAAAGAAATGTCGATGCCTATAGTTCTACAACCTATGGCAGGAACTAATAATGACATGTATAATACGCTATTTACAATAATTATATGAACTTCATGACATGTTGTAATAATTCTCTTATCTACAAAATATGATCCCTTTCAAAATCATCATAAACCTCATTTCTCACTATAAAAAATATATATATTAAAAAAAATTAAGATTCTTTTGATCGGTTTTTGTATGGATGAACTTACTCCTCAAAAAGATTAAGAAAAAAAGAGGAAACGGTAGAAAGAAAACCAAAAAAAGTGGTTGGTGGGATATATAATTTAGAATAATAAATATAAATGTATATGTCTAAAATATTTATATAAAAAGAGGTCATTAGATTTCATACATCTTAGATAATTATAGTGAAACAAGATTGTGAGGAATCTAGGTATAGACAATGACTTATCAACTATAAATATAAAATTTGTATTAAAAGAAATTATCAGATTTCATTAGTCTTTCAAAATTGGATGATCAATTTAGAAGTCACCATCCTTCACTTCTCATAAAAAAAAACAAAGATTAAAATGAGAATTCTTTGCGTAGATGAATTTGATCCTAAAAAGAACTAATAAAAAATTATACAAAAGAAATCAAAATCTAAAAAAATAAAAAGTACAAATAATGACTTACCAACTATTACCATACAAAAATATCTTTACAATAGTAATAATGACATGTATAATAAGCTATTTACAATAATTATATGAACTTCATACATGTTGTAATAGGTCTCTTATTTACAAAATATGATCATTTCAAAATCATTATACGTCATTTCTCACTTTTAAAAAAACTGAGATTCTTTTGATATTTCTTTTTTTATAGATGAACTTAGTCCTCAAATAGATGAAGGAAAAAGAGGAAATAGTAGAACTTGAAAATAAAAAAGAAGTGGTTGGTCTGGATATATAATTTAAAATAATAAATAGAATGTATATGCCTAAAATATTTATATAAAAAGAAGTTATTAGATTTCATATGTCTTAGATAATTACAGTGAAACGTAACAAAATTGTGAGGAATCTAGGTATAGACAATGATTTATCAATTATAAATATAGAATTTACATAAAAATAAATTATCAGATTTTATACGTCCAAAGACCAATTTAGAAGTCACCACCT
Organism: Chamaecyparis obtusa; assembly: GCA_027943335.1. Taxonomy (NCBI): domain Eukaryota; kingdom Viridiplantae; phylum Streptophyta; class Pinopsida; order Cupressales; family Cupressaceae; genus Chamaecyparis; species Chamaecyparis obtusa. The sequence continues at coordinate 1,143,540 of BSBK01001079.1, forward strand.
CTCACTTCTCAAAAAAATAAAAATAAAAATGAGAAAAACTTCCTATCTATTATTTTCATAAATGAATTTATTCTTAAAAAGAATCAATAAAAAATGACCTAAAAAAATTGAATCAATAATGGTGAAAAACTTGAAAGATAATCTAATAGAAAATATCAAAAAATTACCCAAATAAAATAACAAATTTATAAAATATAGAAAATATAAAGAAAAGTCCAACCCAAAAAAACTTTAATAAATTGCAATCTGATCTACCTAGTTCATAATTTTAATATTTTATTCTAACCGTGGAACAACCGACAGTTGATCAGCTAATTAACTGAAACGTTCTTAAGATTTGACAAAATTTGTACAAAAATTGTTTAATATCTTATGATTAGAAAAATTCAAAATGATGTGTACTTTGATTATAAGAGAGTGTTTGGAGGTCGCTTAAGTCATCTATTACTTGCTTTATATATTTGTATAAATCATTTGTGAGCTGTTACACTTTGAATAATAATCTTCAAAACATTTGTTAATAGTATAGAATACTCTAGAAAAAATATAATAATCAATGTGCCAAACCTAGAATCTAGGTGGGGAGTTAGTGGTGAGGTTGATTCTATTCTAGAATTTTTCCCTCTTTCACACCACACATTATTTTTAATATTTTATTTCAATACAATTTTTTTTTAAAATTAATAGATTTATTTATCAAAGTTTTTAAAATAGTCAATTAAATTCTAATATTAATATAATATTTTATAATAATTTGATTATAATTTAATTGTATATTTTTTAAGTCAATTGAATTGTATTTGGATTTTATGAGTAGTCGTTTGAATGAATTTTTCTAAGTATGAATGGTCTATTTAACATTTATTTTATTTAGGGGATGTTCACAAAGATGGAGTATTAGAAAACTTTTTAGAGGTAATTTCATCTCAATACTGTTTTGATTTAAGCATGTTTAATGATAGAGTTTAAATTAAGATAAAGCCCACTTAGCTTGTTACTCTATTTGCAAAAACTTCGGCAAGTGTTTGTATTATTAACCATTCATCATAAAGCTCTCTAACTCGTAGATATACATTTGGGAAGACTATTGAAAGGAAACAATAATATTAAGACATTGTCCTTTAATGATAGATTTTAGACAATTTATATCCAAGTTAATACCATATTTTGTGTTATCCTAAACATGATTTAAGCATGGTGGAGAGAACTACAATTATTTTGTATTTCATTATGAAGTGTGGCTATGTCGATTATCATAGAGAAGGCATATGAATTGATGGCATCAATATGTTTACCAAGGCATTTTCAAATGACTTCAAGTTGCTAAATTTGTTGAAACAAGATCTCACCAATTGGTGATAGGCTATGAGGGTGTTCTTTATAAGATTTAACATAGTATCCATCTAGAAAATTTTGTTAGAGAAAAGGTTCTATACTTCAACTTGTAAAGGAGATCGTAAGTGATTTGAGACTAAATTTAGCATTATTTTGAAACATGGTTTATTATATAGCTTGTCTAATTGGTTCAAAACTAACATTCACACTTTCTATCAAGTCCCAACAATTACATGGTAACATTTTCTTTTTCTTTTCTACTAACCTATAAAGGAGCATGCATGTTCACCTCTTTTATTATAAGTCGTTCTTATCCTAGTGATGTAGGAGCATTGGAGTCCACAAGCCATCCCTAAAAAAATATTATCTTTTGATTTATTTGGGTGGTTTTACGGCATCTCATTGTTGGAATGTGAAATTAGTTATGGTGTTATTCTAGTGGTGACGGGTAGTCATCATGGGGTACCATAGTAGTATGTCATTCCAGTATTGATGGATAGTCATCAGGGATCTCATCTAGTGCTTTAGGTTTGTATTCGGCCCTAAATAAATTTGTAAGGTTAATGGTCAAGGGTTGCAGGAGGGATGGTTGTAGCCTCCATGCCATGTTGAGATATTTACTATCAGGTGATTCACCGAAGGCATTCATCATTTGGTGACAAGGTTGACAGTGCCTTAGGCATCTTGCCAAAGGAAAAAAAATTAAGACTTACTATAAATGGAAATTTTTGCATGTGTTAAACATGTAGTTGTGTGAGTCATAATTACTATATTTAGTAAGTGGTATTCAATTAGGACTCTACATCTCGGTTGTTATATGCTACTCAAAGTCATTTTTTCATGCACTTTTGAAGATTGTTATAACAATCAAAAATTCCAGAGAATTACCACAAAAGATCTTTGCCTATGGTTTTTATTACTAGTATAATTTACTAGGTTTTCCCATGTAAATATTTGTGTTATGTATATTGGTCTTCTTTGTATTATTTATGCACTAGTCATTTTTATAACACTCACATCATCAAGAAGTCACTCACAAGTGTAGAATTGCAAAATCTGAAAAGTTCTTGCAAAAGGGGTCGAAACGTAGTGTTCTAAAATAGCTTTTTCCTAGGATTTTGACATAATTTTTAGTATGTAACTTTTTGTAGAAACAATTTGATGCATTCCTGAAGATGAAAATCAAGATTCTTGATGTTCATATTTTAGAGCAATTTTGAAGATGTTTACACATTTAAAATTAATGTAGAAAAGTGGTTTGTCAACAATTATGCACTTTTGTGAGGCTTTTGGGCATCTTGTACACTCTCCAACACATTTAATATTGAATTGGGAAAATATTGGTTCTAATGTTTAAGATAATATGAATGTTGAAGACTCCAAATTTAAATATTGAAAATGATTAAAAAATCAATGGCGGAGTTACAAATTGATTCTTGTCATGAAGGTTGGATTCCTATGCTAGAGAAAACTGAAAAGCCAAGCTTCTAGAAGTAAAGAAAAAATATTCAAGATGGAAATGAAGATTTGGATGCCTCTTTAAGGATGCATTAAAAAAAAAAACATTCAGCATAGAATTAAAGAGAGATGCATTGAAGAGAAGTTGGATGCCTATGAATATGGGGTTGGAGAGTCGAAACTCCAATAAAGAAGATGAAGGACAAAGCATGTGAGAATGGAAGTATGAGTAAATTAGTTTCCTATAGAGAGAGACCATTAAGGCCATGAATATAATATTGTTGTAAGTTTTGTTTTTATGAAACAATTATTTTTTGCAAAATTTTAATTGAATAAAATCAATATGAGTATTGTTTGGAAGCACTTTTCTTTCATTGTAAAATTTGTGTGAGATGTGTAGTTGGATTTTTTCATATTCGTATTCTTAAAATTGTTTGCATTAAATAGTATTAGAGTGAGAAGTTGTCAGGAGTGTAGAGTTAAAACAAGGACTTGTGGGAAGAGAGCATTTTTATTAAACAACTCAAGAGAATTTTTACAAGTGTGTCAGGAGTCTTGAGGAATTGAGAGCTAAGAAGTTGTGAAGAATTGATTTTTTTTTTATAGGTTGCAAATTGGGAGTGTGTGAAAAGTGTTTGAAAAAATGTCTTAGAGGTCAATGAAACATTTGATGATGAAGAAAGAGATTTTGAAACCACAAAAAAAGAAGCAAGAGCCCATTCAAAGGAGCAATGTGTTTCAAACTATTTGCAAGTTGTGTGGAAAGTGTTGTAGATTATTTGTGGAGAACAGTAGAACAGATAACTTGGTGTCATTGGAAATGGTTGAGAAGTTGAAATTGAAAACAAGGAAGCATCCTTGCATGTACTACATTTCTTGGTTTCAAGGAAATCATCATATTTGGGTAAGTGAGCAATATGTTGTTGATTTTTAGATTTGTAGACACAAAGATGAGATTGTATGTAGTGTAGTACCTATGGATATGTGTCATATTATATTGGTTGACTATGGCTCTATGATAGAGAATATATACATCATTACAAAGAAAACACCTATAGCATAATGAAAGATGGGAAATAGTGTGTTTTGAATCTATTGAAGGACAAAAAAGAGGAGGTGGAAAAATAAGTTACAACCAATAGGAAGGGAAAAGAGGAAAATATAATGGGTGAGTGTGATTCCCACTATGCTTTTGGTAACAATATGTTTGAAATTGATACTGATGCAGGAGCATCTTGGGTGTAAGAGCAATCTTGCATCACCCAAAAATATTTCTATTTTTGTATTCAATAAGGGTTATCTTGTGCAGAGTTGCTATTTATGGAAACTTGCTATTTTTAGTAAGTTGGTCTTACGATCTCGGAATGTCTGATTTTACATATGGAGGTTCATCTCAGTCATATCAACCTCCCAGCAAAGTTTCATGGCTAGATCAAGTGTAGTTTTGAAGATATTGAAGATTTTCGGTATTGGCAGCAGGGTACAGAAACTTCGAACTCAATTTTGAAGGCTTTAGAGGCCTCGGATGAGGTTGAAAATTTGGGTGAAGGGTGCTTTGCATAGGTCAAGCCTATAGAGCACTTCGTGGCATTTCCAGAATGGGGTTATAATAGCCAATCGGGTCAACGGGCGATGACTTATGGTCTTCAGAAGTTGGGTCACCTGAAATGGTGAAAATTATTTTTTCTTCAAAATTTTTGTTTGGGTTTCAAAACTCATTTTGAGCCGACTTTGATGTAATAAATTGTAAAATAAAATAATTCTAAGTTTGGTCAGCCCTAAGGGCTAAATTTCTAGAACCTTCTCGGGCGGTAGAAATTGCCTATATAAAGAAGGCCCGTAGTGTTGTCTAGGGCAGTTCTGGGTAGTAGATCTGGGTATTGATTCAAGGCTTTGTCCTACAGAATATTGTAAGGGAATGCCCATGTGGCTTTGCATATTGAAATTCTGAAAGTTTGTAATTCCACATTTGTGGAGATAATAAGAAGCCAATTTTCTGTTCTTGCATATTATTGTTGTTGTTTCTCTATTTTTGTGATGTGTTTGTGGTATTAAGGGGACAACCCTTCATCAAGTGGTATCAGAGCTAAGTTTTCTTGAGGGTGTAAATAGATCGCCGACTGTGAGGCAGTTTGCACCAGGATCGTGGTTAGGGTTTCAGTGCGCATCGCGAAAATGCCTCCACGAAGAGAACGTGGCGGAAGAGCTGGTGTTGTGACACCTGAGGTTAGAGAGCTGCAGAGACAAGTGCAAGCATTGCAAGAAGAGATTTGCAGAGGAATGAATCTTAATGTCAGAGATGAAAGCGAGGATGAAGCCGAAGAAGAATATCAAGAAGGAGAAGCCGAAGTTGTGAACCAGGAGGAAGAAAGACTTTTTCGAGCGATTTCCAAGATTGGGAAAAGACCTAAGATTGAGGTTCCTACATTTTTTGGAAATCTTAACCTAGAGGAATTGATCGACTGGATCAATGAATGTGAGAAATATTTTGAGTATGAAGATGTTGAGGATCCTGATAGGGTCAAATTTGCGAAGGCCAGACTGAAAGGTCATGCGAAGATTTGGTGGCAAGAGATTCAATTGGAGCGAAATAGAAGAGGGAAAGATAAAATCACAAGATGGGATTAGATGGTGGATAAATTGAAGCGACAGTTCATTCCTATTGATTATGAGCTTGACCTACTAAAAAAATTCAAAGTTTGAAGCAAGTAGGAAGATCTGTTCAGGAGTATACAGAGGAGTTCTATCGACTCCTCATCAGAACAGGCCATGCAGAAGCTGATAAGGAGAAAGTTGCCTGATACCTTAATGGGTTGAGGCCAAGCATTCAGGAGGAGTTGAATCTGGTTCGAATGAACAATATTGAGGAGGCATACCAGTTTGCCCTAAAAGTAGAGGAAAAGCTGAACAAGAAGTTTGAGAGCAGACAAAATGGAAGAGGTCATGGTGGAAGATCTGGTGGACGGTCATATGGTGGCCGAAATGAAGATCCGAAAAAGAAGGATGAGGCCAGTAGTAGCCAGAATCAGAGAGGAAACAATTCCAATTATTTCCAAGATCAGAATAATAGAGATCAAATAGGAAGAGGAAGAGGACAAGGTTCGGGAAGAGGAGGCTTCCGTGGAACGTGTTTTCACTGTGGAGAAGAAGGTCATAGGGCATTTGAATGTCCTCAGCGCCAAGGCAAACAGACAGGAGAAATGAAGGCCAGGCCAGAGTTGCACATGTAGATGAAGATGCTAGATCATCAAATTCTGAAAATGCTGAAAGAGGAGAAACACTGATTAACAGAAGAGTCCTATTGAGTGGTGAGAATGAACCTGAACAAAGGAGGAGCCTATTTCGCACTAGATGCAAGTGTGAGGGTAAATGTTGTGATGTGATTATCGATAGTGGAAGCACTGACAATTTGGTGTCAGAAGAGATGGTGACAAAGTTGAAGCTCAAGAGACAGAAACACCCACATCCATATCGGATTGCCTGGGTGTAGGATGACCACAAGGTCATGGTCAGTGAATAGTGCCTGGTAAAGTTCAAGATCGGCAGGTACCAAGATGAGGTACTATGTGATATAATATCTATGGATGCATGTCATATGTTGTTGGGTAGACCGTGGTAGTTTGACAGATGTGCTGTACACGATGGTCGTGCGAATACCTATTCCCTAACAAAGGATGGAGTGCGACATAAGCTAAAGTCATTGAAGGAGACCAAAGAAAAGGTATGTGGTAATGCAAGAATAACTTTTGTTGATGGAAGAAAATTCCTAGATGGTATGAGGCATGAGCATGTGTGTTTTGCTTTAATTCCAAAAGCTAGTAAAGAAGAAGTAGAGGATGTACCTGTAGAGGTTGCAGCTTTGTTGAATGAGTTTCAGGATATTGTATCTGATAATGTACCTGATGGATTACCACCGGTAAGGAAGATCAGTCATCAGATGGATTTGATTCCAGGAGCTAGTTTTCCAAACAAGGCAGCATACAGAATGACACCAGCAGAAAGTGAAGAGTTGAACAGACAAGTACATGAGTTGTTACAGAAGGGATTGATTCAGGAGAGCTTTAGTCCATGTGTTGTACCAGCAGTATTAGCACCAAAGAAGAATGGAGAATGGAGGATGTGTATAGATTCTAGAGCAATAAACAAGATCACAATCAAGTATAGGTTTTCATTGCCACGAATGGATGATATTATGGACTGTTTGAGTGGAGTTGTGTATTTCTCAAAGATAGATCTGAAGAGTGGATATCACCAGATTCGGATCAAAGAAGGAGATGAATGGAAGACTGCCTTCAAGACAAAGGAAGGACTGTATGAGTGGTTAGTCATGCATTTTGGGTTAACCAATGCACCGAGCACTTTCATGCGGCTCATGAACAAGGTTCTGAAAGAATTTCTGGGTAAGTTTGTCATTGTTTACCTCAATGATATTTTGATCTTTAGCAAGACATTGGAGGAGCATATGATGCATATTTGTATGGTGTTTGGGAAACTGGGAGATGAGAAATTATTGATTAACTTGAAGAAGTGCAGTTTTGTGAAGAAAGAGTTAGTGTATTTGGGATTTGTAGTTTCAGCAGAAGGTCTAAAAATGGACCCAGAGAAGGTACAGGCTATCCTTGAATGGCCTACTCCAAGGAGTGCTACTGAGGTAAGATCTTTTCATGGTTTGGCTAGCTTTTACAGAAAGTTTATCAGAAATTTTAGTAGTATTTGTGGACCCTTGACTGAAACAATGAGAGGGGATAGAAAAGAGTTTAAGTGGACTAATGGGGCAAAAAAGAGTTTTCAATTGTTGAAACAAAAAGTTACAGAACAACCTATTTTAGCACTTCCAGATTTTAATAAGGTGTTTCAAGTAGATTGTGATGCTAGTGGTACTGCAATAGGAACTGTTATGAGCCAAGAAGGTAAACCTGTTGCTTATTTTAAGTGAGAAGTTAAATGATGCCAAGAGAAAATATTCTCTCTATGATCAGGAATTTTATGCTATAGTTCAGGCATTAAAGAAGTGGAGACATTATCTGCTTCCTAAGGAGTTTGTTTTGTATACTGATCATCAAGCTTTGCAATATTTGAATAGTCAAGGAAAGTTGAATCAGAGGCATTTGAAATGGGTTGAGTTTTTGCAGAGTTATACATTTGTTTTGAAACACAGGAGTGGAAAGTCTAATAGGGTTGCGGATGCTCTTAGCAGAAGGCAACTATTGCTAATAGAGATGCAGATTGAAGTGGTTGGGTTCAAGGAACTCAAGAATTTGTATCCAGAGGATCCTGATTTTGACGAAGCTTGGAAAGCTTGTACAAAACCTGTTACTCTAAACAGGATGAAATGGTTGGATTTCATCATCCATGATGATATGCTATTTAGAGGGAGTCAGTTGTGCATTCCAAGAAGTTCTATAAGGGAGAATCTCATCAAAGAGAAGCATAGTGGAGGATTGGCTGGACATTTTGGTCATGATAAAACCCTTGCTTTGGTTGGTGAGAATTATTATTGGCCATAGTTGCAGCAAGATGTGAAGAAGTTTGTACAGAGTTGTAGAGTATGTCAGATGGCGAAAGGAGTGAAGCAGAATACAAGGTTATATCAGCCATTACCTATACCAGAAAAGCCTTGGGAGGATATCAGTATGGACTTTGTTCTTGGTTTACCGAGGACACAGCGGGGACATGATTCAATTTTTGTAGTAGTTGACAAATTTTTGAAGATGGCACATTTCATTCCCTGCAAGAAGACTAATGATGTTGTTCATGTAGTAGAATTATTTTTCAGAGAAGTGGTGAGACTACATGGTTTGCCAAAGACCATAGTTTCAGATCGAGATACTAAATTTGTTGGATATTTCTGGTGGACATTGTGGAAAAAGTTGAAGATAGATTTGAAGTTTAGTTCATCACATCATCCACAGATTGATGGACAGACAGAGGTGGTGAATAGAAGTTTGGGAAATCTGCTGAGATGTTTGGTTGGAGATAAGCCAACATGATGGGATTTGATTTTACCACAGGTAGAATTTGCATACAATAATTCTGTCAACAGGAGCACTGGTAAATCACCATTCCAGATTGTATATGGAAGTAGTCCAAGAAATGCATCTGAATTGAGAAAGATAGATAAAGGAGAAATAAGTAGTGCTGAAGCTGAGGATTTTGCAGAACACTTGAAGAACATCCATGAGGAGGTGAGGAAGCATATTACTAAGATGAATGCACAGTATAAGGCTAAGGTAGATGAGAAAAGGAGGCATAAGGAATTTCAGGTTGGAGATGAAGTCATGGTTCATTTGTGGAAGGAGCAATTTTCGGTTGGTACATATAACAAGTTGAAAATGAAGAAGTTTGGGCCATGTAAGATACTGAAGAAGCATGATTCAGGAAATGTATATGAGGTAGAATTGCCTACTGAGCTGAATATTTCACCAGTGTTTAACATTTCAGATTTGGCAGAGTATCATGAAGGAGGTGTTGAAGATGAGGTTCCAGCAGCACAATGGAGTATTCCGGCAACCAGTTCAAATATCAAGGAGATTGAAGACATACTGGATAGTCATGTTGGCAGAAGCACAAGGAACAAGACATATGAAGAGTATTTGGTCAAATGGAAAGGATGACCTGTTGAAGATTCATCATGGCTAACAAAGGAGGAGGTTAACCGTCTTGGTTTTCCTCTACACACCTGAGTTGTGACAGGATCACTTCTCAAATTACCCCGGGTGTCTGATGCAGGAGCATCCTGGGTGTAAGAGCAATCTTACATCACCCAAAAATATTTCTATTTTTGTATTCAATAAGGGCTATCTTGTGCAGAGTTGCTATTTATGGAAACTTGCTATTTTTAGTAAGTTGATCTTACGATCTCGGAATGTCTGATTTTACATATGGAGGTTCATCTCAGTCATATCAGCCTCCCAGCAAAGTTTCATGGCTAGATCAGGTGTAGTTTTGAAGATATTGAAGATTTTCGGTATTGGCAGCAGGGTACAGAAACTTCGAACTCAATTTTGAAGGCTTTAGAGGCCCCGAATGAGGTTGAAAATTTGGGTGACGGGTGCTTTGCATAGGTCAAGCTTGTAGAGCACTTAGTGGCATTTCCAGAATGGGGTTATAATAGCCAATCGGGTCAACGGGCGATGACTTATGGTCTTCGGAAGTTGGGTCACCTGAAATGGTGAAAAATATTTTTTCTTCAAAATTTCTGTTTGGGTTTCAAAACTCATTTTGAGCCGACTTTGATGTAATAAATTGTAAAATAAAATAATTCTAAGTTTGGTCGGCCCTAAGGGATAAATTTCTAGAACCTTCTCGGGCGGTGGAAATTGCCTATATAAAGAAGGCCCGTAGTGTTATCTAGGGCAGTTCTGGGTAGTAGATCTAGGTATTGATTCGAGGCTTTGTCCTACAGAATATTGTAAGGGAATGCCCATGTGGCTTTGCATATTGTAATTCTAAAAGTTTGTAATTCCACATTTGTGGAGATAATAAGAAGCCAATTTTCTGTTCTTGCATATTATTGTTGTTGTTTCTCTATTTCTGTGATGTGTTTGTGGTATTAAGGGGAGCACCCTTCATCAGATACTATGTCTATAGGAAATAAGGGTGAAAAATAAGATGTGGAAATCCTTGTAAAAGGATCAAGAGAAAAAAGAAGAGATTGTAGAAAAAGTTGTAAGGCAAAAATAAAGTGCACCAAATGAAGAGGAAAACGCTATTACGATATTAGGTGAGTGTCCTTTGAAGGACATGAAGGTGTTGGTAAGTAGAAATGAAGTTGAGAGTCAAGAGAAAAGAGAGAAGAAAATGGTCACTATGCACCATGAATTAGCTATTTTGAAAGAATGTGATATCAAAGAATGTTAAGGAGGTGATAGTACCTTTTAGGTTAAGGTAGAAGAGTGAGAAGTTTAGAAAATGGTCCTATTTATTTGATGTGAGAATTTATGGGGATGAATATGATATCCTATTGAAAGAGGAGATGAGAGAAATAGAAGAATTATTTGAAAACTAAATGATAGGAGAAACTATGGGGACAATACAGTGTCAATTAGATAGCACTGAAGAGGAAGACAATGTAGAAGTTATTAGTTCTTTGGAGGACATACAGATATTGAAATAAATGATGTAGAAGAGTGTAAGGGAAGAAATGGAAACCATTGATTTTCATAATATTTGTGATGGTGGTTTGTAAATAAATATAGTAATGATAGATTTCTATGCAAGCAAAAAGTTGAAGGAAAATATTTGGAGGAGGTGGATGGACTGCAATAGGTTCAATCCCACATACAGAGGAAAGGAAGAAATATATTTTAGGGGGCTAAGAAGGATGAGTTATGGTGAGTTAATTCTTAAAGTAGAGAAAAGTGAAGGTGAAATATAGTGGAGGTGGTCAGTACACAGAGGATTAAATTCCACAAGAAAGAGTAAAAGAAAATAGATAATGATTTGGAGGAAGAGGATGAACAAAAAATGATATAAAAATATAAATAGTGAAAAGATTAGCGAACAAATATGGTAGAATAATAGAGGATTTGTCCTAATTAAATATTGGAAGAAGAGAAAAAAAAAGTATCAAAGTAATGTTTTAGTGAGAGGGTTCATTGTAAGTTGTTTACAATCTAAAAGGGTAGTTATACTATCCAACGCCACTTTTTGAGTTGCACTCACAAACTTCCTGCCCAGTGCATCAAATGTAGTAGCATCTAAATCCATACGCCAACCTGCAACACCTAGAAAAAAATTATCTTATTTTTTCTTATTTTTTGGTCTCTCATGGTGGTTTCAAGCATCTCACATCAAAGAAGTCACTTGTAGTTGTAGAATTGAAAATTTTGAAAAAAAAAATGGAAAGGGGGTCGAAACACCAAGTGTTTAGATATGTCTTTTTCAAGAATTTTAGCTTAATTTTTAGTATGTTAATTTTTGTAGAAATTCTTTTCAAATCCACATGTATTCTTGAAAGTGGAGTTGGGAACTCTTGATAATCAATTTTTTAGAGAAATTGGAAGATGTTTGCACATTTAAAATTAACACCAAAAGTAGTCTGTCAAAAATTTTCTATGCACTTTTGTGAGGCTTGAGACATGTCTTTTTCACCCTTGACACATTTAATATTGAATTATTAAAATATTGGTTCTTATATTTAAAATTATATGAATGTGAAGGCTCTCCAAATTTAAAGATTGAAAATGATTAAAAAATCAATGGAGGAGCTATGAATTAATTATTGTCAAGAAGGTTGGACTCCTATGTTGGAGAAAACTGAAAAGCCAAGCTTCTTGAAGTGAAGACAAAATATTAAGGAAATGAAGAGTTGGATGCCTCTTTGAGGTTGCATTAAAAAATAGTTGCAGACACTTAAGATTTTCCTAACTTAATTAAATTATTATTTTTATTTATTTAATTATTTTATCAAATTCATTGTGCACATCTAAGTCCAATAGGTCATGCCACATTCACAGTGTCAAGTTCAGTTCTAAGGGATGGATTGTGAAATGTCCTTTGTGTGTGCTCTGAACTGATCTTCTACATCAGTTTCACAACTCACAACTAAAAATAAAAATTTAATGAATTCCCTTCTAAAATTTATGTCAAAATTTATTATTAAGGAATTTAAAAAATTAAATTACTTGGGTGTTGTAAAAAAATACCATGTCTTGCGAGAGACCGAAAGGAGATACTATGAAGTATTCTATGGTTAAATTTTTACCATTCCTCAATTTAAAACTAGAGCAAATAGCATACCGCTTGGAGGGAAGGCAGTGGGTGAAGGAATCATAAAAACTCATTAAGGAAATACTTAGAAACCCTAGTAGAGCAAGTAGAAGAGTTGGAGGACATATGGAGTTTCCAGAATAAGCCTATACCATCGTAAATTGTAAGCACCTTATTGGTGTGTATAATTTCATGATTTTTTAGCACCCACCTTAGTGTGTTTTCATTTTAACATGCATAATAGGACTTCATATGGTACTTAATAAAAACCTAAATTTAAATATGGGTCCTATGTTTCACCAAAACTCAATGTGATCTCTTATTCCTAGGTGTGATCCTTTATTATTTTTCTCCTTAAATCATTTATTTCCCTACATAGGCCCTATGTTCCTATTTTGTGGCATTTGTGCTTCTTCTTGACCTTGAAATCACTTGTACTTAGTAATTTGTCTTTCCATTTCTATTTGGGGCATTTGATTTCAATTTGGACCCTAATTTGTTAGAATAACTAAGAGGGGGGTGAATCAATTATCCAGTGTCCCAAAACAAAATGTATAATCCAAAACAAATTCTTCAACTGCTGCTACTCGATAAACATAAAATACTTTCATTGTCTGTGCTTTTACCAATTATCAATCTAAAACTTATAATAGTTACCGATCAAATCTAACATGTAATATGCAAAGTATGATAACAAACAAATATCACAATCAACACATAACACAAGAGATTTAATGTGAAAACCCTGTGAAGGGAAAAACCACCTGAGACCGGCAACCCAAAAATATTCACTCTTCTGAAGTGAGGTCGGTGAAGACCCAACCCTGTTAAAGGTTACAAACACATTGTTAGGTGTGACCTTGTTAGAGGATTTTAGACCAGAAGTTATTGTCCAACCAGCAATCACTCTAGGGTTGATAGGATAACAATGTTTACTCTATGAATGAAACATAAAAAGACTTTCTTAGTCCACTTGGTTAAGAGATTTGACTATGTACAATGGTTAAATATGTAACAGTAGATGATTTTCCTTGATACAACTTCAATTGCAATTTATAGATCAATATTCAGCTCATACAAATCTTTCTGATCAATATATCACTTCAGATTCAACTCTATATCAACTTACTGTTCGTCAGTAATTACTCTTTGTAGCTCAATAATTTTTCTAAAGTTTGGTTCTCACTAACCAGTATGATCAGAATGCATGAAAACTTGTTCATGCGATAATTCTGCAGTATCTTCTTCCTCCGGCATCGTTTCAACAATGACACCAATGTCTCTTATATAGATGAGTAAATCATTTTCTTTTTGTCCATCAGATTTTGCTGCTTAATCTCCTCCATTGATTTTGTCGCTCTAACCTTCTTCGGCTGATGTGTCAGTAACACATTTCAATCTGCTCCATTAGATCTTCCTTGAATTATGTTAGCTATTGATCTTCATAACAAACGTTATCTTTTACCTCGATTACATACACTTTCCAACTCATCAATTTATCGGCTAAACTAATCATTTAATTCATTTCTATTCTGCTTGATTAACAAAGAAATGCATCGGTGAACACAAGCTCGATTAACACTGTGCTCAGTATACACTACACTCCATCGGTGTATACTGGAATGCTTCATTTACCGACAACATTGCTTTGTGTCTTTCAGCTCTATTCTTCATCATAGATGAATGCAACATAATAAAGTCAATATCATCAAGTCATAGATTCATCAAAAAGTTACTCAATGTATTCCTTATCCTCATCTGACATACACATCTTCCTCATGTAGATACTTATGTTCTTCATCTCTTTCACCTTTCTTCAGATGTTTCGGTATAGTAACTTACAAGATAAGTACTGTCAAGCTAGTTGACATCAATGACAACATAATATTGATTTAATCATCTTGCATATCTAATCAGAAACTCCTCAGTGATCTTTAATCACAGATTCTTCATTTAGGTTCTAAATCAGTTGTAGTTCATCAATCTCTCCCTTTGGCATTGATGGCAACTCAAGTAATATAAAGTGTACCATACACATACCAAACATGTACTCTATAACTCTGTGAACAAATGTTGTACAAGCTCTCCCTAGCTTAATATGTTTAATCACTATGTTACTAAACAGCATTATAAAATACAGCTTTGTCATTTTGTAGATATGATCTTTTCAGCTCACAGGTTCCTACTTCTGTTCTCTATAACTGATCTTCAATGTTCTGTTTCTTTCAGATTATCTCTCCCTTAGATAGTTCTCATCGGTGCATGTTTAACTTTTCTTTCATATTATTTATCTCTCCCTTTGACAACAATGCCAAAGAAACAAATAAATAATCAGCTTTGTAGTAGCTAAGTAACTCTCTATTGTCCAATACAGTCTCTGTATCTCTGTATACTGATATCCCAATCTATTTCAGTTCTTCAAACTTAATCACAACCTTGAACATTATCCAAAGTGTGAACTATGCTGCATCAACATGGGTGATCTTCAAATAAGTTTAAGCTGATGCAACATCTAGATCACATTAGTGACCGATAGACAGGGGATGGACCCCAAGTCTAGTCCTCAAGTATTCAAATGTGTCCTCTATGCACCCTAAAATGGTCACCTAGACTTTGGGCCCCATTTCTCAATTTATCAAATCCCTGAATCAATAGTTTCAAAAATTAACATTTTATCAATTATATCAATTTCTTTGATCAAATCTTATTTTATCATTTTCGATTATTCCTTGGGCTAACCATCTTATCCTAAGTCTTTATTTATTTAAAAGGAATATTTCATCCCTTTTTAATAAATAAAAAATCCCCCACTTTTCCTCTTATCTTATGTTGCACAAATAAAGCATTATTCTTATTTTATAAAAAGAGAAAAAGTATTTTTTATCTCATATGGACACAAAAGTCAACTCTTATTTTCCCATTGGAGGATACTTGTGCACATGGATTGCTCCTCTTTCAAGCTCCACCATTGATTAAGTCTTTTGCCTCTTGATCTCAATGGTCCATTTCTCCTCATTTCCTATAAAAGGAGGGCTCTCTTCTTCATTTGATATCTTGAAATTTTATGACATTGTTATGCTGCAGGTTTTCTAGCTTACTTTGAAGACTCCTTTTGAAGACATTGAAGACTTGCTTCCTTTCATTTGCTTTCATCATTTAGTTTCACATTTCATTTGATTAGTTTTCATATCATGGCATTTTAGAGTAATTTTCTTTTATGCAATAGATTTAGCTCACATTGCTTAATTAGGTGTTTATAATCCATTGCAATTTCCTTTCATAGATTAGTTTGCATTGTCATTTGATAGATTAATTTTGCACTCATACTAGTTTCATTTGCATCTTGCACATTTGATTCAATTTGGAGATTTTGGCACTCTTGCCCTAGTCTTCAATTTTATGAATCTCTCATTGTGTGGTTGACTAGCAAGGTCACAAGTTTGTAGCTCTAGCTAAGGGCAATTTTAAAATATTGTCTAACTCCATGCATAGAGAGCTATGAGCCGCTTTGTGAGGCCTCACCTTTGAGCAACCTTGCATGTAATGGTTCATAGAAGTGTGGTCACATTTTCACCATACATTTTTGGCGCCCACCGTGGGGCAAGACTTTAGCTTTGTCCTTTCATTTTTTGCATTTTCATCAATTTTCACTAATTTTTTGTCAATTTTTAGCACTATTTTTGGTCTCTGGTTTTTTCTTCTCAGTGTCATTTTACACTTTTCACCAGTGTCGTGCGACAGTCTACCGTATGACAGCGCGACACTTCGCCGGTTAATAGTGTCACTCTTTTTGGCGAACACTGTCGCCCTGTTTGTTGTGTTCTGTCGCCTACAGGTTTTGAAGTTTGTCGCCCTGGGAAGAATTATCGCACCAGTATACAGAGAAGTGGCGCATGACAGTTCTGGTGACTGTACTGTTGCCTGTACCTGACAGTGATTTTTTCAGACCCTTTTAGCCGAGTTTAGATTGGTTTGTTTGTTAGTTTGATTTGATGTAGCTAAATAGATTACATTTTCAGATTTCAATTGGTTTCCTTGCTTTCATAGGCACATCTCTTTTGGGTTAATAAAAGAACATAGATTTGCTTTTGATAGTTTGTGAATGCTCTTTGGTTTCCAATATCAAAAATCTCATTTGAGTGATTGAGGGCATGGATTCATTCCTTGTTTGCATAGGGGGTTAAATGTTTCACTTTTTGGACTCACCCTAGGTTTGCTTGGAAAGTTAAATATTCCATTGTTCAACCCTTTTTCATTTGTGGGTAGTGTTGATAAGCAACTTTAGATTACTTTTGATTGAGCTTGTTAGCTAAATTGGGTGTTGGACTCACTTATTTCTAATCGCCCCTCGTTATTTTCCCTTTGGGTGCAAGGTCAGCATTCATACATGGGGGAGGGGTCTACTTGAAAAGAGCGTTAAATTTTCCACAAAATCCTCCCTTTTATGCATTCTTGATCTCATTAATTTTCTAAAGTGTGGACTCACTTTGAGTTTGTGTGAGGAGTTAAATGTTCCACTTTTGGACTCACTTTGAGTTTGTGTGAGGGGTTAAATGTTTCACTTTTGGACTCACTTTGAGTTTGTGTGAGGAGTTAAATGTTCCACTTTTGGACTCACTTTGAGTTTGTGTGAGGAGTTAAATGTTCTACCTTGTGGACTCACTTCACATTCACTTAAAAGGTTAAATGTTCCATTTTTGGACTCACTTCACATTCACTTGAAGAGTTAAATGTTCCACTTTTGGACTCACTCCACATTCACTTAAAGAGTTAAATGTTCCACTTTTGGACTCGCTTCACATTCACTTGAGGGGTTAAGTGTTCCACCTTTAGTGCTTTAAATACTTTTTGATAGTGGATTGCTTAGAGCTAATTGGATTTTGGGATTGTTCTAACCATTGTGAAGCTAACAAGTTGCTTTATAGGTACCCTTGCTTTTAAAAAAAAAAAAAATTGATACATTGCATGCTAAAAAGGGCTACTAACAGTTTTTGTAGGGCTGCCCAAAGCATAAGAAAACAAATCAAGTGCATGTTTAATTGCTTTCTTTATTGATTAAGTGTGGCATATACTAGTTGTTTCATTTTATAGGCACTTAATATCTTGTGGAAGGAATTTTGAGGTGGTAGGAGAAGTATGCTCTTTACCCTTGTGGTGAACCAGAAAATCTTGACCCATCTTAGGATTTTGGAAGCAAGAGGGTAATTGAACTTTGCTTGGTGTGTTTAGGAGAAAGCTTTGGGATAAGGGGAGTATGCTCTTCACTCTTGTGGGGAAACAAAATCCTTGAATCTCATAAGTTGATCCATTTTTGTTAGATTGTTAGAATCAGCGGGTCTGCTCTTGAGCAATCAAGAGGAATGACCCAAGTGGGGACAAGCCTTTTGCCGGATATTCTGACTCACTATAATCTCAAGGCTATCGAGGACACAAAACCTTGGTAGATGTAGTGTTTGTCTTCACTTGATGAGAGTACTTGTGGGGTTGTGACCATGAGGAAAATGTTGAGCAAGAATGCTTAAGATACTCTTGAGGCCGCGAGGTTCTAGTCCTTTATGAGGAGCAAGAGGGGTACTACGAATGGAAGCCCTTACTAAGAACCATTAGATAGAAGCCACCCTATTTTGTCGCTTAGCTTTTTGGTGCAAGGATTGATCCAAGTGGAATAACCTGGATCACCCCAAGATTACCCACCATCTGTGTTCCTTTGGTTGTGCCTTTGGCACTCCTACGACAAAGCCAATATCTATTGTGGGCAACCACTTTGTGTGAGGCAAGGGAGCATCAAGTGTGGGCCAAGTTGTTAAGTACTGAGCCTTGACCTTTTAGGATAGATATTACTTGAAGTGCTTTCGATTGTGCTATACCAGTGTAAACGTTCTCAACATTCAAACAATCGATAGCATTTGTAGGGTGTTTTTCCATTTTGATATCACAATTGTTTGTCTTGGCAATGTTTCTTTTGCCCTTGTTTCAAGTGTTTGAAGATACGTTTGATCCCATATTGTTTGCAAACCTATCGAATTACTACTATCATTGTGATTGGAATCAAAAAATCAACCCTCAGACTGAAAATTTTGAAGGAACAAGCCTTAAAATTGAGATTTTGACACTCACTGGTCAAAGAGTCATGTGACACTAAAAGACTGTCGCCCCCTATTCTAAGAACTGTCGTGCGCCAATTCAGCCCAGAAACACTGTCACCTCTCTTACCTATAAATTGTCTCTTTGTCTGCCTGGACTGTGTTGCATGACATTACGTGGAGTGGCGCCTGACCTTAAAGTGGCACGCTATTTACTTGGAGACTGTCGCCTGAGATTTTGCTACTGTATACCTAGTTTCACTTTCTTTTAGTTGGTTGGGTCTTTAAGAAGGTTACTTATCTTGCCGCTGCAAGCCTATTTTGACCTTGAGTTTCTAGTTTTAGCCCTCTAGGGTTAGTATCATTCGATTTACAGCGTCACCTTGGGAAGGATTGCCAAGTTAGAAGACTATTCCTGTTGAGAAAGAACATCTTTAGAATTGTTAGCTACATTCTTGGAGAATTTTAGTGCTCCTTTTGTCCAAATCATTTTCACCAAATCTCAAATTCAATTATATTTTGGCCCAGTCCAACCTCCTGATTCAAAAGTGCAAGGATATTCATCCTTTGATTTGCGGCACCTCTTTGACAGTGTTAGTAAAGCCCCTTTTATTTCTATCTTTCCATCTCTTTTTGGACATTAGAGAACTTCAATTATCCTAGTTTGGTGTTGACACTTTGTGAGGTCGCCTTATCATTAAGAATATTTTTCTTTCATGTCAGTTACAACTCGGTACCAAGTAAATCAAGGCAAGTGACCCCCGATTGTCTTCAATCAGTTACCCTTAGTTAAGACTTGTCAACAACGTAAGGAAAAGGAACCCCTCTTTGATCAGTCCCCTAGGAGTCAACCAAAGGTTGAGACTAATCCCTATGAGGAAGGTACACCCAAAACACACTACTCATCAGGCACAAACATGAGTTTTTCAAACATTAAGAATTCTAGAGAAGATATCAACCATAATCTTCAAAACATGTTTTCAAGTTTCGGACATAATGATGATGATGACCTCAGATATAGTCCACCAAGGTCACCTCATGATAAATCAAGATATTGGGATCCTCAACAAAGAGCAGAAAGACACCATAGACATAGTTCTTCGGAGTCAAGATTTCCACAACATATTGATCACAACAATGATTCAGAATAGCATGTCAATGCGGCCAACTTATACAATGCATCGGGACCTTCATCTCCAACTAAGGAAAATCCTTGGCATACTAATGCTAGATTGAGGGCTATTGAAAAAGCTAAACAAGCTTATAAAGATGAATAAGCCGTGAAATAGGAAAAACTTAGGAGATTGGAAGAGGAAGAGAAAACCTTGTTAGAAATGAAGAAAAGAGCATTGCAAGAAGAAGAAGATAGGTTGTATGCGCGGCAAATTCAAAGACAATTTGAAGGAAGAAGGACTAATAGTGGAACCAATTCTCCACCATCAACACCCTCTCAAAGTCCTAAGACTAGAAGGAGGTCTAGGACACCCTTGTTAGCTTGTGGTGACTAATCAGGAAAGTACTATCCAGGAAAGTTCTGTACACTTTTCCTCCCGACCTCGCCGGGGTTTGGGGCTGGGCCGAGCCCCGAGCGGGGGTTTGGGGGCGGTAGCCCCCAAGAGCAGGGGTTCGGGGGCGCAGCCCCTGAGGAAAATTATTTTTGAGGCCGACTACTTTTTTTGATTATTTGGGCCGACTACTTATAACTCATTCTAACCCTAAAGCGAAAAAAATATTGTATAATATGGCTTAGGGTTAGGGATTTTCATGATGTATAATTTTAGTACTTGTGGCAGAATTGGGCTGTAAGGGATTACGAATTGTAATCAGGTTGTAATCACTGGATAATAATAATATTGGACTCGCTATTGGTGGACGTAGCCCAGGGATTGGGTGAACCACGTTAAACTGTGTGTCTTGTGTTCTATTCTATGTGGTTTATTATTTTCTGATATTAGTTATATTTGCACATAATTGTTATTTCTGCCTTGTTAATCCTAACAAGTGGTATCAGAGTGAGGTTATTTCATTCGTTCTTTCATCTATTCTCTGAAGCAGGTCTCACAAGTTAGTGGGAGAGTCTCTCGGTTAAGTGGGAGAAATGGCAGACGAGGGTAGGCTGAAGGTTGATAAGTTTAATGGGCAGAACTTCCAGTTATGGAAGATGCAAATGGAGGATTATCTCTATCAGAAGGATCTATGGCGTCCATTAGAGGGAGTAGCCAAGAAAGAGCAATCAATGTCTCAGGAAGATTGGGATATTTTGGATAGGAAGGCACTGGGGAGTATTCGTCTATGCCTGGCACAATCGGTGGCATTCAATATTACTGAAGCAAAGACAGCTAAAGATCTGATGGAAACCCTAGCGAAGTTGTATGAAAAGCCTTCAGCTTCAAACAAGGTATTTCTTATGAAGCGTTTATTTAATATGAAAATGGTAGAAGGTGGATCAGTTACTGATCATTTGAATGAGTTTAATACAGTTACAAGTCAATTAACCTCAGTTAAAATTACTTTTGATGAAGAGGTTAGGGCTCTCTTGATTTTGTGTTCTTTACCAGAAAGCTGGAATGGCTTGGTAATGGCTGTTAGTAATTCTATTTCTGGTTCTAATACCCTAAAGTATGATGATGTTATTGGTGTTATATTGAGTGAGGAAATTCGTAGGAAAAGCTCAGGGGCATCCACATCGGGTAGTGTATTGAACACAGAAAGCAGAGGCAGAACAAGAGATAGGGGAAACAACTCTGGAAATCATGGGAAATCAAGAGGAAAATCAAAGGGAAAGAGGTCTGAATCTAAAGGGCCAAATGATTGCTGGTACTGTGGAAAACCAGGTCATAAGAAGAAAGATTGTTGGTCTCGGAAGAAAGATCAAGGAGACAAAAATGATGAAAATAAGGAGGCAAATGTGGTAAGTAACAAATCCGAGGAGGATGCTTTGCTCTTGTCCTTAGAAAGTATTGATGATTCATGGGTTTTAGATTCGGGGGCTTCATTTCATGCTACACCCCATAGAAGTTATTTTGTTGATTATGTCCAAGGGGATTTTGGGCTAGTTTATTTGGGAGATAATGAACCCTGTCAGATTGTTGGCAAGGGAAAAATTAAGATTAAGTTGCAGAATGGGAATCATTGGCTACTACAAGAGGTAAGACATGTTCCAAGGCTGAGTAGGAATTTAATTTCAGCAGGGCAACTGGGTGATGAGGGTCATGAGGCACCTTATATCTTTGTATAGGTCATACTGTTCCTTCTACTTTAATTATTTCAGAAGATAATGAATGTTCGGGAATAGTGGCTGCAGTTGAGCAGGAAGAACATCAAACTGTTGCTGTAGATTCTAACACAGCACTATGGTACAACAGACTCAGGCACATGAGTGAAAAAGGTATGAAATTACTTCATTCAAAGAAAGTTTTACCTGGTCTGAAATGTGTCAATATGGATTTCTGTGAAAGTTGTGTTTATGGAAAACAAAAGAGAGTTAGTTTTGTGAAGAGTGGGAAGGAAAAGAAAAATGAAAGATTAGAGCTTGTGCATACAGATGTATGGGGACCAGCTCAGGTATCTTCCCTTGGTGGCTCTCTGTATTATGTTACATTTATAGATGATGCAACAAGAAAAGTATGGATTTATTTCCTTAGACAGAAATCTGATGTATTTCAAACTTTTAAGAAATGGAAATGCTTGGTTGAGAATGAGACTGGTAAAAAGTTAAAATGTCTCAGATCTGATAATGGTGGTGAGTATTGCAGCATAGAATTTGAAGAATATTGTTCCTCTAATGGTATTCGTAGGCAGAAAACTGTACCAAGGACTCCACAAGAAAATGGAGTGGCTGAACGCATGAACAGGACAATAATGGAGCGTGCAAGGAGTATGAGGTTGCATGCTAGGCTGCCCAAAAATATGTGGGCAGAGGCAGTGAACACTGTTGTTTATTTAATCAATAGAGGCCCCTCTACTCCTTTGGACTGTGGTATTCCAGAGGAAGCATGGAGTGGTAAGAAGGTGAGTTATTCTTTTCTCAAAACCTTTGGTTGTGAAGCTTTTGCACTTATAGATTCTGAAAATAGAACCAAGCTGGAAGCTAAGTCAAAGAAATGTGTATTTGTTGGGTATGGCATTGATGAATTTGGTTATAGGCTTTGGGATTTTGAAAATCATAAAATTGTAAGAAGTAGGGATGTCATATTCAATGAGAAAGTATTGTACAAAGATCTGTTGCTGCAGCATGAGAAGAAAGAAAATGACTATGTAGTACTGAATGATACTCCACAAGTTCATGTTCCAGTAGTTCATTATGCTCCACAACAACAGCAACAACAAATACCACACACCCCAGTGAGTGTTAGACGGTCAACAAGGCTAAGTAGACCTCCAGAAAGATTTTCTCCATCTTTGTATTCTATTTTGTTAACAGATGCTGGTGAACCTGAATGTTATAATGAAGCTATGCAGGTGGATACAAAGCTTCAGTGGGAGTCTGCAATGACAGATGAAATGGACTCTTTGCTAAAAAATCAGACATGGGATTTATGTAAGTTACCTGCAGGTAAAAGGGCTTTACAGAATAAATAGGTTTACAGGATCAAAGAAGAGGATGGAGGTATGAAAAGATTTAAAGCCAGATTAGTCGTAAAAGGATTTGCACAGAAACATAGTATTGATTTTGATGAGATATTTTCTCCAGTTGTTAAAATGACTTCTATTCGTACTGTTTTAAGTATTGTGGCTACTGAAGATTTGCATTTAGAGCAGCTTGATGTTAAAACAGCCTTTCTTCATGGTGATTTGGATGAAGAAATATATATGGTTCAGCCACAAGGATTTGAGGTCAAGGGTAAGGAGAATTTGGTGTGTAGATTGCAGAAAAGTTTATATGGCTTGAAGCAAGCACCTCGGCAATGGTATATTAAATTTGACACTTTTATGAATGGGCATGGATATAGTCGGTGTCATTCTGACCATTGTGTTTATTTTAAGAGGTTGGATGATGACAGCTACATTATTTTATGTTTATATGTTGATGATATGCTTGTAGCTGGGTCTAACATGGATCACATTAAGGGGTTGAAACAACAGTTAGCAAAATCTTTTGCTATGAAGGATTTGGGGGCAGCAAAACAAATCCTTGGTATGAAAATTTGTCGAGATAGGAAAAATAGGAAATTGTCTCTATCTCAGGCTGAATATATTGAGAAGGTGTTGCAACGTTTCTCTATGGAAAATGCCAAAGCTGTCAGCACACCTTTGCCTAGTCATTTGAAATTGACTAAGGATATGTGTCCCAAGACACCAGAAGAAGACACTAAAATGTCTAAGGTACCTTATGCTTCAGCTGTAGGGAGCTTAATGTATGCTATGGTATGTACTAGGCCAGATATTGCACATGCAGTGGGAGTCGTTAGCCGTTATATGAGTAAAACTGGTATTGAGCATTGGAATGCAGTCAAATAGATTCTTAGATATTTGAGAGGCACATCCAGTAAGTGTTTACACTTTGGGGGTTCTACTACTACTGTACAAGGCTATGTTGACTCAGATTTGGCAGGAGATATAGATAGCAGGCGGAGTACTACAGGTTATATATTTACTGTTGGTGGGACAGCAGTGAGTTGGTTTTCTCGACTACAAAAGGTGGTTGCTTTATCCACTACAGAGGTAGAGTATGTTGCTGCTACAGAGGCAGCCAAGGAGATGATATGGCTTCAATTCTTCATGGAAGAATTGGGACATCCACAAAAGGATAATTTTCTACATACAGATAGCCAAAGTGCCATTCATCTTGCAAAGAATTCTGCTTTGCACTCAAAGACAAAACACATACAGTTGCGGTACCATTTCATTCGATCAGTTTTGGATGATGGACAATTAAGGCTGGAAAAGATTCATACTGATGATAATCCAGCAGATATGTTTACAAAGGTAGTAACAAGGGAGAAGTTGAACTCATGTTCAGCTTCAGTTGGTCTTCTATACTGAACAAAATAAAGGAACAACTGAGTCCAAGGTGGTTCAATCCAGTGGGAGCCTCATGTGGGTAGCGGTATTGCTACAGGATCAGTCTCCAAGTGGGAGGTTTTTTAGTATAGTGTGGATACTGATCAGTCACCAAGTGGGAGATTGTTAGCTTATGGTGACTAATCAGGAAAGTACTATCCAGGAAAGTTCTGTACACTTTTCCTCCCGACCTCGCCGGGGTTTGGGGCCAGGCCGGGCCCCGAGCGGGGGTTTGGGGGCGGCAGCCCCCAAGAGCAGGGGTTCGGGGGCGCAGCCCCTGAGGAAAATTATTTTTGAGGCCGACTACTTTTTTCAGTTATTTGGACCAACTACTTATAACTCATTCTAACCCTAAAGCGAAAAAAATATTGTATAATATGGCTTAGGGTTAGGGATTTTCATGATGTATGATTTTAGTACTTGCGGCAGAATTGGGCTGTAAGGGATTACGGATTGTAATCAGGTTGTAATCACTGGATAATAATAATATTGGACTCGCTGTTGGTAGACGTAGCCCAGAGATTGGGTGAACCACGTTAAATCTGTGTGTCTTGTGTTCTATTCTGTGTGGTTTATTATTTTCTGATATTAGTTATATTTGCACATAATTGTTATTTCTGCCTTGTTAATCCTAACAACCCTCAAGATCACCAAGTCCAAAAGGAAGAAGAGTTTCAAGAGTTGATCACAACAAGAGAAATTCACCTCCTAGACTTTCTAGACAACCCTCCCAAAAAGCACATCATACTTCACAACATGGGGGGAGGTATGTTAATTTGGACGCCTTAGACTTTATGGCTATAAAACAAGAGCCATCTTTCCAAGCCTATGTTGAAAAATATGTTGAGCAAAACAAAGACCAATTCTTGGAAAGTCTAATTAACAAAGGTGCTAGAGTACCCTTTGATTTTCATGTGGATAAAAAAGTAAAGAAGCAAGATCCATCCACAAATGAGGTGATCAAACAATTGCAAAGAGATGTGGACAACATGAGAGCTCCCAGAAGTACTTTCAACTTGGATTCTATTTGTCCCAATCCTATTGACAAGAGTGTGGTAATGATTAATTTTCCTAAGAAGGTGGAGTTCCCTACCTATGACAAATATGATGGCATTGGTGACCCCCATGATCACGTAAGGCAATTTTACATCATGAGCTTCTCTTTCCATCATGAGGATTCATACTTAATGAGATTATTCCCTAGAAGCCTCAAGGGGCAAGCAATGGAGTGGTTCACTAACCTTACTTCCCCAGTCAAGACATTTAAGGAACTTTTGGAAAGGTTTGTACAACATTTTGCCTATAATTTAACACGATCCGTCACAATGCTTGATATGTGTAAACTGAAACAAAATCAAGGAGAGTCATTTGTTTCATTCTTGCAAAGGTGGAGATGTTTATGTGCGAAATATCCAAGAACAATCCCTGAAGAGGAGAGAATTGACATTATTGTGAGCAATTTGGTTCCAGAGCTAAGATATGAAGTCAGAAAGATTCCCTTCTACTCTTTTGACACCATGGTTGAAGTCGCTTGTCGCATTGAAGATGTTTTAAAAGAATAAGGAATTTTGGCAAAATCAACAAATAATACCAATGGCCAAAACAACAATAGTGGAAATAAGGACAAAAAGAACAATTATTGGAACAAGAATAAACAAGTGGTTAATGATGGTGTAGTTGATGCACCTCAACCTAAAAGTGAAGTCCTTAATCTTTGCAAGGCGGTACAAGCCATGAAACTTCAAATGTCTTCAGAGCAACAAGATGGCAAACCAAAGTATCAAGGAAAGTCTAAGACTAAGAAGAGGCAATTCACAAAGTTGGGAGATTCCTATGCTGACATTTTCAAAACTCTTATTGCTCATAGTTTAGTACAACCTCAAGACCCTTTGAAATTCTATATTCCAGATTCAAAACCATATTGGTGGAATGAGAAGGCGTATTGTGTGTATCATAATGGAATTGGGCATGATATAGAGAACTGTTTCAAAATCAAACATCTTGTCCAAGACCTCATTGAGAATGGTAGATTACAAGTGGATGGTCTAACCTCAAATTCTGATCACAAGGCTTTTAAAGAACCCTTGCCAAAGTATGAGAAAGGAGAAGGTTCCAACAACAATAATAAGAATGGTAAGGCAGCAATCAACTATACATACACTAAAGCTGATAACGTGATCAACATGCTTGAGGTGGTTGAAGAAAATGTCAATATGATGAGGAGAAAGGATTCTTATGATTATGATGATGATTCAAATAAAATGCCTAATGAAGGACCCATAGTCATGTTGAGAGGACCTAACTCACGTAGGGAGTCTTAGTCTCTTCATGTTGTCACTAGGAGTCAAGTTAGTCAACCTCCTATTGTCATTAGAGGTCCTAATTCCAGCAAGCCTAGACAGTCTTCATCTAAGAAAACTCCCTCTAATCTATTGTTGGCCCCGAGCTTAATTACAACCTTGTTGATCAACTTCAACACACGCCAACTCAGATTTCTATATTTGAACTTTTGGAATTGTCCCCAAGGCATAAGCGTGTCCTTGAGGATGATTTGCGAGTGGCTAGTGTCCCTAACAACTTAGATATTGATCAATTCCAGAATATGGTCAACCATTTGGCTAGCCCTCATTACCTCACTTTCTCAGAAGAAGACGACAAATCCATCAGTCACCCACATAACTTGGCCTTACACATAGAAGTCATGATTCATAAAACCTGTGTCAAGCACGTATTGATAGATGGGGGTGCAGGGCTAAATATTTGTACTATGAGTTTGTTGAAGGCTCTAGGATATTCTGAAGAAGTCATTGATATAAGGAAAAAGATCATAATCAAGGCATACGATGAAGCAGAAAGAAGTTCCAAGGGATTGGCCGTTTTGCCTATTCGCATTGGTCCAATAGAAAAGGATATTTTATTTCAAATTGTTGATGTTGGACCTTTAGCCTACAACATTTTTCTAGGTAGGCCATGGATTCACGAAATGCAAGCAGTCCCATCAACATATCACCATTATGTTAAGTTTCCTCATAATGGTGTAGAAATTTGCATACCAGGAGATAGTACTTTGTCAGTTAATAATATTTCTATTGGACCACATATATCTCTGAATAGGGAAGCTGACAGCTCTAGTATTTCACTTGAGCAATGCAAGGAGAAGTTTAAAACCATAGATCTTGGGATGGGAGATTATAAAATTGATTCTTTTACAAAATTGTCAATCTCTCCTAGGTCCTATGGGAAACCATCACCAGATATGAAACCTTCATCATCTGCAATGACATTATTTGGAAAGTTTGTTGAGTCTTCAGTTCCCATTCAAGAAGAGAAAGAGGAAGTTTTCATAAGAGACTAGACCTTGTATGCACCCTAAAATGGTCGCCTAGACTTTGGGCCCCATTTATTCAATTTATCAATCCTGAATCAGTTTTATCAATAATCAATATTTTGAACAATATCAATCTCTTGATCAAATCCTAATTTTGATCATATATTGGATTTTTATCCTTGGGCTAACCATTTATCCTAAGTCTTTATTTGATTAAAAGGAATATTTCCTCCCCTTTTGATTAAATAAAAAGCCCCCACTTTCCTCTTATCCTAAGTTGCACAAATAAAGTATTATTCATATTTTATAAAAAGGAGAAAAGCACTTTTTGTCTCATATGGACATAAAGTCAACTCCTATTTTCTCATTGGAGGATACTTGTGCACATGGATTGCTCCTCTTTCAAGCTCCACCGCTGATTAAGACTTTTTGCCTCTTAATCTCAATGGTCCATTTCACCTCATTTCTTATAAAAGGAGAGCTCTCTCCTTCATTTGGATATCCATGTTTTTATGCTAATGTTATACTGCAGGTTTTAGGTGCATTTGGAGTTTGAAGACATTGAAGACATTGAAGACATTTGAACCAGTCATAGACCTACCTATTGCCAACCACCATTTAATTGATTGGTCTCAAATTTCACAAGAGCCACAACTATTGACTTTTCAGAATGACTATGAGATCGCATGTTACCTTAATGCCATTGAGCCAGTAATGTCTTCCACCAGTGAGCCAACTATGAGTATGACTGAGCCTGATATTAAGTACCTCAATCTCAAAATAAAAGAAATAAAAGAAAAAGAATAGGTGTTCTGATGGCGAAAACCACTTTGTGGCAATGTCAAAACCAAAAATAGTAAAAAGAAAAGACATATCCAAGGGTGAAAACCTCTTTGAGGTGCCTAAGGATGAGGTACTTAATAACTTTCCCAGTTGTTTTCAGGACAGATCCTCAGTGTTGATTGAACCAACAAAGCCAGTAAACTTGAACATAGAAGAAGCTCCTCAGATAGTTCATCTTGCTCAGTCTTTATCAGATGAAGAAACAAAAACATATGCACAATTCCTACAAAAGAAAAAAATCAATTTTGCATGGACATATTCAGACATGCCAGGGCTTGACACAAATCTTACAATGCATCACTTATCCATAGCTCCATGGGTCAAACCAGTGAAACAGAGACTCAAAAAAATGCATCCACATGTAGCTCTCCTTGTCAAAGCGGAATTAGAAAAACTTTTGAGAGCTAGATTTATCAGAGCCATAGATTACGCATAATGGATCTCAA
Source organism: Chamaecyparis obtusa (assembly GCA_027943335.1). Classification (NCBI taxonomy): domain Eukaryota; kingdom Viridiplantae; phylum Streptophyta; class Pinopsida; order Cupressales; family Cupressaceae; genus Chamaecyparis; species Chamaecyparis obtusa. The sequence continues at coordinate 1,172,747 of BSBK01001079.1, forward strand.
ACATAGTACCAGTTTCTAAACATGATGGGTCCATTCATGTATGTACAGATTTTAGAGATTTAAACAAAGCATGCCCAAAGGATGATTTTCCACTTCCAAATATTGACATGATAGTGGACATGACAGCGGGTTATGAAATATACTCTCTAATGGATGGATTTAGTGGATATAATCAGATTAAGATAGCACCCGAAGATCAAGCGAAAATAGCATTCACTTGCGCATGGGGAACCTATTGTTGGAATGTCATGCCATTTGGACTAAAGAATGCGGGGGCTACCTATCAACGAGCTATGACAACTATATTTCATGACATGATGCGTAAGAATATGGAAGATTATGTGGATGATACCTTGGCAAAATCATGAAAAAGGGATACACACCTTGAAGATTTGGAATTAATTCTAGATCGAATGGAACAGTTTCAACTTAGGCTAAATCCAAAAAAGTGCACATTTGGTGTCACCTCAGGCAAACTTTTAGGATTTATCATTTCAATAAAAGGCATAAAGGTTGATCCCGAAAAGGTCCAAGCAATTCTAGATATGCCACCTCCTCAAAATATCAGTCAAATGAGAAGTCTTCAGGGACATCTTCAGTCGATTAGGAGGTTTATTTCTCAGCTTGCAGACAAAGCACAACCTTTTAATAAGACATTGCATAAGGGTGTTTCTTGTGTTTGAAACGAGGATTGTCAAAAGAGCCTAGATCAAATCAAACAATATTTGGCTAATCCTCCAATTCTAATGCCCCCTATTCCAGGGAAATCATTGATCCTATACATTTCAACTACAGACACTTCCTTGGGGGCATTGTTGGCTCAGTTGGATGAAAATGGAAAAGAGAGGGCCATATACTATATAAGTCGTACTCTTGTGTCATATGAGGTCAATTACAATAACATTGAGAAAGCTTGTCTTGTTGTGGTGTTTGCTTCCCAAAAGTTGATACATTACATGCTAGCTCATACTACACACTTAATTGCCAAGATTGATCCTCTAAAATATTTGCTTAGTAAGGCTTCTCTCACAGGAAGGCTCACTAAGTGGATGATGATATTATCAGAATTTGACATAGAGTACATTGAAAGAAAGGCCATAAAGGGGCAGGCTATTGTAGACCAACTTGTTGATTTTCCAGTTAAGGATAGCATGCCTATACAAGTTGAATTTCATGATGAACATATACTACATGTCACATCTCGCACCTGGAAAATATTCTTTGATGGCTCTAATATGCAAAATGGGTCAGGTGCAGGGATATTGTTTGTTTCTCCACATGGATATACTATACCAACGTCTTACAAATTACTATTTCCATGTACAAACAATATAGCAGAATATGAAGCATTAACAAATGGATTAAAGATGGCTATAGAATGGAATATCACTGAGTTGCATGTTTTTGGGGATTCACAATTGATAATCAATCAAGTCAATGAAGAGTACCAAACCAAAGATGACAAGTTAATACCCTATAAGAAGATGGTTGATTCTTTGAGACGCTATTTCACTTTTGTGAAATTTCAGCAAATCCCTAGGATAGACAACAAGGCTGCAGATGCTATGGCTACATTAGCTTCCCTTTTGCAATTGGAGTAGCATGAGTCTCGATTTGAGCTCTTGGTGGAAGAACTGCATTACCCTATCTTTGATTCACCTAAAAGTCAAGTCATTTATACCCTTGTCACACATGAGTCCTCCTGATATGGTGCTATCTGTTCATATCTTCGTGATGGCATCATCCCTGACACTTTCAATCATTCTGAACACAAAAATCTCAATCGCAATGCCTCTCGCCACACCCTCATTTCTAGTGATCTATATAGGAGGGGTTTTGATGGGATGCTTCTTAGGTGCTTGGAAAAGGAGGAATCGGACCAAGCGTTAGTTGACATTCACGAGGGCATTTGTGGTGGACATTCTAACGGTCTCGCCATGGCCCGTCGATTGCTTAGGGTGAGGTATTACTGGCCCACAATGCAAGCAGATGCAGTAGCTTTCTCTAAGTCTTGCGAGAAATGTCAAAAACATGGAAACCTGATTCATGCTCCAGGTAGGGAGCTAATTCCTTCTGTTTCTCATTGGCCATTTCAGCGCTAGGCCTTTGACCTTGTTGGGAAAATTCACCCCAACTCATCAGGTGGACATAAGTTTATCATCACAGCTACTAATTATTTCACGAAGTGGGTAGAGGCAGTACCTCTTTCTGTTGCCTCAAGCAAGACTATTTCACTCTTTATTCTGAATCACATTATTTTCCAATTTGGAGTGCCTTCTGAGATCATTACTGATAATGGAGGACAATTCAAGAATAAGGACCTCAAGCATCTATGCAAAAAGTTTAAAATCAAGCAACATTGGTCCTCTATTTACTTTCCACGGGGAAACAGACAAGCAGAAGCGTTTAATAAAACCATTCTCAAGATTCTTCATAGGACAGTACACAAGAATGGTAGGGATTGGCACTTACAAATTAATCTAGCACTATGGGCTTATAGAACAAGCATTCGCACACCTACGGGAGCCACTCCTTTTGCCCTTACCTATGGCGCTGAAGCAGTATTACCTTTAGAAGTAGAGATCCCTTCACTCAGAGTCTCTCTCAAAGGTTTGATTACAGATGAATATTATCGTGCCATGAGGTTACAGGAACTCGAACTTCTAGATGAAAAGCATAAAGCTTCCTTTGATCATATGAGAGCATATCAGAAGCATATGTCCAAGACATTCAACAAGAAGGTCCACCCTAGAGAGTTTCAAGTAGGTGATCTCGTTTTGCCAGAGAACCCTAAAAATCAACAGAACAAAGAACAAAAGGGGAAGTTCGAACCTAATTGGCTTGGGCCATATGTCATCATTGCTGCTTTTGGTACAAGTGCTTATTTGTTATCTGATGAGAATGGGGAATAGCTCCCTGATCCCATTAATGTGTTGCACCTAAAGAAGTTCTATCAGTGATGCCCATTCTATCTGGGGGCATCCTTTGTATATATTTTATGATCCTGAAAAAAATACCAAAAAAAAATTGATATATGATGTTGAAAAAATCCTAAAAAGCATAAAAAGTCCTAAAAAATACAAAAAATCAAAAAATGCAAAAATTCAAAAAAAATTCAAAAATTCAAAAAAATAGAAAAAGTGCCTTGGTGAAAACTTGGAAATAGGCGCCTTGGTAGCAAAAATACAAAAAAATGAAAAAAAGAGAAAAATTGCAATAAAAATCCAAGTGGTGAAAACCTAGAAACAGGCGCTACTTAAGGCCTTTGCACTCCTATTTATTAGCATGTGTCTTCGACCCTAAGCCTTTCTCCATCATACCTTGAACTTATTTGGCTTAGTTTGGAATTGGTCTTTACCTTTGTCTAGGGGGCATAACTATTCACATAGGTTCTTTAGGTGCGTTTGTCTCTTGGAGAATTTCACAACAGGTGTTTTTCAACACCACCCCAAACAGTGTTTTTTTAACACTACCCTTGCGTCGAGTGTTTCTTAACACTTATCAGATGTATTACCCTACAGTCTAGTATGATGCAATATTGCTCATTTGCAGATGCGATACTCAGAGTTTGACTCTATGACCACCACACACGAACTTAAACAATCAACTCGATTGAGATATGTTTGATTTTATTTATTTTGTGTGTTGTCTATGAGGATTTCTTTGATGAGTGGTCTCTCCCTGAGAAGTTTTCGATGATGCATAGCTAGAAGACTGAGGGAATGAGAACATGTTTTCTTTTTTTATCTATTTGTGGGTATATCTTGTTAGTCCTTATTGTCATTAGCATTTATGCTTGCTCCACTTGACATTGAGGACCTACTGGATATTATCCTTGACTGTTAGGCGAGTGCATGCTTCCAGTTATCCTGACTTTTGTGTGTCTTGATACAAGCATAATTTTTCCATATCAAACTTAGGTGATCTCATTGCACTAGTCATCTTGACCTCCATGTCTTTGATGCCTAGGTGGGATTTCCACATTTCTATCTGATAAAGATCATATTCATATCCATATAGTTATGCTAGTGTGCATTGTATGATCTTACGACGCTACCAATAATGCTCGATGATGATAATTAGATATCTATAAGCATTGTGACCTTGCAAGTCAACCACTTTTCATAGTAGCTTGTATTTTAGGTTCATGATAGTTTAGTTTTGCATCTTGCATATGGAGAGAGCTCTCCTTTTCATCATACATGGACCTGTTGGTCAACTACACTCATTTCCTTTCTTTCCTTTCTCGATCATGTCTTTCGCTCCTCGTCTTTTTTCATCACATCTTGTTTCTATCATCACAAGGGGTTAATCACATCATCATATCTATATCCTAAGAGATGTCATTTTCAGAAACATAAGACTGCATCATACACATGAGGATTAAACATACATCTATGAGAGAGAATATACATGATCATCTAACACATACATTTTTGAGCAAAATAAAAAGACAATATATAAACTGATACATCCATCACAAGTGAGACTGATACAAAAGATATATCAAAAATCCAGTAATCTCATATATATATGAATGTTATAGTACAATGTACAATATGAGATCCCAAAATCTAGATCAATGTCTCATGATATGAATAAAACATCTAACCCTAAACCTAGGACTCGCTACCATCATCCCTGTGACCTGGTGGTGGAGGAGGTGGTGCAGCGATAGGTACTACATCTGATCTACCTACTACTGCTGAGTAGGAAGGTGCTCTCTGACCTGTGGGGACTGCCTGTATATATAGTCCATGGTAGTATGCCGCCCGCGCTGCCTCTCTCTGCCTCTCTACTAAGGTAACCTCTAGCTGCCTCTCTCGTCACTCAGTCTCAGCCCACTGATCTATGAGCTACTGCTCTCTAACTTCTATGGTGATCTTCAGCTGCTATATCTCTGTCTCAAGGGCCTGTATCCTAGCCCTGAGATCCTCTCCTCCTGTAGGCTGATCCTATTGATCCCCTACCTATTGGCGAGCTAGTCTCGCCTCGTCCTCCGGAGTGGCTGACCTCTGTCTCTGTGGCCATTTTCGGCCACTAGCTCTTGACCCCTCTCCCCTCTCTAGTGCTCTCTCTCCTCTGCCTCCTCCACCTCTGCCATCCCCTCTATCTCCCCCCTGTGTGGTAGCCTATACATCTGGTATAGTAAATCTCAAAAATGGGGCCCTCTACCTCTCAATACAGTATGTTGTATCTGTCCTTGCATCTGCCATGTCTGGCAAGTACTCCCATGGCTCCCTCCTGATGGCAGTCATATCTTGTACTGCCTGCTGGTAGTCCAGCATCGGCAACCATCCCTGTCCCTCCTCATCCTAGAATCTGGCATGTGTGGTGGTCTCCACAAATACCCTCTGTTGCCGACCAAACTACCTCTACACTCGAGTAATAGCAAATCTCTCGACAATATCTGAATGTCGACCTACCAATGGTTGACTACAAAGCATATAGTCTAGCTCTCTCCTGTCAGACCATCCCTCGACTGTCTTGTAAGGCATCCATGTGAAGGAGGTCAGCTCATCCAATACCCTATGGTAGTATGCCACATCTCCGCTATGTTCCTGGGAGATGATACCGCTATATCTGTAAATGTAGGGATATTTGCGCTCCCTAGGCTGCACTAGTGGGCGCACTACAGCTATGTGCTCCCACGCCCATATATGTGCGAGTATAGCCCCGCATGCCCAAGTCCTCCCATCCCTGTATATGATCTCATGTAGCTCCTAATACATGTCCGCTAAGATAGTCGAACCCTAGGCCATCCTGCGTGGCTGTGCCATCAAGTCTGCTAATAGTCTCCCCCAGCCTAGTGGGAAGCCCTTCTAACTCCTGTCCGAAATTAGAGCTTGTTCGATCAAGGATGCAACAATGCATGGTACGGGGTAGTCTCTGTCGTACCCATCCATCAGCCGATCCTAGCTGACGTGCCGATCCAGGATGGTAACATCTTGAAACATCCCCTATATCGCCTGTCTACCCTCTGTGGGATCCTGATCATAGTCAACCTGTGCCAAAAGATAAATCATGTCAGTTTCTATCGTATGGAAACTTTATAACTATGACTATCTATAACCATGATTATACTTACAGGATCTTTGTAGCACAAAACTCGTAGGATCCGGTAGACGTCTTCCAAAGTGATGGATGCCTCCCCAGTAGGCAAATGGAAGGTGTTGTGCTCACTATGCCATCTCTCGGCCAGAGTAGTCAACAACCCATGATCGACTCGTATGTGGGGCATCCGTAATAGATATCGGAAGCCCATTGCCCTCAAATCAGCCTCTCCCAGATTATCTAGATCTCAAATGAATGTCAACCCAGTCACCTGTGGTGTTCTAATGCGCAATGCCAAGAAGTGCTCTTGCAAGCCATTTAAACCACGCCAGATGTCAGAGCATATCATGAAGGATGTAAAATATCGGTACAAAGCATTTTAAAATCACACATTGTCGGGACTCGTGTTATTTTTGCTCAAAAACTTAAACATGTAAAAAAATTTCTATTGGGCGACACTATTTTTTTGGCTAAGTGTCATGCGACACTTTGTCATATACCAGTGCGACAGTATTTGTCCGGGTGACACTTCACATAGTGGCGTGCACCATTTCATCCTATGTCATGCAACACTGGACTCAATGTGCATACGACACTATTTTGTCTCACGAAGTGTCGCACGACAATACCTTTCAAAGGCCGCGACACTTCTAAAGTGTCGCATGACTTTTCGCCTTATGTCAAAATTGAAAATTTGAAAAAATATTTAAAAACATGTTTAAATGCATTAAATCATCATCAATGACCCAACAAGCGAGTTTTCTCGAAAACATACTGGGGCACCATAGTGTGGAGGCCGATTATGCAACCGGGCATGCTCGAATCGGTGTCTGTGGACAGGAACTCCTGCTGGTTGAGCCATCGCTATCTCTCAGAGCTCTAGATTCTCAAATAGTTAAAAGTCAAATGATTCTGAAAATGACATTTTTTACCCCTTTTATAGCATTTTGACTTTTTGACCTAATTTTCAAAACACCTTGAAATTGCGCAAAAATTGCACCCCTACCTAATTTTGACGTCCTGGATCCATTTTCGAACTCGAAATCAAAATTTGAGTTAATCTTGATAGTCAAAATCATGTTTCAAATTTTCACCCTCTTCTGCGTAGTTGGCTAAATCTTTTGAGGCCTGATCCTTAGATCTTTGTTGGGGCATCTTCATCCCCCATGTCTCTCAAACTTCTAGTCTTTCATTCATCTTCATTCAATTCACTCCTTTCTCACGTTTGACTGCATCTTTATCCTATATCTTTCTCAGTCAGACTGGGGCATATCTTCACTACTCAATGGTTATCCTATCATCTTTTATCTTCGATCATGATTTCATTATGATTTGATCTAATCTTTATCGATTTAATGTTCTCCTTTACCTGATTTCGATTTCGATTCCAAGGGGGCAATATCTATGGGATTCTCATCCTTGATTCTCTTTTCAGACATCTTTTGTGAGCTTTTGCTCAAATTTGAGATTTTTATCTCCTACTTTGGATGTGATCCCAAATCGACCTCATGTTCAAAGGCCTTTGTTTATGTTTTGTCCGGATGTGATCCCGAATCGACCTCACATCTGATTTGTTTTGTGATCCCAAATCAATCTCACATTGCAACTTCATTCTTTGACTACATGTGTTCCTAGATCGATCACACATTAGTCAAAGAGGGGCAAATGTATGCACCCTAAAATGGTCACCTAGACTTTGGGCCCCATTTCTCAATTTATCAAATCCCTGAATCAATAGTTTCAAAAATCAACATTTTATCAATTATATCAATTTCTTTGATCAAATCCTATTTTATCATTTTCGATTATTCCTTGGGCTAACCATCTTATCCTAAGTCTTTATTTATTTAAAAGGAATATTTCCTCCCCTTTTAATTAATAAAAAATCCCCCACTTTTCCTCTTATCCTATGTTGCACAAATAAAGCATTATTCTTATTTTATAAAAAGAGAAAAAGTATTTTTTGTCTCATATGGACACAAAAGTCAACTCGTATTTTCCCATTAGAGGATACTTGTGCACATGGATTGCTCCTCTTTCAAACTCCACCATTGATTAAGTCTTTTGCCTCTTGATCTCAATGGTCCATTTCTCCTCATTTCCTATAAAAGGAGGGCTCTCTTCTTCATTTGATATCTTGGAATTTTATGACATTGTTATGCTGCAGGTTTTCTAGCTTACTTTGAAGACTCCCTTTGAAGACATTGAAGACTTGCTTCCCTTCATTTGCTTTCATCATTTAGTTGCATATTTCATTTGATTAGTTTGCATATCATGGCATTTTAGAGTAATTTTCATTTTATGTAATAGATTTAGCTCACATAGCTTAATTAAGGGTTTGTAATCCCTTGCAATTTCCTTTCATAGATTAGTTTGCATTGTCATTTGATAGATTAATTTTGCACTCATACTAGTTTCATTTGCATCTTGCACATTTGATTCAATTTGGGGATTTTGGCACTCTTGCCCTAGTCTTCAATTTTATGAATCTCTCATTGTGTGGTTGACTAGCAAGGTCACAAGTTTGTAGCTCTAGCTGAGGGCAATTTTATCATAGTGTCTTGCAACTCCATGCATAGAGGAGCTATGAGCCTCTTTGTGAGGCCTCACCTTTGAGAAACCTTGCATGTAATGGTTCATAGAAGTGTGGTCACATTTTCACCATACATGTCCTTTGGTAGAGGCTTTGTAAAGATATCTGCAAGTTGTTCTTTAGATGTAACAAATTCTAACTTCACTTGCTTCTCTTGCACTTGTTCTCTTAAGTAGTGATACTTAATTGATATATGCTTTGTCTTAGAGTGCATCACTGGATTCTTTGAAATATTAATAGCACTGGTGTTGTCACAGTATATAATCACCAAGTCAGTGATTACCTCATTCATTATTTCCAAAACTTGCTTGACATATGCAACGTTTGAGCAATTAGTAGCAGCAGCAACATACTCTGCTTCAGTTGTAGACTAAGAAATACAAGCCTGCTTTTTACTTGTCCAGGTTACAAGTCTTTCACCAAAGAAGAATGCTCCTCTGGTGGTGCTTTTTCTGTCATCCATATTTCCAGCCCAATCAGCATCGGTATAGACCTTCAGTTCAAACTTACCTTCCTTACGATACCATAATCCATAATCCTCTATGTTTTTCAAGTATCTTAAGATTCTTTTAGTAGCAATCATGTGTGATTCTCTAGGGTTAGCAGAAAATCTAGCAACAATTCCCACAGCATGTGTTATATTTGGTCTACTATGAACTACATACATTAGCTTACCAATCATGGATCGGTAAAGTGTCTGGTTTACCTCTGTAGTTTCATCTTCCTGTGTCAGTTTACATCCAGTAGCCATCGATGTTCCCATAGGTTTAGCATCTTCCATGCCAAATGTCTTCAAGACTTCCTTTATGTACTTAGATTGTGAGATGAATATCCCATCACTCTACTTAATCACTTGTAGTCCTAGAAAGAATTTAATCTCTCCAAACATAGACATTTCAAACTCTTTTCTCATCTCATCAGCAAAATATTTACATACATGATTTTGACCTCCAAAAATAAAATCATCAACAAATATCTCAGCAATAAGAATAGTGTCATCAGTATCACCTTTCATGTACAAATTATTGTTCTCATTGGTTCTAACAAATCCAATACTTAACAAGTAAGTATGCAGCCTTTCATACCAGGCTCTCAGTGCTTGCTTCAAACCATATAAAGCTTTATGTAATCTACATACCATGTCTTTGTTGTCTGGATCAACGAATCCTTCAGGTTGTTCTATGTAGACCTCTTCTTCAAGTATACCATTCAAAAATGTTGACTTCACATCCATTTGATAAACTTTAAATTTCTTGTGTGCAGCATATGCAAGTAGCATTCTAAATCCTTCCAATCTAGCAATAGGTGCAAATGTCTAACCATAGTCAATACCTTATTCCTGTGCATATCCCTTGCATACCAATCTAGCTTTATTTCTTGTCACCTCACCATTTTCATTTAGTTTGTTCCTAAATATCCACTTAGTACCGATAACATTTTTATCTTTAGGTCGGGGTACTAAGGACCAGGTTTTGTTCTTCTCTATTTGTTCTATTTCTTCTTTCATTGCATTAACCCATTCTTCATTCTCTAATGCAACTTTCACATTTTTTGGTTCAAATTCACAAATTAGACATGTACCTTGTCTTGCTTTGCTTCTTGTCTGCATGTCAGTTTGTCTGTCTCCAATAATTTGTGTCTCAAGATGATGTCTTCTGACAAACCTAGATAGTACTTGGTTTCTTCTTCCTTGTTCATCCTATTCAGGTTCTTGTGCTTGCTCGATAGCTCCATCTTGTTCGTTGGTTTCCCTTTCCTATTCCTCAGGGTTATTTTCCTGCTAACCGGTTATCACAGGTTGCGACTTCAGTAGATAATTAGGATGTTCAATGTAAGTGAATCTACCATAGTCTTCTGGTTCTTTTCTATTTTCTTCTGTGTTCTTGTCATCAAACTCATCACTACAGACATTAGTACTTTCAATTATCTTGTTTGTAACCTTATTCAGACATTTGTATGCTTTACTCTTAGTAGAATATCCTAAGAATATTCCTTCATCACCTTTAGAATCAAATTTCCCATTTCTCTCATCTTTCAGAATAAAACATTTGCTTCCAAAAATCTTGAAATAACTTACAGTAGGTTTATGTCCAAACCATAGCTCATAGGGTGTCTGGTTGATGTCTTTTTTCAGTTGTACTCGGTTAAGCACATATACTGTTGTACTGACAGCTTCCCTCCAGTATGTCTAAGAAATATTATTTTGCAGCATTAGTGTTCTTGCACAGTCAATTATTGACCTGTTCCTTCTTTCAGCAATCCCATTCTGCTGAGGTGTTCTTGATTGAGAGACGTGTCTTTTGATACCATGCTCATTACAAAAATTAGTAAATTCATCAGAGATAAATTCACCTCCTCTATCAGATCTTAAGCATTTTAATTCTTTTCCAGTCTCTTTTTCTACCTTTTCCTTATACCACTTAAACATCTTAAATGCTTCAAATTTTTCTTTTAAGAACATAACTATCATCAATCTAGTATAGTCATCAACAAAAAGAATAAAGTATCTATCACCATAATAACTCTGAGTTCTCATAGGACCACATAGGTCGGTATGAACCAACTCAAGTATCTTCTTTATTGATTAGTCTTTTATTTTAAAACTAGACTTAGTCATCTTACCTTTCTGACATTCATGACACATAGCATGATCCAGTTTTGACAAGTTAGGCAACCCTCTAACTCTTTTCTTCTTACTAATCTTGATCATGTTATCAAAGTTCACATGGCATAACCTTTTATGGCACAACCATGCATCTTCATCCTTCATTAATAAACAAGAAGACTGATCAATATCAAGATAAAATAGATTACCTCTAGATTGTGTACTGATTTCGACAAGTCTTCCTCCATCATCATAGATTTTTACCTTTCTACTCTCAAAAGCAAGTCGGTGGCCTGAATTATTCAGTTGTGCCACACTTAACAAATTATAGTTCAGTCCATCTACCCAATATGCATTTTCACATTTTATTCTATCATTAATCATCAGTGAAACTTTACCTCTTACCATACAGGGTGCATCATTTCCCATCCTAACAGATCCTCCATCATATTCATCAAGTAGATCAAATTTCTCTACATCACCAGTCATATGATGTGTACAACCACTATATATGATCCATGTATCATTTCTACTTACTTTAGAGATCAGTGTTGTTTCTTCATGTTCCTCCTCTTCCTCGGAGTCATCTTTCATAGCAACAAATACTACTTCAACATCATCATCAGTATCAGATTCAGATTCAATATCTTCGGCTATGTAACATACCTTTTTCCCTTTATCATAGCTATCTCAGTTATCTCTATTATTGTGTCAATAGCCTCTGTTGACTCTTCTCCCATAGCTTCCTTCAGATCGGTCTTTGGATCTATCATCATCTTTCTTATTCAAACATCTAGCAGCGATGTGGCCAACTTCTTTACAATTAAAGCATGCCAAAGGTAGCTTACCTCTATACCTTCCTTTACCTTTGGGTAATCTTCTGGCCATAAGAGCTTCAAGCTCATCAAGTTCTTCATCTGTACCACTATCACTATCATTATTCTTATTATTCCTGCTACTAGATTTAGCAATCTTCAAAGAAGACATGAAAGCGGATTCAACAGAAGGTACAACACTGTTGTCAAAGTTATTCAATTCAAAGGTTGCAAGCTTACCGATTAGTGTGTCAAGAGTAAGGTTGGATGTAACTCTTGTTTCATGAATTGCAAAGATCCTGATTGCATAAACTAGCAATAAAGTTCTGAGAATCTTGCTTATCACTATTTCATCCTCAATAATTTCATCTGATGCTCTAATAGCATGTACTACCTCTTTTAGTCTATTTGAGTATTGCACAATGTTCTCACCTTCTTTCATCTTCATATCATCAAATCGACCTCTTAGGCTTTCTACTCTGGCTCTTTTAACATTCAAATATCCACTGTATATTAGAGTCAGTTTATCCCACATGGCTTTGGCAGTAGTGCATCCCTTAATGTCTTCAAATTCGGCATCAGTATAGGTAGCAGCAAGTTCCATCATAGTAATGTTGTGTTCATGCCTATCTTTCAGTTGATCAAGTGTTAGGGGACCTGGTGTCAGTTCAATTTAGCCATTTTACATCAGTTCTAGTGCAGAATTTCCAATTCCAGATATGTGCAACTTCATCCGGCTTTGCCATACTACGAAGTTCTCTTTGTTTAGCTTTGGTACTTCCCTCTTATACATCTTGAGATCTTTGTGCTGGAGTCCTTAAAACTCTGTTCTAAGCAACCACATCTCTGATACCAACTGTTAGAATAACTGAGAGGGGGATGAATCAGTTATCCAGTGTCCCAAAACAAAATGTATAATCCAAAACAAATTCTTCAACTTCTGCTACTCAGTAAACATAAAATACTTTCACTATCTGTTCTTTTACCGATTATCAATCTAAAACTTATAATAGTTACCGATCAAATCTAACATGTAATATGCAAAGTATGATAACAAACAAATATCACAATCAACACATAACACAAGAGATTTAACGTGGAAACCTTGTGAAGGGAAAAACCTCCTGGGACCGGCAACCCAAAAATATTCACTCTTCTGAAGTGAGGTCGATGAAGACCCAACCCTGTTAAAGGTTACAAACACACTGTTAAGTGTGACCTTGTTAGAGGATTTTAGACCAAAAGTTATCGTCCAACCAGTAGTCAATCTGGGGTTGACAAGGTAACAATGTTCACTCTATGAATGAAACATAAAAAGACTTTCTTAGTCCACTCGGTTAAGAGATTTGACTGTGTACAATGGTTAAATATGTAACAGTAGATGATTTGCCTTGATACAACTTCAATTGTAGTTTATAGATCAATATTCAGCTCATACAAATCTTTCTGATAAATATATCACTTCAGATTCAACTTTATATCAACTTATTGTTCATCGATAATTACTCTTTGTAGCTCGGTAATTGTTCTACAGTTCAATTCTCACTAACCAGTATGATCAGAATGCATGAAAACTTGTTCACACGATAATTCTACGGTATCTTCTTCCTCTGGCATCGTTTCAATAATGAAACCAATGTCTCTTATATAGACGAGTAAATCATTTTCTTTTTGTCCATCAAATTTTGCCGCTTAATCTCATTCATTGATTTTGCCGCTCTAACCTTCTTCGGCTGATGTGTCAATAACACATTTCAATCTGCTCCATTAGATCTTCCTTGAATTATGTTAGTCATCGATCTTCATAACAAACCTTATCTTTTACCTCGATTACATACACTTTCCAGCTCATCAATTTATCGGCTAAACTAATCATTTAATTCCTTTTTGTTCTGCTTGATTAACAAAGAAATGTGTTGGTGAACACAAGCTCGGTTAACACTGCGCTCGGTATACACTACACTCCATCGGTGTATATTGGAATGCTTCATTTACTGACAACACTGCTTTGTGTCTTTCAGCTCTATTCTTCATCATAGATGAATGCAACATAATAAAGTCAATATCATCAAGTCATATACTCATCAAAAAGTTACTCAGTGTATTCCTTATCCTCATCTAACATACACATCTTCCTCATGTAGATACTTTTGTTCTTCATCTCTTTCACCTTTCTTCAGATGTTTCAGTATAGTAACTTACAAGATAAGTATTGTCAAGCTAGTTGACATCAACGACAACATAATACTGATTTAATCATCTTGCATATCTAATCAGCAACTCCTCAGTGATCTTTAATCACAGATTCTTCATTCAAGTTCTAAATCAGTTGTAGTTCATCATAATTAGTGGGTATAAAACTCATTAGGCTATGTATGCTTAGATACAGAATGCCCTAGGCAATTTGTACCCTAAGATTTGGGCCCAAATTCAAATGGGCGACTTGTTGTAGTGATTTAGTGAGAAATTAGATCTCGTGGCCTCCTTCAATTTTTTAATCCCAAAATATTGTGAGAGGTATATAAGTACCCTGCTCTCATCTTTTTGATATAGCATGATAAGATATCGAGATCTCTCCTACAATTTTGCATCCTAGCATTCTCAAGCAATATTTCAAGCATTCAAGGTGTCTTCAAGGAAATCTTCTCCATGGATCAATCTTATCTCCTTCATTAAAGATCAAGAAAAGGAGTCCACCATCAAGCAAGATTATATACACACATCCAAGCATCCACGTCCACTCAAATATTCAAGTCTTTCTTCTTCTTAATCAAGAAATCATTGTGGCAATCTGCAACATCCATTGCACAAGGTTTTGTATTTTATGATTTTTTTTTGTGTTTTTTTCTTAAGTCAAAGTTATTGCACCAACATATTTGATCACATTCAAAGAACCATTTGCATTTCCAAGGTATGATATACTTTTTTTTTAAGATCTAACCTCTATTATATGAAAGCACACTTTCATTTACTTTATTTCATTTCAAGGTTGATTCCAAACAAGGGTTTTACCGAGGAAAAAAACCCTCTATACAACCTTCTTCCCCATTTTTTGTGTGAATGAATAGGTGGTGAATCTATCAAGACTTAATCTAGAAAGTACAAGATCCAATAGACTATCTTTGAAATTTTTCTAAGACAAAATTACAGGGTATACAACAAGCCATGTGATCTATACTTGAGTACAAAATGCCTAGGGAGATCTATACCCTGAAAATTAGCTTCAAATTGAAACTACAGGTTGGTACTATCAGTTTCTTATTGTTTCAAGTCACAACTAGTTCCTATGTGTAGTCTATCAGTTTGTATTTTTTGTAACTTGTCATATTTTCCTATCTAGCCTTCTATCTGTCATCATCCCATTGACCCAAAAATCCAACTCATCCTAATCATTATAGAAAAGGATCATTGCACTCACTTTGCACTTAAGTTCTACTTGATCCTATTGGCTCATCTTCCTTCTGATTGTGCATTAGGGAATAGGACCAATTATTGTTCTTTGTTCCCTTTGTTTATTTTCCTTGATGCCAAAGGACAATGATGAAAAAAGTCAATTGATGGTATATAGGATCACTACATTGATGGCATACTCATTGCATCCATACTCATTCATGGAATACTCATTACATACTCATATGAGTTCATTGATGGCATACACATTGCAGTAATATACATTGGTTTCTCATTGGCATACATGTTGCAGTGGATAGGATGGATGGCCTATTTTCACTTTATACTTACATGCTCGATACATTATGTATCCTTGGTAAATGTTTGATATTATCCTTGATAAGGTGTTCTCCATTTTTTCATCTTATACATTATGAATCCTTGATTTCATAAGGTATTAATATCTTACGCATACTTGTCACTAATAATGATTAATATCTTATCACCATTTCATTTGATAAGATGTTGGTCACTTATTATATACAAGGTGAATAAGTTGTTAATAACTTATTGTTACAAGTAGTGGTTGTCATTGCACCAAAAGATTGGCCTATTAATGCACAATACAACCACTAGACTTATAGAAGACACAAAAGGCGGTTAAGCCATGTCACGAATCCTGATGGGAGTGCTGACCATTAGCCAACAATCTCCCCCCTCAGCGCTATCTGAGGGGATTCAAACCTATGACCAAGCTCTGATACCACTTGTTACGAGTAGTGGTTGTCGTTGCACAAAATGATCGACCCATTAATGCCTAATACAACCACTAGACTTATCGAAGACATAGGAGGCAGTTAAGCCATGTCACGAATCCTGAGGGGAGTGCTGACCATTATGCCAACACTTACCGCATACAAGGTTTATAATCATCAAGTGATAAGGTGCTATTAAAGTTGCAAGGATAACGGATGATGCCCTTGGTATACTCAAGTGGCTAGTAAGATGCTTCATTTGACCTTGGGCATAATATCATATTCATAAGATCATTGAGAATGATGAGGTATCTTGACTTAGGGCATAAAATCATTATTCATAATATTCCTTGACCATGGGGTATCAAAATATATTTTATGAGGTTTCGGCATCATATGGTTATTATGCATTTCAAAGGCATTGTTATTAAATTTTGAAGGCATATTCATTTCAAAGGAATTATTATTATTTTGAAGGCATATTCATTTCAAAATCCATCATATTGTATATAGGATCACTACATATCCAAAATAGTACCCCATGTCAAGAGGGTGATTTAAAGCATGAAGAAACAAGTCCTGAATAAAATCATGATCAAGATCCCAACAATCACTAGACCTATCCAGTTTTTTACCAAGATCCTATCTTCCTAGAATTTAATAATGATCCCACCATCCATTTCCATCATATAAATGAGGATTCCCATCTATCCCAAGAGCAAAGTGTCTTTCCAAGTCTTATGGACCTTCCACTTCCTATTCCTAAGCAAGATCATGACCTCATGTTCATTCTTCCAGATGATTCCATTCATAGTCAAGAGGAGAACACCCTTAAAATGGAGTCCAAAGATCCCCTTCCAAGTCAAGATCAAATTATTCCTTCACCTTCATGTCCACCACAAGATCCCATCATCCTTCTAGATCTTCCTCATGAGCCTACCATTCATTCATCTCCATGTCCTAGAATCCTCCATCTTCTCCACAAGATCCTATCCTACCAAATGATCTTGTCATTCCTCCTATTCCATCACAAGATCCTATTATTCCTCCTAATCCCCCTCGTGATCCCAACACACTTATGCAATTTATTCATGAACCCCATACATGTCAAATGGGTTCCTCCACTTCCATCTAATCTAGTCCAATCCATGATCCTAATTGTCTTTCAAAATATCTCATCACCCCTACAAAAGCTAATAATGAGCCCCCAACATATAAACTTGGTTCATCCACTTTCATTAAGGTCAGTATACTTCATGATCCTATCATGCCTTACACACCTCCTCTACCTCAAAATGGACTTACATGTTTCTATCAAAGTAACAAGTATTCCTTTGCTAAGAAGGTTTTTCAAAGCATGTGCTATCAAGGAAAAGGGTTGGGCATCCATGAACAAGGCATATTGGAACCTCCTTATATAATATCAAACCCCAAAAATCATTGCCTTGGCTACTTGGATCACACTCAATATGTTGGTACTATTCATAGATCCTACATTCCCCCATCTACACCCAAGCATACATTAAAGCCTTCAAACCCTCCATCCATATTAGGTCCATATATTCCTCCATCCTTTAGTTCAAAATCCACTTATCCTACCCCAACTCAAGATCAACAAAGTCACACATCCTTGAAAATGTTTCCACCATATATCCACATGAACCCTCCATACCATTCATATTCATCCATAAATCCCAATACCTTGGGAAGTAACTTGCTTGCCGAGCATAAAATTTGCAAGTCTAAAAATCCACATCCATCAAAGAATCAATGTGTCCTTGATCTAATCAACATGTAAATATAAAGAAAAAAGAAATATCCAAAAGGCCACAAAGGATCAACAAACAAAAAGAAATATCAAAGGCAATATGGGTTCCTAAATCCCTCATCAAAGAAATGCATTCTAAAGAATCACAGAGCAAAGAAAAGTCAAGAACTATGTGGATTCCCAAGTCTCTTGTAAAAGACTTGTGCCTAAAGAAAAATTAAAATTGGCAGCCTTCCAAACATCTCTCATTCACTTCCAAATCTATTTTAAATCCTCATCTCCGAAAGTCAAAATCCACATTCACTTCTCCATCAAAATCTAAAGCTTCCAAATCTCATTTTCCTTCATCACTCCACCACCCTTCAAGATGTGTGCCAATGTTGACCTTGTCACCCTTTCCATCTAATCCTACACAAGTCTTCCAATACCCCATCTATTATTCGACTCCTATGTTCTATCCTTCCATCTGGCCTATCCAATCCTTTGCATAAACCCTTATCCCACTTCATCCAACCATCCATTGCATCTCCCTTTGTCATTACCCTACCAACATCTTTGAGCATACCATCAAAATTTGTGATCCATTATTGTGCGTCCTTCAAGAGTACCATACAAAGAGAAAGATTATTGATTCCTTCATCCATGTCATGTCATGCATCCATTATCTTCTCAAAAAGTCCAAAAAAAAGAGAAAACAAAAGCCAAAATAAATAAATAAATCATTGTCTTGATGAAAACCTAGCAAACATGCTTCTTGGTAACACAAAAATAAAAAATAAAGAGAAATCATTTCAACCAATAGTGAAAATTTGACAAACAGGCACTTTGGGCAAGTACCATGATGAAAACCTGGTAAACAGGAGTCATGTGTAATTTATGAACTTCTTGCATTATATACTTGGGGGCAGGTTTCATCTATGTTTTCCTGCCATATCATATCCCTTTCATTTCCTCCATTATCCCATGTCCTTCATATCCCCTATCTTATCAGTGTCCATGGGATATTCCTTTTTTTCCAACTTTGATCTTGACAAGGCTAGGGATCCCCCTAGAAGTATCACATGTCCTATCTGCTTCATTTTGCCCACGTCCCTTTGATATATATCCCTTATCGTATTCACATCCCTTTGGTCCATATTATTTATCTTACCCTACCTTCAGTCCATATCCCCTTGTCCATTCTTGATATTGCATGTCCTATCATTATCCTATCCAAATCCCTTTCTCAATCTTGATATAAAATAAGGACATAAAATGCCAAACTTATTTTCAACATCCTCTTGACGTGTTCATTCATATGCATCGTATGTCATTCAGTACACCATATTATTACCTTATCTTGTCATGTCCAATCTCGAAGATTGGCAAAAATATGTTATCCCATCTTGGGGATAGTCCTTGGCATCCAAACGGCTTCAAGACATACTAAGAGACCTTTAGCCTTCATCCATATATTAGTCCATCCATTAATCCATAATTTCCTTGTCTTGCTAAACACTGAAGGCAGCTCAATAAATCTTACTCAAACAGTCAAAATGTCCTAAAAATATCTTAAAATATTCAAATAAAGTCTTAAAAAAATTCAAAAACATCGCAAAATGTCCTGAAAATAAAAAAATTCCAAAAACATTCAAAAGTTGTCCTAATAAAACCTAAATAAAATTTAGAAAATATCCTAAAACAATCCAAAAATGTTACAAAGCCTCATGAAAAAATCCAAAAGAATCATAAAAAGGCCTAAAAAAATTCAAAAACATCGTAAACGATCCTAAAACAATCTTTAAAAAACTTTTAAAAAAACATGCATCAAAAGAGATAATGTTTGGGGTGTCTGTGATAAGAGACTTCACTTATGTGATACGCCACACATAGCTCAACTCCAAACATATGAAACCTTTGATGGACCAAAAAAATTGAAAAATGTCCTGAAGGAACCAATCAAAAAACTCAAAACACATCAAAATCCTGCAATAAACCTATCTCTATCAAAACAAGTGGAAAGTTACGATCAAACAAACATTCATATCAAAAATGATGAGCTTCATAAATCGGCAATAGACTCATGAGACCCATCTTTATAAACAATCCAATCTATCATCTATCGATCAATCAATCAAAATTATTTGTCTTATACAGTGATGGATAAACTAGACAAATCAGTCTTATACGAGTAGTCCATTTCTAAAACCAGACATCGACATCAAATCAATCAAACAAAATCAAACCAATCAATGATCAGTAAGGTTGTTGACAAGGTCAGTCAAGTCAGTCCATTATCAATTTATCTTTCATGATTATGTTCCTATCCCCCTCGAGGACACCACTAAGTGGTGAGAGTGACTATGATGGTTCATGATTATGTTTTGTTTGTTTGTTGTTTGCGGAGTGTTTTGATAAAAGTCTAGGGCAAGGATGATGTAGGATGAATGTGATAAGTATTGTCATGCATATGGAAGCCACACACATCCATGATCTGAGACAACCCTAGAATGATATCAAACATTCTTTGTTTGTTTTATGGTTGTTCAACAAAGATTGTAGCGGTATCCAAATGGTCAATATATGGATGCATTTATATCCCTTTCTTTTTAATAAGGCGCGATGATGAAAATGGTAAAAAATATATGGCAATGACCCAGTACATCATTCAAATTGATAGCATAAGTTCAATTCTTCTAATTCATATCTCCTAATTCATTCTTCTAACTAGTTCTTTTTAAATTCCTTCTAACTAATTTTGTCAGTCCAAATAAGTTCTCAAGCATATCATCATAGGTCTTGCATACATGATAAATCTACATGCATAGAAAACACCAAAAACATAGGAATACATACATAAATCATCATATAGGAATCATCTCATCAATTTCATATAAACGTCATTACTAGAAAGTAACAACATGCATACATCATCATTATATAGAAATACAACATTATCAACAAATTAATACTCATCTGATGCAGTTTCCATTTAATTTTTTGAGGGGGCATAGACCACCTACTATCGTTGGGGCAAACTGGGGTAGGACCTAATCTGAAATTCTTTGACACAACGTTCAAAATCACATTGTATCAAATACGGACAAATGTAGACACCCAAAAATGGACATGTTTGCAAGTTAACATTAAAATGCTAATTATTCTCTATTAATTAATGATTCTTCAATCATTTAATTAATCATCATTTATTCCTCTATAATATGATCTCATAATCGGTTGATCATCCTCTTAATATTAATTAATATTAGTTAATTAATCAAATTTAATTAATTGGTCTTTACTAATTAATTAAATTCAATTTTTAAATCACTATGGTTTAAATAATTATAATTAATTATTTAAATTAGCTAATTTAAATTCCTCTCAATTAAATTAATTTTCCAGAATTAATTTAATTTTCGCCTAATTCCAATTTCTATTTAATTTCAACCAATTTCAATTAATTTCATCTTTGCCAATAAAATTTTCTAAAAATTTGAAAAATCAAAATTATGAGTAATTATAAATTTTTAAAATTGAAAAATATTCATAAATTGAAAAATCTTTCAAAATCAGAATTAATCAAAATCTTTCCTTCCTTCTAATTTTTAGTTTTTAAAACTTTATCTTCTCATTCTTATATTTCCTTTTCCAACTCCTTGCATTTCAAGTTAAAATGGAGACCTACCAATTTCTTTCGTTTGCCAATCTCAATTTTCTTTAATTAATCCTAATTGTATGTTTTAACCAGGAATTTTGTATCAAATCTTTGCTAGTTTATTATCACAATCATTAGCAATCAAGTTTTGTGGTCATATTTCTCGGAGCTCAAAGTCAAGGTGTTGCCAAATTCACAGCTGAGTGTCACACCTCAATCAAGCAAAGAGAAGCAACAAAAGGCTGGAGTATTGTGATTCATTTGCATGCCTTTAGTGTGTTTGCTTATTTCCGATTAATATTACTTCTTATTTTGTTGTTCATAGGCTCTCGTTAGTAGCTTATTTGGGTTTATGTTATTAGATCGATCGATGTTACTAACCCTCTTATTTGAGCGTGCAGATTTCCCCTATGACACCCATCCCTCATAAAAATGAATGGAACACAAATTGAATCATGATAAAAATATCACAATTAGACTTGATGTGGAAAATATCTCCTATTTATCTACCTCTAAAATGCTTGAGCCAACATAAAATAGGGTTTACATAAAGAATTGCTAGTCATGCACACAATTATTTTTTATAAATAGATTTGCAATATGCAACATGTCTTTTGCAAAAGCCTTGTCTCGAGCTCAACAATCTAGTAGTTATAAAACCCTGATGTTTTTAGTTCTACTTTCCATTTGTTCTGAATAGATTGAAGCAAGCAAAATGGGAAAGCTAAGACAAAGAATATGAATTATTTGACATGATGTATCCAAAAAATGTTATATAATGTTTGTATCATGCACGCCTTATGGTTTTTTTTAGAACAATATTTAGAAACTTCTAAGAAAATGCAAATGACAGGGTATAAAGCCATGTTCCACAACGTTTACCATTGTTGCGCCGAAATGGCAGCCTTAGAACAGCGTATGGACATAATCAGAGCACGAAAGAATGCAAGATTTTTATCAGAAATTACAGTTGGAAATGCATGCAGAACGCTGAATCATAGACAATGCACCTGAATTGTTTAACGGAATGCCTCAAAGAGATGTCATCTCCAGAAACGAAATGAAATGAATTGCAGAAAATGGATCTGTTGAAAAAGCTTTCAAGCAGTGCAAAAAGCAAATGGGAATCTAAACATCACGACTTCTGTCAATTCTTCCCTTCCCAGTACTAAAATTGGTTTTTTCTAGAATAAAGAACAAACAAATGGAAAATGTTTGTCAGGTATTTTAGCTTAGGGTCCGTTTGTTTGCAGGAAGGAATTGGAATTTGGGGGCCATCTTCCGGTTATGTCTTGATATCCATAGTTTGGGTGATGCATTGATATTTGAACCAGAATGGAAAGATGGTTTTCATCTTCCCATTTTGGGGAAAAAATGGGAAGCACATCTTCCACCAAAATAGGTGGAATTCATTTTCATAACCCGATTATGTGACAAGTGGGAAAGTAAAATTTGAAAATCTCAACTATTTTCTCCATCTTCCTCCTCTGTCCGCGATTCTTCCTTCGTCGAACTTTCTCTTCAAATCATTTCCGTTCAAATTTGTTTCATTGGAAGGAATGGGTTATCAGCAGCCTCAGTATTGTTTCTACTTGGGCCGCAGCCTCAGTATTGTTTCTACTTGGGCCGTTGTGCGCATGTATACCGAGGGATAAATTCCCTGCAACGGTGATTCTCAATCTGCTTCTTATAAACTCCATATCAATATCGTTTCCTCTGCTTCTAATAAACTTCATATCATTTGCTCTGATTCAATCGATATTAATACCATGAAATCAATATCGTTTTCTCTGCAATTTCGAGCCCATTATACGTTTCCCAGATTTGAACCTCGGACCTCTTCTATCAGACATCTTCTGGGTCAACCAAACAGTCCAAAATTAGAAGACCTTCTTCCGGAAGTTCATCTTCCGGAAGCTCAAAACCCTATTATGAGATATTAAGGTTATGCCTCGTATTCCTATTCCGCAAACAAACGGGCCCTTATGGACGCCCTATGATGCAAAAGCATGGGCAATGCATTAACTGCTTGACAAAATGTTCCATGGAACGCCACGGCTGCAAGATATGCACAAGATGGATTTGTTGAATACGTCTTAGATAAGAAAGATAAGATAAGATAAATTTATTAATGTCCAACAAGAGACCACAAGGGTCTATGGGTCTGAAGAGTGTACAACATAAAAGATCGCCAACAGCAATAGCACCAAGCAGTGCCAAGGAAAGAAAGCAAACAGAGAAAACAAGAGAAACAAGAAGAAGCAAGGAGCACAGGAACGAGGCAAGGAGAAACTTCCAAATGAATGCAATCGGTATTTGTAGAACCAAATTTCACATCCTCTGTCAGCATCCTGCTCCCCTGTTCTAAAATAGAAGATGCAAATTCAAAGTCATGTCGAAGCATGGACAAGGCATGTGAAATGTTTGACAGAATGTCTTAAAGAGAAGTGGATAATAGAAAAATTCAGGGAATATCATATGGACAAAACAGTTAGGGATTTCATATGGCAGTATCATGAAAAAGTTTATTTAAGATCTATGAAGATTAAAAATTTTAAGTGTACAGTTAAGAATTTGTTCTCATCATTTGAGATGTGAAACTGGTAGATTTAAGGTACTTGAAGAAGAATGGGAAAAAGGACTTGCATTTATTGTAGGAAGGGGGTGGTGGAAATGAACCGGCATTTCATCAAAGAGTGTGCAGTGTATGCAGATATTCGTAATCAGTTTGAAAATAATTTAAAAGTAGACAGTCTGAATGAGCTTTTCGAAAAAACAAAGCCTCACAAAACAGCTAGTTTCTTACTCATCAAGATTCATAACTGAAAAAACGACATAAAAAAGAACTTAAAAATAGATTAATTTAGTATATTTTAATCCCTTAAATTACTGAATCTCGTGAACATCATTAAAATACCTTCTTCATTCATTCAGTACAATATTTGTAGGAATGGATGTGTTAGAAAAAGGATTTGGAAACTTCTAGCAAATGCAACTGGCAAACATGTATGCCAAACGTGGAAGCACGTGAGCTGTTTGAAAGAATGTTTAAAATAGACATCATCACATGCATGCCATAGTTTGCATTAAATAAATATGTAGAATAAGCTTTCGGAAAACTTCAAAACAAATGCAATTGTCAGAAGTAAAGCCAAATACCACATTATAAATTCATTGAAACAACTTCAAAACTTTCAAGTGAAAGCAAACGGTAAGAGCAAAGCTCAAAGCCAGAACAATGCATTAATGCTATTCCATGCAATGAATTAATGTTCGACTTAATTTTTCCACCTTTACGAGCATGCTCAGTATGGAAGCCACGGGACAAGGTACTCAAATCGAGTCGATAAAAAGAGAAAGGATTCAAAGATGAATTTTTGGAAAGAGCTGCGAAAATTTGGAAAACCTTCAAAGGGTCTAGCATGGGAATATTTTATTTTCCATCATAAATTCTAAGGTATCATTGTGCAGGAAATTCTTCAAGAGAGCAAGAGTTTTGCATACTAATAACATATTGTGTTATCATGGATATCTATAAAAGAGGATGTTGGTGGAGGAATTGCATTTCACAGTAAGTGAATATAAAATTCGCATGACAATCATTGATTTGATCGTTTCTGACCCTTTGCTCTCAATTTTCTTGTAGTATTGAGGATTTTGTGTTTGATTTGTTGTTTATGAGCCTTTTTGTCAAGGCTTCAAACTTATCCCTCCCAACCTAGCTTCTCAGGATGGTTTTTTCCCAAAAAGCAAACACTCTAAACATTTTTTAAGGCAATTTTGATTTACTTGTGGTGTCCATGGTGATAAACATCTAGCTTTTATTTAATTTAATGGTTGGAATCCACAACTCTTAGATCATTATGACTTTTCAGGCATTGAACTAGGCTTAAATTCTATATCGATCATAAGTATTTTTGTTAACTTCAATTGGACTTGAGGCAAATGATGCTTTAAATTATTTACTTCCAAAAACCCAAGCATGCATCACTCAAAGCATGTGTTGTGTGAAGTGACGAACTAAGAATAAAACATTCAATTTTACAACAAATCACATGATGACAACTCTTTAATTTCATCAATCAAAGGATAGAAACCCTTTGACTTGAGATCAACGAATTCTTGTGAAGCTCAAGGGAGGATTCCATAGCATCATATTCAACCTACAATGTACAAAAATGACTATCATGCTATAAGTAATTCTACTCCTTTTTTATGTCGTGTTGGTACTGTAGCCTTTATGCTTGCTACAATCCTGATTATGCTTTTCTTAATATTCTCATATAGTAGAATACCATTGCAAATTCTATTGTTAATCTAAAAGCTTTGTAAATGTTCAAACTTTACCTTGTAAAATTTGGGTTAATAATATATTTATAAATTCACAAAGAATCAATAGTTTCGTCAAATTGGGTTCAATATTAAAATCTTAACGTAAGCCATTGAGGTTACAAATTGTGGTTTTAAATGGAAATTTATGTGTCTTTCAAGTTCAGTTAAAAATAATCACAAACCTAAATATTATTAACCTAAAATAACCTTAAGCCTATTACAAACTAGCACTTTAGGAATAAGAAGTTAGTTTTATGCATTTTATGATTCAATATTATTCCTTGGGAAATATCTCTAACAAGCTTCAAAAGTTCTAACCTTAGAGAATTGTGTCTTGCATGTTTCTGTCAACTCAATAGAGGTTATATGTGCAATAGGCTAGTCCTCGATCTAGTGATAACTTTTGGGGACTACTACTCTGTCTACAATTTATCTATTTTTAATTGTGTTCAACCCTATTAAAGATACCTTTAAGAATACCCTCCTTCATCCAGTTAAGCCCAAAGTGAAGGAGAGATTATCCATTCTCAACAATTGGTCTATCATCAATCACTTTTTGTTGTTGATCTTATCTATCCACCTTCAACAATGGCATATAAAAAGCTTCAAAAGTTCTAACCTTAGAGAATTGTGTCTTGCATGTTTCCATCAACTCAATAGAGGTTATATGTGCAATAGGCTAGTCCTCGATCTAGTGATAACTTTTGGGGACCAAGAATACATTAGATACTACTACTATGTCTACAATTTATCTATTTTTAATTGTGTTCAACCCTATTAAAGATACCTTTAAGAATACCCTCCATCCAATTAAGCCCAAAGTGAAGGAGAGATTATCCATTCTCAATAATTGGTCTATCATCAATCACTTTTTGTTGATGATCTTATCTATCCACCTTCAACAATGGCATATCCCTAACCTTGAAGTGGATTCGCCCATCTAGAAGTGTGAGCAATGATTTTGGAACTCAATAGTTACCATCATTTCAAGAGGTTTATCATGAATCTAGTTGATTGGCACCAAAGAGCGGTGTAGCATTAGATTCACATTCTTCTAGAATCATCATCACCCTATATTGGATTGTATAGACAAATCACTAATGGTGAGAAATGAAATTGAAACAAATTTAACAGTTTTTAGAACAAGGAATGATACATCCAAGCACCCCCTACCTTGTGGTTCACCTATTATTGTGGTAAGGAAAACTAATTGCTCTTATAAAATGTAGGCCTCTCAATTAGATCATTATCCAGAATTGTTATCCTCTCTCAAGAATAAATGGCTTAGTGGACCAATTGCAACATGCAAAGTATTTAACAAAACTAGATCTAAAATCAAATTAATATTAGGAATCAAAAAGGGAGATACAAGGAAGACCAATTTGAAAACCAAGCAAACTATTTATGGATGATTAGTTATTTCATTTTGTTTATGTAATGAAGTTGAAACTCTTGTTTGTTTTATGAATGATGAATGACCATAGTTAAAGGTTGCAAGAATCAAAAAGTTGGATTTGTCAAACCCAACTCATGTTTAAAGAGCAACTAATGGGGTCTTAGGAGAAGTGGTTAGAAGGACAAGCCAAGAAGCCCAAAACTTTAAGGTATAGATTGTTCAGCATCTTAGAAGTAGTTGGAGAGAATAAATTTAAAGTGGAGCTTCCATTTATGTGATTACACTTAGTCGTCAATCGAGAATGCCTACAATTGTATGAACCATTCATATTCAATGAAGAAAAAGAAGATCAAGTCCAACCCTCAATAGATGACTTCATCTATGACAAGCAAGTGAATCTTTCAAATGATGTGTTGTAGCAGAAGAAGAGAGGGATTAGAGAGTCCAAAATTTGTGACGATTGAGATTCAAAGGACAAATGGTGAATTAAGCTTAATGGTACTTGAAAGAGACTAGAGAAGTATTTCCTTAATATCTCATTAATATGTAGGTTGTATTATCCATAAGGATCCAAGAAGCTATCTAAATTATATTTAAAGGTTTCCCAACTCATTTTGCTATAATTCTAATGTTCAATGATGTATAAACAACGATTGCAAAATTGTTGACTTCACAAAACTTGCAACTTTTTAATCGTCATGATAAATACAAAACCATCGAGGAGTTTGCAATTACTTAACTACCAAAATAAAGTAAAGGGTTCATCACAATGTGGGGAACAATCAAGGAAAACAAACAATCATGTCTTTTGTAGTTCTTAATCAGTATTGGACACTTCCAATACACAAGAAAATATTATCACACATTATTTGTGAGCATGAGAATGACCTTCACATGGGTCAAAGATTTACTCATTAGATTGTATACAATTTCACCAAGAACTCTATATTATTGTACAAAAGAAGCTAGACATTTAGCAAAGAGCAACAAGATTATCGTAATCATTATCCATAACTTGTTTCTAATCTCCTAGATTTAGGTAGAAGAGTTCCTTATCCACTACTAGCCAATTTTCTCTCCATTTGTAGATTTCAAGTATAAACTTTTAAGTTGTGTATGTATTTATTATTGGCATGGACTAAGCTCCCTACAGAATGCACCAAAGACAAAAATATATATATACATAAATATATATCAAACTTTCTTTTTTCAGATTCGTGAAAACGCAGTGATTTTTTTGTAGTTTTCGACCACAAAATATGCAAATCATGAAAAACTGATGCTGAAAATTTCACAAAGATCTCATGTTTTTTGCTTTTTAAAATTTGGTCAATGGTGCATTTTGTAGAGAGCTTAGCCGCATCCTTTATTATTTGGGTGTCTATTTCTATTATGCATAATTAAACTCACTTCTAAGACCGTGTTTTAATCATTAAATCAATATGTTGAAGTAGTGTAGGTCTGAATATCATGAAGTAATGTAGTATGCAATAGAAGTGGACCTCACTTCAACCCATATGTTTAATAAACTTTAGAAAAAAAACATTGTTGCTCTTAAATAATTAGGTTTGGGTATACATTATGAAAAAATATTTCAATGAATTTGGTCTATATATTCAAATACTTAATTAAATATTAAGTGTGAACAAACTATTAACATGGGTGACATTACTTATAGGCATGAGTGACATTGACTAAGCAAGCATGAGCGACATTGACGAGGTTCAAAGGTTTGAGTATACAATCCAACACATTACGTATAGGTGTGAGTGACATTGATGAGGTTCAAAGGTTTAAGCACTGGATTGTATACATTTCACCCAAAACTCAGTTATGTGCAAAAGGCTAGTCAATTAGCAAGGAGCAACAAGATTGTTGTCGTCATTCTCTGTAACTTGTTTCTAATTTACTAGATTTAGGTGGATGAGCTATTTTGCCACCACTAGCCAATTTTCCCTCCATCTCTATGTTTCCAAGGTAAAAATTTCAATGTGTATGTATTTATTAACTGGATGTTTATATATTACACACAATTAAACTCTCTTCTTAGACAACATTTCAATCACTAAATTATTTGGTGTAGATTTGAATATCATATGTAATATGATATGTAAAGTAGTGAGCCCCAATTTAACCCATTTATCTAATAAACTCAAGAACAAATCATTGTAACTCCTAAAATATTAGGCATAGATTATCAAAAAAAAACATTCCAATGAGTGTCTATAAAATCAAATGAGTTTATTCTCTATAATCATTTGCTTAATTAAATAGTAGTGTGAACAAGTGATCAGCATTAATATATGTTCGCCATGAAAGGACATCCATGCCTAGTTACCTTTTGAGTTTCAACATGCTAAATCTTGGTAAGCTGTTTACTCTAAATATAGATAGACATATCGAAGACAA